>CM057830.1:68086461-68720211 GCA_030068075.1 Paguma larvata
CTGATGATTAGTGACTTTGAGCATCGTTTCATGTGTCTGTTGGCCATCTGAATGTCCTCTTTGGAGAAGTGTCTATTCATATCTTCTGCCCATTTCTTCACTGGATTATTTGTTTTTCAGGTGTAGAGTTTGGTAAGTTCTTTATAAATTTTAGATATTAGTTCTTTATCCAATATGTCATTTGCGATGATCCTTTCCCATTCCATTGGTTGCCTATCCGTTTTGTTCGTTGTTTCTTTTGCCGTGCAGAAGTTTTTATCTTGATGGGGTCCCAGTAGTTCATCTTTCCTTTTAATTCCCTTGCTTTTGGAGACGTGTCGAGTAAGAAATTGGTGTGTCTTAGGTCAAAGAGGCTTTTTCCTGCTTTCTCCTCTAGGATTTTGATGGTTGCCTGCTTCACGTTCAGATCTTTTATCCATTTAGAATTTATTTTTGTGAGTGGTGTAAGAAAGTGGTCTAGTTTCATTCTTTTGCATGTTGCTGTCCAATTCTCCCAGCACCATTTATTAAAGAGGCTATCTTTTTTCCATTGGATACATTTTCCTGCTTTGTCAAAGATTAGTTGGCCATATTCTTGCGGGTCCATTTCTGAGTTTTCTATTCTATTCCATTGGTCTATGTGTCTGTTTTTGTGCCAATACCATACAGTCTTTATGACTACCGCTTTGTAGTAGAAGTTAAAGTCTGGAATTGTGATGCCTCCCGCCTTGGTTTTATTCTTCAGAATTACTTTGGCTATTCGGGGTCTTTTGTGGTTCCATACAAATTTTAGGATTGTTTGCTCTAGCTTTGAGAAGTATGCTGGTGCAATTTTGATTGGGATTGCATTGAATGTGTAGATTGCTTTAGGTAGTATTGCCATTTTAACGATATTTATTCTTCAGATCCATGAGCATGGGATGTTTTTTCATTTCCTTGTGTCTTCCTCAATTTCCTTCATAAGTTTTTTTATAGTTTTCAGTGTAGAGGTCTTTCACATCTTTGGTTAGGTTTATTCCTAAGTATTTTATGGTTTTTGGTGCAATTGTGAAAGGGATTAGCTTCTGTATTTCTCTTTCCGCTGCTTCATTGTTGGTGTATAGAAATGCCACCGATTTCTGTACATTGATTTTGTACCCTGCAACATTGCTGAAATCATGGATCAGTTCTAGTAGGCTTTTGGTGGATTCCGTCGGGTTTTCCATGTAGAGTATCATGTCATCTGCAAAAAGTGAGAGTTTGACTTCCTCCTTGCCAATCTTGATGCCTTTTATTTTGTTTTGTTGTCTGATTGCTGATGCTAAGACTTCCAACACTATGTTAAATAGCAGTGGCAAGAGTGGACACCCCTGTCGTGTTCCTGATCTCAGGGGGAAGGCTCTCAGTTTTTCCCCATTGAGGATGATATTAGCTGTGGGTTTTTCATATATGGCTTTTATGATGTTTAAGTATGTTCCTTCTATCCCGACTTTCTCGAGAGTTTTTATTAAGAAAGGGTGCTGTATTTTGTCAAGTGCTTTTTCTGCATCTATTGACAGGATCATATGGTTCTTATCTTTTCTTTTGTTAATGTGATGTATCCCGTTGATTGATTTGCCAATATTGAACCAGCCCTGGAACTCAGGGATGAATCCTACTTGATCATAGTGGATAACTCTCTTTATATGCTGTTGGATTCGATTTGCTAGTATCTTATTGAAAATTTTTGCATCCATATTCATCAGGGATATTGGCCTGTAATTCTCTCTCTTTGCTGAGTCTCTATCTGGTTTGGGAATCAAGGTGTTGCTGGCTTCATAGAATGAGTCCGGGAGTTTTCCATCCATTTCAATTTTTTGGAACAGCTTGAGGAGGATAGGAATTAACTCTGTTTTAAATGTCTGGTAAAATTCTGCAGGAAAGCCATCTGGACCAGGGCTTTTATTTGCTAGGAGGTTTTTGATAAATGATTCTATTTCTTTACTAGTTATGGGTCTGTTCAAATTTTCTATTTCTTCCCCTTTGAGTTTTGACAGCGTGTGGTTATTTAGGAATTTATCCATTTCTTCCAGGTTGCCGAGTTTGGTGGTATATCATTTTTCATAATATTCTCTGATGATTGCTTGTATTTCTGAGGGATTGGTTGTAATTTCTCCCTTTTCATTCACGATTTTATCTATTTGAGTTCTCTCTCTTTTCTTGTTGAGAAGCCTGGCTAGAGGTTTGTCTATTTTGTTTATTTTTTCAAAGAACCAGCTTTTGGTTTCATTGATCTGTTCCACTACTTTTTATGTTTCCATATGATTAATTTGTGCCTTGATCTTTGTTATTTCTCTCTTTCTGCTGGGCTTGGGTTGTTTTAGTTGTTCTACTTCTAGTTCCTTTAGGCATGCTGTTAGAATTTGTGTTATTGATTTTTCTTGTTTCTTGAGGTGGGCCTGGATTGCAATATATTTCCCTCTCAGCACTGCCTTTGCTGCATCCCAGAGCATTTGAATTGTTATATTTTCATTATCATTTGTTTCCATGTATTTTTTAATTTCTTCTCTGATTGTTTGGTTGACCCACTCGTGTTTTAGTAGGTTATTTCTTAGCCTACATGTTTTTGGATATTTTCCAGGCTTTCTGCTGTGGTTGATTTCAAGTTTCAAAGCATTGTGGTCTGACAGTGTGCACGGTATGATCTCAATTCTTTTTATATTTATTCAGAGCTTCCCTGTGCCCCAGAATGTGGTCTATCTTAGAAAATGTACCGTGTGCTGTTGAGGAGAATGTAAATTCCTTTGCTTCTGGCTGAAGGACCCTAAATATGTCTGTTAGGCCCATCTGTTCTAATGTGTCGTTCAGGGCCATTGTTTCTGTGTTGATTTTCTGTTTTGTGGATCTATCCAATGCTGGAAGTGGAGTGTTAAGGTCCCCTACTATTATGACATTTTATCGATGAGGTTGCTAATGTTTGTAATTAGTTGTTTTACAAATTTGGGTGCCCCCGAATTCGAATTAGATATTTATAATTGTTAGCTCTTCCTGCTGGATGGTCCCTGAGACTATTATAAAATGTCCTTCTTCATCTCTTATTACATCGTTCATTTTAAAGTCTAATTTGTCTGATATAAGTGTGGCTACTCCAGCTTTCTTCTGAATTCCTGTAGCATGGTAGATAGTTCTCCATCCCCTCACTTTCAATCTGAAGGTGCCTTCAGGTGTAAGATATGTTTCTTGAAAACAGCAAATAGATGGGTCTTGTTTTTTAATCTATTCTGTAACCCTGTGTCTTTTAATTGGCACTATTAGTCCATTTACATTCAGTGTTAATATTGAAAAATATGGGCTTACAGTCACTGTATTATCTGTAAGTTTCATGTTTGTAAGGCTGTCTCTGGTAGTTTGTGTTCTTTGCAACCTTTCCTTCATAGAGTGCCCCTCAGGATCCCTTGTAGTGCTGGCTTATTTGTGACAAATTCTTTCAGTTTTTGTTTGTTGGGAAAAACTTTGATCTCTCCTTCTATTCTGAATGACAGGCTAGCCGGATACAGAATTCTTGGTTGCATGTCCTTCTTGCTCATCACATTGAAGATATCCTGCCATTCCTTTCTGGCTTGTCAAGTTTCTGTAGATAAGTCTGCTACTACCCTTATATGTCTGCCTTTGTATGTTAAGGTGCTTTTGTCCCTAGGTGCTTTCAGGATTCTCTCCCTATCTTTGTATTTTGCCAGCTTCACTATGATGTGCCATGCAGAAGGTCTATTCAAGTTGCGTCTGAGGGGAGTTCTCTTTGACTCTTGGATTTCCATGCCCGTTTCCTTCCTCATGTTGGGGAAGTTCTCAGCAATGATTTGTTCAAGATCCCCTTCGACTCCTTTCTCTCTCTCTTCTTCCTCTGGAACTCCTATGATACGGATATTGTTTCTTTTGAGTGCATCGCTCAGCTCTTGAATTCTCCTTTCCTGTTCCTGGATCAGCTTCTCTCTTTTTTTATCTGCTTCCTCTTTTTCAATGATTTTATCTTCTAATGCACTAACTCTTTCCTCTACCTCTTCAATCCATTCTGTGGCTGCTTCCAATTTCCCTTGTATTTCTTCTAAGGTGTTTTTTAATTCTTCCTGACTGTTCTTAAAGTCCTTGAACTCTGCCGCGCGGGACCCCTTGCATTCATCTAAGCTTTTTTCAAGCCTAGCGATTAGTTTTATGATTATCATTCTATATTCATGTTCTGTTATGTTGCTTATTAACTGTTTTCATTAATTCTTGAACTGTCACTGCTTCTTGTAGATTCTTTTGAGGAGAATTCTTCCGTTTCATCATTTTGGCTAGATGTGTTTTGGATTGTTTCTTGAAGTTCCCCTGGACAGGAAAACAGACCTCCAGCAGCTCCGTGTGGCCCCAGTCCGTCTGCGGTCTTGCTCTCAAGCGCTGGCGACGAGCTCCTTCTGTGGCTCCAGGTGCCACCGAGGACCCATTCTTCAGCTGTTGGGAGTTGTTTTGGGCTCACATGTTGAGACCCTTCCCTGTGTAGGAAAGTGGTTGAAGCAAAGCTCCCACTAGCCAAAATGACCCCAAAATCTTCTTAAATAAAACTAAAAAAATAATATCTGGGGTACCTCAGAAGACACTCTATGGAAGGCCATATTCTTTTAACTCTTTTTGGAAATATAAATGTATGTATTGATTTAAACTTGTACACTATCTCATGCTTTTTGAGGAAAAATATTATGTGTGTTTTGGATGTTATACCTATTATGTTTGTTATAAAGGTAATTTAAATAAGTGGTGCTCAGGCTGTCTGGTGGCCCAGTTGCTTAAACATCTTCATTTTGGCTCATGTCATGATCTCATGGTTCATGGGATCCAGCTCAGTGTTGGGCTCTGCGCCATTAGAAAGTATTATTAAAAGCCAAGATAGACTGGGAATTTTACATTGATAAAGATAAAAAATGAGGAATATGTACACAGACTGTAATAAATTTAGCCATATATTCATGAAAGCTTGTCTGATTTTGTATGTCTACCAAATATTCTCAATCTGTATGGAAAGAAACAACTTTTCCCAATTGGATAATTTAAAATGTTTTGTCAAACATCTCACCCAATATTATTAAGACATTGCATAAACTTCATATTTTGCCTATCCATTAACATTTTAATTCAATAAGGCTTATGATAGTAGATAGGGCTTATTTCTGACACACATTTATTTTGGACTCTGTTACGAAGAGCAGAGACATGGAAATCGCATCCTGCGACTTTTCAACAAGACGACCAACCTGGAATAATTATGATAATGGAATATTTTAGTTACACATGTATAGATTTATCAAAAAAAAAAAACCCAGTATAATTACTTTTACAAAATGCTTCTTTAAATTAACAGCCTCATATACCCCACAACTTGCAAGAAATGAAGTAGAATAATCATATTATTTCTTTAATTTAAGCTAAGTAGAGGTGATTGAAGTAACTTATTTTAAAAAAAACTATTATCCACTGAAGATAACTTTTTAAAAGTTTATTCATTTATTTTGAGAGAGACAGAGAGAGCGTGAGTGGAGAAGGGGCAGAGAGAGAGGAAGAATCCAAAGCAGGCTCCACACTGTCAGCACACAGCCAAACATGGGACTCAAACACAGGAAACTGTGAGATCACGACCTGAGCTGAAATCAAGAGTCAGATGCGTAACGAACTGAATGAGCCACCCAGGCATGCCTGAAGGTAACTTTTTTTTAAATATAATTTATTGTCAAGTTGGCTAACATACAGTGTATACAGTGTGCTCTTGGTTTTGGGGGTAGATTCCCATGATTCATAGCTTACAAACAACACCCAGTGCTCACCCCAACAAGTGCCCTCCTCAATGCCCATCATCCTTTTTCTCTTCTCCCCTGCGCCCCATCAACCCTCAGTTTGTTCTCTGTATTTAAGAGTCTCTTATGGTTTGCCTCCCTCCCTCTCTCTTTACAGCTATTTTCCCCCTTCCTTTCCCCATGGTCATCTGTTAAGTTTCCCAAGTTCCACATATGAGTGAAAACATATGATATATGTCTTTCTCTGACTTATTACACTTACTATCCACATTGCTGCAAATAGCAGAATTTCATTCTTTCTCATTGCCAAATAGTATTCCATTGTATATATAAACCACGTTTCTTTATCCATTCATCAGCTGATGGACATTTAGGATCTTTCTGTAATCTGGCTATTGTTGAAAGTGCTGCTATAAACATTGGGGTACATGTGCCACTATGAATCAGCCCTCTTGTATCTTTTGGATAAATTAATACTATTGCTATTGCTGGGTTGTAGGATAGTTCTATTTTTAATTTTTTGAGGAAACTCCACGCTGTTTTCCAGAGCGGCTGCAGCAGTTTTCATTCCCACCAAGAATGCAAGAAGGTTCCCGCTTCTCCACATCCTTGCCAACATCTGTAGTTTCCTGAGTTGTTAATTTTAACCACTCTTGACTGGTGTGACGTGATATCTCAGTGTGGTTTTGATGTGTATTTCCCTGATGATGAATGATGTTAAGCATCTTTTCATGTGTCTGTTGGCCATCTGGATATCTTCTTTGTAAAAATGTCTATAATTGTCTTCTGTACATTTCTTCACTGGATTATTTGTTTTTCTGGTGTTGAGTTTAGTAAGTTCTTTATAGATTTTGGATACTAACCCTTTATCTGATATGTCATTTGCAAACATCTTTTCCCATTCTGTCAGTTACCTTTTAGTTTTGTTGATTCCTTTGCAGTGCTGAAACTTTTTATCTTAATGAGGTCCCAATAGTTCATTTTTGCTTTTAATTCCCTCAGCTTTGGAGATGTTTCAAGTAAGAAATTGCTGCAGCTGAAGTGAAAGAGTGATTTCCTGTCTCACATTTAGGACTTTCATCCATTTTGAGTTTTCTAAAGAGACTTTCTTTTTTTCCTTTGGATACTCTTTCCTGCTTTGTCAAAGATTAATTGCCCTTACATTTGTGGGTCCAATTCTGAGTTTGATATTCTATTCTATTGGTTTGTGTGTCTTTTTTTGTGCCAATATCATACTGTTGAAGGTAACTCTTTAAAAAATTTATTATTTCAGGGCATCTGGGTGGCTCAGTCAGTTAGACATCCAACTCTTTGTTTGGGCTCAGGTCATGATCTCATGGTTTGTGAGTTTGATCCCTACATGGGGCTCCATGCTAACAGTGCAGAGCTTTCTTGGGATTCTCTCTCTTTCCCTCTTTCTCTGCCCTTTGTGTGAATTCTCTCTCAAGATAAATAAAATAAAAACCTAAAAAAATAAAAATAAAAAATATAAAAAATTATTATTGTGATGTCATGAGTTAAGTCAAATAGAAAACATTGTTTAGAGATTTTTCTTTATGTAAATGAATCTTTATGTTTCTCTTTCCTATAAGCTGACAGATTCTCACTACATGAATTCTCTAAGAACTAAGACACTAACTAACCATTGTGCTTGTATCTATAAATCCAGTCTTTAAATTTTGAAATTATATGTCAGACGGGCTATTTATGAAAAAAATACACTATTTGCTACATTTATTCCAAAATTAATACATAAATATATTTACGTACCATGTTCTATGGAAGTAAAATATTTTGCAAGAAAAAAAATAGTGAGTTCAATAATATTAATTTCTCAGTTAAACTTAATACATATATCCTATACACCTGAACCTGAACTTAATTAAAATGAAAAAAAAGTCATTTATTTTTAAAGTATGCTTCACACCAAGTACAGAGCCTAACACAAGGCTTGAACTCATGACCCTGAGATCAAGACCTGAGGTGATATCAAGAGCCGGATGCTTAACTGACTGAGCTACCCAGGCATCCCAAAATGAAAAAAGCTCTTAATCTAATCCAGGGTTTCTCAATCTCAGTATTAATGATATTTTGGACTAGGGGCTAATGCGGGGGCTACCCTATGCATTGTAGAGTGTTTAGCAACATGCCTGGCCTCTTTCCTATAGTTGCTAGTAATAATCTTCAGTATTTGTGACTACCAACATATGTCTCCAGACAGTGTTACATGTCCTCCGGGTGGAGGAAAATATTCTAATTGAACACCAGTTATTTTTTAAGTGAATATTTATTTATTTTGACAGAGGGTATGTGTCCATGAGTGGAGGAAGGGGAGAGAGTATCTCAAGCAGGTTCTGCACAGTCAGTGCAGTGCCCGACACGGGGCTGGATCCCATGAAACTTGAGATCATGACATGAGCCAAAATCAAGAGTCAGATGCTTAACCAACTGGGCCACCCAGGTGGACTGAACACCACTTATTTAAATTACCATTAAAAAGTGACAGGTTGGGTCAAGATGATTGAAGAAAGTATATAAGAGGTAGTATTAATATCCTTAATCAATTCATTCAACAAATACTTATAGATTTCTTGCTATCCACAAAGAAATTTGATGACGACAATAATGAACAGAATAAGGGTACCGGCTTATTAAACTGAAGGTATATTAAAAATAATTATAAAATTATATAATAATAACTTGTGCTCAGTGCTATGAAAAAAAAATCACCATGTTTAAAAAGAGCATAAAAGTGAGACTCCCCTAGTCTATATTGCTATGCATTGCTTCCCTGAAGAAGTGACATTGAAGTAGAGAGCTGAAAAATTGGTAAGCATTATCCAGAAAAAGATGAGTAGAACTTATATGTCTTTTCAAAAATTCTTATAATGTAGATGGAGCATTTTTCCCGCATCATTTAACGTGTATGGGAATGAAATTTCTAAATTGGTAAGAATTTTAAATTCTTATTTTTTTCCTTCTCTATTTTTTATATTAATTAATTATTTTTTAAATTTACATCCAAGTTAGCATATAGTGCAACAATGATTACAGAAGGAAATTCCTTAATGCCCCGTACCCATTTAGCCCATCCCCCCCTCTGACAATCCCTCCAGCAACCCTCTGTTTATTCTTTATATTTAAGAGTCCCTTATGTTTTGTCCCCCTCCCTGTTTTTATATTATTTTGCCTCCCTTCCCTTATGTTCATCTGTTTTGTATCTTAAATTCCTCATATGAGTGAAGTTATGATATTTGTCTTTCTCTGACTGACTAATTTCACTTAGCATAATACCCTCTAGTTCCATCCACATAGATGCAACTTGCAAGATTTCATTCTTTTTGCTCGCCAAATAATACTCCATTGTGTGTGTGTGTATGTATGTATGTGTGTATGTATATATACCACATCTTCTACATCTTCTTTATCCATTCATCCATCGATGGACATTCGGGCTTTTTCCACACTTTGGCTAGTGTCAATAGCACTGCTAAAAACGTTGGGGTGCATGGGTCCCTTCTAAACAGCATACCTGTATCCTTTGGATAAATACCTAGTAGTGCAATTGCTGGGTCGTAGGGTAGTTCTATTTTTAATTTTTTGAGAAGCCTCTGTACTCTTTTCCAGAGTGGCTGAATGACTTTGCGTTCCCACCAGCAATGCAAAAAAGATCCTCTTTCTCCGCATCCTCACCATTATCTGTTGTTGCCTGAATTATTAATTTTTAGCCATTCTGACTGGTGTGAGGTAGTATCTCATTGTGGTTTTGACTTGTATTTCCCTGATGATGAGTGATGTTGAGCATTTTTTCATGTGTCTACTAGCCATCTGGATGTCTCCTTTGGAGAAGTGTCTATTCATGTATTTTGCCCATTCCTTCACTGGATTCTTTGTTTTTTGACCATTTCTTCACTGGATTCTTTGTTTTTTGGGTGTTGAATTTGGTAAGTTCTTTATAGGTTTTGGATAGTAATCCTTTATCTGATATGTCATTTGCAAGTATCTTCTCCCATTCCATTGGTTGCCTTCTAGTTTTGTTGATTGTTTCCTTCGCTGTGCAGAAAGTTTTTTATTTTGACGAATTCCCAATAGTTCATTTTTTATTTTGTTTCCCTTACTTCTGGAGACATGTCGAGTAAGAATTTTGCTACGGCCGAGGTTAAAGACGTTTTTGCCTGCTTTCTCCTCTAGGATTTTGATGGCTTCCTTTCTTACATGTATGCGCTTCATCCATTTTGAGTTTATTTTTGTGTATGGGTACACTAAAAATGAAGCAACAGAAAGTGAAATCAAGGAATCAATCCCATTTACAACTGCACCAGAAACCATAAAATACCTAGGAATAAACATAACAAAAGAGGTGAAAAATCTGTATACTGAAAAATAGAGAAAGCTTTTGAGAGAAATTGAAGAAAACACAAAAAATGGAAAAATATTCCATGCTCCTGATTGAAAGAACGAACATTGTTAAAATTTCAATACTACCCAAAGTAATCTACATATACAATGTAATCCCTATCAAAATAACACCAGCATTCTTCACAGACCTCGAGCAAACCATCCTAAAATTTATTTGGAACCAGAAAAGTCCCCGAATACCCAAAGCAATCTTGAAAAAGAATACCATAGCTGGAGGCATTACAATCCCAGAGTTCAAGATGTATTACAAAGCTGTAATCATCAAAAATAAGTATATAAAATAAAATAAATAAAACAAAGCTGTATTCACAAGACAGTACGGTATTGGCACAAAAACAGACACACAGATCAATGGAACAGAATAGAGAACCCAGAAATGGACCCACAAACATATGGCCAACTAATCTTTGACAAAGCAGGACATGAAATCCAATGTAATAAACACAGTCTCTTTAGCAAATGGTGCTTGGGAAACTGGACAGCGACATGCAGAAAAATGAACCTGGATCACTTTCTTACACCATACACAAAAATAAACTCAAAATGGATGAAAGGCCTAAATGTAAGAAAGGAAGCCATAAAATTCTTATTTTTTAAAATGTTTATTTATTTTTTAGAGAGTGAGAGCATCTGAGAGGGAGAGGGACAGAGAGAGGGAGACAGAGAATCTGAAGCTGACAGGAGAAAGCCGATGCCGGGCTAGAACTCACAAACCATGAGTTCATGACCTAAGCCAAAGTCAGATGTTTAACAGACAGTCACCCAGGTGCCCCAAATAATTGTTTACACGTTTTATATTTTACTTTTGGGAGGATTTAACATGGCAAATGCAAGCCAACAATCAATTGTTTTTCCATTAAGCAAGCAGAGATTTTGTGTATTACCCTAATATCATAGCTTCACCAATGTTTATTTAGAAACCAAGCATTAAGAACACATTTTAACTCTTGGTCAACCACTTGGTTAACAACAAAACTATTTTTTTCTTTTTTTATTTCTTTTCTTTTTTTTTTCTTTTGTAGTTACAAATTTTTATTTAAATTCTAGTTAATTAACATATAATATTAGTTTCAGGAGTAGAATTTAGTGACTCATCACTTACATATAACACTCAGTGCTCATCACAAGTGTCCTCCTTAATGGCCATCACCCATTTACCCCATCCCCCTGCCCACCTCCCCTCCAGTAACCCTCAGTTTGTTCCTTATAGTTAAGAGTCTGTTTTATGCTTTGCCTCTCTTTCCCCTCCATGTTCACCTGTTTTGTTTCTTAAACTCCATATGTGATGAAATCCTATATTTGTCTTTCTCTGACTTAGTTCACTTAGCGTAATGCACTGTAGCTCTATCCAAGTAGTTATTGTGAATGGTAATATTTCATTCTTTTTGATGGTTAAGTGATATTTCATTATGTATATATATATATATATATATATATATGTGTGTGTGTGTGTGTGTGTGTGTACAATATACAATGGAATATATATTAAATATATTCTTTATCCAATCATCAGTCAAAGAACTTATGGATGCTTTCTACAATTTTGTGATTTGTTTTAATAATGCTGTTATAAACATTGGAGTGAATGTGTCCCTTTGAATCAGTACTTTTGTTCCTTTGGGTGAACGCATAGTAGTGCAATTGCTGAATGATAGAGTAGCTCTATTTTTAACATTTTGAGGAAGCTTCACACTGTTTTACAGAGTGGCTGCACCAGCTTGCATTCCCACCAAGAGTGTAAAAGGATTTACCCCTCTCTTCATCCTCACCAACATCTGTTGTTTCCTGTGTTGTTAATGTTAGCCATTCTGAAAGGTGTTAGGGGATATTAGATTGTAGTTCTGATTTGTATTTCTCTTATGATAAGTGATGTCGAACGTCTTTTCATATGTCTTTTAGCCATCTAGATATCATTGGAAAAGTATCTATTCATGTCTCAAGCCCATTTATTCACTGGATTATTAGGGTTTCTTTTTTTTTTCTTTTTTTTGATGTTGAGATTGGTAAGTTCTTTATAACTTTTAGATACTAACCCTTTATCAGATGTCATTTGCAAATATATTCTCCCATTCTGAAGGTTGCCTTTTAGTTTTGATGGTTGTTTCCTTCACTGTGCAGAAGAATTTTATCTTGATGAAGTCCAAATTACTTCATTTTTGCTGTTTCTTTCATTGTTTCAGGAGACATATCCTAGATTACTAGATAAATGAAATTATTATTGAGAATTTAAAAGGTTGTGCTATTTTTCTAAGCTTCATGTAAATATTGAAAAGTGAGAATAACTAATGGAACAATGGTACCAGTTACCTGAAAGACACCCAAATCCATTTTTGTATGGTACTCTTTTCCGTGATATTTAAATGACTTGTTTTAGCTCTCTCATTCCATGTTTGATGACAGACTGAGCATCTTTCACCTTCTTCCCCAATGTTACAGGTGAATCGTGTCCCCCAAAATTCACATTTTGAATCCTTAACCGTCAGTACCTCAGAAAGTGACTGTATTTGGAGATAAGACCTTTAAAGAGGTAATAAAACTGAGACTATTAAGATAGTCCCAATTCAATCTGGCTAGTGTCTTTATAAGAAAAACAAATTTAGACACAATGAAAGACACCTGAGATTCAGCATAGACAGAAGGCCTTAAGTGGACACAGCAAGAAGGTGGACATCTGGAAGCCAAGGAAAGGCCTTAAAAGAAACCAAACCTGCTCATACCTTGATTTTGGACTTCTAGGCTCTAGAACTGTGAGAAAATATATATCTATTGTTTAAGCAATCCAGTCACTTGTATTTTTTATTTTATAGAAACCTTAGCAACTAATATTCTCACTATTTCTAGGGTCATTAATATGCATTACAGCAGTTTAGAATATTAGACATCTCTATTCTTAAAATCCCTTGGCCATTGCCACCACTGGGAATTTCTCATTGTAATTTCTTCCATTATTGAGCTGGATTCTACCTCTTTGTCTACCTGGTCATATTTTTCACATTTCTTGTCTTCATCTTTCTGGCATCTCATTCCCACTCTTGGCTGTACCTAGAAATTAAGAACAACTCCCAATTCATTATGCAAAGCAATTTACCTCTCCAGCACTTTCCTTCTGCCATTTTTTTTTTTTACTGTATTGGGCTTCTGCTCCAGGAAGAAAATTCATTTAAGTCACTCCAAAACAAAGAGGCAAGGATTTCAAATATACTCTCTGCCAAAAATAAATAAATTAGTTAAATAATTAATATGTTTTTGATGTCATAGAATATCAAATAAGTATATAAGTAAAACTCATGAAAACTGCTATGAAAGAACAAGACAGAGTATGACTAGAGAGGTATGTGATTTATTAAAGAGATTGTTCTTCAACAACGACTCAACAGGATGAGCTGATGTAGAATGGTGTATTTTAGAAGATTCCTTTGAGGAAGTGACTTTTCAGCTTAACCCTAAAGGATGCCTATGATTTAGCCATGTGAAAAATTGCCAGTAGACTTGTCTAAGAACAGGAAACCAAATCTGTGAAATCTATGGTATTTGTTTTATTTAACGGACTAAACTCAGTGTGGTTGAAATTCAGTGAACTAGAAATAGAGTTAACCAAGGCGATGCTAGAAAAGAGCATGTATTTAGGCAGGGGATCTGGGGTGGACAATACTTTTCTTTTCTGAACGTCATTAAAGTCAATTTCAAAACTTTTGTCTTTAGTGATACCCCTATGAAAGATGATCTTGAATGGCTCCTTACTGGTTGGATTGTCCCGCAGATACATTTTGTGTTTGGCCCAAATACATATAAACCACATCAGTAAGACTTTGTCAGTCATAGCAAATTTTTGTATTTCTAAACTTCATCCTAAGTGTAATGGAAAGTCTTTCAAATACGATGATCAGTATCCCAAGATATTTCTCTGAGCATATTTTTTATTTTCTTTACCAACCAATCCCTTTCCTCTAGACAAGCTCCAGTTCATTATATTCTTAAGAGAAATATGCCCAAGTGTGATCTGACCAGAACAGAATAGATATGGAATATGATGTTCCTTTTTTATACTTCAAACTCTTAATAATTTACCTAAGATCGCAACGATTATTTCTTTCAGACACCTTCAACTACTGAATTGGAGAATAATAGACATTTAGAATTTCCAGGAAGCATTGAAATATTTTACTACAATTACCTAAGTTTACAGATGAATAAACTGAAGCTCAGAGAATGAATTTGTATAAAATCCTGAGGTAATTTTCATACTGATATAAAACATCTCCCTGTATTTTGTACTTGTTCAATTAGAAGTATGTATTAAATCTTTTTTTGGTCGGATTGTTCATTTTTTCAGCCCGTTAAAAGATTTTTGCATATTAAATGAAACAAACAATGTGTTTGATCACCCTCTTGACTTCATTGCATATGTGATAACCGTGCCTGCCCTTAGTCATCTTTCACAAAAACTATACATAAAACAGAATAGGACAGAATTCATCCCATGATCGCACCATAAAAAAATATTCTTCTAGAATGATCTTGATGTATTAATTCTTTTTTTATTTTAAGTTCTTGTATTTAAATTCAAGTTTGTTAACATATGTTGTAGTATTGGTTTCGGGAGTAGAACCCAGTGATTCATCACTTATAATACTCATTACTGATCACAACAAATGCCCTCCTTAATGTCTATCACCTATTTAGCCCATATCTCCAACCATTTCCCCTCCAGAAACCCTCAGTTTGTTCTCTGTATTTATGATAAAAGTCTCTTATGGTTTGCCTCCCTCTTTGTTTTCATATTATTTTTCCTTCTCTTCCCCTATGTTCATCTGTTGTGTTTCTTAAATTCCAGATATGAGCGAAACATATGGTATTTGTCTTTCTCTGACTGACTTATTTCACTTAGCATCATACACCCTAGTTTCATTCACATTGTGGAAAAAGGCAAGATTTCATTTTTTGATCACTCCATTGTATGTATAATTCAAGTTATCTTTATACATTTGCCAGTTGATGGACGTTTGGGCTCTTTCCATAATTTGGCTACTGTGGATAGCACTGCTATAAACATGGGGGCGCATGTGCCCAATCAAATCAGTCTTTTGTATCCTTTGGATAAGTACCTAGTAATGCAATTGCTGGATAATAATGCAGTTCTATTTTTAATTTTTTGAGAAACCTCCATACTGTGTTCCAGAGTGGATGCAGAAGTTTGCATTCTCACCAACAGTGCACACGGGTTCCCCTTTCTCAGCACCCTCACCAACATATGTTGTTTCCTGAGCTGTTTTTTTAAAATATTTATTTATTTATTTTAGAGAGAGAGAGACACAGAGCATGAGCAGGGAAGAGGCAGAGAAAGAGACATAGAATTTGAAGCAATCTCCAGGCTCTGAGCTGTCAGCACAGAGCCAGATGTGGGGCTCAAACTCACGAACCGCAAGATCATGACCTGAGCCGAAGTCGGATGCTTAACCAACTGAGCCACCCAGGCGCCCCTGTTTCCTGATCTATTAATTTTAGCCATTCTGACAGTTGTGAGGTGGTATCTCATTGTGGCTTTGATTTATATTGCCCTGAGGATGAGTGATGTCAGACATCTTTTCATATGTCTTTTAGCCACTGGATGTCTTCATTGGAAAACTGTCTATTCATGTCTTCTGCCCATTTCTTCACTGGATTATTTGTTTTCTGGGTGTTGAGTTTGGCAGGTTCTTTATAGATTTTGGATAATAACCCCTTATCTGATATATCATTTGCAAATATCACATTCCGTTTGTTACCTTTTAGTTTTGTTCATTGTTTTCTTTTCTGTACAGAGCTTTCCATCTTGATGAGGTCTTAATAGTTCATTTTTGCTTTTGTTTCCCTTGCCTCCTTGTCTAGTAAGAACTTGCTGCAGCCAAGGTCGAAGAGGTTGCTGCCTGTTTTATCCTGTAGGATTTTGATGGTTTCCTACCTCACAATTAGGTTTTTCATCCATTTTGAATTTATTTTTGTGTATGGTGTAAGAAAGTGGTCCAGGTTCATTCTCCTGCATGTCACTGTCCAGTTGTCCCAGCACCATTGTATGTTATCCCAGCACCAGTAGTATGAGGAGACTGTCTTTTTTCCATTGCCTACTCTTTCCTGCTTTGTCAAAAATTAGTTGGGAATAGTTTTGTGGGTCTGCTTCTGGATTCTCTATTCCATTCCATTAGTCTATAGGTATGTTTTTGTGCCAATAACATACATACTGTCTTGATGATTATAGCTTTGTAATACAGCTTAAAGTCTGAAATTGTGATGCCTCTAGCTTTGCTTTTCTTTTTCAACGTTACTTTGGCTATTCGGGTCTTTTCTGATTCCATACAAATTTTAAGATTGTTCTAGCTCTGTGAAGAATGCTGGTGCTATTTTTATAGCAGTTGTATTGAATGTGTAGATTCCTTTGAGTAGTATCAACATTGTAACAATGTTTATTCTTCTGATCCATGAGCATGAAATGTTTTTCCATTTATTCATGTCTTAAATGTTTACTATAAGCTTTCTATAGCTTTTAGTGTACAGTTCTTTAACCTCTTTGGATAGGTTTATTCCTAGGTATCTTATGGGTTTTGGTGCAATTGTAAATGGTATCCATTCTTTGATATCTCTTTCTGCTGCTTCATTATTGGTGTATAGAAATGGTCAAATCTTTATTATTTCCCTTCTGCTGGCTTTGTGTTTTATGTGCTGCTCCTTTCTAGCTCCTTTAGGTGTAAAGTAAAGTTGTGCATTTGCGACCTTTCTTGCTTCTTGAGATAGACTTAACTTGCAGTTTACTTTCCTCTTAAGGCTTCCTTTGCTGTATTCCAAAGAGTTTAGACTCTATTGTACTTATTTTCATTTGTTTCCATTAATTTTTTTAAATTCTTGTTTAATTTCCCCGTTAATCCATTCATTCTTCAATGGGATGTTCTTTATCCTCCATGTATTTGAGGCATTTCCAAGTTTTTTCTTGTGGTTGATTTCAAGTTTTATAGTGTTATGATTTGAAAATATGCATAGTGTGAACTTGATCTTTTTTTTTTTTTTTTTTTTACATTTGAGGACTGATTTCTGACTCAGTATGTGATTTATTCTGGAGAATGTTCCATGTGTACTCCACTTCTTTAGGATAAAATATTGTGAATGTATCTGTTAGATCTATCTCATTCAGTGTGTCATTCAAAGCCACTGTTTCCTTGTTGCCTTTTTGCTTAGATGGTATGTCCATTGCTGTAAGTAGGTACTGCTACTATGGTATTGTTTTCTATGAGTTTCTTTATGCTTGTGATTAACTGATGTGTATATTTGGTTTCTCCCACACTGAGGCATAAATATGTATAATTGTTATACCTTCTCGATGAATAGGCCTTTTAATTATGATATAATGCCTTTATTCATCACTTGTTACAGCCTTTGTTTTAAAATATATTTTATCTGATATGAGTATGGCTACTCCTGTTTTCTTTTGACCTCCGTTAGTATGACAGATGGTTCTCCATCCTCTCGCTTTCACTCTGGAGGTGTCCTTAGGTCAAAAATGAGTCTCTTGTAGGCAGCATATAGATGGATCTTGATTTTAGTTTTTTTTGTTTGTTTGTTTTGTTTTGTTTGTTTTTTGTTATTGTTGTTGCTTTTAAATCCATTCTGATACCCTTTATTTTTGATTGGAGCATTTAGTCCATTCACATTCAGGGTGATTACTGAAGGATATGAATTTAGTGCCATTGTGTTACTTGTAGATTTTGTGTTTCTGGTGATGTTCTCTGGTCCTTTTATAGTCTTTGCTGCTTTGGTCTTTTTTCTTCTCCACTCAGAGAGTTCCCTGAAAATGTCTTGCAAGGCTCCTTTAGTGGTCACAAACTCCTTTAGATTTTGTTTGTCTGGGAAACTCTTTATCTCTCCTTCTATTCCAAATGACATCCTTGCTCAATAAAGGATTCTTGAATGCTAATTTTTCCTATTCAGCCAATTAAATATTGTGTGACACTCCTTTTTAGCCTGCCAAGTTTCAATGGGCAGGTTTGCTACTAACCTTATGTATCTACCTTTGTAGGTTAAGGATCTTTTGTCCCTAGCTGCTTTCAGAATTCTCTTTCTCCTTATATTTTTGCAAGTTCACTATGATATGTCATGGTGTTGAACTGTTTTTGTTGATTTTTAAGGGAGTTCTCTGCCTCTTGTACTTGGATACCTATTTCCTTCTCCAGATTAGGGAAGTTCTCAACTATAGTTTTTGTTTTTGTTTTTTCAAATAAACCTTTTGCCCTCTTTTTTGCTCTTTTTATTCTCTTGTCTCCTGCGATACAGATATTGTTTCATTTCATGGACTCACTTAGTTTTCTAAGTCTACCCTCATGACCTAGTAATTTCCTTTCCCTCTTTTTTTCAGCTTAATTATCTTCTATAATTTTATCTTCTGTTTGACTTATTCTATTCTCTGCTTCTTCAATCCTCACTGTTACTGTATCAAGTTTGTTTTGCAGCTCAGTTATAGCCTTTTAAAATTCATCCTGACTAGTTCTTAGGTCTTTGATCTCTGCAACAATAGATTCTCTGCTGTCTTCTATGCTTTTCTCAAGCCCATCTAATAGTGTTATGACTGTTGTTCTAAATTCCTGTTCAAATATATTGTTTGTATCTCTTTTGAGCAAGTCCCTGGTTGTGATTTCTTCTTGATCTTTGTTTTGGGGAGAATACCTCCATCTTGTCATTTTGGCTAAATTTCTGCCTTTTGCATGTTTTAAAAGCTTGTTATGTCATACATCAGAGAGTACTACTATATCAAAATGGGGTCATACACGGACCAGGGCCTGACATTCCAGGAAGTGTTTCTGGCGTATGCTGTTTGCACTCTGTTGTTATGTTTTAGCTGCTCATTCCAACTGGTCAGACTTCTACAGAGCTCCTCCTTGCTTACAGTGGTGAAGTGTTTGGACCTTTAACTAGATGTGCTTTGATTTATTTGTTTAAGTAACCCTGGAAAAAAGAGAGGGAGGCTGAGTCCATAAAAAGAGAAAAGAACCATAATAAAAAATAATCAAACAGAGAATCAGAAAACTATAAGGCTGATTCCGGGGGGCATGGGGTAGGGTAGAAAAAATGCAGAAGAAAAGAGAAAATAAGGAAAAAGAAAAGAATAAAAAAGGCTGATGCACACAAACAAACAAAAAAAGAAGATAAAAAGAAATGACAAAAGCAAATCAGAAACTATAAGCCTGATACCCAAAAATAAAAGTAAGAAAAGGCTACAGAAGAAGTTTTAAGAAGCTGTCTGTTGGTGCCTGGGGTGGTGGTGGCTATTCCAGTCTAGAGGAGTGACTGTGTTGGCTCAGTGTCTGTCTTTCACCAGTAAATAAGCAGTTGTTAGGCACAGAAGGACAGGGTTTGTTGTATGTGTGTCTTGCTTCCACTTGGGACTCCTGTTGCTATCTTAAGTCTCACCTGTTGGTGTTGGCAAAATGGCACCACCCTAGTCTCTTTTCTTAAGACTGGGGAACTCTATCCCTGCTGTTCAGGCAGTCCTCACGGATTAGTGAGGGAAGCAAGATTGCCCCATGCCAAAACTCTCTTGCAATTTTTCTTTGGCATGTGGCTGGGACTCAAAGCCCAAAGTCTTAAGGACCCAGCATAGCATGGATCTATTACCCTCCTCTAGAGTAGAGCTCCTCTATCCTGTTGATGAAAGCCTTTAGTTTAAAATCTAGTTTATTTGATACAAATATTGCTACTCAAGGTTTCTTTCGACTTCCAGTAGAATGATAGATGTTTCTCGATCCCTTCACTTTCAATCTGAAGATGACCTCAGTTCTAAAATGGGTCTCTTGTAGACAGAAAATAGGTGTCTTGTTTTTTTTTTTTTTTTTATCCATTCTGATATCCTGTGTCTTTTGATTGGAGTATTTATTGCATTTATATTCAGTGTTATTACCGAATAATATGGATTTAGAGTCATTGTGTTATCCTTAGTTTTCATGCTTGTAGTGATGTCTCTTGTTCTTTGTGGTCCCTGCAACATTCCACTCAGAGTCCCCCTTAAAATCTCTTATAGGGCTGGTTTAGTGGTGATGAATTCCTTCAGTTTTTGTTTGGGAAAACCTTTAATCTCTCCTTCTATTCCAAATGACAGGCGTGCTGGATAAAGGACTCTTGGCTGCATATTTTTCTTATTCAGCACATTGAAAATTTCCTGCCACTCCTTTCTGGCCTGTCAAGTTTCAGTAGATAGGTCTGATACTAACCTTATGTGTCTACCCTTGTAGGTTAAGGCCCATTTATCCTTAGCGGCTTTCATAATTCTCTCTTTATCTTTGTATTTTGGCAGTTTCACTATGATATGTCATGCAGAAGATTGATTCAAGTTATGTCTGAAGGGAATTCTCTGTGCCTCTTGGATTTCAGTGTCTGTTTCCTTCCCAGCTATGATTTGCTCAAGTACACCTATGGTCCCTTTCTCTCTCTCTTCATGTTCTGCAACTCCTATGATATGGATATTATTCTGTTTCATTGAATCGCTGACTTCTCTAATTCTCTTCTCATCGTCCAGAATTTTATTCTCTCTCTTTTTCACAGTTTCATCATTTTCCATAATTTTATATTCTATTTCACTTAATCTCCCCTCTGCCTCTTCAATCCTCACTATCACCAACTCTAACTTATTTTGCATCTCATTTATAGCATTTTTTAATTCATCATGACTATTTTTTAGTTCCTTGATCATTGGAGCAATAGATTCTCTTCTGCTTTCTATGTTTTTTTCAAACACAGCAATTAATCTCATGACTTTTATTCTAAATTCTTGTTTAGTTACATTGCTTATATCTGTTTTGATCAATTCTTTAGCTCTCATTCTCTCCTGGAATTTCTTTTGAGGATAATTCTTCCATTTCATTATTTTCACTAGTTTTCTGTCCCTTATGTGTTTTAAAAGTTTGTTATGTGTCCTACACCTTTGAGCACTGCTATATTAAAGAGGGGTCATACATTCTTCAGGGCCTGACCCTTTAGGAGGTGTTTTTTTGGAGAGTGTTACTTCTTCTCTCTTGTTGCGAGTTTGTATACTTTATCTCACTGCTCCTCGTGATGTTTTGGACCCTTCACCAGGTGTGCTTTGATTTGTTCATTGAAGTAGGCCTGGAAACGAAAACAAACAAAAACCAGAGAACAAAAACAAAAAAACACAAACAAACAAACAAAAAAACGAAAACCAAAAACCAAAAAAACAGAAACACCAGCTATAAGCAAACAACAGGGTGGAGGTGGTGTTGATGGAAGAGCCTTATCCCATACAAAGGGAGAAATGACAGGGGTGGGGAAAAAGAAAAGAAAAGAAAAATTGACCAGACAGAGAAATTATACAGCTTAATCCAGAGAGAGAGAAAGGAAAATTAAGAAGGATGTGGAGAAAAATAAAAGAAAATTGACCAGACAGAAAAACTATACAGCTTAATCCAGAGAGAGAGAAAGGGAAATAAAGAAAGAGGTGTGGAACATGTTATCAAGGGCATACATTAAATATGTCTGTTTACACAAACCAACAACCAGAGTAACCAGAGTAAAGGAAGAAGAGATAAGAAGGAGAAAAGGAAGGAATAATATATCTATATAATAAGAATTGTCTAAAAATTAAATTGGGCAATGCAACAGCACTGGTTTGGAGGAGGGGCTGTCTGATTTGTCAGTGCCAGTCTTGCTCTTGTAGATAGGCAGTTACCAGGCACTGAGGGGCATGGTTTGGTGTAGGCAAATCCTGCCTCCACTGTGGGCTTGGTGTCCTTTCCCTGAAGCCCCACTTATTGGTGAGAGTGAGAAAAATGGTGACACCCCAGTCTCTCCTCCATGACTGGCTGTCCCAAACCAATCTGATCAAGCCATCCTTACTGTGCCTTGGGAGAAAACAAGGCCAGTTTGTCCCTCTCTGCTGACTTATGCACCTCCGTGGTGCTTGGTGGATATTTAAAACCCTATGTCTTGAAGAGTCCATGAGGTGCACACCAGTTCTGGAGAAGAGCTTCTCAGAGCTGCCTCTCAGTGCTGTACATGCAGTTTGTCTCACTCTACCAACTCCTGAGCCTCCCTGGTGCTCAGCTGGAACTTAAACCCCAATGTCTTTAAGGTTCTCACTCTGTCCACCCCGGTTTGGGGGAAGTGCCACTCCTTTGAGTAGATATATGCCTTCTTCCCACAGCAGTCCAGGGAGGGGATCACTTTCTTCCACTGTGGACTGCATGTCTGAACTAGTTACTGTGCCTGGGGCTGACTCTCTTCATCCTCAGGTGTGTGAACAGGACAGCCAGTCCCAGATCAGGGAAAGGCCAGCAGTTATAGATTGGACCTTTCTCCATCCTGGTCCATGGTGTTTCTCTTGTCCATATATTGTCCTATGCTTCCCCAGCCTCTCTTTCTCTTCCCTTTGTCTCTCTGCAGAAGAGGATCCCTCCCCTCTGCTCCTTTATCTCTCCCAGTTCGTAATCATGCACCTATGGCCTGTCAGATTGTTCCCATGGGTCTCTGGGAGAGTCTCTGTCACTTGCTCCCTGAGCTGTTGGAGTTCAAAGTCCTTTGGCCTCAACAGTGCTTTGTTTCAGAGAAGAGGGAACTTCAGATTCCCCTACTTCTCTGCCATGTTCTCCTCCCAGTGACTTCTCTTTTTTTAAGGAAGTCCATCTCCTTTTCTATTTCTAGTCTCCACTATAGTACTCAATAAATATTTGTATTCTATCTCTTGTTTTACTTGAATTTTTCATGTGTGTATTGCACCACTAACATTTTTTATGACAGTAGGTGGACTAGCCTTGAATTTCAAATTATTATCTCACAACTAATACACACACACACATATACACACACATATTCATCTTTTACCTTTGGAAATTTATTTATGGTAGTGAGAAACCATTTAATGTTAAATGATTCAATTTTGACATCAAACACATGGGTTCTGTCTAGGTTTAAATCCTGGCTCTCCCATTTACTTCTCGTGTGATCTTGGGAGTGATTATCCTTTCTGTGCTTTAATTTCTTCATCTGTAAAAAAGAAATAAAAATAGCATCAACTTCATAGTGTTATTTTTGATTGGAATGTTTATTACATTCACTCTAAAGTAATTCTTAATATGAAAGAATTGAGATCTGCCATTTTATAATTTTGTTCTCATCTATTTTTTTCCTTCTGTTACTCTTCTTTTTGGAGGTTTAATTTTTTTTTCAGAAATTTTCTTTGGGGCACCTGAGTGGCTCAGTCAGTTGAGCTGACTTCGGGTCAGGTCATGATCTTATGATTCATGGGTTTAAGTGCCACATCGGGCTTGCTGTTGTCAGTGCAGAGCCTGCTTCAGATCCTCTGCCCCTCCTCTTTGCTGCCCCTCTCTGCTCACACTGTCTCTCTCCCTCTCTCTCTCTCTATCGAAAATAAATAAACATTAAATAAAAGAAATTAACTTTTATTCATTTAGGAAATTATTATTATTTCTATTTAATTATTGCATTTTTTCATTATTTTTAGTGGTTTCTTCAGGCAGTATATTATATATCCCTTAGTTTTATACCACTGGTTGGTATTAATATTGCCACTTCAAGTAAAATGTAAGAATCTTGCAATTATATGTGTCAATTTACCAAAATCACATCCTTTGATGTGGTCGTCATATGTCTTATAGCTACGTACTATATATATATTTATATATACACCCACAATGTTCTATATAAATTGTTCTATATTATGGTGATATTATCCCCTTAATTTTAAAAATTAAATGTTTTGTAGATTTATATGCTGTTGTCATAAATAATGCAGATCTTATCTATCTCTATACCCTTTTCCCAGTTTTGTCAATGGTACCATCATGAAAAACTATAATATAGTGTTCAGTTTTCATGAATACAGACAAAATAAGAAAAAAAAGATTTCTCTATTACATGGAAGTCTTTTGATGCTTTTTAAGAGCCAAATCCTCCTCATTTTTTGTCCCTAATCGCTAGGAACCATAAATCTGTTTTCCATTTCCAGAATTTTGTCTTCATTATACAAATAAAATCATATAGTATGTAACCTTTTGGCTTTTTTCCCTCAACACAATTTCCTCGAGGTTCCCTCAAGTTGTTCTGTGTATAGCTAATTAATTACCTTCATTGCTGAGTTGCATTCAGTTGTATGGATACACCACAGTCTGTTTAACAATTCACCTGTTAAAATATGTCTGGCGGTTTCCACTCTTTGACAATTGCAAATAAAGCAGCTCTTTTTTTTAATGTTTTTATTTATTTTTGAGAGACAGAGAGAGCATGAGAAGGGGAGGGGCGGAGAGAGACAGAGATACAGAATCTGAAGTAGGCTCCAGGCTCTGAGCTGTCAGCACAGAGTCTAATGTGGGGCTCGAACCCATGAACCACGAGATCATGACCTGAGCTGAAGTCGGAGGCTCAACCGACTGAGCCACCCAGGCACCCCACAAATAAAGCAGCTCTTAATAGTTGTGTACAGTTTTATGTGTGAAAAAACTTTTATTTTCTCTGAAAAAACTCCCAATAGTGCAATTTTTAAACAATACGGTGGTCTCATATTTAGTTTTTAAAGAAAATGTCAAACTTCTCCAGAATGGCTCTACTGTACTATCTTATATTCCCATCAGCAATATATGAGAGACCTGATTTCTCCATATCCTCACAAACACTTGGTGTTGTCACTCTTTCTTACTTTAGTCATTTCGATAGATGTGTCCACATATCTCATTGTGTTTTAAATTTGAATTTTCCCACTGCCTATTGATTCTGAACGTCTTTTTCATGTAGTTATTTGACCTATTCATGCCCATTTTGGAGAAACGTCTGTTCATGTCTTCTGTCCATTTTTTAATTGTATTTTTTATATTAAGTTCTTTATACATTATAAGTTCCCCTTATAAGTATCCCTTTGTGGGATATGTGGTTTCAATTATTTTCTCTGTAGCTTATCTTCTCATTCTCTTAAGGAGTATTTTCACAAACAAAAGTTTGTAACCTTGGCCAAATCCAGTTTATCAAATTTGCCTTTTATAGATCATGTTTTTGGTGTCAAAACAACTCTTTGTTGAGTTCTAGATTTCAAATTTTTTTTTTTTTAATGTTTATTTTTGAGACAGAGAGAGACAGAGCATGAGTGGGGGAGGGGCAGAGAGAGAGGGAGACACAGAATCGGAAGTGGGCTCCAGGCTCTGAGCCAGCAGCACAGAGCCCGACGCGGGGCTCGAACTCACAGACCACGAGATCATGACCTGAGCCAAACGAAGTCGGGCGCTCAACCGACTGAGCCACCCAGGCGCCCCGAGTTCTAGATTTCAAAGACTTTCTCCCACTTTTTTCCCTAAAGTTTTTATAGTTCCATATTTTATATTTAAGTGCATTATTCATTTTGAGTAACTTTGTGTATGCAATGTTTGATTTAGGTCAAGGTTCAAGGTTCTTTTTTTTTTTTTTTTTAACTATGATAGGTATCCAGTTTCTCTGGCACTATTTCTTGAAATAATTATCCTTTCCTCATTTAATTGCTTTTACAACTTTGTCAAAATTCAGTTGGGTATGTTTTTGTGTATCTACTTCTGTGTTCTCTAGTTTGTTCCACTGGTCTCTGTATGTGTGACTTTTTCTGCCAATATAACACAATCTGGATTCTGTAGCTATACAGAAGGCTTTACTATTGGGTATTGAACAGTGTGATTTTTTTTTCAAGAGCAGTTTAGCTATTGTCTTAGTCTGCATGTGCTGCTACAACAAAAATACTGCAACTAAAAAAAATTAAATAATAGACATTTATTTCTCACAGTTCAGGAGGCTGGGAAGTCCACAATCAGGTTGCCAGTGTGGTTGGGTTCTGGTGACATTCATCTGTCTGCAAACAACTTCTTTCTTACTATATCTTCACATAGTGGGAGAAAAAGTGGACTGATGTCTCTTCTTCTTCATAAGGACACTTGTTCCATCATACAATACACACCCTCAAAAACTCATCTAAACCTAATTAACTCCCAAAGGTCTGACCTCCTACTATCATCGTATTAAGGGTTAGGGCTTCAACATATGAATTTTGGGGAACACAAACGTTCAGTCCTTATAAATTTTAGAAACATATTTATGCCTATAAAAAAACTTTACTGGAGTTAATAAGAATTTTATTAAACCTCTGTGTGTGTGTGTGTGTGTGTGTGTGTGTGTAATTAGCCCTACTTAATGTAGCTATGCAGTAAGTCTTAACATTTGACCTTCATGTCTCACTGTGCAGTCTTGTTCTTTCTCCCATACTCTCAAATAACCTTTTGTACCATAGACACTGTGTTGCCATCAAGGAAAATTCTTCTCAGTATATTATTTTGATACGCACTTGATTGTGAATAATCAAGTTGTTCTACTTAATATTATAGTTTTTAAATTTATCTCCATAATGACCTATTTATTTGTTGTTTATTTTCCTTTTTAGTTTTTTTCAAATTTTTAAAAAATTTATTTATTGTTGAGAGACAGGGTGAGACAGAGTGTGAGTGGGGGTTGTGCACGAGAAAAAGGGAGACAGAGAATCTGAAATAGGCTCCAGACTCTGAGCTGTCAGCACAGCTTGAACCCACAAAACGCGATTATAACCTGAGCTGATGTCTGGTGCTAACCAACTGAACCACACAGGCACCCTTCATTTATTTTCCTTTTAACGTATAACTATAAGAAATCAATACTACACTGAAATATGAAAACATATTTTCTATTACCATATAAATAGTCATTTGTTATTTGTTCCATTTTCATTCTATTACAAATAATTTTTCGATGAACATTTTTGTACATGTTTCTTGCATATTTTTGAGACTTTCTCTTGGCTCAAATTTGTAGTAGAATCCCTAGGTTTCTGGGTACATGCATTGTCAGCTTTATCAGATGTTGGCAAAATGAATTTACTAATTATTTAAATGTAACTTCTGTTACATAATCTCATATCCTAGCTGATTCTTCATATTTTAAGACTTTTTAATTTGTGTCATTTTATGGATGTAAAATATTTCATTTTTAGTTTTTGTTTGCCTTTTTCTGACCACTCATGATTCTAGACTTCTCTTTACATTTTTTTTGGATTTCTGTTTTTCTCTTATCTTTAGTATTTTCTGTTTAGATATCTTGTTTCCTTTTTGTATGTTTTTGCCTAAATATAATATATTTTGGCAAAGTATTTACAAACAGTACCAATTTTCTGTATGGAAAACTGTGTGTGTGTGCACAGATATATAGCAGTTTTATAGGAATAAAGTTTACATATTAAAACAGAATTAAGAAAAAATATTGTGGATAAACAGTTTTTTCTAATGTAAACTTACTGCAGTTTTAAAAATAAAGGATAAAAAGGTAGATTTCTCATATTTTGTACTGAATGAGGTTAGCATTTTTTTTCTCCTTAAGCAGCACAAAAAGTGCACTTCTCCACATTTCTTGTTACTTTGCTTTGATCATTCTAAACTGACAGCCATGCTTATGAGCTTTCTTAGAAGAGATAAATGTCATAATTTAGGTAAACTGTTAACTCTAAGAAGAATATTTTTTCACCTTTTTATGAGATAAATGTAACTCCTTTTAATTCTTACAACTCTTAACCACACTTCTAATCATTCCAGTGTGTTCTGTCCATACCATTAGCTAGTAAACTACTTCAATGTTGAAGGCTATGAATTTTCTTGATTTTTCACAATATTCCATGAGACCTAGGGATATGCCTAAATAATTTTTTTCCAATAATAAAATCCTCTGAGATAATGTTTTTGTAATGAGAAATTGTATTTTTATGTTGTCTATTTTGAAATGACTACAAACACGTTATAGATTAAATTGCTTTTCTTCTCTTCACAATATCTAAGAAGCTAGGGGAAGGGCATATTATTCTTTACTTTATTGTGCAAAAGGAATACCTGAGGGACAGGATAGTTTTTATGATTTTGCTCATACAATAAGTAGGGAAAGGAAATGAGAATATGATCAGTTCAAAGGTTTCTCTATAGATGATTTTGCTACTTACATTTTATATTTTTATTTATTCCAGAAATGCCCTCAAAGACACATTCTCTGACAAACTTGGGCTTGCTTTTCAAATGGACTTTAACCTAAAACATCTCAACTATAAGCTAGCTATAAGCCTCTTATGGAGCTCATCATTTCTGTATGACCAAGCAGGCACTAATCAGATTCGAAAGAAATAAAACTGTTAAGTTGAGCTTGTAAATTATTATTAACTTCCACATATTACTGTTCATTCACCCGTCATATTAAATGAAATTTCTAATTACTTGTGGAAAGTTTCAAGTAAGTTTTTACATTTGTATTTACAGCTTCATCAGTCCTCACAATTCTTATATCCAAGACAGCTAGAAATGTGGTTTACATAATGTGTATCTTGTGAATTTCTTCACTAGAAATTCTGAATGTCAGCATTCTAATAGGTAGTCATAAAAAATGACATGAAATATGATCTACTTATGGTTGTTTAGATGAAACAATGTAAGATTTAAGTAGATACAAAGAACAGAATTATCCTTAAAATCCCTGACCGTGTAACCAAGAGCTCACTCTTCTATAAAACAGTATAATTTTATTTTTTTTTGTTTTTTTTTCAATTTTTTTAACGTTTATTTATTTGTAAGACATAGAGACAGAACATTAGCAGGAGAAGGGCAGAGAGAGAGACACACACACACAGAATCCGAAGCAGGCTCCAGGCTCTGAGCCGTCAGCACAGAGCCTGACGGGGGCTCGAACTCACAGACCCGTGAGATCATGACCTGAGCTGAAGTCGGCCGCTTAACCGACTGAGCCACCCAGGCGCCCCTAAAACAGTATAATTTTAAACTATTGAAATTACTTCGAGTCTTACTTTTATGGTTAATTCATCTAGATTTTGGTATAATAATTTTAATGTTTTCTTTCTAAGTCTGTATTCCTTTATAATGTTGAGAAAGTTGGGTTATCACTAAACACATTTTCTAAACTCTTTCCTCTTTGTCCCTCTCTTTTCCCATCCCTCCCTCTTTATAAACATCTCTCTGTGACCTGATCCACTCATATACTTTTAATTATCAACTTACACTAGAAATTTCAAAATCTTCACCTTCACCCTTGATCTCTGAATTGAGCTCCAGATCCAAATTTTCACATACTAAACATATCTATGCCAGTATTTCACTGAAATATCAGCCTCAACATACTCCAACTAAACTCATCATTTTGCTACCTGTACTCTCACATTACACATGAGAAGCTAGTCCTACTTAATTTTTTTATTTCCTTTTTAAAATTCTGTTTATTTATTTTGAGAGAGAGAGCATGAGTGGGGGAAGGGCAGAAAGAGGGAGAGAGTCCCAAGCAGGCTCAGCACTGTTATTATTCCTTTACTTCTGACTTCGGGCTTTGTTTGTTGTTCTTTTTCTAGCTCCTCTATGTGCAAGGTTAGGTTGTTTACTTGAGATTTGTCTTCCTTCTTGAGGTAGGCCTGTATTGCTAAAAACTTCTCTCTTAGAACCATTTTTGCTGCATCCCAGAGGTTTTGGACTATTGTGTTTCCATTTTCATTTGTCTCTATGTACTTCTTTATTTCTTCCTTTATTTTTGGTTGACTCACTCACTGCTTGGTAGCCAGTTATGTATTCTCCCTGTATTTATGATCTTTCCATTATTTTTTCTTGTGGTTGACTTCTAGTGTTACAGTGTGTGATCAGAGAAAGTGCATGGAAAGGCTTCAATTTTCTTGAATTTGTCGATGTTTCATTTGTGGGTAGATATGTAATATATCCTGGGAAATGTTCTGGGTGCACTTGAGAAAAATGTGTATTCTGCTGTTTTAGAATTGAATGTTCTGAATATTATCTGTTAAATCAATTTGGCCCGGTGTGTCATTCAAAGCCATTGGTTCCTTGTTTTTCTGCTTAGGTGATCTTTTCATTGATATAAGTGGGTTGTTAAAGTCTGCTAGTATGATTGTGTTACTATCTATTCTTTACTTTATATTTGTTATAACTTTTTTATATGTTTTGGTGGTCTTATATTGGGTACATAAATATTTACAATTGTTATATCTTCTTGTTCTATTGTCTTCTTTATGTTTATATAGTGTCCTTTGTGTCTTGTTACAATCTATCTTTATAAGTCTATTTATTCTGGTGTAAGTATTTATTTTTTTAATTTATTAATAATTTATTTTCAAATTGGTTTCCGTGTAACACCCAATGCTCATCCAAACAAGTGCCCTCCTCTGTGCCCATCACCCACTCTCCCCCCTCCCACACCCCCTTCTCCCCTCAGTTTATTCTTAGTCTTTGAAAGTCTCTTATGTTTTGTCTCCCTCCCTCTCTGTGTTTTTTTTTTCTTCCCCTCTTCCTCTCCCGCCTCCCCCCTCGTTTTCTGTTAAGTCTCATAAAGTCCACCTATGCGTGGAAACATATGGCATCTGTCTTTCTCTGCCTGACTTATTTCACTCAGCATAACACCCTCCAGATCCATCCATTTTGCCACACATGGCCAGATTTCATTCTTTCTCGTTGCTGCGTAGTATTCCATTGTATATATATGCCACATCTTCTTTATTCATTCGTCAGTTGATGGGCACTTAGTCTCTTTCCATGATTTGGCTATTGTCAAAAGTGCTGCTATGAACATTGGGGTACATGTACTCCTATGCATCCACACTCCTGTATCTCTTAGGTAAATCCTAACAGTGCTATTACTGGGTCATAGGGTAGTTCTATTTTCATTTTTTTGATGAACCTCCTGGTGTAAGTATTTCTACTCCAGCTTTCTTTTGACATCCATTTGCATTATAGATGTCTCTCAATATTCTCTTTTTCAATCTTCAGTCGTCTTTATGTCTACAATGAGTCTCTTATAGTCAGTATGTAGATGGGTCTTGTTTTTATACTCATTCTATCATACTCTGTCTTTTAATTTGAGCATTTAGTCCATTTGCATTAAAAGTAATTATCGATAGATATATATTTATTGCCACTTTATGACTTGTTTTGTGGTCATTTCCGAGGACTGTGATCTTTTCTTGTCTTTCTCTCTTTGATGGTTTAGTAATTTTCTTTATTAACATACTTGGCTTTCTTCATTTTTTGCATATTTATTAGTGGGATTTGATATACTATTATCATTAGGTTTGTATATAACCTCTTCTGCAAATAGTGTATATTATGTTGATGGTCTCTTATGTTTGAAAGCATTCTGTTCTCCTTTCCTCCTATGTTTTCTGGATATGTTATTATATTTTATATACCTTTTTGTGTGTTTCTTGGCTATTTTATAACAGAAATATTAGTTTTTACTGCTTTTGTCTTTTCCTACCTGTTTACTGTCACTTTTGGTATCCACTTTAGTATTTCCTATAGGACTGGTTTTGTGGTCATTAACCTCTTTAGTTTTTGTTTGGGAAACCCTTTATCTCTCCTGTTCTGAGTGATAGCCTCGCTGGATAGAATATTCTTGGTTGCAAATTTTTCCCATTTAGCACTTTGAATATATCATGACACTCCCTTCTGGATTGCAACATTTCTATCGAAAAATCTCCTTCCCATCTTATGGGTTTTTCTTTTTAAGTTACTGACTTCTTTTATCTTTATGTTTTTAATTTTTTTCTTTATCCCTACATTTTGCCAGTTTAATTACGGTTGTCTTGTTGTGGTTCTGCTTTTGTTGATTTTGATGAGAGCTCTGTGTGCCTTCTGGATCTGGGTAGCAGTTTCCTCCCCCAGATTAGGGAATTTTTCAACTATTATTTCTTCAAATGCCTCATTTCTCTCTTTTCTTCTTCTTCTGAGACTCCTATAATAAGAATGTTGTTATGTTTTATGGAGTCATTGTGTTCCCCATGTCTATTCTCACTTTGCACAATTCATTTTTCTCTCTTGTGTTCAGCTTGATTACTTTCTATTATTCTGTCTTCCATGTCACTAATTCATTCCTCTCCTTTTCTTACCATCTGGCTGTTAATTCCACCAAGCATGTTTCCCATTTTCATTTATTGAACTTCTTATCTCTGCTATGTTATTCCCTATCTGTGTGTTAAGAGTCACACTCATGCCCTCCACTCTTTCTGAAGTTCAGTGAATATCCTTATGACCATTGCTTTAAATTTTCAACCAGGCATGTTATTTATATCTGTTTTGCTTAGATCTCTGGCTGAGACTTTGTTCTGGTTTTTCATTTGGGATAAATTTCTCTGTCTGCTCATTTCATCTGCCTCTCTGTGTTTGTTTCTCTGTGTTAAAAAAAGTCAGCTGTGGGGCACTTGGGTGGCTCAGTCTTTTAAACATTCGACTTCAGCTCAGGTCACGATCTCACGGTTTGTGAGTTTGAGCCCCGTGTCAGGCTCTGTGCTGACAGCTCAGAGCCTGGAGCTGCTTCGGATTTTGTGTCTCCCTCTCTCTCTGCCCCTCCCCTGCTTGTGCTCTGTCTCTCCCAAAAATAAACATTAAAAATATTAAAAAAAAAAAAAAAAAAAAAAGAAAGTCAGCTGTGTCTTCTGCTCTTGAAAGTAGTGACTTTCTGAAGACAAGGTTCTGGAGTGCCCTCCAATGCAGTGTCCCCTGTTATCTTGCTTGTTGATTATGCTTTGCTCATAACAGAGATTTTGATTCCAAGAAATTTACTTGAAATGTTTACTTATCCAGATAACATAAAGGTAATGCATGATTAGTTTCGTGAACTCATTGATTTTGCCTGGGGATTCTCAGAAAAAACTGTTTGAGATTCCCTTCAATTACTTATATGCTAAGTACTAGCAAGAGACAACACATTTATGAAGGAGAGATGATAAAAGCTAATATCGAGACTTAAAATACCTGTTGGAAAATAGATTGGGAAGTTGAAAATGAGAATAATCTGTTTGCAAATTGCATAAAAGTCAACGATCTATTAACGTGTATTTATTTATTTTTTAATGCCAAAACAAACCTATTATATGAGTCAGGATTCTCCAAAGAAACAGAGCCAATAAGATGTGTGTGTGTGTGTGTGTGTGTGTGTGTGTGTGTGTGTGTGTGTGTGTTTATGTATCTGTCGTCTATCTATGGAGAGACACTGGTTTATTATAAGGAATTGGATCACATGATTATGGAGGCAGACATGTTCCGAGATATGGATCAGCAAGTTGGAGACCCAGAAGATCCAATGGTATAGTTTCTATCCAATGACTGACAAGCTTAAGACCCAGGAATAGCCAACAGTTCAGTTTGAGTCTGAAGTCAGGAAAAAAAAAAATGATGTCCCAGCTTGAAGACAGGCAAGAAGATTCCTTCTTATTCAGGGAAGTGTTGACATTCTGTTTATGTGGACTTCAATTGATTGGATGAAGCCCACCCACATTAAAGAGGATAATTTACTCAGTCTGTCAAATTAAATGTTAAACTTATCCAGAAACAGCCAAAATAATGCTTAACCAAATATTTGGACGCCCTGTTGCCCAGCCAAATTGACGCAAATTTACCATTACACATACAAAACCAGAAAGGAAACAGAAAGTTATAATTAGATTTATAGAAAACTGTAGGTAAATTCCTACCAAAACTTTGAAAAAGATATTCATTGTTTCCAAGCTTTTAAAATCCACTATAAGCAGAAACTTAAAAATTTCTTCAGCCTCTCCATATTACATATGAAGAAACTGCAATTCAAAAATTAAGGTGACTTATTAAATATTATACAGCTCATTATCTATAAAGCCAGAACTAAAACCTAAACATTACAATTCTGATATTCTTTCTAAGAAATGAAAGAATTGGTATAATTTCCCCTTATTACCTGTGTACATTACATAGAAACTGGATAAAATTCAAACTAAATTTCAAAATGGCATTGGTGAAAGCATTTCTGATACATGATTGTTATAGATACACTTACCTCTGTACAATTTAGTGGTTCTGCTTTAGATATTAAAGTACTTTGTACACTGTTATTACTGAATTATGTGGCAATTCAAAGTTGATTCAAAACATGCCCTATTTTATCCTCTCACAAAGACTTTCTAAACAAAGAAAATAGACCTTTAATATTCCCTGTGAAAGTAAAGAGCATGATAAGGAGGTATTTATACAGGCACGGAGCCAGAATGGACTATTCAAGTTTTGGTCACTGAGAGAGGCACTTCTTCTAACCTAACCAGCTTAGAAAAACATACTCTCTTCCTTTAGGTGTAGACTTACAATACTGTTCATACATCCTCCTGTGAAGAGAGGGAAACAAACTGTAGGACTTTAAATGATAGAGAACAAACTCAGGGTTGATGGAGGGAGGTGAGTGGGAGATGGGGTAGATGGGTGTTGGGTATTAAAGAGTGTACTTATGATGAGCACTGGATATAGTATGTAAGTGATAAATTACTGAATTCTACTTCCTGAAACCAATATTGCATTGTATATTACCTAACTAAAATTTAAATTAAGAAATGCATACTGTAGTGGGGCATGTGTGCTTTTGGTCATGGGTGACCAACACTGTCTCATTTTTCTAAAACTATTCATGCTTTTAGGTAAATATTAATGTAAAATCATTCACATTTTAGATGTTATGTAAAAGTAACTACAAACCTGTATGAGAGGACTGATGACAAGATGCTGTTCCTTATTGAACCATCATCAAAATTTCCATAAGTACCTAAAAAAAGATCATAATAAATCCCCTGGTACAAATTCTTCTAGGACAAAATAGTGCATTTTCAGAAGTGCAGTAATGGAGAATGAGTCTGGCAGGGCCTGGGGTGAGTAGAGGGAACCTAGAAGGAAGTGAGTTTAAATACTGCTTTTGCTCACTTGCCTAGGCTCAAGCCACAACTACTGTAATTCAGGTAAGGAAGAAGCTGTTAGATTTGCAAATCCAGGTGGGAAGGCTGTGAGCATGCAAATCCAGCAGCTGCAGTGTGTTGGGGTTTTCCTGTGCTAAGCTGATTAACTTCTTTAAGGTCTGATCTCATCATCCTGTGAGTGTGAGTTCCCTCCTACATTGTTAGCTTAAGTTTTCTGCTTCAGTTAGAAACCTAGAAGTACTTACAGGGCCCCACCACGGGCAGTGGGGGAAGGGAGGGAAGAAAGAAAGACTGCTCTCAGCACTTGTGCTTTTGTTAGTTCTACAGAAGAGGCAGGGAAACAGGAGATGACAAAGGCTCAATTTCCTTTCTGTGAGAGAAGGCTTTTCTCTTTCCTCCTGCAACAATGTCAGTGTTTGTCAAAAAAGAGTTTGATGTGAAACAGATCCTAAGGCTATACTGGAGGTGGTTTAGTCATCCTTCTCAAGGATCGCCCAACACTGGAAACTGCCTTCAGCAGGAAGGATATGAGCTTAGAGGGACCGCGGTTCAGCGGACATTGAACAACCACTCTCAGGGCAGAAACGGACTGAAAAAAAAAGGAACAATCCTTTCCACTCCAACATACTAACATCAGCGCCAGGACCGGCCCCTGACCATCAAAGAGCCTTTCAGAATCGGCACTCACAAAACCTGATAGAACATCTTCGAGCAAATGAAGATACTCCTAAGGCAGTTCCAGAAGAGAATTTGTTTAAAGAGGCCTGTGAGAAACACTTACAAGATTTGGAGATGATTGCTGCTGATAATACAGAAGATTCTACAGCGAGGTAGGAGTTTTCAATTGCATAATTGAAAGCCACAGAATAGGTTAACTCTTCAAATCTGATTTAGTGTTTAAATAAAAGTGCTATAATTATCTCTGAATTTGTATGCAACCAACCAGCGTTTACAAGAACCCCCCTCCTCTAAGTCTATAAAGGAAAACACTAATAATACATACATTTTGGTAATCAAAGGGAAATAGGTTTTAGGGTTGTGAGTTTACTTTTCCCATTCCTTTCCAATTCTGTTAAGATTTCTGTTTTAGGTCTAAGACGTATTTATTGTAATTACTAAATTTTTGTAAAATATTCTGTGGCTTGGAGGTTCACATATTTGTGATTCTGTATGCAAGTATAATGAATTACGTGAATGGAAACTCTGACTTTGTGAATTAGGCCAATTTTGGCAAAATAAAAGCTCTAACTGCTCAGCACATTCTTATCTGTTCCATAGTACATAGTTGCTGTCTTTCCACTCAATAAATACATTATCGGTATGTGAGAGTACAGAACAGCTTCCTTTGGCATTTGAGATTTACATAGTTAGTTTACAATCATGAAAATATTTCAAATAAAGCAAGTAAGGAAATGGTCTTTATAACAGTGAGATCTTAGAGTATGAAATGGAACATGTCAGCTATTTGAGGACATTAAAAGAAGTGATAATAAAGTATAGCTTCAGTATAGTTCATAAAGTATTTTTGAACTAATATTGTTTGAAAAACAGAAAATTATTTTCTGTATGCTAATCTCGTCCAATATAACCTACTAACCTAGTAGATTTTTACCTTTTTTTTTCTTTTTCATTATCAGATTTTATTTCCCCCATATGTTGTAGATGCAACTGATAATCTTGGCAATGTAATTAAAGTGTAAAAGAACCATAAGAAAATAAGTATTTTTGATATATTTTAAATTATGTAACAGTTCAATATGAAGTTATGCTTGTTTATTTGTAAATAATCTTTATTTGTTTATTTGGCGTACTATGTCTCTAACTAAGTATAGAGGAGAAGGACTGGTAAATGTGCTTCTAGATATGTTTTTTTTTCCAAAATATCTACCTGATAATACCTTCCTTCCTTCCTTAAATTTAAAATGTAATATCAGTAGAAAAAGCAATATAACATTATGACAAATGACATTCAACTGTGCAAAATGATGCATTTATATGAACTCAGACTTCTTTTTGAAATATAAACATATAAACATGCAAAAGCCTTTGTGAAATGACGTTAAGTGTAATTTTAGGTTATTTGTGATACAGACATTTTAAGCAGTAAAGTGTGTATATATTAATTTTCTTAAATATTTTGTGATTAATGCAAGAAAACACTATACAACTGTTGTGATAGCAGGTTGTATTTAGTACAACTAATTGGACATTCAAAATAATATGTAATACATGCTTTTAGATTCAGTATATTTTCTTTTTTAATGAATATAAGTTATTGCCAACTTGGCTTACATAAAACACCCAATGTTCATCCTCAATGCACATCACCCATTTTCCTTCTCCCCCACCGTCCCCATCTGCCCTTAGTCTGTTCTCTTTATTTAATAGTCTGTTTTCGTTTGCCTCCCTCCCTCTCTGTTTTTATCTATTTTTTTCCCCTTCCCTTCCCCCATGGTCTTCTGTTAAGTTTCTCAAGTTCCACATATTAGTGAAAACATGTGATATCTGTACTTCTCTGACTGACTTATTTCACTCAGCACAATACCTTCCAGTTCCATCCATGTTACTGCAAATGGCATGATTTCATTCTTTCTCATTGCCAAGTAGTATTCCATTGTATATATAAACCACATCTTCTTTATCCATTCGTGAAAGGACATTTGGTCTCTTTCCATAATTTGGCTACTGTTGAAAGCACTGATATAAACATTGGGGTACATGTGCCTCTATGAATCAGCACTCCTTTATCCCTTGGGTAAATTCCTAGCAATGCTATTGCTGGGTCATAGGGTATTTGTATTTTTAAATTTTTGTGGAGTTTCTACATTGATTTCCAGAATAACTGCACCAGTTTGCATTCCCACCAACAGTGCAAGAGGGTTCCTGCTTCTCCACATCCTTGCCAGTATCTGTAGTTTCCTGACTTGTTCATTATATCCTCTTTGACCAGTGTGAGGAAGTATCTCAGTGTGGCTTTGATTTGTATTTCCCTGATGATGAGTGACATTGAGCATCTTTTCATGTGTCTGTTGGCCATCTGGTTGTCTTCTTTGGAAAAGTGTCTATAATTGTCTTCTGCACATTTCTTCGCTGGTTTATTTGTTTTTGGGGTGTTGGGTGTGGTAAGCTCTTTATAGATTTTGGATGCTGACCCCTTTATCAGATATGTCATTTGCAAGTATCTTTTCCGATTCCATCAGTTACCTTTTAGTTTTGTTGATTGCTTCCTTTGCAGTGCTGAAGCTTTTTATCTTGATGAGGTCCCAATAGTTCATTTTTGCTTTTAATTTCCTCACCTTTGGAGATGTGGCGAGTAAGAAATTGCTGTGACTGAGGTCAAAGAGGTTGTTGCCTGCTTTCTCATATAGGGTTTTACTGGTTTCCTGTCTCACATATAGGTCATTCATCCATTTTGAGTTTATTTTTGTGTATGGTGTAAGAAAGTGGTGCAATTTCATTCTTCTGCATGTTGCTGTCCAGTTCTCCCAGTACAATTTGCTAACGTGACTGTCTTTTTTCCATTGGATACTCTTCCCTGCTTTATCAAGATTAGGTGGCAATACATTTGTGGGTCCAGTTCTGGTTTCTCTATTCTATTCCGTTAGTTTGTGAGTCTGTTTTTGTGCCAATACTGTACTGTCCTGATGACTACAACTTTGTAGTAAAGGTTAAGGTCTGGGATTGTGATGCCTCCCGCTTTGGTTTTCTTCCTCATTATTACTTTGGATATTTGGTGTCTTTGGATATTCCATAGAAAATTTTAGGATCTTTGTTCTAGCTTTGAGAAGAATGCTGGTGTAGTTTTGATTGGGATTGCATTAAATGTGTAAATTGCTTTGGGAAGTCTTGAAATTTTAACAAAATTTATTCTTCCATTCCATGAGCATGGAATGTTTTCTATTTCCTTGTATCTTCTTCAGTTTCCTTCCTGAGTTTTCTATAGTTTTCAGCATACAGATCTTTTACATCTTTGGTTAGATTTATTCCTAGTTATTTTATGGTCCTTGGTATAATTATAAATGGGATCAGTATCTTTACTTCTCTTTCTGTTGCTTCATTATTGGTGAATAAAAATGCAACCGATTTCTTTTTTTATTTATTTAAATAGTTTATTTTCAAATTGGTTTACATATAACACCCAGTGTTCATCCCAACAAGTGCCCTCTTTAATGCTCATCACCCCCTCTCCCCCCTCCCTCACCCTCCTCACCCTCAGATTGTTCTTAGTCTTTGAGAGTCTCTTATGTTTTATCTCTCTCTGTCTTTGTGTATTTTTTTTCCTTTCCCCTCTTCCCCTCCCCCACGGTTTCTGCTAAGTCTCTCAAAATCCACCTATGCCTGGAAACATATGGTATCTGTCTTTTTCTGACTGACTTGTTTCACTTAACATAATACCCTCCAGTTCTATCCATGTTGCTACACGTAGCCAGATTTCATTTTTTCTCATTGCCATGTAGTATTCCATTATATATATGTATACTCTATCATCTTCTCTATCCATCAGTCAGTTGAAGGACACTTGGTCTCTTTCCATGATTTGGCTATTGTCGAAAGTGCTGCTATGAACATTGGGGTACATGTGCCCCTATGCATCAGCATTCCTGTGTCTCTTGGGTAGATTCCTAGCAGTGCTACTGCCGGGTCATAGGGTAGCTCTATTTTCATTTTTATGAGGAACCTCCAAACCGTTTTCCAGAGTGGCTGCACCAGTTTGCATTCCCACCAACAGTGTAGGAGGGTGCCTGCTTTTCCACATCCCCGCCAGCATCTATAGTTTCCTGATTTATTCATTTTAGCCACTCTAACCGGTGCAAGATGAATCTCAGTGTGGTTTTGATTTGTATTTCCCTGATGATGAGTGACTTTGAGCATCGTTTCATGTCTTTTGCCCATCTAGATGTCCTCTTTGGAGAAGTGTCTATTCATATCTTCTGCCCAATTCTTCACTGGATTATTTGTTTTTCAGGTGTGGAGTTTGGTAATTTCTTTATAGATTTTAGATACTAGTCCTTTATCTGATATGTCATTTGCAATTATCCTTTCCAATTCCGTCGGTTGCCTTTCAGTTTTGTTGGTTGTTTCCTTTACCGAGCAGAAACATTTTATTTTGATAAGGTCCCAATAGTTCATTTTTTCTTTAAATTCCCTCACCTTAGGAGATGTGTCGTGTAGGAAATTGCTGCAGCTCAGGTCAAAGAGGTTTTTTCCTGCTTTCTCCTCTAGGAATTTGATGGTTTCCTGTCTCACATTCAGGTCCTTCATGCATTTAGAGTTTATTTTTGTGAGTGTTGTAAGGAAGTAGTCTAGTTTCATTCTTTTGCATGTTGCTGTCCAGTTCTCCCAGCACCATTTGTTAAAGAGGCTGTCTTTTTTCCAATGGATACTCTTTCCTGCTTTGTCAAAAATTAATTGGCCATATGCTTGTGGGTCCATTTCTGGGTTCCCTATTCTGTTCCATTGGTCTATCTGTCTGTTCTTCTGCCAATACCATGCTGTCTTGATGACCACCACTTTGTAGTAGAGGTTAAAGTCTGGGCTTGTGATGCCTCCCGCTTTGGTTTTCTTCTTCAGTATTACTTTGGCTATTCGGGGTCTTTTGTGGTTCCATACAAATTTTAGGATTGTTTGCTCTAGCTTTGAGAATAATGCTGGGGCAATTTTGATTGGGATTCCATTGAATGTGTAGATTGCTTTGAGTAGTATTGCCATTTTAACAATATTTATTCTTCTGATCCATGAGCGTGGGATGTTTTTCCATTCCTTGTGTCTTCCTCAATTTCCTTCATAAGTTTTTGATAGTTTTCAGCGTAAAGGTCTTTTACATCTTTGGTTAGGTTTATTCCTAGGTATTTGATGGTTTTTGGTGCAATTGTGAATGGGATTCGCTTCTTTATTTCTTTTTCCATTGCTTCATTGTTGGTGTAAAGGAATGCAACCGATTTCTGTACATTGATTTTGTATCCTGCAACTTTGCCCAATTCATGGATCAATTCTAGTAGGCTTTTGGTGGATACTGTCAGGTTTTCCATGTAAACTAGCATGTCATCTGTGAAAAGTGAAAGTTTGACTTCCTCCTTGCCTATCCTGATGCCTTTTATTTTGATTTGTTGTCTGATTGCTGCTGATAGGACCTCCAACACTATGTTAAATAGCAGTGGTGAGAGTGGACATCCCTGTCGTGTTCCTTATCTCAGGGGGAAGTCTCTCAGTTTTTCCCCATTGAGGATGATATTAGCTGTGGGCTTTTCATAAATGGCTTTTATGGTGTCTAAGTATGTTCCTTCTATCCCGACTTTCTCGCGAGTTTTTATTAAGAAGGCATGCTGTATTTTGTCAAAAACTTTCTCTGCATCAATCGATAGGATCATATGGTTCTTATCTTTTCTTTTGTTAATGTGATGTATCACGTTAATTGATTTGCTAATGTTGAACCACCCCTGCAACCCATGTATGAATCCTACTTGATCGTGGTGTATAAGTCTTTTCATATGTTGTTGGATTCTATTTGCTAATATCTTGTTAAGAGTTTTAGCATCCATGTTCATCAAGGATATTTGCCTGGAGTTCTCTATTTTTGCTAAGTCTCTATCTTGTTTGGGAATCAAAGTGATGCTGGCATCATAGAATGTGTCCAGGAGTTTTCCTTCCATCTCAATTTTATGGAACAGCTTGAGGGGATAGGTATTAACACTGTTTTAAATGTCTGGTAAAATTCCCAAGGGAAGCCATCTAGCCCTGGACATTTATTTGCTGGCGGATTTTTGATAACTGATTCAATTTCTTCACAAGTTATGGGTCTGTTCAAGTTTTCTATTTCTTCCCATTTGAGTTTTGGTAGCGTGTGACTGATTAGGAATTTGTCTATTTCTTCCAGGTTTTTCAATTTGACGGCATATAGTTTTTCATAATATTCTCTGATGATTGCTTGTATTTCTGAACGATTGGTAGTAATCACTCCATTTTCATTCGTTATTTTATTGATTTGGGTTCTCTCTCTCTTTTCTTTTTGAGGAGCCTGGCTGGAGGTTTATCAATTTTGTTTATTTTTTCAAAGAACCAGCTCTTGGTTTCATTGATCTGTTCCACTACTTTTTCTGTTTCCATATGAGTAATTTGTGACCTAATCTTTGTTATTTCTTGCTTTCTACTGGCTTTGGGCTATCTTAGCTGTTCTGATTCTAGTTCCTTTATGCGTGCTGTTAGAATTTGTGGTAGGAATTTTTCTTGTTTCTTGAGGTGGACCTAGATTGCAATATATTTACCTCTCAGGACTGCCTTTAGAACATCCCAAAGCGTTTGGATTGTTGTATTTTCATTTTCATTGGTTTCCATGTATTTTGTAATTTCTTCTCTGATTGCTTGGTTGACCCATTCGTCTTTCAGTAGGTTGTTCTTTAGCCTCCATGTTTGTGGGAGTTCCAGACTTTTTCCTGTGGTTGATTTCAAGTTTCAAAGCATTGTGGTCTGAAAGTGTGCATGGTATGATCTCAATTTTTTTTATATTTATCCAGTGCTTCCTTGTGCCCCAAAATATGGTCTATCTTGGAAAATGTACCATGTGCATTTGAGAAGAATGTGAATTCCTTTGCTTCTGGATGAAGGGCCCTGAGATATCTGTCAGGCCCATCTGTCCCAACGTGTCGTTCAGGTCCATTGTTTCCATGCTTATTCTCTGTTTAGTGGATCTATCCAGCGCTGTAAGTGGGGTATTAAGATCTCCTGCAACTAGCACATTTTTATCAATAAGGTTGCTTACATTTGTAAACAGTTGCTTTACAAATTTGGGTGCCCCAGAATTCGGCATGCAGATATTTAAAATTGTTAGCTCTTCCTGCTGCATAGTCCCTATGATTATTATATAATGCCCTTGTTCATCTCTTATTACATCTTTTACTTTAAAGTTCAGTTTGTCCAATATAAGTGTGGCTACTCCAGCTTTCTTCTGAGTTCCTGTAACATGGTAGATAGTTCTCCATCCCCTCACTTTCAATCTGAATGTGTCCTCAGGTTTAAAATGGGTCTCTTGAAGACAGCAGATAGATGGGTCTTGTTTTTTAATCCATTCTGTTACCCTGTGTCTTTTAATTGGAGCGTTTAGTCCATTTACATTCATTGTTAATATTGAAAAATATGGGTTCAAAGTCAAGGAGTAATCTGTAGGTTTCATGCTTGTAAAGATGTCTCTGATGCTCTGTGTTCCTTGCAACCTTTCCTTCATACAGTCCCCCTCGGGATCTCTTGTAAGATTGGTTTATTTGTGATGTATTCCTTCAGTTTTTTTTTGTTTGGGAAAACCTTTATCTCTCCATCCATTTTGAATGACAGGCTGGCCAGGTAAAGGATTCTTGGCTGCATATCCTTCCTGTTAATCACATTGAAGATTTCCTGCCATTCCTTTCTGGCTTACCTTTTTTTTGTAGATAAGTCCGCTACTATCTTTATATGTCTGCCTTTGTAAGTCAAGGCCCGTTTATCTCTAGGTGCTTTCAGAATTCTCTCTTTGTTTTGTATTTGGCCATGTTCACTATGATGTGTCGTGCTGAGGGTCTAATCGAGTTTCCTCTGAGGGGAGTTCTCTGTGCCTCTTGGACTTCAATGCCCATTTCCTTCATGTTGGGGAAATTCACTGTGATGATTTGTTCACGTACCCCTTCGACTCCTTTTTCTCTCTCTTCTTCCTCTTAAAATCCTATAATACGGATGTTATTCCTTTTGATTGCATCGTTCAGCTCTCAAATTCTCCTTTCCTGCTCCTGAATCAGTTTCTCTCTCTTTTTCTCTGGTTCCTCTTTTTCCATAATTTTATCTTTTAATTCCCTTTTCTCTCTTCTGCCTCTTCAATCCATGTCGTGGCCACCTTCAATATGTTTTGTCCCTAATTAAAGCATTTTTTAATTTTTCCAGATCATTTTTTAGGACCTTGATCTCTGCATCTAGGGTCTCCCTTGTTTCTTCTATGCTTTTTTCAAGCCCTGAGAGTGTTTTTATGTTTATCATTCTGTATTCTTGTCCTGTTAAGTTGCTTATGTCTGCTTTCATCATTTCTTGTGCTGTAACTATTTCCTGTACAGTCTTTTGAGGGGAGTTCTTCCATTTGGTCTTTTTGGCTATGTGTGTATTGGTTTATTTCCTATTTCTCCCTGGTAAGGAAAAGGGTCAGGACAAACAGGAAACACAGACTTACAACCTTACTGACCAATAATACAGACAAACAAATCACAACACAAAAAAAGATTAATAAACGACACTCTGGAGGCATGCAACCTGACGTACCAGCTATACATTAATGATAGGATGTGTGCTCTTCAGATGGCAGAGCATACATAGAGTAGTGACAGTTGTGGGGAGAAGAAGAAATTGAACTTTGACCAGGTAGACAGATTAGAAGACTTGATCCCACAAGAGGGAAATCAGAGTAAGGAAGGGTGCGAGGAAAGAGAAATGAAGTTAAATGTTGCCCAGATGCACAATGTGGTCTGACTATTCCATAGAGAAAGATAGGAAATTAAAGAGGGAGGTGTAGAACATGCATTGAGGGAATGGGATAAGTGTCTGTTTAAGCAAGCCAAAACCCCCAGGTGACAGGTTTAGAGGTGGGGAGAGATAGGAAGGAGAAGAGGGAGAATATATATAAAACCGAGGAATTGACCTGGAATTAATCCAGGCAATGCTGCAGTATTTGTGTCTCTGTGGCTACCACTCCTGCAGAAAGGTGTCTCCCATATGAGGAGGGGTGTGGCCTGGTGTAGGTAGGTCCCACCACTTCTGCTGGGGGGTGGAGTCCTAGGGTTTGGCTTTGTGGTTATGCATGACCACAATGGCGCCGTCCCAGCTCCAACCGTCTGTCTCAGATATCTCCTCACGGACCCACAGTCTCAGATCACTCCTCAGTTTCCATCCTCAACTCTATCCAGATTACCAGTACAGTTCGATTGGCTGGGTGGTAGTAAGCCCCACGCTCATCTTAGTTTCTTTAGCTTGCTCTGACTGCCACACCTTATGTAAATTGAGTCACTGACTCAGCACCAGTGCAACCACAATGGCTTCTCCCTAGCCTCTGTTCATGGACCTGGGGTCTCAGAACCCTCCTCTGTGTCCGTCCTCGACTTGGTCAGGGTTGCAGGGGCAGCAGGGCTCGCTAGGTGGTGTGAGCCCCCTGCACGCCCAGCCTTCCCCACCCAAATTGTGTCCCTGACTCAGCACCGATCCAGTGATGGCACGGCACCTCTTTGTGTCATGGGCTGGGACAGCCTTGCTGGCTCCAGAGTGAAGAAAGCTCTGCCAGCTCTGCCGTAAGCAACGGACCCTCTCTCCAAAAAGCCTCGCGGATAGGAACTGGATGATAAGGCTCCCTCTCTGCCCTGGTTCGAGGTACTTTCCCCTCTGCTCTTTCTCTTCCCCTTGTCTTTCGGAGGAAGGGGCCCAGGGTCCGGGGCCCACTCCCCGCAGTCTGCACTTCCGCGGCTTTCTTTCTTTCTCCCAGATTGCACTCAGTCAGTCTCCCAGGATTTTCTGGATTTCGCGTTCTGCAGATCTCTGGGATTGAGAGTTCCTCGGTTTCAATCCTTCTTAGATTAAAAGACACTGGAGAGCAGCAGGTCTTCCTACCCCTCTGCCATGTTGGCCCCTCCCCTCGCAACCGATTTCTGTACATTGATTTTGTACCCTGCAACTTTGCTGAATTCATGTGTCAGTTCTAGCAGTGTTTTGGTGGAGTCCTTCATGTTTTCCATGTAGTGTGTCATATCATCTGCGAAAAGTGAAAGTTTGACTTTTTCTTTGCTAATTTTGATGCCTTTTATTTCATTTTGTTGTCTGATTGCTGATGCTAGGATTCCCCAACCTTGTGTTAAACAATGGTGGTGAGAGTGGACATCCCTGTCATGTTCCTGATCTCAGGGGGAAAGCTCTCAGGTTTTCTCCATTGATGCTGATATTAGCCTTTGGCTTTCCATATGTGACTTTTATGATGTTTACTCCTATCTGGACTTTCTTGAGGTTTTTTATTAAGAAAGGATGCTGTATTTTCTCAAATGCTTTTTCAGCATCTATTGACAGGATCATATGTTTCTTATCTTTTATTAAGGTGATATATCACATTTATAGATTTGTGAATATTAAACCCAGCCCTGCAGTCCATGAATGAATTCCATTTGATCATGGTGAATAATTCTTTTTATATGTTGAATTCGATGTGCTAGTATCTTGTTGAGAATTTTTGCTTTCATATTCACCAGGGATATTGGCCTGTAGTTTTAATTTATTACTGGGTCTCTGTCTGATTTGGGAATCAAACTCATGCTGGCTTCAAAGAATGAGTCCAGAAGTTTTCCTTCCATTTTGATTTTTTGGAACAGCTTGAGAAGGATAGGTATTAACTCTGCTTTAAGTGTCTGGTAGAATTCCTCAGGGAAGCCATCTGGTACAGGACTCTTATTTGTTGGGAGTTTTTTGATAAGTGATTCAGTTTCTTCACTAGTTATGGTTCTGTTCAAATTTTCTATTCCTTCCCATTTGAGTTTGGTTAGTGTGTGGGTGTTTGGGAATTTGTCCATTTCTTCCAGGTTGTCCAGTTTATTGGCATATAATTTTTCATAATATTTTTGATACTATGTTGCTTGTATTTCTGAGGGATCCGTTGTGATAAATACATTTTCATTCGTGATTTTATCTATTTGGGTTCTCTCTCTTTTCTTTTTGAGAAGTCTGGCTAGGGGCTTATCGATTTTTCTTTATTTTTTTAAAAAAACAACTCATTGGTTTCTTTGATCTGCCCTTCTGTTTTTTTGGATTCTATATTGTTTATTTCTTCTCTGATCTCTACTATTTCTCCTCTTCTGCTTGGTTTGTGGGGTTTTTTTGCTGTTCTGCTTCTAGTTCCTTTAGGTACGCTGTTAGATTTTGTATTAGCAATTTTTCTTGCTTCTTGAGATAGGCCTAGATTGCAATGTATTTTCTTATTAGGACTACCTTTGCTGCATCCCAAAGGGTTTGGATTGTTGTGTTTTCATTTTCATTTGTTTCCATATATATTTTTAATTTCTTCTTTAATTGCCTAGTTGACTCATTCATTCTTTTTTTTTAAATTTTTTTAATGTTTATTTGTTTTTGAGAGAGAGAGACAGACAGACAGACATGAGCGCGGGAGGGGCACAGACAGAGAGGGAAACACAGAATCTGAAACAGACTCCAGGCTATGAATTGCCAGCACAGAGCTCGACGTGGGGCTCAAACTTGGAAACAGTGAGATTATGACCTGAGCCGAAGTCGGACGCTTAACCGACTGAGCCACCTAGGCGTCCCTCATTCATTCTTTTTTTTTTATTATAGTAGTTTATTTTCAAATTGGTTTACATATAACACCCAGTGTTCATCCATTCTTAATTAAGATATTTTTTAATCTCCATGCCTTTGGAGTTTTCTAAACTTTTTCCTGCGGTCGGTTTCAAGTTTCATAGCATTGTGATCTGAATGTGTACATGGTATGATCTCAAACCTTTTGTATTTATTGAGGGCTCTTTTGTGAACCAGTATGTGTTCTCTCTTGTAGAATGTTCCATGTGCACTTGAGAGGAATATATATTCTGTTGCTTTAGGATGAACAGTTCTAAATATATTTGTCCAGGTGATCTGGTATTGAGGGCCATTGTTTGTTGTGTATCATTCAGGGACATTATTTCTTTATTGATTTTCTGTCTAGATGATCTGTCCATTGCTGTAAGTGGAATGTTAAATTCCTCAAGAATTACCACATTCTTTCCAATAATATTGCTTATATTTGTGATTAATTGTTTTATATATTTGGGTGCTTCTGAATTTGGTGCATAAACATTTATAATTGATGGATAGACTGCTCTTATGATATAATGTCCTTCTTCCTTTCTTGTCACAGCCTTTAGTTTTTTCTTTTAATATTTAGTTTTGAGAGACAGAGATAGAGTGTGAGCGGGGGAGGGGCAGAGAGAGAGAGGGAGACACAGAATCTGAAGCAGGCTCCAGGCTCTGAGCTGTCAGCACAGAGCCCAACACGGGGCTTGAACCCACGAACTGCGAGATCATGACCTGAGCCGAAGTCGGATGCTTACCCAACTGAGCCACCCAGGCACCCTACAGCATTTAGTTTAAAATCTAGTTTGTCCTATATAAGTAGTGCTACTCCAGCTTTCTTTTGACTTCCAGTGGAAGGATAGATGGTTCTCCATCCCGTCCTTTTCAATATGAAGATGTACTCAGGTCTAAAATGGATCTCTTGTAAACCGCAAATAGATGGGTCTTTGTTTTTAATCCATTCTGATAACCTATGTCTTTTGATTGGAGTATTTATTACGTTTACATTCAATGTTATTTTTGAAAGATAATGTTTTAGAGTCATTGTGTTATCTGTAGATTTCATGATTGTAGTGATGTCTTTGGTCCATTGTGGTCTTTGCAACATTCCACTCACAGAGTCCCCCGTAAGATCTCTTATAGGGCTGGTTTAGTGGTGGTGAATTCTTTCAGGTTTTTTTTGGGGGGAAAACCTTTATCTCTCCTTCTATTCTGAATGACAGGCTTGCTGGATAAAGGACTCTTGACTGCATACTTTTCATATTGAGCACATTGAAAATATCCTGCCACTCCTTTCTGCCCTGCCAAGTTTCAGTAGATAGGTCTGATACTAACTTTATGTGTCTACTCTTGTAGGTTAAGGTCCGTTTATCCCTGGTTGCTTTCATAATTCTCTCTTTATCTTTGTATTTTGGCAGTTTTACTATGATATGTCATGCAGAAGATCGATTCCAGTTATGTCTAAAGGGAGTTCTCTGTGCCTCCAGGATTTCAATGTCTGTTTCCTTCCCCAGTTTGGGAAGTTCTCGGCTATGATTTGTTCAAGCATGCATTCAGTCCCTTTCTCTCTCTTCTTCTTCTAGAACTCCTATGATATGGATATTGTTCCATTTCATTGAATCACTTAGTTCTCTAATTCCCCTCTTGTGATCCAGAATTTTTTTAACTCTCTTTTTCTCATCTTCATCTTTTCCTATAATTTTACCTACTATTTCGACTATTCTCCTCTCTGCCTCTTCAGTTCTGGCTGTCAATACCTCTAGTTTATTTTGCACCTCATTTACAGCATTTTTGAATTCATCATGACTATTTTTTAATTCCTTGTTCTCTGACGCTATAGATTCTCTGCTGTACTCCATGCTTTTTTCAAGTCCAAATATTAATCTTGTGACTATTATTCTAAATTCTTGTTCAGTTATATTGTTTACATCTGTTTTGAGCAATTCCTTAGATGTCATTTTTTCCTGGAATTTCTTTTGAGTAGAATTATTATGTTTCATCATTTTGGCTAGTTTTCTGTCCCTTATGTGTTTTAAAACCTTGTTATGTGTCCTGCATCTGTGAGCACTGCTATATTAAGGAGAGGTCATACACCATCCAAGGCCTGGTCCTTTAGGAGGTGTTTTTTTAAGAGTGTTACTTGCTCTCTTTTGTTGTGAGTTTGGTTACTTTATCTCCATAATAGTAGTGATGTTTTGATCCCTCCATTAGGTGTGTTTTGATTTGTTCGTTGAAGTAGCCCATGGCCCATCAAGTTGTCCTGGTGGGTCCCTGGAAGTGACAGTCTCTTTTTCTCCTGGACACTCAGAGTTCAAAGTCTCGTAGCTTCAACATAGCTTTGTTTGTGAGATGAGGGAACCTTGGATCCCCCTACTTGTCCACAATGTTGGCCTCTCCCCTGATTCAGCACATTTTCAACTCATCTCTCTTCACCATGAATTACAATTTTAAGAGCTGTTGGATTTGGAGATTAATATTAAATGAATTTGACTCTGTGGTTGAGAAGCTTAAATTATCCACTGTGACCTCCTGATAAAATATTTTAAATATTCCTGAACTGATATTCCAACATGAGAGTATTTTCACAATAAATTAGTTGCTAAATACATGCTGGATAAAATGTTTCACCAAGGAATGTTTTTAAAATATATGTTTCTCTTTTATTTTATTTCTGATAGTTTTCATGTTCTAAAGAAATGTCTCGTTAAATATTCTTTGGTTAAAATGGAAAGTTAATATTTTCTTAAAATAAATAGAGTGAGTGGTTTCTTAGTTGTGCCAGGGATATTTTAAACAAGAGATAAGGTGCAAGTTAAGGAACTTATTAACTAAAATACAATGGTTTATTAATCTCTGATTAGGTATTATGGATTATGTCTTAAGGAGGGTTTGAGAATGAACTTTTTATATCCTTATTTTCTAATGCCTCTCTTCAACAAGACTGGGGAGCAGGAGGTAGGGATCCTGAGAAATTGGCAACAGCCTTGCATTCCCACTGGTGATAAACAAGCAAACAACTTAACATGGCAGTCAGTGTGGAGAATTATCACACTACTACAAGATGGGCTGTGATCCTCTGGCCAGAGTAAGGTTATCTAAGTCGTCCTGATTTCCCAAATATTGCAGAAAATTCATAGAGAATGAGCTAAATTATTAAATTGCAGTGTAAATGCATAACACAATTATTCCTGAAACAGATATTAAAAGCAAAGTATTAAAGTTATATGTAAGTGATGAATCACTAAATTTTACAACTAAAACTAATATTATACTGTAAGTTAACTAACTAGAATTTAAATAAAAATTGGAGAAGGAAAAAAAAGTTATATGAATATGTTAGTTTGAAGATTTTAAAGCCCCAAAACATTCCTATCTAATCGAGTTGTAATTTTGTACTTCATCTAGGAACAACACTGTATCATAATCCCATATTGTAAGTATGCACATACCAATGTGCTTGTCATTATCATATTTTGTTTTAGTTGTCTACTAACTCTACATCTTTGATTCATCATAAATATGTTACTTAGTTTTCTTTCTTTTCTTTATTTTATCCTTAGCATTCTAAAGATCAGAACAGATATTTTAACAGTGTGTTATGCTCATGCTTCTTATATGACTGATATTCTGTCTTTTGTTAGGTTATTCTCTTGTTTTTAGATTCCACTTATGAGTGAGATCACATGGTATTTGTCTTTCTTGATCTAATTTATTTCACTTAGGAAAATATTTTACACTGCATTATTCAGTAGAAACTGTTACTCAAAGGGAAAAATGAGGAACAAACTAAAATTTGTAGTTTATAGGAAGTTTGAGGTTAAATCTCTTTTCATATGGTTTATAATGTATGTTATACGATTATAGAAATTGTTCAATTGCTTTACTAAATTTAGAACATTGGAACACATAATTTAAAATTAATGCAATGATTCCAAACCGTTTTAGAGATGGAACATCTATAAAATCTAAATCTTGATTTAAATCTTTGCTACTTACAGCCTCATTCCTGAGAGTGAGGTACCATGGTCCTCATGTTTCTAGAAGTGTGGTATTGCATATATATTTAAGTTAACATTAATTAAAACGTATTTAATATTTGAAAAATTTGGGACTCCTTTCGATCTAAGCAACTAACAATATGTTAGGTCCATGTCCCTTTAAATACTATAATTAAGCATTTCTATAGTTTTTTTTTTCTGATATTTGAAAGGTAACTATTTCATTTCTGCATTTGGAAATAGAAATAAAAGACTTAAAATGTGTGGTATTATTTAATATGTGGTTTCAAGAACAACATAGTACGTATATCAAACTGTTACACGTTACCTAAATGTTTAGACACTTAGCACTTTAATTTAAAGTTTATCTTTTAAACTTCCATGTCTTTCTGACTTTTGTAAGACATCTCTGTAATAGCAATCTTGTTGATGTCTCTCTTATGACTTTGTAAGTAAAAAATACTTGCAATGCTATATGTATATTAGTGTAAAATTCTTATATTTGAAGAATATGAAAAACAGAAATCAAAATAGATAAGTGGGGGACATCAGATCCTAATAATAAAAACACTTAGGTTGAAACATAATATTCTGTCAAATGTACTGGAACAGTTTGTAGTGCCATAAAATAAGAAATTCCTCAGAAAATAATGATGGGACTATGTCATGTCAAAGGACATAGGCGCCAACTATAAAAGTTCCCAATGGCCAAAGCTGGAATAATGTTACCAACAAAATAAAATAGTATTTGATCATAAACCAAAATAAAAAAAATAGGTATTCATAAGTCCATATTGATATGAATAAGTAAATAAATAAATAGAAAAAAGGCAAATGTATTATGCAGAAAAATTCCATATGATTTATGTACATACTCTGCCCTCAAGGAGGTGGAGGTGATGTGCTTTAAGTGTGGGCTGTACATATTGACTTACTTCTTAAAAGTGACAATATAGAATCATTGTGGTGGGGAGGGGTAGTAAATTTACAATGGAGAAACCTGACAAATATTACCTGAGCCAGATAATCAAGTTTAACATCAAAAGCGCTCAGTAATTTTGACAGTGTTTACACTAAGTATGATGTGATGAGAATGGCATTTCTGTCCTTTCCTCCCATAAAACCCATAACCTTTCCAGCTAATCGTGAGAAAAACATCAGACAAATTCAAATAGAGGAACATTTAAAAAGTATCTGGTCTGTAATCTTCAAACTATTAATGTCATCAAAAAACAGAAAGTCCAAGAAACTGTCACAGCCAAGAGGATCCTAAGAAAAATAAATGGAATGTAGAACAGAAAACAGACCTTAGGTAAAAACTGAGAAAATTTAGATAAAGAATAGACAATAATAATATGCCAATGTTGGTTAATTAATTGTGACAAAATTGCCATACTAATATGTTACTAATAATAATGGAAACTGGGTGTAGTCTTTATGGAGACTATAAAATTATGAGACTATCATAATTTTTCTGTATAACACAGTATTTTAGCAAGTGCTATCCTAGTATATAGATTCCATAAATCAATACTAGAAGACTATGTAGTTGTAAGGTTTTGTTTGTTTTCTTTAGTTTTGTTCTTTGTCAAGTGATTAAAAGGATATTAAATCAAAAGCAGTGGGCTTTTTCCTATACATTGGCAACAACATAATTAATAGCTTAAAGGCACTCCTAGGGAAGACAGCTTAAGTTATGAGAATGTCTAAAAGCTATATGCAATTTCTGGTCCTATCCGGATGATATGGATTGTGGTTATCATTTAAAGGGGTACATGTACCCCAATGTTTATAGCAACATTATATATAATTTCTAAACTATGGAAGTAGCCCAAATGTCCATCAACTAATAAATGGATAAAGAAGAAGTGACATATATATAATGAATACTGCACAGTTATCGAAAAGAATGAAATCTTGTCATTTGCAACAATGTGGTTGGAACTAGAATGCATTATGCTAAGCAAAATAAGTCAGTCAGAAAAAAAGACAAATACCATATTATTTCACTCATATGTGGAATTTAAGAAGCAGAACAGATGAACACATCTGAAGGTAGGGAAGGGGAGAGAGGGAAACAAACCACAAGAGATTCTTAAAAACAGAGATCAAACTGAAGGTTGATATGTTCCTAACACAGAGAGGCAGATGAAGAGAGTTAGACAAAATGAGAATGGGGGAAATATGCTGCAAATGAAATAATAGGACAAATTCACACCAAGAAACCTAAGTGAAGCAGATTTAAGTAAAATGCCTGATAGAGAACTTAAAACAATGCTCATAAAGATACTCACTGGACTTGAATAAAGAGTGCAAGACATCAGCAAGACCCTTAGAAAGAGAGAGAAAAGAATAAATTAGAGATGAAGAACCCAATAAATGAAATTAAAAATACACTTGATGGAACAAATACTCAAGATGAAATAGAGAAATGAATTAATGTCCTTGAATACAGAAAATAACCAAACTGAGCAAATGAGAGGACATCAACTTATGAAAATTGAGCATAGGCTTGCAGAAATCAGTGACTCCATCAATAATAATAATATTTGCTTTGTAGGGTTCCTAGAAAATGAAGAAGGATAAAAGGGGGCAGAACTTTTATTTGAAGAAATAATAAAGGAAAAATTCTCCAATCTGGGGAAAAAATAGATGTCCAGACCTAGGAAGCACAGACACACGCCCCACCCCCGCAAAAAAAAAAAAAAAAAAAATCAACACAGGGAGGTCCATGCTAAGACACAAGTTATTAAAATGACAAAAAGTAGTGATAGGAAAAAAATAAAGCAGAAAGGGAAAAGAAGATAGTTATATATAAGGAAAAGCCCATAAGGCTAGCAGCAGGTTCTTCAGCAGAAATCTGCATTCCAGAAGGGATTCCCGCATAAAATGTTGGGGAAAGAGGAGTAAAGTGTTCAAACTTAAGTGACCATCAACTTAGTATAGATGTTATATACAAACCTAATGGTAATCACAAATCAAAAAACAGGAAGAGATAAGCAGAAAATAAAGAAAAAAAAGAATCTGAGTACATCACTAAAAAAAAACCAGCAAACCATGAAATGAGGCAAGAAAAGAAAAGATAATAGAAAAAACTATAGAAACAACAACAAAATATAACAAAATGGCAATAAATACATATCTATCAATAATTCACTTGAATGTAAATAGACTCAATGCTCCAATGAAAAGACATAGGGTAACAGAATTAATAATAATAATAATAATAATAATAATAATAATAAAAGAACAATCTATATACTACAAATAAGAGACTCAGTTCAGACCTAAAGACACCGGCAGATAGAGAGTGATAGGATGGAGAAATATGTATCATTCAAATGGAGGTCAAAAAAAAATTTAAAAAAGGCCAGGGTAGTAATATCTATATTGGACAAAATATATTTTAAGACAAAGACTGTAACAAGTGGAGGTGCCTGGGTGGGTCACTCAGTTAAGTGTCTGACTTCAGCTCAGGTCATGATCTCACAGCTCATGACTTCAAGCCCCACATTGGGCTCTGTGCTGACAGCTCAGAGCTTGGAGCCTGCTTTGGATTTCGTGTCTCCCTCTTTTTCTGCCTCTCCCCCACTTGTATTCTGCCTCTCTTTCAAAAATAAATAAACATTAAGGTTTTTTTGAAAAAGAAAATTTGAAAAAGACTGTAACAAGTGATTAAGCAGGACACTATATCATAATAAAGGGAACAATCCAGAAAGAAGATATAACAAATTGTAAATGTTTAAGTATCCAATGTAGAAACACTCAAATACATAAAACAGGTAATAACAAACATACAGGAACTGATAGATAGTAACACAATCATACTAGGGGTCTTTAACACCCCACTATCAATGAACAGATCATCTAAATAGAAAAAATGCAAGGAAACAATGGTCTTTAATGACACAGAGAAACGGATGTAAAAGATATATTCAGAACATACCATCCTAAAGAAACAGAATACACATTCTTTTCAGGTGCACAGGGAACATTCTCCAGAACAGATTACATATTAGGCCACAAAAAAGTCTCAACAAATTGAAAACTATTAAATACATATCATGCATCTTTTCAGACCACACCACTATGACACAAGAAATCAACCACAAGAAAAAAAATCTGAAAAGGTCACAAATACATGCAGGTTAAATAACACATTACTAAACAATGAATGGGTTAAGAAAAAAATAAAATAAACATTAAAAAGTACCTGGAAATAAATGAAAATGAAAAACCAGTCCAAAACCTTCATGATGCAGCCAAAGCCGTTCTAAGAGGAAAGTGTATAGCAACACAGCCTGATCTCAAGAAGCAGGAAAAAATCTGAAAAACAAAAACAAAAACAAAAAACCCTAACCTTACACCTAAAGGAGATATAAAAATAACAAACAAAACCCCAAACCAGCAGAAGGAAGGACATAATAAAGAGTAGAGCAAAAATAAATGATAAAGAAACAAAAATAAGGCAGATAACAAAACCACAAACTGGTTCTTTGCAAAAAGAAACAAATCATTAATAAACTTTTAACCAGAGTCATTAAGAAAAAAAGAGAAAGGAATCAAGTAAGCTAAGTTACAAATGAAAGAGGAGAAATAACAACTGACATTAAAAATACAATAGTAAGAGAATATTATGAAAAATTATATGCAAACACATTGTACAACCTAGAAGTGAATGTATTCCTAGAAACATATAAAGTACCAAAACTGAAACAAGAAAAAATGGAAAATTTGAACACCCAATTATTTGCAACAAAATTGATAAGTAATCAAAAAACTTTCATAAAACAAAGTCCAGGACCAGATGGATTAACAGATGTATTTTACCAAACATTTAAAGAAGAGTTAAATGAATAGACACATCCAGATGACTAACAGACACATGAAAAGATGAGTAACATCACTCACAATCAAGGAAATGCAAAGGAAACCACAATGAGATACCACCACACCTGTCAGAATGGCACTGTTGGTGGGACTGTAAACTGGTACCGGCACACTGGAGAACAGTATGGAGGTTCCTTAAAAAGTTAAATGTAGAACTACCCTACAACATAGCAATTGCCCTACTATGTGTTTATCCAAAGGAAACAAAAATACTGTTTCAAAGGGGTACATGCACTACCTTGTTTATAGCAGCACTATCAAGAATAACCAAGCTATGGAGAGAGCCCAAACACACAATGAAAAAATAGCCATCAAAAAGAATGAAATCTCATCATTTGCAATGATGTGGATAGAGCTAGAGTGCATTATGCTAAGTGAAATAAGTCAGAGAAATAGCACATGATTTCACTCATATGTGGAATTTAAGAAAAAACAAAAACACAGACGAACATATGGTAGGGAGAAGAGAGAGGGAAACAAACCATGAGAGACTTTTAAAGATAGAAAACAAACTGAGGGATGATGGAGGGAGGTGAGTGGGAGATGGACTAGATAAGCAATGGTTATTAAAGAGGACACTTTTGATTAAGCACCGGGTGCTGTATGTAAGTGACGATTCACTGAATCCTACTCATCCTACTCCTGAAACCAATATTGCACTGTATATTAATCAAATAGAATTTAAATATTTTTACAGAAAAAAATTAAAAAATGAATAATTAATATATTTTATTCTCAAACTATTCCAATTAACAGAAGAGAAAAAAAAATTCATTCTATGAGACTAGTATTACTCTTCCATCCAAAAGCAGATAAAGATATGACATGAAGAGATGACTACAGGCCAAAATCTCTGATGAACATCAATGCAAAAATTCTCAACAAAATACTAGTAAATTAATCCCACGATACATTAAAAATATCATTCATCATGGTTAAATGAGATTTTTCAATATTTGCAAATTAATCAATGTGATACAGCACATCAATAAGAGAAAATATAAAAACCTATGACCATTTCAATAGAAGCACTAAAAGCATTTGACAAAGTACAAAATCCATTCACTATAAAAACCCTCAACTGAGTAGGTTTAGGGGGAACACTCCTCAACATAATAAAGGTCTTATATGAAAAACCCATAGTGAACATTATAGTCAATGGGAAAACCTGAGGCTTTCTCCCTAAGGTCAGGAACAAGACAAAAATGTCCACACTTACCACTTTTATTCAACATCATACTGGAAGTCCTAGCCACAGGAACTAGACAACAAAAAGAAATAAAAGGGATGAAAATTGCTAAGGAAGAAGTAAAACTTCCACTGCTTGCAGATGACATGATACTGTGTAAAGAAAACCCTAAGACTCCACCAAAAAAATACTAGACCTGATAAATAATTTCAGTAAATTCTCAGGATGCAAAGTCAATGTGTGGAAATCAGTTACACTTCGATACACTAATAATGAAGCAGCAGAAAAAGATAGTAAGAAAAACAATCCCATTTACAATTTTACCTAAAATAATAGTAAACCTAGAAACCTAACCAAATAGGTGAAAGATGTGTACTCTGAAAACTATAAAACACTGATGAAAGAAATCGAAGATGACAGAAATGGAAAGACATTCAATGCTCATTGATTGGAAGAACAAATATTGCTTATATATCTATAATACTCAAAGCAATCTACACATTTAATACAATCCCTATCAAATCCTGACAGTATTTTTCATAGAACTAGAACAAACAATCTTAAAATTTGTGTGAACTACAGAAGATGCCAAATAGTGAAAACAATCTTGAAAAAGAAAAATAAACATGGAGGTATCACAATTCCAGACTTCAAGTTATACTGCAAAGCTCGAGTAATCAAAATAGTATGGACCTAGCACAATAGTAGACACACATAAATCGATGAATCAGAATAGAAAACCCAAAGACAAACTCAAAATTACATCATCAACTAATCTTCAACAAAGTAGGAAAGAATATACAATTTGAAAAAGACAGTCTCTTCAACAGACGGTATTGAGAAAAGTGGAGAGCTACATGCAAAATAATGAAAGCGTACCATACACCATACACAAATATAAACTCAAAATGGATTAAAGCCTTAAATGTGAGACATGAAACAATAAAAATCATACAGGAGAACACAGGCAGTAATCTCTTTGACTTCGGCCATAGAAACTTCCTTTTAGATACATCTCCCGAGGCAAGGGAATCAAAAACAAAAGTAAAGTATTGGGACTACATCAAAATAACAACTTCTTTACAGAAAAGGAAACAATTAACAAAACTAGTGGCAAGCTATGGAATGGGGGAAGATATTTGCCAATGACATACCTGATAATGGGTTCCTATGCAAAATATATAAAGAATTTACACAACTCAACACCCAAAACCCAAATAATCCAATTTATAAAATGGGAGGAAGACATGAACAGACATTTATCCAAAGAAGACATATAGATGGTCAATAGACAAATGAAAAGATGCTGAACATTGCTAATCATCAGGGAAATGCAAACCAAAACTACGATAGATACTCATACCTGTGACCTCACACCTGTGAGAATGACCAAAATATAAAACAAAAGAACAAGTGTTGACGAGGATATGGAGAAAAATGAGCCCTCCTGGCACTTTTGGTGGGAATGCAAACTAGTGCAGCCACCGTGGAGAACAGTAAGAAATGTCCTCAAAAAGTTAAAAATAGTAGTGCCCAATGGTCCAGCAATCATACTAGTGGGTTCTTACCCAAAAAATACAGAAACACGAATTCAAAGGGATATTTCGCCCTTATGTTTATAGCATTATTATTTACAATAGCCAAATTATGGAAGCAGTCCAGGTGTCCATTGATTGGTGAATGGATAAATAAAATGGAATATTATTCAGCCATAAAAAATAATGAAATCTTGCCATTTGCAACAACATGATTGGAGCAAAAGTATGATACTAAGCAAAATAATTCAGAGAAGGACAAATACCATATGATTTCACTCATATGTGGAATTTAAGGAAGAAAACTAACAAGCGAAGGTACAAAGAGAGGTCAAGAAACAGACTCTTATCAGTAGAGAACAAACTGATTGTTAACCAGAGAGAAGGTGTTTGGAAAGATGTGTGATATAGATGATGGGGATTAAAAAGTGCACTTCTGGTGAGCACTAGATGATGTATGCAATTTGTTGAATCACTATATTGTACACTTGAGACTAATATAACACTATGTTAACTAATTGGAATTAAAATAAAGAATTAAAAAATATATCAATGGAAAAAATAAAACTATCAGTAGCGAATCCTTTATTACTGTTGGCTAACCTTCCTTAGCCTGTCACTATTAATTAAAGTGACCTATCCCCTTCCATGGTCTCAAACGTTCTCATTCAGAATACAGACCTCATGGCCTACTTATACTCTATTTCTGTTACTTCTTCAGTAGCCATACAAACACCTTGGAAATATTTTTAGCAATTCCTTAACATGAGCGATTGGGTTTTAGTCATCCCACCAGTAGCTTACTCAATAGAAACTATCTGTTAAATATTTTGTCCACCTTTTCCCTGAAAAACTAGACTGCTGTGAGCACAATGGCATTTAGGTGTCCTTTTCTGGCCAATGCTGATTACAGTTGTTATAACAACACTAATAAACAACTGCATATGTAACAGATAGTCACATAAAAGTTTAGGCAACACAACTATTTGATTTAGTTTGAAATCTGTTGTAACATTCAACCAGCCAGTTTCTTAACTAAGACTTCAGTATTCATTTAGTATTTCCTTCATTCAACATTTATTAAACCCCTACTGTATGCATTATGTATATTTTTCAGGCTCTCTAAGAATTAAAAGATAAATACATGCTGATTCCCAATAAAGGCTTATCATATTTTTGGGGAGACAAAGTGTATCCACTTAAAAGTTTTCATGGGCATAAAAAAGGAGTGTATTGCAAAAGCAGTTTTAAGTTGCTTGGTGATTGAGTCCTATATATATATATATATATTCAAAGACAGGAAATAATTCTGATTAGAGCAACCTCCTTCATGGAGGAGAGATGATTTGAGATGAATCTTACAGAATGGATAGAATTTTAATACACATATGGGGAAGAATGAATTCCAGGAAGGGAGAACAACACAGTTTCTTCAAAATAGTACTGAAGTGGGTCGCCTGGGTGACTCAGTCAGTTAAGTGTCAGACTCTTGATTTCAGCTCAGGTCATGATCTCCGAATTCGCGGGATCGAGCCCCATATCAAGCTACATACTGAACATGGGAACTGCTTGGGATTCTCTCTCTCTCTCTCTCTCTCTCTCTCTCTCTCTCTCTCAAAAATAAAAAAAAATAAACTTTAACAAAACGATAGTCAAGTATGAAAGTTGAAGGTGTATTCAAAAGATAAATTTCACTTTGGTTGAAGTGAATGATATATTTTGGAGAATAGTAAAAAACTAGGTAGGAAATCAAGGTCATGCCTAGATTATGTATGGTTTAAAAAGACAGGATAAAGACTATCTGGACTTTATCTTAGATGTCAGGACTTATTAACCCCTGATAATTTGCTGAAATATAGGGACAAGTTCTATTTGCTTTTCTCAGATCTCAAATAGTTCCCTTTCACAGGAAGAGCAAAGTAATGAATGGTAACAAAGAAAGCATGTTAATAGGTATAATACCTTAAGGAAAAAATGTGGTGAGAAAAATAGAAAATACAGTACTCAACATGACATGTGGAATATCTACTTAGGATGTTTAAATCTAAAAAGTATGACATTTTTATCAATGTCTGCTTGAACGGGATTCCAGGACTCTGGATAATTCATGGTTATATTTGAACAAGAATTTTTGATTTTTAAAAGTATCTAGTTTTATTTTATTTCTATTGTAATAATAAAACAACGTGAGATCTACCCTCTCGACAAAATGCACGATAGAGTGTTGTTAACTATAGGCACAGTTTTGAATAGCTTAAGTCTGGAACTTTTTCATCTTGTATAACTGAAACTTTATACCTGTTGAACAGCAACTGCCCATTTCCCATTCTCCCACCCCCATCCACTGGAAACCACCATTGCACTTTGTTTTTATGAGTTTGGTTATTTTATATACCTCATATATGTGAAATCAAGTAGTTTTTGTCCTTCTGTGACCAGCTTATTTTAGTCAGGATGATGTCTTCCAGGCTCATCCATGTTGTTGCATATGGCAATATTTCTCTCTTTATTCAGGCTCATATTTCATTGTGTGTATATACCACATTGTTTTTATGCATTCCTCCACTGATAGACACTTGGGTTATTTCTGTATCTTGGCTATTGTGAATAATGCTGCAATGAACATGGAAGTGCAGACATGTCTTCAAGATACTGATATTAATATTTCATGTATACTTAAACAAGAGGTTTCTGGATCATATGATAGTTCTATTTTTAATTTTTCAAGGGGAAGCTCCAAAATGATTTCCATAGCAGTTGCACCATTTTACATTTCCACCACCATTGTATAAGTGTTCCAATTTCTCCACAACCTTGCCAACACTTGTTATCTCTTTTTTTGTTTGTTTGTTTGTTTGTTAAGTTAGCTAACATACAGTGTAGTCTTGGCTTCAGGAGTAGATTCCTGTGATTCATCTCTTACATAAAACACCCAGTGCTTATCCCAACAAGTGCCCTCCTTAATGTCCATCACCCATTTTCCCCACCACCCTGAACCCCAACCTGTATCAACCCTCGGTTTGTTTTCTATATTAAAGAGGCATGAGGTGTTATCTCATTATAGTTTTTATTTCTATTTCACTGATGACTAATGATGTTTAGTACCTTTTCTTGTCTACTGGACATTTGTCTGTTTTGGGAGAAACGTCTATTCAAGTACTTTGTCCATTTTTTAAATACATTATTTGTTTCTTTGCTATTGACTTATATGAGTTTCTTTTATAGTTTAGATATTAACCTCTTATTACATAGATGGTTTGTAAATATGCAGTTTTTTCAATATCATTTGTTCAAGAGGCCCTCCTTTTCCCATTGTATATTTTTGAAACCCTAATCAAATATCAGTTAACCATATATACATTTTTTTCTTAGCTGTTAATTCTGTTCTTTGGCCAATATGTCAGTCTGTGCCAGTACCATACTGTTTTAATTATTGTAACTTTGTAGTATATTTTGAAATCAGGAAGATGATGCCTCTAGCTTTGTTATACTTTCTTAAAATTTTTTGACTGTTTTTTTTTGTGGTTCCATATGAATTTTAGATTTTTTTTTCTATTTCTATAGTTTTGAAGTGGGATTTAATAATCTGAATTTTTAACAGACTTCTGAACCAAACTTAAACAAACAAACAAACGAACATGTAGTCAGCTACAGCAAGCCAAGTTTGTCAAGATTTCTATGGATACTGCTATATTGATCAAGGTAAATATGCAACAAATAAAACAACAAGGCTTTATAGGAAGTATAATAAATTATAATGTATAAAATAGATTATATTTTATATAAAGAATTGTAGATATATTTGAATCTGAGTTACATTGACAAGTTCTCAAATATTTACCAGGAAAATACTTGAAGATAACAAAAGAAGAAAAACATAGATCCTACCATTAAGGAGTTCATAATCTAGTTGGAATAGAAAACACAACCTCCAGCCAGAAAAGATTTAAAAATAATTACAAGACACACATCTCAGTTCTGATTCCCTAGTGTTTGACACAGAACCTATATGATGTAACTAAGATGGAAGTAGGTTTTAATGACTCATGACATCCTGAAATGCCAACATAGAAAGTTTGATCCAAGAATAAAAACAAATTCAAGCACAAGGAAATTTTTTTATTATTGCCAGTTTTTTCTTTCTTTTCGTTTAAGGTTTTTTTAATTTACTTATTTTGAGAGGCAAAGAGAGTGGGGGAGGGACAGAGAGAGAGAATCCCAAGCAGGGTCTGTGCTGTCAGCATGAACCCCCATGTAGGGCTCAATTCCATAAACTGTGAGATCGTGACTTGAGCTGAAATCAAGAGTTGGAGGCTTAGCCAACTGAGCCACAGAGGCATTCCAATGGTCAATTATTCAAACTTAAAACAAAAACAAAAACAAAAACAATGACAGTTTACCATTACTAAGGTCCCTCAATGCTTGGTGAGCTTTCTGGAAGATTGGTCAATAAGATATTTATTAAAAATACTGATTACATTTTGCCACACTGCCTTCAAACCTACTTCTTCCACTTAGTTTTCATAACTACTTGGCTGCTACTTTTATACTTTCTCCTTACCTTTTTTGGTACTTCAGAGTTGCTCTCTTCACCTGGTTTCTTTGCTCTCTGCATGGACTAATGCATTAAAATTACATAAATTTAAAAGTGAAACCCCAAACTGAAAAACAACAGAAATAAATTATTGTCATTTTTAAGCAAGCTAGAAAAGGAGATGAAATATTAAGCCTGTCTTTACAAATTATGATCCGAATAAGATCATTTAAATATTAAATAATCACCTTTCAGAAGCATTTGGATGATCTTAATTTGGCTTGTTTAATAATAAAGCAAGTTTGATAACAATTAGCATACATCTTGTAACAGATCAAGATGGTGTTTATTTCTATATAAATATTGTATATAAAGTTGAACTTGCTACAGATAATCAGAGCAAGTACATACACTATAATTATTTTCATAACTACTGTGTATCTGGAGAAATAGGAAATTTCTGCTCTTATTTTTTCATACCTTTTACTTTGAATTGTGTATAATAACTGTGTATTTATAGATATCTTAGGATTTTAGTATAGAGAGGATTTTTTAAAGAACTGCATAGGTTTGGAAAGTGAAGCCTAAAACAAAATAACTACAATTAATTAGTGAGAAAACTGGGACTGTAATTCATATTTTCTAACTTCTGGACTTTCACCACACTACTCTCCTAACAGCTTATTCAACTCCTTCCATCTGATTAAATTATGAGTGTCCAATTATCATTATGGATGATGTTAAAAAGTTCTGATTATGGAATCCATTATAATTAAATATTTGAAATATTTTCATCTTTTAAAATCAGGTAACTGCCACATCAAAGATATAAAGTAGGAGATACCACAATACTTTGTGTCATAGAAATTGTGAAGTCATCTTTTTTATTCCATTGTTTGCAGAAAATATCTTAAAGCATTCAGTCAATGCAGGAGTAGATGTGATGATCTCTAAATTGTCTGTTACCATATGTCTTCTCCATATATTCTGAGATCAGGAAAAAGGCAAGAAGGGTCTTTGGTGCTAGTCAAGGAATCATATATTCTTTTAGCTTCTCCCCACTAATAGTATGCATAATCAAGAATTGAATAAGTTCATAATTATGCTGTTATTCTTAAGTAGATCTATTTTGTAACATTATTCAAAAAACGAAGTAATTTCAAATACTACCAACAGATTCTCTGAAAACTAATAAACGAATATACTAAAACAATTTAGGCCCTATTATCTTTTTCTCTTCTCAGCAATATAAAACTGATGTTAAATACACCTATGTAAAACCCCCAAGATAACTTTTAAAGTTATCTTTCAATTTTTTCTTCTTTAAACCCAAATTTCCCGAATTCACATAAGATTCGTAAAATCCCATTTCTACCATAGATGATTTAGGTAGTCTTGTGTTGACAGCTATGCACAAATCACAGGTTCTTTATTTTTGTGTTGAAAGTGGCTTGCAAAAGTAAACAGATAAAATATTATTGGTTCTACTTTTAAAGTTCTATGCTGTTAAAATGAGGAGAAAATGCTGGCAAAAACATGAAAATTCATGAAACATTTGGTATTGCATTCAGTCAAGTTCAAATAATAAATATTTCCTCTTGAATATAATTATTTCCTTTAGTCTTCCCAGCATAGCACAGATTTTTACAGGTGCATGAACATTCTAGTCATTATTTAACTAAAATATAAATCTGCCAAAAGAGTGGAAAAGGCCCATGTGGGCAATTATTCAACATTAACACATAGTTTTCCATTGTCTTTTGATTTTGAATTGATAAAATATGATGGTGTACTTCTAAGGAGCATTAAAGCAAAAATATAGATAGTTGATTAAGTCATTTTGTTTTGAGCAAGAGAGAGACGGATCACACACGAGTAGGGGAAGAGCATAGAGTGAGGAAGAGAAATGATCTTAAGCAGGCTCCATGCCCAGGGCAGAACCTGGCATGGGACTTGACCTCTCTACTGTGAGATCATGACCTAAGCCAAAATCAAGAGTCAGACACTTAACTGCCTGGGTCAGCAAGGCATTCTGATTAAGTCATTCTTTTTTTTTTTTTATTTTTTTTAACATTTATTTATTTTGAGAGACAGAGAGACAGAGAGACAGAATGTGAGCAGGGGAAGGGCAGAGAGAGAGGGAGACACAGAATCCGAAGCAGGCTCCAGGCTCCAAGCCATCAACACAGAGCCCGACGCGGGGCTTGAACCCACAGACTGTGAGATCATGACCTGAGTCGAAGCCGGCTGCTCAACCGACTGAGCCACCCAGGCGCCCCTGATTAAGTCATTCTTATAAAGCTATCTCCTTACATACTTTAAAATTATAATTTATATGTGTTAGTAAAAGTTAGAATTTAAACATTTATATCTTTAGTTTTACATTTAAAAACAAATATTAGTTTATAAGTAAACACAAACTGCAGAATTGCTCATATTTGTTGAATGATAATTGCTTAATTCTGCAAACGTATCTAAGAAGCACTTGTAAGCTAATGGACTATTAAGTATTTATATTGATTAAACCATTTGCATTTCTAGTTTTTTTTTTACTAACATTCTTTTTTTTAATTTTATTTATTTAAATTCAAGTTAGTTAACATACAGTGTGGTACTGGTTTCAGGAGTAGAACCTGCAACATGCTGGAGTCTGCCCTGAGAGGAAGCCAGCTTCTATTTCAGGGCTTCTGGCTGGCCCAGGGCTTCATCCACATGAGGGTTGGTCTGGGCACGCAAACGAGAGTAGATGTGTAGTCAGTCTCTTGGAATCAGCCTCGTATCAGGACTGGTCCAGGGCTCCCTATGTAAGGGCTGAGACAAAAACATAAAGACAAGACGAAGACAAGACAAACTACATGGAGACAAGCCTCTTATCTGGACTACTCTGGAAACAGCCTTTTATCTGGACTGCTCAAAGTTTATTTTTCCTTCAGGGTTTTTATACCAGGGTTTTCTAAGCACGGCAAGTATACATCTTGTAAAGACAGAATGAAATAATTCCAATTTCTCAATGTTTTTAGTAAAATAAAGAATGCTTATTTCTCAAGGTTCCTAGTAAAAAACTGATTCAAACAACTTTCGCATTCCATAAAAATTTAAAGAATGCTTGTTTCTCAAGGATACATAGAATGTTTAAACAATCAGTATATGAAGGTAAAAAACAGCTCACATGCAATCAAAGCATAACCAATGGATACATTCTGGTAAATATTATGGGTTGAAAGGATAAGAACAAAGTATACAGATATCAATTAAAGGCTCTGGCTACATTCGAAAGATTATGTGAAAAACATGTTTTTCTCTAAAGTTACTCCCAAAGATTATTTATTGTCTATTGACCATTAATAATGTCTTAACCAAAAACTACAGCATTTACCACATTCCTGAGGGTCGGGCTGCACTCTTGAGTATAGTGAGAAAAGATTAAAAATTATATCTCGTATTATTACTATTGAATGATTTTATTATTTCTACGACAATCAACACTATATGTCTCTAAGGCTTATAACACCAAATAAATAGGTCAGGACCAGCAGCATATATTCCGGCTTGGGTAGGGGGGCCATTGGAGCCCTTTTGCTTCACCCCGCAGCTATAACAGCAGGGGCTCATTCTTGAGAGTTCTTCTTTAGACCCAGGTTAACAATATTGCTTAGGCCCTGCACATATATTCCTTCTAGCCCCATTACGACTGTGCCTGTCTTAGATTGTTCCTCCTCTGACGAATCTTACCCGTCTTTGGCTAACCAGCCATCCTCTGGGATCAAACAGAACGACTTGGATTGGAAACCATAGCTCCATGGCTTCCCTGCCCAGCACCGGCCTGTAGACACCCTAGCCTTCTGGCAGGGTCCAGGCTCTGGGAAAACAGCCTTTGAACCTTAGATATTCACCCTGGGCATAGCTATTAGGGCTAATGTTTTCTGGTCTCCAACAAGAACCCAGTGATTCATCACTTCCAAATAACACGCAGTGCTCATCTCAACGACTGCTCTCCTTACTGCCCATCACCCATTTAGCCCATCACCCCACCCACCTCCCCTCTAACTACCCTTAGTTTTTAATCTATTTAAGAAACCCTTACAGTTTTCTTCCATCTCTGTTTTTTCTCCCTTCCCCTATATTCATCTGTTTTGTTTCTTAAATTCCGCTTATGAGTGAAATCATATCTTTTTTTGCTCTGACTTATGTTGCTTAACATAACACACTTTAATTCCATTTTCATTGTTGCATATTGCAAGATTTCTTTTTTATTTTTTTTTGAATGTCAAATAGTACTTGATTGTATATATATTTCACATCTTCCTTATCCATTCATCAGTCGATGGAAATTTGGGTTCTTTACATAATTGGGCTATTTTTTTATTATTTATTGTCAAATTGGTTTCCATATAACACCCAGCACTCATCCCAACTAGTGCCCAACTCTGTGCCTGTCACCCACTCTACCCCCGCCCATACCCCTTCACCCCTCAGTTTGTTCTTAGCCTTTGAGAGTCTCTTATGTTTTGTCTCCCTCCTTCTCTGTGTCTTTTTTCTTTTCCCCTCTTCCCCTCCCCCATGGTTTTCTGCTAAGTCTCGCAAAATCCACCTATGCATGGAAATATATGGTATCTGTCTTTCTGTGACTGACTTATTTCACTTAGCATAATACCCTCCAGTTCCATCCATGTGGCCACACATGGCCAGATTTCATTCTTTCTCATTGCCACGTAGTATTCCATTGTATATACATACCACAACTTCTTTATCCATTCGTTGGTTTATGGACACTTAGTCTCTTTCCATGAATTGGCTATTGTCGAAAGTGCTGCTATGAACATTGGGGTACATGTGCCCCTATGCATCAGAAATCCTGTGTCTCTTGGGTAGATTCCTAGCAGTGCTACTGCTGGGTCATAGGGTAGCTCTATTTTCATTGTTTTGAGGAACCTCCACACCATTTTCCAGAGCAGCTGCACTAGTTTGCATTCCCACCAACAGTGTAGGAGGGTGCCTGCTTCTCCGCATCCTCGCCAGCATCGATAGTTTCCTGATTTATTCATTTTAGCCACTTTGACTGGTGTGAGGTGGTATCTCAGTGTGGTTTTGATTTGTATTTCCCTGATGATGAGTGACTTTGAGCATAGTTTCATGTGTCTGTTGGCCATATGGATGTCATCTTTGGAGAAGTGTCTATTCATATCTTCCGCCTATTTCTTCACTGGATTATTTGTTTTTCAGGTGCGGAGTTTGGTAAGTTCTTTATAGATTTTAGATACTAGTCTTTTATCTGATATGTCATTTGCAATTATCTTTTTCAATTTCATCGGTTGTCTATTGGTTTTTTTGGTTGTTTCCTTTGCGGTTGAGAAGGTTTTTATCTTGATGAGGTCCCAATAGTTCATTTTTGCTTTTAATTCCCTTGCCTTTGGAGATGTGTCATGTAGGAAATTGCTGTGTCTCATGTCAAAAAGGTTTTTTTCCTGCTTTCTCCTCTGGATTTTGATGGTTTCCTGTCTCACATGCAGGTTTTTCATACATTTTGAGTTTATCTATTTGAGAGGTGAAAGAAAGTGGTTTAGTTTCATTCTTCTGCATATTGCTGTCCAGTTTTCCCAGCACCATTTATTTAAGAGGTTGTCTTTTTTCCATTGGATACTCTTTCCTGCTTTGTTAAAGATTAGTTGTCCATATGCTTGTGGGTCCATTTCTGGGTTCTCTATTCTATTCCATTGGTCTATGTGTCTGTTCTTGTGCCAATACCATGCTGTCTTGATTATCACCACTTCGTAGCAGAGGTTAAAGTCTGGGATTGTGTTGCCTCCCACTATGGTTTTCTTCTTCAATATTACTTTGGCTATTCAGGGTCTTTTGTGGTTCCACATAAATTTTAGAGTTGTTTGCTCTGTCTTTGAGAAGAATGCTGGTGCAATTTTGATTGGGATTGCATTGAATGTGTAGATTGCTTTGGGTAGTATTGACACTTAACAATATTTATTCTTCCAAACCATGAGAAGATATGTTTCCATTTCCTTGTGTCTTCCTCAGTTTCCTTCATAATTTTTTTTATAGTTTTCACCATAGAGATCTTTCACATCATTGGTTAGGTTTATTCCTGGGTATTTTTGGTTTTTGGTGCAATTGCGAATGAGATTCGCTTTTTTATTTCTCTTTATATTGCTTCATTGTTGGTGTAAAGGAATGGAACCGATTTCTGTAATTTGATTTTGTATTCTGCTACTTTGTCGAATTCATGGATCAGTTCTAGTAGGCTTTTCATGGATTCCTTCGGGTTTTCCATGTAAAGTATCATGTCATCTGCAAAAAGTGAGAGTTCGACTTCATCGTTGCCTATGCTGATTCCTTTTATTTTGATTTGTTGTCTGATTGCAGCTGCTAAGATGTCCAACACTGTGTTAAATAGCAGTAGTGAGAGTGGATATCCCTGTGTTGTTCCTGATCACAGAGGAAGTCTCTCAGTTTTTCCCCATTGAGGATGATATTGGCTGTGGACTTTTCATAACTGGCTTTTATGATGCCTTACTATGTTTATTCTTCTGCCACTTTCTCGAGAGTTTTTCTTAAAAATGGTGCTGTATTTTGTCAAATGCATTCTCTGCATCTATTGACAGGATTCTGTGGTTCTTATCTTTTCTTTTGTTAATGTGATGTATCACATTGATTGATTTGTGAATATTGAACCAGCGCTGCAACCCAGGGATGAATCCTACTTGATCATGGTGAATAATTCTTTTTATATGCTGTTGGATTCTATTTGCTAACATCTTGTTAAGAATATTTTCATCCATATTCATTAAGGATATTGGCCTGTAGTTCTCTTTTTTTGCTTGGTCTCCATCTGGTTTTTGAATCACAGTGATGCCGGTTTCATAGAATGAGTCCAGGAATTTTCCTTCTGTTTCAATTTGTTGGAACAGCTTGAGGAGGATAGGAATTAACTCTGTTTTAAATGTCTGGTAAAATTCCCCAGGGAAGTCATCTGGTCCTGAACTTCTATTTGCTGGGAGATTTTTGATAACTGATTCAATTTCTTCATAAGTTATGGGTCTGTTCTAGTTTTCTCTTTCTTCCCGTTTGAGTTTTGGTAGCGTGTGGCTGATTAGGAATTTGTCTATTTCTTCCAGGTTGTTCAATTTGACGGCATATAGTTTTTCATAAAATTTTCTGATGATTGCTTGTATTTCTGAGGGGTTGGTTGTAATCACTCCATTTTCATGATTTTATTGATTTGGGTTCTCTCTCTTTTCTTTTTGAGGAGCCTGGCTAGAGGTTTATCAATTTTGTTTATTTTTTCAAAGAGCCAGCTCTTGGTTTCATTGATCTGTTCCACTACTTTTTCTGTTTCCATATGATTAATTTGTGCCCTGATATTTGTTATTTCTCTCTCTCTGCAGGGTTTGGGTTGTCTTAGCTGTTCTGCTTCTAGTTCCTTTAGGCGTGCTGTTAGAATTTGTGTTAGGAATTTTCTTGCTTCTTGAGATGGGCCTGGATTGCAATATATTTCCCTCTCAGGACTGCCATTGCCACATCTCAAAGTGTTTGGATTGTTGTATTTTCATTTTCATTTGTTTCCATGTATTTTTTAAATTTCTTTTCTGATTGCTTGGTTGACCTATTCGTCTTTTAGTAGGTTGCTCTTTAGCCTCCGAGTCTTTGGGAGTTTTCCAGACTTTTTTGTGTGGTTGATTTCAAGTGTCAAAGCTTTGTGGTCTGAAAGTGTGATGCTATGATCTCAACATTTTTATACTTATTCTGTGCTCCCTTGTGCCCCAAAATATGGTCCATCTTGGAGAATGTACCGTGTGCATTTGTGAAGAATGTAAATTCCTTTGCTTCTGGATGAAGGGCCCTGAAGATTTCTCTCAGGCCCATCTGTTCCAATGTGTCATTCAGGTCCATTGTTTCTATGGTGATTCTCTGTTTAGTGGATCTATTCAGCGCTGTGAGTTGGGTATTAAGGTCCCCTGCAATTAGTACGTTTTTATGAATAAGATTGCTTACGTTTGTAATTAGTTGCATACGAATTTGGGTGCCTCAGAATTCGGCGCATAGATATTTATAATTGTTAGCTCTTCCTGCTGGATAGTCCCTGTGATTATTATATAATGCCCTTCTTCACCTCTTATTACATCTTTTACTTTAAAGTCCAGTTTGTTCGATGTAAGTGTGGCTACTCCAGCTTTCTTCTGAGTTCCTGTAGCATGGTAGATAGTTCTCCATCCCCTCACTTTTAGTCTGAAGGTGTCCTCAGGTTTAAAATGGGTCTCTTAAAGACAGCAGATAGATGGGTCTTGTTTTCTAATCCATTCTGTTACCCTGTGTCTTTTAATTGGAGCATTTAGTCCATTATCATTTGACATTAATATTGAAAAAATATGGGTTTAGAGTCACTGTGTTATCTGTACGTTTCATGCTTGTAAGGATGTTTCTGGTACTCTGTGTTCTTTGTGACCTTTCCTTCCTAGATTCCCCCTCAGGATATTGTAAGACTGGATTATTTGTGATGCATTCCTTCAGTTTTTGTTTGTTTGGGAAGACCTTTATCTCTCCATCCATTCTGAATGACAGGCTGGCTGGGTAAAGATTTCTTGGCTTCATATCCTTCCTGTTCATCACATTGAAGATTTCCTGCTATTCCTTTCTGACTTGCCAAGTTTCTGTAGATAAGTCAGGTATTACCCTAATGTGTCTGCCTTTGTAAGTCAAGGCCCGTTTATCCCTAGCTGCGTTCAGAATTCTTTGTCTTTGTATTTTCCCAGCTTCTTTATGATGTGTCGTGCTGAGGGTCTAATCAGGTTACGTCTGAGGGGAGTTCTCTGTGCCTCTTGGACTTCAATGCACATTTCCTTCTTCATGTTGGGGAAGTTCTCATCGATGATTTGTTCAAGTACCCCTTCAATTCCTTTCTCTCTCTCTCCTTCTTCCGGAATTCCTATAATACGGATATTGTTCCATTTGATTGCATATCTCGGCTCTCGAATTCTCCTTTCCTGTTCCTGAATCAGTTTCTCTCTCTTTTTCTCTGCTTCTTTCTTTTCCAAAATTTTATCTTCTAATTCACCTATTCTCTCTTCTCCCTTTCAATCTGGGCTGTGGCCGCCTCCAATTTGTTTTGCACCTCATTTAAATCATTTTTTAGTTTCTCCTGACCTGTTTTTAGGACCTTAATCTCTGCCTTGAGGTTCCCCCTGTTTTCTTCTATGCTTTTTCAAGCCCAACTAGTATTTTTATGTTCATCATTCTATATTCTTTTTCTGTTAAGTTGCTTATGTCTGCTTTCATCATTCCTTGTGCTGTCACTCTTTCCTGTACATTCTTTTGAGGGGCGTTCTTCCTTTTTATCATTTTGGCTAGGTGTGTATTTTTTATTTCCTAGTTCTCCCTGGAAAGGAAAAGGGTCAGATCGACAAACAGGAAACACAAACTCACAACCGTACTGACCAAAAATACAGACAAACAAATCACAACATAAAAAAGATTAACAAACGACACTCTGGAGGCACCTGACGTACCAGCTACACGTTAATGATAGGGTGTGTGGTCTGCTGATGGTAGAGCATACATAGGGTAGTGACAGGTGTGGGGAGAAGAAGAAATTGAACTTGAGCAGCTAGAGAGTAGAAGACTTGATCCATTTAGAGAGAAATCAAAATAAGGAAGGATGCAAGGAAAGAGAAATGAAGTTAGATGTTGCCCAGATGCACTATGTGCCCTGACTGTTCCATAGAGAGAGATAGGAAACAAAATAGGTAGGTGTAGAACATGCATTGAGAGAGTGGGTTAAATGACTGTTTAAGCAAGCCAAAACCCCCGGGGTGACTGGTTTAGAAGTGGTTAGAGATAGGAAGCAGAAGAGGGAGAATATATCTAAAGCAGAAGAATTGACCTGGAATTAATCCAGGCAATGCTGCAGTATTTGTGTCTGAGAGGCTATCACTTCTCTTTTTCAACATTACTTTGGCTATTCTGGGTCTTTTCTGGTTCCATACAGATTTTAGGGTTGTTTGTTCTAGCTCTGTGAAGATTGCTGGTGTTATTTTGACTGAGATTGCATTGAGTGTTTAGATTGCTTTGGGTAGTATAGACACTGTAACAATGCTTATTCTTCTAATCCTTGAGCATGGAACGTTTTTCCATTTATTTGTGTCTTCTTCAATCTTTCCTAAGCTCTCTATAGATTTTAGCATAAAGAACTTTTATCCCTTTGGTTATGTGTATTCCTAGGTTTCTTATGATTTTTCGTGCACTTGTAAATGGGATCATTTTCTTGCTTCCTCTTTCTGCTGTTCCATTATTGGCGTATAGAAATCCAAGTGATTTCTGTACATTGATTTTATATCCTGTGACTGCTAAATTCGCATATCAGTTCTCACAGTTTCTTGGTTGGGTCTTTTGGATTTTCCATGTAGATAATCATATCATCTAAGAAGAATAAAAGTTTGACTACTCCTTTGCCAACTTGTATGCTTTTATTTCTTTTTGTTGTCTGATTGCTGAGGTTAGGACTTCCAGTAATATTTTGAACAACAGTAATGAAAGTGGACATCCATGTCATGTACCTGACCTTAGGAAGAAATCTCTGTTTTTCCACACTGATTATGACATTAGCTGTGGGTCTTTCATATATGACTTTTATTATATTGAAATTTTGTCCTTCTATCTCTCCTTTCTTGAGGGTTTTTATCAAGATAGGATAATGAATTTTGTAAATTGATTTCTCTGCATCTAGTGAAAGGATGATATGATTCCTATCCTTTCTTTTATTCATGATTGATTGATTTGTGGCTATCGAACCAGCTCTGCAGTCAGTCCAGGAATATATCCCACTTGATCTTGGTTAATAATTATTTTAATGTACTGTTGAATTTGATTTGCTAGATTATTGTTGAGAATTTCTTCATCCAGTTTCATCAGGGTTATTAGCCTGTAGTTCTCCTTTTTAGTGTGGTATTTGGTTGGAATCAAAGTAATGCTGGCTTCATAGAATGAGTTTGGAAGTTATCCTTTAATTCTTATTCTTCGGAATAGTTTGAGAAGAGCAAGTATTAATTCTTTAAATATCTGGTAGAATTCATTTCATTTTTGGGGAGTCTTTTAATAAATGATTCAATTTCCATGTTGGCTATGGATCTGATCAAATTTTCTATTTTTTTCTGTTTCATTTTTTGTAGTCCTTGAGTTTCTAGGAATTTGTTCACTTTTTTCCGGACCTCCCAGTTTGTTGTCATATAATTTTTCATAGTATTCTCTTCTAATTGTTTTTATTTCTGTGATGTTTGTTGTCATCTGTCATCTTTTATTTGCGATTTTATCTATTTGGTTCTTATTTTTTTCTCTTTGAGAAGTCTGGCTAGGGGTTTATCAATTTTGTTTATTCTTTCAAAGAACCAGCTTTTAGTTTCATTAATCTGTTCTACTTGTTTTTTGTTTGTGTGTTTGTTTGTTTCTATATAGTTTATGTCTGCTCTAATCTTTATTATTTCCCTTTTTCTGCTGGCTTTAGGCTTTATGTGCTGCTTGTTTTCTACATCCTTTAGGTATAAGGTTATGTTGTACATTTTGGAGAAGTACCCAGTGATTTAGCGATTCTACCTAACACCCAGCGCTCATCCCAACAAGTGCCCTCCTTAATGCCCGTCACCCTTTTAGCCCATCTCCCTACCCACCTCCCCTCCAACAACCCCCAATTTGTTCTCTGTATTTGAATCTCTTATATTTTGCCTCCTTATCTGCTTTTATCTTATTTTTCTTTCCTTTCCCCTATGTTCATCTATTGCCTTTAGAAAATTCCACATATGAGTGAAATCATATATTTGTCTTTCTCTGTCTAACTTATATCGCTTAACATAATACACTCTAGTTCCATCCACATTGTTGCAAATGGGAAGATTTCATTCTTTTTGATCATGAAGGAATACTCTATTATATATATATATAATCCACATCTTCTTTATCTATCCATCAGTTGATGGACACGGGCTCTTTCTCTAATTTGGCTATTGTTGATAGAGGTGCTGTAAACATTGGGTTTATATGTGCCTCTGATTTAGTATTTTTATATCTTTTGGATAAATACCTAGTAGTGCAATTGCTGGGTCACGGGGTAGATCTAATTTTAATTTTGGGGGTAACCTCCATACTTTTTTTCAGAGTGGATGCACCAGTTTGCATCCCCATCGACAGTGCAAATGGGTTCCCTGTTATGTGCACCCTTGCCTACATCTGTTGTTTTCTGAGTTGTTATTTTAGACATTCTGACAGGTGTGAGATGGTATCTCATTGTGGTTTTGATTTGTATTTCTCTGATGATGAGTGATGTTGAGCATCTTTTTATATGTCTGTTAGCTATATGGATGTCTTCTTTGGTAAAGTGTTAACTCATGTATTATGCCCATCTCTTAACTGAGTTATTTGATTTTTGGGTGTTGAGTTTTATAGGTTCTTTGTAGATTCTGAATATTAACCCTTAATTCAATATAGCATTTGCAAATATTTTCTCCCATTTTATCAGCTTCCTCTTAGTTTTGTTGATTCGTTCCTTTGCTGTACAGGAACTTTTTATCTTGATGAGATACCAATAGATCATGTTTGATTTGATTCCCTTGCCTTGGGAGACATGTCTAATAAGAAGTAGTTGTGACTGAGGTAAAAATGGTTGCTGCCTGTTTTCTCCTGTAGGAATTTGAAGGTTTCCTGTCTCACATTTAGATCATTTAGATCTCACATTTAGAATCATCCAGTTTGAATTTATTTTTGTGTATGGTGTTGGAAAGTGGTTCGGTTTCATGCTTCTGCATGTCACTGTCCAGTTTTCTCAGCATCATTTGTTGAAGAGACTACTTTTTTATTGGATTGTCTTTCCTGCTTTGTTGAACATTAGTTAGCAATATATTGGGGGCCCATTTCTGGGTTCTTTATTCTGTTTCATTGATATATATGTCTGTTTCTATGCCAGTACCATACTGCTTTGATGATTATAGCTTTGTAATTCAGCTTTAAGTCCAGAGTTGTGATGCCTCCAGTTTTGATTTTCTTTTTTAACAATACTTTGGTTATTCAATGTCTATTCGGATTCCATACAAATTTTTGAATTGTTTTTTCTAGCTCTGTGAATAATGCTGATGCTATTTTGATAGATTACCTTGAATGTGTAGACTGCTTTAGGTAGTATCGACATTTTAACATGTGTTCTTCCAACCCATGAGCATGGAATGTTTCTCCATTTCTTTGTGTCTTCTTCAGTTTCTTTCATAAGCTTTCTATGGTTTTTAGCATATACGTCTTTTACCTTTTTGGTTAGGTTTATTCCTGGATATGTTATGATTTTTGGTACAATTGTAAGTGGGATCTATTCCTTGATTTCTCTTTCTGCTGCTTCATTATTGGTGTACAGAAATGCAACCCATTTCTGTATGTTGATTTTATGTCCTGCATCTTTGCCAAATTCATGTATATGTTCTAGAAGTTTTTTGGTGGAGTCTTTTGGATTTTCGATGTAGACTATCATGTCATATGCAAAGAGTGAAATTTTGACTTTTTGTACTATGTTGACCAACAGCAATGTAAGTGGACATCCCTGTCATGTTTCTGATGTTAGGTGAAAAACTCTCAGTTTTTCCCCATTGAGGATGATGTTATCTGTGGGTCTTTCATACATGGCCTTCATAATGTTGAGTTACATTCCTTCTATCCCTACTTTCTTGAGAGTTTATGCTTTGAAAGACACATTGGGCCAGATGGATCAAAGATATATTCATAACATTGCATCCTAAAGCAACAGAATACACATTCTTCTTGAGTGCAAATGGAACATTCTCCAGAATGAATCACATACTGGGTCCAAACCAGCCTTCAACAAGTACAAAAATATTGAGATCATACCATGCATATTTTAAGATCACAATGCTTTGAAACTTGAAATTAACTAGAAGGAAAGTTGTTTTTTTTGTCCTCAAATACAAGTAGGTTAAACATATTGAACTAAAGAATGAATGGGTTAAACAGAAATTAAGTAGGAAAAAAAAATATGTCGAAGTGAAACTGAAAACACAACATTCCAAATACTTTGGGATGCAGTTAAGGCAGTCTTAAGAGGAAAGTACATTGCAATTCAGTCCTATCTTAAGAAGCAGGAAAGGTCCCAAATACAGAACCTAACCTTACACCCAAATGAGGTAGGAAAGGAGAAGCAATATATCCTATAGTGAGCAGAAGAGAGGAAAGAATAAATATTAGAGCAAAAATAAACAATATGGAAACAAAAAGTAGAACAGATCAATGAAACTAAAAGCTGTTTTTTTAAAGAATCAACAAAATAGATAAGCCCATAGCCAGACTTATCAAAAAGTAAAGAGAGAGGTTCCAAATAGACAAAACCATGAATTAAAGAGGATAGATTACAACCATTACCCCAGAAATACAGACAATTATAAGATAATACCATGGAAACTTATATGCCAACAGTCTGAAAGAAATGGGTGAATTCCTACAAACACAAATTACCAAAACTGAAACAGGAAGAAATAAACAAATTGAACAGGCCCATACCAACAAAGAAATAGAATCTGTTGTCAAAAAAACTCCCAACAAACAAGAATCCTAGGCCATATGACTTCTCAGGAGAATTCTACCAGATATTTAAAGAAGAGGTAAAACCTATTATTCTCAAACTGTTCCAAAAAATATAAATGGAAAGAGAGCTTCGAAACTCTTTCTATGAAGCCAACATTACCTTGACTCTAAAATCAAACAAAGACACCCACTAAAAAGGAGAATTACAGGCCAATATTTCCAATGAACTTGGATAGATGCAGAATTCTCAACAAGATACTAGCAAATTGAATTCAACAGTACTTTACAATAATTATTTACTGTGATCAAGTAGGATTCATTCCTGGGCTGCAGGGTTGGTTCAATATTCACAAATCAATCAACGTGATACACAACGTTAATTTAAAAAGATAAGAAACAAATTATCCTCTCAATAGATGCAGAAAAAGCATTTGAAAAAATACAGATTCCTTTCTCGATAAGACATATCAGAAGATTTTAAAGCACATGCTTAAATAGGATCACAGATGATCATAAAACTTAATATTTGATTGTCTGTTTTGGAAAGATGGCAATAAGAGATTCTATAGAATGTTATATAGTTAGCAAAAACTACCTCTGTTAATATTAAGCAGGTTTTATTTTTTAAGTTATCAAAGACCTGATAAAGACAAAACATTAAAACGTTGGTTTCCTGGGCAGATAAAGAAAAGAAAAAAAAAAACACTTTGTTTATAAATTTGTGTTAAGAGCAGACCGACAGTCCAAGAAACTTTTGTCTTTTTAACAGAGAGAAAGGCCAAATCTCAATCTTATATTAATATATTTTTAAAATTCTTTCATTCCAATCTTAGTCCTGATCATACATAAAAATATTTTCCAAAGATTTCCCTTTACAAACCTTCGGCATTTTTTTTTCATCCAGATTTTGTCCTAAAACTTCTCTCTTTATTTTTCTTTAAGTTCATTTATTTCTTTGGGGGATGGGGGAAAGTGAGACGAAGAGAGAGAATCCCAAGCAGGTTCCATGCCCAGTGCAGAGACTGATGTGGGGCTCGATTTCAAGACTGTGAGTTCATGACCTGAGCGAAAATCAAGAGTTGGACACTTAACCGATTGAGCTACCCAGGTTCCCCTAAACCTAAAAACTTAACTTGTTTTAGTAACTGAATACTTTTCCATATCATGATAACTTGAAAAACCTTTGGGTTAGTATTTATTTCTCTGATTTTAGAATGCCCAATTCTTATAAATACTTGCCTTTAAACTAATTAAATAGAGCACTTTTACAAATTATAGCAATACCATCTGGAGGTAGAAAAAATATCTCACATTTATAACACAAACAAGAAGCAAACAAAATCTAGCCTTTGTTTCATTTGCATTTGTGGAGAAGATATTAATAGACCAATTTCGAATATCTCTCTTTCATTAAAGCAAATCTAATTGCAAGATAGCATTATAATTTATAGATCAATTAATTAGTCATTTCCCATTTTCCAATCTAACACGACTGGTTTTGTCTAAAGATGCCAAATACTACAACAACAAATAAACCAAACGAAGCCCCAAGTGCTTCTGTGAGCATTGGTTCCACCTAAATTCAGGGGTTTCAATGACTTAATGAATGGCTTCCTAGTTTCTGTTTGCTAGTCTTATAGCTGAATTTCTCTAATTGGGCATGCAAGAAATTAATTTAATATGTCAAATGAACACTTTTAGGCCTTCTGAGACTCAGGTTATCCTTCATTTTTCACATTTAAGTAAGCATATGCAAGTAAAGTCTCCGTATGTGTTGTCTATACAGCCTGCTAGAGTTCCTGTGGGTGATTGTTGGATATCTGGGAACTGTTCGGCTTTTAAAGTGCAATTCTCTGAGGTACCTGGGTGGCTCAGTCAGTTAAGTGTCTAATTCGTGATTTTGGCTCAGATCATGATCTTACCTTTTGTGGGATAGTGCCCTGTGTTGGTTTCTGTGCTGACAGCATGGAGCCTCTTGGTACTTTCTCCCTCTCTTTCTGCATTTCCCTGCTCTCTCTCTCTCTCTCTCTCAAAATAAATAAACATTTAAGTACAATTACACCTCAAAGAATAAAGTGAAATTCCCTATTTATTTTAGTTTTAGTTTGGGAATAAGGCTTGAGCAAAATCTAAGGATGGTAAGTGTAGTGGATCAAGAAGGAGGTGCTGTTTCTGAGTGTCACTTCCAGATGGCCATGGTACACGCTCTTATGTGTCTCGATTTCTCCCAGTAAGATCTAAGACCATTAACAGGGCTTGGAACACTGGATGATCAATCCTTATGTCTGCATCCCTGGATGAGCCAATGGGATGGGAAACTCACATGGAACTACTAAATGTCTCCAGAAATATCCTCAGACACACTAGGCTTTCAGTCACCTGAAAGTGCTATTCAACCATAAGAATCAAGTGCCCCTTTTCTTTAGAAGCAAATGACTCAGTCTTTCATATTTCTAACCAGAACTTTTTTCAAGCCTTATATTAATAACATCAGTTGGTATAAGGACAAATTAAAATAACCAACTTATGAATTCAAATACCTATTATACCCATCCAGAAAATATTACCAGTAACCCTCAATGGACCAAATAAAAGTCAGACTATCAACTCAAATTGAGGAGGTCTGCATATCAGGAGAACTAACTGATTACACCTGTGAGGTAATATGAAGTTGGAGGGGGTATAAAGGGCCTGAACTTCTACCAATTACCAAATTCCATAGTACCCCCAGTTGTTCTCAGGTGAGTTTCTCTTATATCCTGCTGACTATTCTAATAAATTCCAACACAAAGTGAACACACCTCTTAGGATCTCGAAGTAAGACAGAGAGTTTTAATCAAGTCCAAGTTAGGACAGCTTCCCAGGAAACATGCTATTCAAAGGAAAGAAAGTGCCCTAGAGAATGGACAGTTTTTTACAGGATTATATACTTTTTTACATATTGTAAAAACTCAACAGATTACAGATTAGCATATAGGCAAGAATCATAAGATTTATTGTACAGGAATCTAAGGAATGAGAGCATTGATCAATATTTCAAGGATAAGGGAGCCTTGGGAAGAGGGCAGCATAGGAGGACTCTAGGCTTACCATCTTTCACATTTACAACTAGATATCACTCACATCTGAGTAAATAAACTGGAGGGTGATCCAAAGACTGGCAGAACAAACTCCACAAGCAAATGTAGAGAAGAATCCACACTGGAGAGGTTAAGAACTGCAGAAATGGTAGTCAGGAGCTCTCTGCAGGAGGGTGGAAACTGTGAGCACAAAGAGGAAAAAGCAACAAGGTGCACACATTTGGAAAATAATCTGCACACTCTACCCAGCTGCTGCCTGCATTCCTTCAACACCACCAGCCGCCATGCTCTAGGGATCCGGACTAGGACTAGTGGCTCAGTGCAATTTTTGCTAATGCTGCAGGAACCATGTCCAACTGTTGCACATAATGACATTGTTCACTATGCCTAGCCTCCATGTGAACTGACACCATACACCCTTGGCCACCACCATCTCCCCTGCATGCTGTCCCCTGAGCAATCACTGGGATATGGGGGATACAACCTAGGACTAGTGTAAATTTTGCTAACAATACTGCCACACAACCAAGGCCTTCTGTGGTCATGCCACTTCAGAACTTGACTGTCTGGGTCACACTAACATCACAGAGAGAAAACACAGCACACAACAGGCAAATAGTTTAGTGCAGATGTCTGAAATGAAAGGAAAAGCAACTCAGACACAATAGCAGGATGCAAGCAACAGACATAGGAAACTCTCCCAAAGTAGAAGGTTCTGATTAACAGGGAACAATGTACTGCAGGGCACAACAGGATATCTTCTTCCTAAAACTACCACATTCAAAAGAAGTAGATATAGCTGACTTTGCTATCACAGATAAAGAGACACAGAGAAGTAGACAAAATGAGGAGAAAGAGAAATATGTCCAAAATGAAAGAACAAGACAAAATCATAGCAGGTGAGCTAAGCAAAACGGGAAATAAGTAATACACCTGACACAAAATTTAAAGTAATGATCATAAAGAAATTGGACTTTCAGTAATACATGAAGTACATCAGTGAAACCCTTGACAAAAAGGTAAAAATAACCCTTGACAAAAAGGTAAAAAAAATAATCAGAAATCAAGTATTCAATAAACAAAATTAAAAATATAATAGATGTAATTAATAGTAGGCTACAGGAAGCAGAGCAATGCATCAGTGACCTGGAGGATGGAGGATGGAAAGCAATCAAGCTGAACAGGTGAGAGACACACAATATTGCATAATGAGAATAGACTTAGGGAACTCAGACACTCTATTAAACATAATAACATTTGCATTATAGGGATTCCAGAAGGAGAAGAGAAGGAAAGGAGGAGAAAATTTATTTTGAAAAAATAATAGGTAAAATTTTCCCGAATCTGGGGAGAGAAACAGTAATCCAGATTCAGAAGGCAGAGATCCCTCAACAAATTCAACCCAAGGAAATCCACACCAAGACACATGGTAATTAAAACGGCAAAAAATAGTGACAAATAATTTTAAAGGTTGAAGGAGAAAAGAAGACAGGGAAACCTCATAAGGCCATCAGATGATTTTTAGGCAAAACTTTGCAGGCTAGAAGGGAGTAGCATGATTATTCAAATTACTGAAAGAGAGAAAAATCTGCAGCCAAGAATATGTGGCAAGGCTCTGAGTCAGAATTGAAGAGATGAAGACTTTACCAGACAAACAAAAATTAAAAGAATTCATAGTCACTAAATCAACCATATAAGAAAGCATAAGGGGGACTCTCTGAGGGGAAAACAAAAAAGCGTAAGTAAGAGTAAGGAAAGCGAGAAGCATAAAAGCAAAACATTAAATTTATCTGTAAAAATCAAAGGAAGCACAAAATCGAATGATGTAAAATACGATACCAAATATCTGAAATTCAGAGGAGAGAGGAGTAAGGAATGAATTCAATATTAAGTGACTATCAGCTTAATATACACTACTATATGAAGAAGATATTATATATAAACAGAATAGAGGCCACAAATCACAAAACAGTAATATATATGCAAAACATAGAGTAAGAAATCCATGTATATGATTAAAGATACCAACAAACCATGAGACTAAAAAGAAGAAAATAGAAAAAAATGCAAAAACAACCACCAAAAAAAGTAATAAAATGGCAATAAAATTCAGTAATTATTGTGAATATAAATGGAATAAATGCCGCAAGCAAAAGACATAGTGTAATAGAATGGATAAAGAAACAAGACCCATCTATATGATGGCTACAAGAGACACATTTCACATGTAAAGATACATATAGATTGAAAATGAGGAGATGGAGAAACATTTATCATGCAAATGGACATCAAAAGAAAGCCAGAGAAACCAATATTTATATTGGACAAACTAGACTTTAAAACAAAGACTGTAACACGGGGCAAAGAAGAACACTATATAATAATAAAGGGAACAATACAGGAAGAAGATATAACAATATGTACCCAATATCAGAGCACCCAAATATATAAAATGGTTAATAACAAGCATAAAGGAATTGATCGATAGTAATACAATAATCGTAGGACACCTTACATACATCAATGGACATATCATCCAAGCATAAAATCAACAAGGAAACAATGGCTTTGAATGACACACTGGATCAGAAGGATTTAATAAATGTATTGGGAACATTCCATCCCCAAACAGAAGAATACCCATTCTTTTCAAGTGCACACAGTGTATTCTACAGAATAGATTATACATTAGGCCACAAAACAAGTCTTAACAACAACAACAATAAAAACAAAAACAAACAAAAACATTGAAGCCATACCATCCATCTTGTTGGACCAAAACACTATGAAATTAGGAAACAATCATTAGAAAAAATCTGTAAAAAACATGAACACATGGAGGATAAATAACATACTACTAAACAATGAATAGGTCAAACAAGGAATAAAAGAAGAAATATAAAGGTACTTAGAAACAACAAAAAGTTAAAACACAACAATCCAAAAACACTGGGATGCAGCAAAACCAGTTATAAGAGGGAAGTGTATAAGAATGCAGACTTACCTCAAGAGGCAAGAAAATTATCAAACAACCTAACTTTACACCTACAGGAGCTGGAAAAAGAGGAGCAAACAAAACCTAAAACCACTCAAAAGAGGGAAATAAAGATTGGAGTAAAAACAAAAGATATAAAAGCTAAAAATACAGTAGAACAGATAAAAGAAACCTGGAGTTGTGTTTTTTTTTAAAGATCTAGAAAATTGATAAATATCTAACGAGACTCAAAAGGAGAGAGAGAAAGAGAGAGAGAGAGAAGACTCAAAGAAAATCACCAATGAAAGAGGAGAAATAACAACCAACACCACAGAAATATAAACAATTGAAAGAGAATATTATAAAAATCTATATGCCAACATATTAGACAACCTAGAAAAAAATGGATAAATTCCTTAAAATACCTAACCTAACAAAATTGAACCAGGGAGAGGTAGAAAATTTGAACAGGTCAATTAAAAGCAAGGAGATTGGATCTATTGTCAAAAATTCCCAACAAACAAAAGTTCAGGGCCAGACAACTTCACAGGTGAATTCTACCACCCATTAAATTTTTTTTAATGTTTATTTTTTGAGAGAGAGAGAGAGAGACCATGAAGGGTGTGGGACAGAGAGAGGGAGATACAGAATCTGAAGCAGGCTCCAGGCTCCAAGCTGTTAGCTCAGAGCCCGACGCAGGTCTCAAACTCATGAACCGCAAGATCATGGCCTGATCTGAAGTCAGACACTTAACCGACTGAGCCCCCAAGACGCCCTTATAGTGTGCTTAAATTCTACCACACATTTAAAGAAGAGTTAATAACTCTTCTACTCAAATTATTAAAAAAAAAATAGAAGTAGGAAAACTTCCAAATTCATTCTATGAGGGAGTAATTACCCTGATACCAAAACCACACACACAAACACACACACACACACACACACAATGGCAGGCCAATATCTCTGATGAACATAGATACAAACATCCTCAAGAAAACATAAGAAAACCAAATCCAACAATACATCAAAAAAATCATTCACCATAATCAAGTGGGATATATCCTCAAGATGCAAGTGCGGTTCAATATTGGCAATTCAATCATTCAATCAGCGTAATACATCACATCAATAAAGAGAAAAGCTATAAACTATACAATAATCTCGAAAGATGCACAAAAAGCATTTGACCGAGTACAACATTCATTCATGATAAGAGCTATTAACAAAGTAGGTTTAGAGGGAACATAACTCAACATAATAAAGGCCCAAAATGGAAAACCACAGTAAACATCTTAGTCAATGGTGAAAACCTGAATTTTCCCCTAAGATCAGGAACAGACAAGGATGTCCACTCTCACCACTTTTATTCAACATCATACTGGAAGTCCTAGCTCCAGCAACCAATGAACAAAAAGAAAAAAGAGGCATCCAATTGGAAAGGAAGAAGAAAAACTTTCACTATTTTCAAATTACATGATACTATATATAGAAAAACCTAGAATCTACCAAAAAACTGATAAATAAATTTAGTTAAGTCACAGGATACAAAATCAATGTGCAGAAATCTGTTGCATTTCCATACACTAATAATGAAGCACCAGAAAAAGAAATTAAAGAATCAATTCCATTTAAAATTTACCAAAAACAGATACCTTGGAAAAGTAACCAAAGCGGTGAAAGAACTGTACTCTGAAAACTATAAAACACTGATGAAAGGAATTGAGGAGGACACAAAGAAATGGAAAGTCATTCCATGCTCATGGATTGAAAGAGATGTTATTGTTAACAATGTCTATATTGTTAAAATGTCCATACTACCCGAAGCAATCTACACATTTAATGCAATGCTTATAAAATATCAAGAGCATTTTCACAGAACTGTAACAAACAATCCTAAAATTTGTATGGAACTACAAAAAACTCCAAATAGCCAAAGCAATCTTGACAAAGAAAAGGGAAGCTGGTTTATCAAAACTCCAGATTTCAAGTTATATTATGAAACTGTAGTAATCAAAACGGTATGGTGCTGGCACAAAATTAGACACATAGATCAAGAGAACAGAGTAGAAAACCCAAAAAATAAACCCACAATTATATCATTGATTAATCTTCAACAGTAAGAAAGGATATCCAATGGGGAAAAAGACAGTTGTGTTGGGAAAACTGTACAGCAACATGCAAAAAGTGATACTGGATCATGTTTTTCACCATACACAAAAATTAATTCAGAATGCTTTAAAGAACTAAATGTGACACCTGAAACCATAAAAATTCTAGAAGAGAGCACATTTGCATTTCTCTGGTGATATTGAGCATATTTTCATGTGCCTATTTTCCCATTTTTGTGCATGTTTTCTTTAGAAAAATTTATATTCAGAGCCTCTGCCCATTTTTTAATGAGAGTATTTGTGGTTTTTTTTTAAAGAGTATTTGTTTTTTTTATTGGTAATGAGTTGTATAAGTTCTTTATATATTTTGCATATTAACTGCTTCTTGGATATATCATTTGCAAATATCTTCTCCCATTCAGCAGGTTCTCTTTTATGTTTGTTGATCGTTTCTTTGTTGTGCAAAATCTTTTTATTTTGCTATAGTCACATTAGTGTTTTGTTTCCCTTGCTAAATGAAACATGTCTAGAAAAATGTTTCTACATGTGATGTCAAAGAGATTAAAGCCTTTGTTTTCTTGTAGTAGTTTTATGGCTTCAGGTCTTGCATACTAGTCTTTAATTCATTTTAAATATGTTTTTGTGTATGGTATAAGAAAGTGGTCCACTTTCATTCTTGTGCGTGCAGCAGTCCTGTTTTCCCAAAACCATTTGTAGACAACAGTTTTATCCCATTGCATATTCTTTCCCCTTTTTTTTTTTTTTTTTTTTTTTTTTTTTTTGTCACAGAGCGATTGACCAGTGATCATGGGTTTACTTCTGGGCTTTCTGTTTGGTTCTATTGACATATGTGTCTATTTTAGTGCCAGTACTATATCATTTTGTTTACTACAGCTTTGTAGTGTATCTTGAAATTTGGGATTGTGATACATACAGTTCTGTTCTTCTTTTTCAAGATTGCTTTGGCTATTTGAGTTTTTGTTTTGTTTTGTTTTGTGTGTGTATATGTGTGTGTGGTTCCATACAAATTTTAGTATTTTTCCAGTTTTGTGAAAAATGTTGCTGATATATTAATAGGAATTGCATTAAATGTGTAGGTTGCTTTGGGTACTATGGACATTTTAACAATATCCATTATCCCAATCCATAAACATGGAATATCTTCTCATTTGTTTGTATCATCTTCAGTTTCTTTCATCAATGCTTTATGGTTTTCAGAATACAGGTCTTTCACCTCCTTAGTTAAGTTTACTCTTAGGCATTTTCTTCTTTTTACTGCAGTGGAAAATGGTGTTGTTTTCTTAATTTCTTTTTCTGCTACTTCATTAGTAGTGTATAGAAATGCAACAGATTTCTGTATATTGGTTTCATTTTTTGTGATTTTACTAAATTCATTTATCTATTCTAGTAGTTTTTTTGGTGGGGTCTTTAAGGTTTTATTCACATTTTCCTTACCAATTTGGATGCTTTTGATTTCTTTTTCTTTTCCTATTGCTATGGCTATGACTACCAGTACTATGTTAAGTAAAAGTGATAGAAGTGGATATTCTTGTCTTATTCCAAATCTTAGAGGAAAAGCTGTCAGTTTTTCACCATTGAGTATGATGCTAACTGTGGGTTTCCATATATGGCTTTTATTATGTTGAGGTATAATCAATCCCTCTACACCTGCTTTGTTGAATGTTTTAATTGTTGTACAGATACTTGTATTTTAAATCTATATCATTTCTCAAATTTAGGGAGTTTTCTACCATTATTTCCTCAAACATGCTCTCTGATTCTTGTTTTATTTCTTCTTCTGGGATTTGAGTTATGCAAATATTGGGGGCTTTTTTAATGATATTTCATAATGTTCTAAGGCTACATTCACTGTTTTTCATCTTTTTCCTTTGCGTTTCTCAGATTTGACAGTTTCATTTACCAGTATTCTAATTCAGAGATTCTTATACTGATTCATATCTGATGTTGAAATTTGCTAGGGGATTTTTCAATTCAGGATTATATTCTCAGCTCCAAAATTTGTTTGATTCTTTTTATAATTTCTATATAATTGTTGATATTATCATTTTCATACATTATTTTTCTGATTTCCTTTAATTCTTTTTTTGTGTTTTCCATTAGTTCCTTGAGGATATTTAGGAAAATTGTTTAAAATTTTTGTCTATAAAATGTGAAACTGTGGTGCTTTGAGGTCAGTTTATGTATATTTATTTTGTTCCTTTTGAATAGGCCATGTTTTCATATTTCTTTGTATGTCTTCTGATCTTTGGTCAAAAATGGACATTTGGAAAAATAACCATCTTTCCAAATCTTTGTATAACGTTTCCATGTGGGAAAGTATTTTACTAATCAGCCCACCATTGAAGTTTGAGGTCTTTGTCAGACCTGTTCTGCACATGCATTTTCTTTGGGCTTCAGTGGGTGTTTTTTACTCAATTTATCATGCATATGGCTGTTTATATATGTATTGATTTCTATATGTCTCACCTTGCTTCTTGGAGCCTTGGATATTCTATTTTTCACTCCTAATCTCTTACCCAAGATGCCCATGGGTCTGCAATCCCTCATAGTTTTCCTGTGCTGTGATGCATGACACTAACTTTTGGGGCTTGTAACATGAGAGCTAAACTTTACTGACACTTTCAACTGAGCTCTAAATTAAGCAACATTGAAAATAGTTTCTGGGTGGTCTACAGACACATTGCTGGAATGCGGCAAAGATGTTCCACTTTTTTTCTTGTATCTTGAGGAGGAAATAAAGAAATAATCTGTTTGTTTTTTTTTCCAATTGTGCCATGCTACTCTGTGAAGTGGTGGTATGAGAGCGAGAATAAATGCCATGAAATTTTTTACTGATTTGAATATGACTTTTTCTTGGATAGGCATGTGCTTTGTTGTTGCATATCTTTGACTTGTTTCCAGAGTTCTCACAAAGCTATTTTAATCAGTTCATAGTTCTTTAATTGATGTTTCCATGGGAGAATGAAAGTCTGGAGCTTCTTGATCCACCATAATGCTGATGTCGCAGAAGCTAATTTTGTCTGATTTTATTTAATTTTAAAGGTAATATTGGAGGTTATTGAGTTTTTATGAAGAACATTAAAACAGACACCAGAAAATAAACCCTTGAGATTTTTTTTTTGCTGTAAAACTATTTTGTAAAAATTTTACTGTGAGAAAGAATGGAAAACATTATCTTAAAATATTGGTGAGAGTGTTAATTTTAGTAGCCACTTTGCAAAGCTATTTGTCAATATACTTTAAAAATAAAGCAAAAATAAAAATAAAGCATAAATACTCTTTTTTAGATGTTTATTTTTTTAATATTTATTTTGAGAGAGAGAGAGAGAGAGAGAGAGAGCACATGAGTGGGACAGAAGTACAGCAAAAGAAATCTCAAACTATAATTGTGAGATCATGACCTGAGCCAAAATCAAGAGTTAGATGCTTAAGCGACTGAGCCACCTAAGGGCCTCAAAAATACATACTCTGAAACATTCTTGGAAAGGCTTAAAGAACCATCCAAGTTTGAAGCTAATGATCTGTATGTGGTTAGATTAGAGTGTCCCTTTTACCATAGTTTAAACGCTACAAAGGCACAGAACCAAGTGTCCCTTGATAAAGGAATGGATAAAGAATAAGTGCTATATGTATACAATGGAATATACTTTAGCCATAAAAAATAATGAAATCTTGGGGCACCCTGGTGGCTCAGTTGGTTGGGTGTCTCACTCTTGATTTTGGCACAGGTCATGATCTCATTGTCGTAGGATCAAGACCTGCATTGGGTTCTGCACTGAATGTGGAGCCTGCTTAAGATTCTCTCTCTCTCTACTTCTTCCCCTCTTCTCTGCTCATGTACTCTTTCTCCCTCAAATTAAAAAATAATTAAAAATAAATTATTGCCACTTGTAACAACATGAATGGATCTGGAGGGTATAATGCTAAGTTAAATAAGTCAGTGAGACAAAGACAAATACCATATGATTTCATTTATATGTGAAATTAAAAAAAATGAATAAACAAACAAAAAGCAGGATCAGATCTATCCATACAGAGAACAAACTGATTGTTGCTAACAGGAAAAATATGTGGGGAATGGGCAAAATAAATTAAAGGTAGTAGGAGATACAGGCTTCCAATTATGAAATGAATAAGTCACAGGAATAAAAGACACAGCACAGGGAATATAGTTAATGATATTGTAATAGCATTGCATGGTGACAGATGGTAGCTACAGTTTTGATGATCATAGCATAACATATAGAAAAGTTGATTCACTATGTTATATACTTGAATCTAATGTAACATTATGTATCAACTATACTCAAAAAATTTAAAAAAAGACAAAGGAACATATCTTTATTATTTTTTTTAGGAAAAAGAATATTTTTTTCTTTTTTAAAAATAATTTATTGTCAAATTGCTTTCCATACAACAACCTGTGCAAATTGCAGCATGTGACCTCCTCTGTGCCCACCCACTCTCCCCCCTTCAACACCCCCCTCTCCCCTCAGTTTGTTCTGAGTCTTTGAGAGTCTCCTATGTTATATCTTCCTCCCTCTCTGTGGATTTTTTTTTTCCTTCCACTCTTCCCCTCCCCCTTGGTTTTCTGTTAGGTCTCACAAAGCCTATGCGTGGAAACATATGGCATCTGTCTTTCTCTGCCTGACTTATTTCACTTAGCATAATACCCTCCAGTTCCATCCATGTTGCCACACATGACCAGATTTCATTCTTTCTCATTGCCGTGTAGTATTCCATTGTATATATATACCACATCATAAAAGCAGTTTATGAAAAGGCCACAGCTAATATCATCCTCGATGAGAAAAAAATGAGAGCCTTCCCCCTGAGATCAGGAACACCGCAAGGGTGTCCACTCTCACCATTGCTACTTAACATAGTGTTGGAGGTCCTAGCATCGGCAATAAGACAACAAAACAAAATAAAATGCATCAGATTGGCAAGGAGGAAGTCAATCTTTCACTTTTGGCAGATGACATGATATTTTACATGGAAAACCGGACAGAAAGCAGCAAAAGCCTACAAGAACTGATCCATGAATTTGGCAAAGTTGCAAGATACAAAATCAATGTACAGTAATCGGTGGCATTTCATTCTTTTTGATCACCAAGTAGTATTATATATATTGTATATTATCCATTCATCGGTTGATGGACATTTGGGCTCTTTACATAATTTTATTATTGCTTATAATGCTATTATAAACATTGGGGTACATATGCCCCTTCGAATCAACATTTTTGTATCCTTTGGATAAATACCTAGGAATGCAATTACTGGGTCATGAGCAAGCTATTTTTTAATTTTTTGAGGAACCTCCATACTGTTTTCAGAGTGGCTGCACCAGTTTGCTTTTCAACAAACAGTGCAGAAGAATCCCTTTCTCCACATCCTCACCAACAATTGTTGTTTATTGAGTTATTAATTTTAGCCATTCTGATAGGTATGAGGTGAGATCTCATGTGGTTTAGGTTTGTATTTCCCTAATGATGAGTGATGTTCAGCATCTTTTCATGGGTCTGTTAGCCATCTGAATGTCTTCTATGAAAAAGTGATTATTCATATCTTCTGACCATTTCTTCACTGGATTATTTGATTTTTTGGGTGTTGAGATTGATCAATTCTTCAGAGATTTTATACTAACCCTTTATCTGATATGTCACTTCCAAATATCTTCTCCAATTCCTTCAGTTTCCTTTTCATTTTGTTCATTGTTTCCTTCGCAATACAGAAGATTTTCATTTTGATGAAGTCCCAATAATTAATTTTTGTTTTTGTTTCCCTTGCCTTTGGAGACATGTCTTGTGCCTGATGTCAAAAAGGTTGCTGCCTGACTTTTTTTTTATCATTACTTTGACTGTTCAGAATCTTTAGTGGCTCCATACAAATTGTAAGATTTTGTTTCCAGCTCTGTGAAGAATGGTGGTGTTATTTTGATAGGAATTGCACTGAACACGCGAATTTCTTTGGAAAGTATATACATTTTAACAGTATTTGTTATTCCAATCCATGAGCATGGAATCTTTTTCCATTTCTTTGTGTTTTCTTCAATTTCTTCAAAATCTTTCTATAGTTTTCAGCAGACAGATCTCTTACCACTTTGGTTAGGTTTGTTCCTAGGTATCTTACGGTTTTTGGTGCAATTGTAAATGGGATCTATTCCTTGATTTCTCTTTCTTCTCCTTCATTATAGATTTATAGACATTCAACTGATTTTTGTATGTTGATTTTATGTCCTACGACTTTGCTGAAATCTCATATCAGTTCTGGCATTTTTTTTTATTTTTCCTGGAGTCTTTCGAGTTTTTCATATAGAGTATGATGGCATCCATGAAGAGTGAAACTTTGACTTCTTCCTTGCCTTTTATTTATTTTTGTGGTCTGATAGCTGAGGCGAGGACTTCCAGTGTTATGTTGAACAACAGTGGTAAGATTGGAAATCTCTTTCGTGTTCCTCACATTAGGGGAAAAGCTCTCCATTTTTCCTCATTGAGGATGATATTAGCTGTGGATCTTTCCTAATATGGCCTTTATGATCTTGAGGTATGTTCCTTATATCCTCACTTTCTTGAGGGTTTTTATCAATAAAGGATGCTGTATTTTGTCAAATGCCTCTTCTACATTTATTTAGAGGACCATGTGGTTCTTTGTCCTTTCTTTTATTAAGGTAGTGTATCAAACCGATTGACTTGTTAATATTGAACCAGCACTGCAGTCCAAGAATAAATCCTACTTGATCATCTTAAATAATTCTTTTAATGTTCTGTTGAATTTGATTTGCTAGTATTTTGTTAAGAATTTCTATAACCATGTTCATTCAGGGATATTGGTCTGTAATTCTCCTTTTTCATGGAATCTTTGATTTTGAGATCAAGGTAATTCTGGCTACATACAATCACTTTAGAAGCTTTCCTCCCATTTCTATTTTTTGAAATAATTTGAGAATAGGTATTAACTCTTCCTTAAATTTCTGGTAGAATTTCCTTGTGAAGCCATCTCTCCCAGGACTCTTGTTTGTTGGGAGATTTTTGATAACTGATCAATTTCTTTGCTGGTTATGGGTCTATTAAAATTTTCTATATGTTCCTTCTTCAGTTTTGGTAGTGATGGAGTTTCTAATAATTTGTTCATTTCTTCCAGATCGTTCTATTTGTTGGGATATACTTTTTCATAATAGTCTCTTATATTTGTTTGTATTTCTGTGGTGTTGGTTGTGATCTCTCTTCTTTCATTTGTGATTTTATCTTTTTGGGTCCTCTCTCTGTTCTTTTTGAGAGGTCCGGCTACGGGTTTATCAATTTTATTTTTTCTTTCAAAAGGCAAGCATTTAGTTTTATTGATCTGTTCTACCGTTTTTTTGTGTGTTTGTTTGTTATTACATCATTTACTTCAGCTCTAATATTTATTATTTCCATTCTTCACTGGCTTTAGACTTAACTTGCTTCTTGTTTTCTAGCTCCTTTGGTATAAGGTTAGGTTTTGTATTTGGGACCTTTCTTGCTTCTTGAGATAGGTTGAATTGCAATTTATTCCTTTTAGGACTGCCTTTGCTGCATATCAAAGTATTTGGACAGTCATGTTTTCATTTTCATTTGCTTTTATGTGTTTTTTACTTTCTTCTAAAATTTCCTGGTTAACCCACTCATTCTTTAGTAGGATGTTCTTTACCTTCCATTTGTTTGAGGGCTTTCCAAATGTTTTTCTTGTGGTTGATTTCAACTTTCATAGCGTTGTGATCTGATAATATGTGTGGTATGATCTTGATCTTCTTGAACCTTTTGAGGACTGATATGTGACCCAGAATGTTGTCTATCTTGTAGAATGTTCCATGTGCAGTCAAGAATAATGTGTTCTGCTGCCTTAAGATGAAATGTCCCTATTATATCTGTTAAGTGCATCTAGTCCACTGTGTTTTTATTTTTTTTATTATTTTAAATTTTTATTTATTTTGAAAGAGAGAGAGAGTAGAGCGCATGCAGGAGAGGGAGAGAGGGAGACCCAGAATCCAAAGCAGGCTCCAGGCTCTGAGCCGTCAGCACAGCGCCTGATGCGGGGCTCGAACTCACAAACCGCGAGATCATGCCCTGACCCGAAGTCAGATGCTCAACCGACTGAGCCACCCAGGCGCCCTTCCATTGTGTTTTTAAAGCTATTTCTCCTTGTTAATTTTCTGCTTAGATGATCTGTACATTGCTGTAAGTGGGCTAATAAATCGCCTACTATTATATTATTATTATCAATGAGTTTATTCTTGTTCATTATTAATTGATTTATACGTTTGTGTCCTCCAAATTGGGGCATAAATATTTACAATTGTTAGATCTTCTTGATGCATAAATCCCTTAATTATGATATAATCCTCTTCTTCATTTCTTGTTACAGTCTTATTTTTTTAAGTCTAATTTGTCTGCTATAAGTGTGGCTACTTCTGCTTTCTTTTGACATCCATTAGATGATTGATGATTCTCCATACCTTCACTTGCAATCTGCAGGCATCTTATGTTCTAAAATGAGTCTCTTGTTAGCATCATATAAATGAATCTTGTGTTTTTTATCCATTCTGATACCCTGTCTTTTGACTTGAGCATTTAGTCCATTTACTTTCAAAGTAATTACTGAATGATATAAATTTAGTGTCACTGTGTTAAATGTAGAGTTGGTGTTTCTGGTGGTGTTCTCTATTTCTTTTTACTCTTTGTTGCTTTTGCCTTCTTTTTTCCCCCTTCACTCAGAGAGAATCCCTTAAAATTTCTTATGGAGATGGTTTAGTGGTCAAAAACTCTTTTAGTTTTTATTTGTCTGGGAATGTCCTTATCTCTCCTTCTATTCTGAATAGCAGCATTGCTAGATAAGGAATTCTTGACTGCATTTTTCCCATTCAGTACATTGAATATTTCCTGCCACTCTCTTCTGGCCTGCCAAGTTTCAGTGGACAGGTCTGCTGCTAACCTTTGAGTTCAGCTTTCAGCTTTGTCCTGCAAAGTCGAGGTCAGCAGAAAGAATTACTCAAGTTTCTATGCAAATCAAGAGAGATGAGAGGGAGGCTAAGGGAAATCTCAAGCTGCTTTCAAGCTGCTGTATTTATTAAGCATGCATTTAGGGAAACAATGTGTAGTACGTTAGTGGGCTACGTGGCAGTAAGAATGTATTGAAAATGTGCAGAAAAGTTGTGTCATTCCCAAGAGTACAAAAGAGGAGATGTAGAAGAAACTGGGTGGAGAACAGGATAAGATATTCTATATGATAATATGGTCTAAAGAATTTATAAACATAAGCAGGACCTAAACCCTAGATATATATAATTAACGAGATAAGCTAAGCAAAGCATGCTGCCTACATAAACATTAACTAGATAAGTCAAGTGTGGCCTTTGATTTCAGCAAGTCCAGAAAACAGTGTTCTTCTTTGCAATGTGTTCCCTATAATCTCCCAAACCAGGATATGGGTATTTGATTTCCCACATACCTCCCCCATTCTTTTTGTTTGAAGAATCTTCTTGTTCATGGGAGTTGAGGAGACCACTATGGTGTTGATCATTTGGCGGGCTATGAGAAATAAAAAAAAAAAAAAATGATTAACAAGTAAAGGGCTCCAATAATCCAAACACATAAATTGAGGCCATGGAACAATTTGGTTGGATTCAAGCATTTCATATTGTCTGATAACTCTTGTTCCACTTGTATCTGTGTTTCCTATTGAATATCTAAGCACTACTGATACAGCAGAGAAGGCAGAGCATTAACCTCACATTGTAAATTGCTGGAAAAAGTTCCTCTTTTTGTTTTTTTGTTTTTTTTTTTACTAAATCCCAGGAGTGTTGAGACATATTATTATTTTTTTTTTAATTTTTTTCTTGATGGAGGAGAGGCAACATGGCGGAGGAGTAGGGGGCTCCAGTATTTTGCTTGCCATTTAAAGGGGGACTACTGAAACCATTGTCTCTCTCTCAACTCCAAAAATCGGGGGGAAAAGGTGCTAGAGCTGACAAGAAACTAAGGCGAACACAGACACGGCCCAACTGAACTGTGAGTTTAATCTGGGTCGGATAAAACGAACTCGAACTCGGGAAGTTGAGCTGAGGGGAGGGTGAGCGTCTTCGGATATAGCTGGGAAAGTGCCGATCGAACAACATCTGAATGAGAGGGCCAGAGCTGGTGAGACTGCTACCATCCAAGCCCTAAATGCAGGGCTTTGGAAGAGAAGTTCAGTGGCAAGAAGCAGCACTACCCGCGCTGCTGGGACCGCACCAACCCCGTCCTGAGCCACTGCGACGCGCGCGGGAGGGACTGGCAGCGGGGACGCAGGCGGCGCCGCCTGTGGAGCACCTCTAACCCCAGCACAATTATAATGAAATCGGGGGTGGCAGACGGCCGCACCACTGCGCCACCCTCGCCCAGCGCCTCCGGGGCATGCGCGCTGCTGGGACAGGCAGGGGGGACCCAGGCGGCGGCTCTTGCGGAGCACCTCTAACCCCCGCACAGTTACTGCCAAATCGGGGGGTAGCAGACGGCCGCGCCACCGCGCCACCCTCGCTCAGCGCCTCCAGGCACGCACGCCGCAGGGACCCAGGCAGCCCCAGGTGGCGGCTCCAGTAAACCACACTAGGCTGGCATGGGCAGTGGAGAGAGAACAGAAATAAAGGGGCGAATAAAGCCTCCAGGACTGGTGGCGCGGGTCTGGAGAGACGCCATTGTTGTCTCAGAAGCCAGGAAGTCACCCCAGAAGCCATCCCTGCAGCAGTGGAGGCCAGACCCACCTACACTAAACCACACCCCTCTCAAACGATCAGCAGGAGCAACTGATCCGAGAGGAGATTGCTGCCTGGAGTAACGCCAGTCATTTCTTCTTTTTAAATTTATCCCTCCCTTTCTCATTCCTACCAATCCCCATCCCTGAGCTGGTCATCCAGGGTACTGACTGGCTTACTCATTTTTTTTTGTTTTTTTTGTTTTTTGGTTTTTGGTTTTTTTTTTTGTTTTTTTTTTTTTTGTTTTTTTGTTTTTTTGTTTGTTTGTTTGAGTTTTTTTTGTTTCGTTTTGTTTTTTTTGTTTGTTTTTTGTTTTTTGTTTTATGTTTTTGTTTTGTTTTTTAACCCACTCTTCGAGGACATGTCCTACAACCTCTTCTTTACTTCCCTAGCACTTTTTCTGGAATAACCAGGCCGTATAAGTTCATCTAGACGACATCAATCTTTATTCCTTTTCCCTCGCACCTGTCCTTATTCTGATTTCTATCAGTCTGGATTAAACCCTTTAGTCGCTCTACCTGGGCAAAGTCCACTTCCTTCTTCTCCCTGCACCAGTCATTATTCTGTCTATATATGCGCTGCCACCAGCACACTACATATCCTGTCCTTAACGTGTAGCTGTTACTTCAGGACATTGCCCTCAGAGAGTCACTTGTTATTTTTTTTCTGTTGTGAACTGCTTGTCTGGACCATTTGTCGGCACGTTTGAGTATTTCTGTGTTCTGTGTGTCTGTCAGTTTTCCTTTCCAGGGCAACTTCAAGAAACAACCCATAACACATCCAGCCAAAATGACGAGACGGAAGAATTCTCCTCAAAAGAGTCTACAAGAAGCAGTGACAGCTCAAGAATTAATGAAAACAGATATAAGCAACATAACAGAACTTGAATATAGAATGTTAATCATAAAACTAATTGCTGGCCTTGAAAAAAGCTTAGATGAATGCAAGGGGTCACACGCAGCAAAGTTCAAAGACCTTAAAAACGGTCAGGAAGAATTAAAGAAGACATTGGAAGAAATACAGGGGAAACTGGAAGCAGCCACAGCACGGATTGAAGAGGTAGAGGAAAGAGTTAGTGCATTAGAAGACAAAATCTTTGAAAAAGAGGAAGCAGATAAAAAGAGAGAGAAGCTGATCCAGGAACAGGAAAGGAGAATTCGAGAGCTGAGCGATGCAGTCAAAAGAAACAATATCCGTATCATAGGAGTTCCAGAGGAAGAAGAGAGAGAGAAAGGAGTCGAAGGGGTTCTTGAACAAATCATTGCTGAGAACTTCCTCAACATGAGAAATGAAACGGGCATGGGAATCGAAGAGGCACAGAGAACTCCCCTCAGACGTAACTTGAATAGACCTTCTGCACGGCACATCATAGTGAAGCTGGCAAAATACAAAGATAGGGAGAGAATCCTGAAAGCAGCTAGGGACAAAAGAACCCTAACATACAAAGGGAGACATATAAGGGTAGTAGCAGACTTATCTACGGAAACTTGGCAAGCCAGAAAGTAATGGCAGGATATCTTCAATGTGATGAGCAAGAAGGACATGCAACCAAGAATTCTGTATCCGGCTAGCCTGTCATTCAGAATAGAAGGAGAGATCAAGGTTTTTCCCAACAAACAAAAACTGAAAGAATTTATCACAAATAAGCCAGCACTGCAAGATATCCTGAGGGGCATTCTATGAAGACAAGGTGGCAAAGAACACAAACTACCAGAGACAGCCTTACAAACATGAAACTTACAGATAATACAGTGACTGTAAGCCCATATTTTTCAATATTAACACTGAATGTAAATGGACTAAATGCGCCAATCAAAAGACACAGGATAACAGAATGGATTAAAAAACAAGACCCATCTATTTGCTGTCTTCAAGAAACTCATCTTAAACCTGAAGACACCTTCAGATTGAAAGTGAGGGGATGGAGAACTATCTACCATGCTACTGGAAGTCAGAAGAAAGCCGGAGTAGCCACACTTATATCAGACGAATTAGACTTTAAAATGAACGATGTAATAAGAGATGAGGAAGGACATTATATAATAGTCTCAGAGACCATCCAGCAGGAAGAGCTCACAATTGTAAATATCTACGCACCGAATTTGGGGGCACCCAAATTTGTAAAACAACTAATTACAAACATTAGCAACCTCATCGATAAAAATGTCCTAATAGTAGGGGATCTCAACACTCCACTCTCAGCATTGGATAGATCCACAAAACAGAAAATCTCCGCAGAAACAATAGCCCTGAATGACACATTAGGACAGATGGGCCTCACAGACATCTTTAGGGTCCTTCATCCAGAAGCTAAGGAATTTACGTTCTTCTCATCTGCACACAGTACATTTTCCAAGATAGACCACATTCTGGGGCACAGGGAAGCTCTGTATAAATATAAAAGAATTGAGATCATACCGTGTACAGTGTCAGACCACAATGCTTTGAAACTTGAAATCAACCACAGGAGAAAGCCTGGAAAATATCCAAGAACATGGCGGCTAAGAAATAACCTACTAAAACACGAGTGGGTCAACCAAGCCATCAGAGAAGAAATTAAAAAATACATGGAAACAAATGAAAATGAAAATACAACAATCCAAACGCTCTGGGATGCAGCAAAGGCAGTCCTGAGAGGGAAATATATTGCAATCCAGGCCCATCTCAAGAAACAAGAGAAATCAATAACACAAATTCTAACAGCACGCCTAAAGGAACTAGAAGCAGATCAACTAAAACAACCCAAGCCCAGGAGAAAGAGAGAAATAACAAAGATCAGAGCTCAAATTAACCATATGGAGACAGAAAAGGTAGTGGAACAGATCAATGAAACCAAAAGCTGGTTCTTTGAAAAAATAAACAAAATAGACAAACCTCTAGCCAGGCTTCTCAAAAAGAAAAGAGAGAGAACTCAAATAGATAAAATCGTGAATGAAAAGGGAGAAATTACAACCAATCCCTCAGAGATACAAGCAATCATCAGAGAATACTATGAAAAATTATATGCCACCAAACTTGGCAATCTGGAAGAAATGGACAGCTTCCTAAATAGCCACACGCTACCAAAACTCAAACGGGAAGAAACAGAAAATTTGAACAGACCCATAACTAGTGAAGAAATAGAATCAGTTATTAAAAACCTCCCAGCAAATAAAAGCTCTGGACCAGATGGCTTTCCTGCGGAATTTTACCAGACATATAAAACAGAGTTAATTCCTATCCTCCTCAAGCTGTTCCAAAAAATTGAAATGGAAGGAAAACTCCCGGACTCATTCTATGAAGCCAGCATCACTTTGATTCCCAAACCAGATAGAGACCCAGCAAAGAAAGAGAATTACAGGCCAATATCCCTGATGAATATGGATGCAAAAATTCTCAACAAGATACTAGCAAATCGAATCCAACTGCATATAAAGAGAATTATCCACCATGATCAAGTAGGATTCATCCCTGGGTTGCAGGGCTGGTTCAATATTCGCAAATCAATCAACGTGATACATCACATCAACAAAAGAAAAGATAAGAACCATATGATCCTGTCAATAGATGCAGAAAAAGCATTTGACAAAATACAGCATCCTTTCTTAATAAAAACGCTCGAGAAAGTCGGGATAGAAGGAACATACTTAAACATCATAAAAGCCATATATGAAAAGCCCACAGCTAATATCATCCTCAATGGGGAAAAATTGAAAGCCTTTCCCCTGAGATCAGGAACACGACAGCGGTGTCCTCTCTCGCCACTGCTATTTAACATAGTGCTGGAAGTCTTAGCATCAGCAATCAGACAACAAAACAAAATAAAAGGCATCAAGATTGGCAAGGAGGAAGTCAAACTTTCACTTTTTGCAGATGACATGATACTTTGCATGGAAAACCCGACGGAATCCACCAAAAGCCTACTAGAACTGATTCATGATTTCAGCAAAGTTGCAGGATACAAAATCAATGTACAGAAATCGGTGGCATTTCTATACACCAACAATGAAGCAGCCGAAAGAGAAATAAAGAAGCTAATCCCTTTCACAATTGCACCAAAAACCATAAAATACCTAGGAATAAATCTAACCAAAGATGTGAAAGACCTCTACACTGAAAACTATAAAAAACTTATGAAGGAAATTGAGGAAGACACAAGGAAATGGAAAAACATCCCATGCTCATGGATTGGAAGAATAAATATCGTCAAAATGGCAATACTACCCAAAGCAATCTACACATTCAATGCAATCCCAATCAAAATTGCACCAGCATTCTTCTCAAAGCTAGAGCAAACAATCCTAAAATTTGTATGGAACCACAAAAGACCTCGAATAGCCAAAATAATACTGAAGAATAAAACCAAGGCGGGAGGCATCACAATCCCAGACTTTAACCTCTACTACAAAGCGGTAGTCATCAAGACTGTATGGTATTGGCACAAAAACAGACGCATAGACCAATGGAATAGAATAGAAAACTTAGAAATGGACCCGCAAGTATATGGCCAACTAATCTTTGACAAAGCGGGAAAATGTATCCAATGGAAAAAAGACAGCCTCTTTAACAAATGGTGCTGGGAGAATTGGACAGCAACATGCAAAAGAATGAAACTAGACCACTTTCTTACACCACTCACAAAAATAAATTCTAAATGGATAAAAGATCTGAATGTGAGACAGAAAACCGTGAAAATCCTAGAGGAGAAAACAGGAAAAAGCCTCTTTGACCTAAGACGCACCAATTTCTTACTCGACACGTCTCCAAAGGCAAGAGAATTAAAAGCAAAGATGAACTATTGGGACCTCATCAAGATAAAAAGCTTCTGCACAGCAAAAGAAACAACCAACAAAACAAATAGGCAACCAACGGAATGGGAAAAGATCATTGCAAATGACATATCAGATAAAGGACTAATATCTAAAATTTATAAAGAACTTACCAAACTCCAAACCCGAAAAACAAACAACCCAGTGAAGAAATGGGCGGAAGATATGAATAGACACTTCTCCAAAGGGGACATTCAGATGGCCAACAGACACATGAAACGATGCTCAAAGTCACTCATCATCAGGGAAATAAAAATCAAAACCACACTGAGATACCACCTCACACCAGTCAGAGTGGCTAAAATGAACAAATCAGGAAACTATAGATGCTGGCGAGGATGTGGAGAAGTAGGCACCCTCCTACACTGTTGGTGGGAATGCAAACTGGTGCAGCCACTCTGGAAAACGGTTTGGAGGTTCCTCAAAAAAATGAAAATAGAGCTACCCTATGACCCAGCAATAGCCCTGCTAGGAATCTACCCAAGGAATGCTGATGCATAGGAGCACGTGTACCCCAATGTTCATAGCAGCACTTTCGACAATAGCCAAATCATGGAAAGAGACCAAGTGCCCATCAACTGACGAATGGATAAAGAAGTTATGGTACTTATATACAATGGACTACTACGTGGCAATGAGAAAAAATGAAATCTGGCCATGTGTAGCAACATGGATGGAACTGGAGGGTATTATGTTAAGTGAAATAAGTCAGTCAGAAAAAGACAGATACCATATGTTTCCACGAATAGGTGGACTTTGTGAAACTAAGCAAAAACCAGGGGGAGGGGAAGAGGGGAAAGGAAAAAAAGACACAGAGAGGGAGGGAGATAAAACATAAGAGACTCTCAAAGACTAAGAAAAAACTGAGGGCAAGGGGGATGAGGGAGGGGGGAGAGGGGGTGATGGGCATTAAAAAGGGCACATGTTGGGATGAACACTGGGTGTTATATGTAAACCAATTTGAAAATAAACTATTATAATAAAAAAAATAAAAAATAAAAAAAATAAAAAAAAAATAAATAAAAAAAATTTCTTTTCTTATTTTAGTGTTTATTTTTGAGACAGAGAGAGACAGAGCATGAGTGGGGGAGGGGCAGAGAGACCGGAAGACACAGAATCCGAAGCAGGCTCCAGGCTCTGAGCTTTCAGCACAGAGCCCGACACGGGACTCGAACTCACAGACCGTGAGATCATGACCTGATTTGAAGTGGGACGCTCAACCGACTGAGCCACCCAGGCTCCCCAAGACATATTATTATTGTAAGGGAGTGACACAAATTTTATCATATTGCCAGTCACATTGAATATTTTGATGATCAACAAGTGCCTTTTGGTGGTCCTCCATCCATTCAAGCACTGCTTCTGCAGTTTACAGTCTCTGCATGATACTGTTATCAACCTGCATTTGAGTAATCATTCCTTTGGTGGTATTAGTCATTATGTGATTGACTACTTTAGCCCTATGGATAGACTTTGTCAAGGGGACTATTGCAAAAAAGGTTGTGGCTAAGTTGGCAACCAGTGAGATAAGGAAGGCAATGAGTCATCCAAAAATTTTTTTAGCTCTCCACGTAGAAATGGCTTGGGCTAAATCAGTGAGACCATTGGACTCTTCCCAGGGCCTTGTTAGATTCACTGGCAGCCAAATTTGAGGTTGTCTTTTTTAAGATAAACATATGTGAGAAAGTTTGGTAATATTATAATGGCTGATATAGGCTATGTACCAAGCTGGAGGAGGTACTTCAAAAACATAATGTGGATTGTCAAATGTTATATTAGCCAACTTAATGGAAATTATGAAAACGTAGGGATGAGATGCACAGATCATGACACTATCTGAGACATTATGTGTGAGATTCATATAAAAGGTACCACTATTATTGGGATAATGCCCATGAGAGAGATTGCATAACAAAAAGAGAAGGATAGGACACCATAAGAGGTAATACCATTGACTATGTGAATCTTTGTTTTCAATTCTTATTGGCCTTGTAAGATTGCCATCAGTCCAATGGATGGAGAAGTTGTTAGGTTCTGAAAACCCAGTAAGTTTCTAGCGGAGGTTAAGTGTCCCTTAGGATTCAAGTTAATGAGAGTAACATTTTGAGAAGATTCCTCTTTATGGGCAAGGGAGGTCTTTTAGGGCTGCCAGATGACTGAATAGCTACTAGGGGATAATATTTTCTTTATTTGGCAATGATCAATGGTGGAGGTGGGGGTGGATAAGCAGCATTGGTGGAGGTGGATATAGTGAAGGAGGCTACTGAAATGAATGTCAAATTTGCTTTATGGGCCTTTGTTTCAGGCATGTAGTGAAGATAAGTCTGTGCTGTGATTTTTAAACATCCAGAAGTGTTCCTAGTGTTTACACAAATAGGAGGGAAATGTGACATAAAAAGAACAGAAGTATTCAGCTTTAACCAATCTCTCCATTCAGTAAGAGGGCCTTTAGGCAGAAACCTGTAGTCCAAAGAGAATCATAACTGGTTAATGGTGGGTCTGTGTCCCACCACGTAACTGGCTTAAAAATGGGGGTCTATGATATGAGCCCAGTGCAGTGATGAAAAAAGAGTAGCAGTCTGGATAAATAAAAAGATTAAGCAAATCACTACCTTAGCTGAATTTTGAGAAACCACAACTAAATATGATAAAACCCTGTTTTCTGGGGTTGCTGGCACTGTGACATGGTGCATGACTTTGGTGGTATGTTGATCGAGCTTTGTAAGTTGTCTCTAGATGACATCACTTGCCTTGGTCGTTTGTGAGCATGGTCTCCCCTGTTGTCCTTGTAAGGACAAATTGCCCATCTGAGATAGAGGGTTGAGGGACTAATCCTTCCAACTCATGGTATGGTTTAATCAGAGGGTGGGTGCCCAGTGCAGTCCTGATGGAAGAATACGTGCATATCCCCTTCCCCACGTTATCAGTTCATAAGGTCCTTTCCATGAATTATCAACTTGTATGTCTTTGAGTAAACCTTGGCTTGTATAGTCCTGCTGGGGGATGTCGTAAAATGATGTTCGACAGTGGTGAGCCCATGAGAGTCACAATTTAAAAAATTTAGAGTGCATAAGGCATTATATAGTGAATTCCAAGAGGAAGCATTATATAAGTTCCTCCTTTTGTTTTGAAGCATTTGTTTTAAAGAGGTGTGTGTGTGTTCTATAATAGCTTGTCCAATAGGGTTATATGGTATGTCTGTAATGTGTTGTACATTCCAATTTTGGAAGAATTCCTTTACCATGGAGGAAAGGTCTCCAGGCCCATGTCAGTTTTAATTTGTTGAGGTTTACTGGCTTGTGGAAATGCATGTAAAAATTATAAATATTTTTGGCATTTTTTCTGAATCTTGAAAAGGTGTCCACAAATATGTGGATATATTTATGACTCCCAAATAGGGTATAGTGTGTATTATCAGTTTGTGAAAGCTGATTTGCATTTAGACCTTTGGGGTTTGTTCCCTGTTGTTTTTTTCTTCTTGATTTCTGTTACAATCAGGGCAGGTAGCAACAATTTGTTTAGCTTGAGTAACTTAGATGGAATTGTTTAATAGGAGACTTAGGGCGCCTGGGTGGCTCAGTCGGTTAAGCGGCCGACTTCAGCTCAGGTCAGGATCTCATAGTTCGTGAGTTCGAGCCCCGCGTCGGACTCTGTGCTGACAGCTCAGATCCTGAAGCCTGTTTCAGATTCTGTATCTCCCTCTCTCTCTCTCTCTGTCCTTCCCTTGCTCACTGTCTCTATGTCTCTCAAAATTAAAATAAAAACGCTAAAAAAAAATAGGAGACTTATACTTTTGATGAAAAATATCATGTAATAATTGAACAGCTTGAAAAGCCATATTGTAGCCACCGAATTGGTCTGCAATCCCATTTCCTTCTATTAATAGACCAAGTAAGCCTGTATGTGATCTTATGTGAGTGTTAAATGGAAGGTGTTTTCATTTATCTAGTAAGGCTTGTAATGTTAAAAATAATGACACTAAGGAGAAATCCTTTAATTCTCTAATAGTGGCCTGTTCTATATTCTGTGTCACATAAACTACATATTGAGAATCTGTTACGATATTAATAGATTGTCTGGGAAACTTCCGTAGATGCATAATGGCTGCCTTTAATTCGGTTCCTCGAGTAGATGTTTGTCTTTTGGAGATTATGCCAATGTTGGTGAAATCAAGCAATGGCGATTCAGTAGTTTTTCCTAAGCCATCTATAAAAACAGTGATTACTTGTGAAATTGGCTGTGAAAATACCCTTTTGGGTAAGGTTATATTTAAACGAGGTAATTGTAATAATTTGTCTGAGAGTAGACAAATTGGCTGACAAAGTCTGCCATAGCACTTTGAAATTCCATAGATTGGGTAAAAATCCATTGAAAGCATTTATAAGACACCCCATGATATATGAAATCAGGATCATATCCCATCAGTCTTAACTACATTTAGCAGAATTTTTACTCTTGGAAACCTTAGTGTCCAGTGAAAACTAAGTAGTAACCAATTGTGAACTGTTACACCAGATTTTTTTAGATGACAAATTTATGAACCACTTAAGCACTAAGCATGTTTACCAACAAATCCAAATAGTCTTAGTTTCTCTGCAATAAGAAGTCAGTAATAAATGCTTTTAGCATTCCATTCTATTTTTAAAAGACCTGAATGTTAAATGAATTCAATCCCATTTATTATGCAAGTGGAACTTTAATGTTTTAGGTTACCAAAGACTTTGAAAGCTATCTTAACAATTACCCATGAAAACTATGAGACAGACAAAATTAGCCATTACTTCAAGTCATCTTTTTGTTTACAAATTGGGACAGAGATAACATGAGCTTACTTGACCTTCAGCAAACCTAGATAGAATAAATTCTATATTAAATGCAGATAATTCTAAAGACATGTGTATCCTCATTATACCAACAAACTTAAATTAGTTTAAATACTGAATATGTTTTACTTGGGTCCACTTAAGACAATTTGTTCCCCTTTGTCAATTTTTACCTGGAACACTGTTGGGGAAATCTGACGTGGGTGGTCCAAGGGGGTGCTCGTTGCTCCTTGACATCAAGGATAGGCAGAAAAGTCAAAGGTGTCTGAGGCACTAAGGAGCCAGTTATGTAGGCTGCACCCAAGGTGGCGCAGAAATGGGAGGAAGGTGAGGGGAAGGCAGAAGACGTAAGGTACTCGAAGAAGGCAGAGAAAGAAGATTCCCAGTACTAAAACTTGTCAGAGCAGACAGAGGAATAGATGCCAGTTTTTTGTTTTGTTTTGTTTTCCACCAACTAGTGGAATTAGGCAGTCCATGTCAGGCTGGAGAAGACAGGAAAAGGTATATCTGTCATGCAGAAGAGTGTAAAATAATTTATGTAACTACCCTCCAAAGAGGTAGACTATAATGTCTCACTCCTTAAGTGTAGTCGGTACATATTGACTTCCTTCCAAAGAGAACAGGATGGAAAGAGGCAAAAAGAGTACCTTTACAGTAAAGAACCTTCACAAACACTATCTCATCCAGATGATCAGTGTTCACATCAACAGAGGTTCAGCCATGTTGACAGAAAGCATCCTATCTATAATGTGACGAGCATGGCATTTTTCCTCTGTGGTCTTCCCCCCAAAATTTATAACCCTTGTCTAAATATGATTAAAAAAAGCAAACAAATTACAATTGAAGGGCATTCTATAAAATACGTGGCCATTACACCTCAACATTTTCAACATCATCAAAAATAAGGAAAGTCTGAGATACTATCACAACCAAGAGAAGCCTAAGGAGGTAGGTGACTAAATGTGATCTCTTGATGTGACTTTGGAATAGTAAAAGGACATTAAGTAAAATGTGAAGAAATATGAAGTAATTATGAATTTTAGTCAATAATAATGTATCAGGATTGGTTTATTAATTATAAAAATGTTCCATATTAATGTAAGATGTTAGTATTGGGGGGATTGAGTATGGGTATGTAAATTTCTGTTATCCTCTCAATTTTTCTATAAATCTAAAATAGTTATAAAATATTCCATTTAAAATAGGTTTTTGGGGGGCACCTTGTGACTCAGTCGGTTAAGCATCTGACTCTTTGGGTGCCTCGGTGACTCAGTGCATTAAGCGTCCAACTTCAGCTCAGGTCATGATCTCGCGGTTCGTGAGTTTGAGCCTGGAGTCAGGCTCTGTGCTGACAGCTCGGTTCTTGGAGACTCTTTCAGAATCTGTGACTGGCTCTGTCTCTGCTCCTCCCCTGCTCATGCTCCGTCTCTCTCTCTCTCTCTCTCTAAAAAATAAATCAATATTAAAAAAGTTCTGACTCTTGACTTCATCTCAGGTCATGATCTCATGGTTCATGAATTCAAGCTCCACATCAGGCTTCACACTGACAGTGCTGGGCCTGCTTTGGATTCTTTTCCTCATCTCCATACTTCTCTCTCCCTCTCTCTCTCTCTCTCTCTCAAAATAAATAAATAAACTTAAAAAATAAATTTTGGTATGGTAAAATTTCATTTACAATAATGGTTATTTGCAACCAAAACTCCAATTCCCCTCCTCATTCTCAAAATTCAATAAATTTATTCATTTTGCCATAGTAAAAAAAAAAGTTAATGTAGAGTAATATTTCATCATTGAAATTTGGCTTGAATATTAAATCAGTGATTACATGTTCATTGTGTGGAAAAATTTTATTATGTACTTCCTTATAAATATTTTAATCATCATATCTTCTTTCAAAGGCTTAAAAAGCTAATTAAAGAATTAAGAAGTAGACCAGAGGATTTAATACTTGGAACCTTTGACATTTTGTGCTGGGAAGTTGTTGTAGAGTGCTGCTTGTGGATTGTAGGATGTTTACTAGTAGCTCTGGCCTATACACACCTGATGCCAATAGTACTCTTCCCTAGTAGTGACAACCAAAGTAAAGAATTCCCTGTATTTCTCAAAAATGTTTATAATCCTATAACTGCTCTAAAAACTGAAGTCTATTAATTAAATGATAGTTTCTGACAAATAAAGTTTCAAAGATATTTATGGAAATAACCAAAATTTGGTAGTTAGAATGAACTTAAGACTTAACATTTATACAGATTATTTCAAGTACATTTTGCATGTAATCATCTGAAAAGCTCTGTGACATAAGTATTATTATTGGTAGTATTGCTATTAGTATTATTTTCACCCCAATTTTGTAGGAGAAAATTAAAGCTTAGAAAGATAAAGTGACTTGCCCAAGATCACTCAGCTTGTAAGTACAAGGGCAGGAACCAAATCCAGGCATTTTTATGATTTGTTCATTTCAGATTGTTGCCTCCCATGTCTCCATCTGTAGATACCATACAATAAAGAAAATGGAATAACATCCCTAATCCATCTGCTTCCATTGTAACATCTGACCAGACATTACAATATCAAATAGGAGGAAACCATTGTAATTCATGAGCTCTGGGAACTTATTAAAATTGGGTTATGTTTCAATAGATTAATTGTTGCTATTTGTTCACTTGCTTGACTTGTTTTATTATATTCTGCTTAGATAATGACCAAGAATAGATTCTAATGATTTTATATATTCAGATTAATATTTATGTTATATTTTGAATGCTTTAATATGATCTCCATATATTTTTTTGAGTACTAATTTCTTATTTCCTAGTGAGACACACGATACAGTTGCCTCTGTCTTTTGAAATCTAACAAAATTGTGTGTGGCTCATATTGATAGGATTTTTAGATTCTAAAAATCTACATTTTAATTATAAAAAAATATTGCAGATATCTAATAAATTCGTGTGCCAAAGTATATACATCCCAAACTGGATAGTACTTAAAGATGCTTTATGTCTTTAATCAGGCTGAAGAAAATTCACAGAATAGAATTATTTCCTGGCCAGAACTTCCCAAATTATATTCCTCCTTTACTATATATCCCTTTTCAATAAATTATGGAATATACATGAGGAAAGCTAAGATAATATGATGTAGAATATTTGATTGACTCAATATAAATCAAACCATTACTTGAGCAGAGAAAATATTAGGTTAACTGAGTTAAGTGAAACCTGAATTATTTCTAGTCTATGGTGAAAAATGTTCCTTTCCAAAAAAAAAAAAAAACCAAAAAAACAGACACTTTTTGTATAAGGCAAATTTTAAGGATATTCATACCATGCTACCTTAATTATCTATATAATACTGCGACTGTATGTCCCAAGGAGTCTTTAAAGGTTAAGAATATCCAGAGATGAATCATTATTTAAATTAAGCAAGGAGAGTAATGTCACCCTGGACCAATTGTCTTCAGAGAAACACAGGATGAGTTGGGAGTGGGGAGCCTAAAACTAATGGTGGTTGGAAAATGACACCTAAAAGTAAGAAAGGTAATAAGAAAAATATTTAACTGTATTCATCTGACCATTAAATATTTAAGCTTCTACTGATTGTAAGCCTCTATATGTTTGTGTTAGTATTTAAACTACACCATTGTGTGATGCTGAAAAGACATGTAGACAGCTTTCATCATTGTAAATTCAACAGTCATCATATTTGCATAAACAGTTAAAGTGTATAAACTTACAGTTACAGGTGATGAGTTCTGGGAATCTAATGTGCAGCATGGTGGCAATAGTTAATGATACTGTACTCTATACTTGAAAGTTGCTAAGATCATAGATATTTAAAAATATGACAAAAAATAATTTCCAAGCATAAAACATTGATCTTTTATATAAAAGTTACATACGTTTTCCATCTCCCTTCCACCCCAGTGACTTCTTACTCATCCATTAAGACCCAAATTTCATTTTACTTGACCCTTTATGTCATAGTATGAAGTGATTAGATCATTTTTCTAAGCAAAGAGAAATGCCAGGAATCCAGCAAACTGATCAGAAAAAGGATGTTAGATCATTAGAGTTGACTTTAATCATGAAATGTCGACCCAACACTTTTGTCATGACAAAGTGTTTCACTGTTCATCACTCCTCATCGGCCATTCTGGGAAAAAGCATCAGATCCAAAGCTACCAGGTGATGTCCCTGAAGCTAGCTGGAACTAGCTGCAGATGCCCAGAGTTTTGATATTGAGATTACCAATTTAGGCATTGTTCTCCCCTCTTGTTCTTAGGCCATGGCATATAGAGACCAGGCAAATGAAGCAGCAGCAGCAATGAGGATAACTAAGAAAATGGAATGTGAACATGATTCCATATTCTTCTTCTCATGAATTCTGACCAAGTGACCTAAAGATAAAGATGAATTCATCCATATTTCTAAAATAAAATAACATTCGGACTCACAAATATTGAAATTTAGTAAAAGTCATTTCCAAAGAATGTGAATCTTGGGGTAGTGAGGCCATTAATTAATCAGCTCATTTAAGAGATGGACTATGGACTGAAGTATTTTCAATACAGCCCTTCAACACCAAAATGTTTGATTTTTTTCCACAACACATCTATCCTGTTCTCTTCTAGTCTTCAATGAATCCTCTCATGTTTGCAATTAAAGCCATATTTACCATCATAATCTATAGTCACCCGAGCTCCTTTTGCTCTGAAACCAGGGACATATAACTGCTTCATTTCTAATGTGCCCCCTAATTCGATGCTAGTAAAAGCAGCGAGCAGTGGTATTTAACATACAAGCACTTCAAGTTCTATACACGATGTTTAAATAACCACACAATTTAAAAAAAAAAAAAATTTTAATGTTTATTATTTTTGAGACAGAGAGAGACAGAGCATGAGTGGGGAGGGGCATAGAGAGAGGGAGACACAGAATCCGAAGCAGGCTCCAGGCTCTGAGCTGTCAGCACAGAGCCCGACACGGGGCTCGAACTCACAGACTACGAGATCATGACCTGAGCCGAAGTCGGACACTCAACCGACTGAGCCGCCCAGGCGCCCCACACAATTTTTTTTAAACACAAGTCTTTTACACTACCTATTAGAAGTAGTAATCCATTTTTCTCACCATGTTGTCACTATGTTAAGCATTTTTGGAATTTCTCCTCTGTAATTGCCTTAGATCCACTTGTAAACCACACAGGAAATCAATGTTGCTTTATATTTTGAAGTAGGTTGGCATACAAAAATAGCATTATCACACTGGATCTCAATTTACAGAGTATACATGGCCTTATTGACTTTGGTCTCTCTTTTTTTTTTCTTTAATTTATATCCAAGTTAGTTAACATATAGTGTAATAATGATTTCAAGAATATAAATTAGTGATTCATCATTTACATATAATACCCAGAGCTCATTCCAACAGGTGTCCTCCTTAATGCTACTTGCCCAGTTAGCCCATTTCCCCACACAACAGCCATTCCGCAACCCTCAGTTTGTTCTCATTATTAAATAGTCTATTACGGATTATCTCCCTCTCTGTTTTTATATTAGTTTCACTTCCCTTCCCTTATGGTCATCTGTTTTGTGTCTTAAATTCCACATATGAGTGAAATTATATAATATTTCACTTAGCATAATACACTCTAGTTTCATCCACATTGTTGCAAATGACAATATTTCATTCTTTTGATCACCAAGTTATATTCCATTGTATATATATTTTGCATCTTCTTTATCCATTCATCAGTTAATAGACATTTGGGCTTTTTCCATATTTTGGCTATTGTCAATAGTGCTGCTATAAACATTGGAGTACATGTGCCCCCTGGAATCAGCATTTTTGTATGCTTTGGATAAATACCTAGTAGTGCATTTGCTGGGTCGAAGGATAAGTCTATTTTTAATTATTGAGGAACCTCCATACTGTTGTTCAGAGTGGCTGTACCAGTTTGCATTCCCACCAACAGTGCACACAGGTTCCTCCTCAACGTCGTTACCAACATGTGTTGTTGCCTGAGTTGTTAGTTTGAGCCATTCTGACAAGTGTGAGGTGGTATCTCATTGTGGTTTTGATTTGTATTTCTGTGATGTTAAATTATGTTGACCACTTTTTTCATGTGTTTGCTGGCCATCTGAATGTCTTCTTTGAAAAAGTGTCTGTTCCTGTCTTTTGCCCATTTCTTCACTGGATTATTTGTTTTAAGGGTGTTGATTTTGATAAGTTCTTTATGTAATTTGGATGCTCACTCTTTATCTGATATGTCATTTGCAAATATCTTCTTCCATTCCATTGGTTGCCTTTTAGTTTTGCTGATTGTTTCCTTTGCTGTGCAGAAACTTTGTATCTTGATGAGGTCCCAATAGTTCATTTTTTCTTTTATCTCCCTTGTCTCCAGAGACATGCGAAGTAAGAAGTTGCTAAGGCCAAGTTCAGAGAGGTTGTTGCCTGTTTTCTACTCTAGGATTTTGATGGATTCCTGTCTTAAATTTATGTCTTTCATCCATTTTGAGTTTATTTTTGTATTTGGTGTAAGAAAGTGGTCCAGGTTCATTCTTCTGCATGTTGCTGTCCAGTTTTCCCAATGCCATTTGCTGAAGAGACTGTCTTTTTTCCATTGGATATTCTTTCCTGCTTTGTCAAAGATTAGTTGGCCATACATTCGTGGGTCCATTTCTGGGTTCTATATTCTGTTCCATTCATCTATGTGTCTGATTATGTGCCAGTAACATACTGTCTGGATGATTACAGCTTTGTAATACATCTTGAAGTCCAGGATTGTGATACCTCCAGCTTTGGTTTTCTTTTTCAGGATTGGTTTGGCTATTCGGGGTCTTTTCTGGTCCCATAAAAATTTTAGGATTGTGTTCTCTAGCTCTGTGAAGAACGCTGGTGTAATTTTGGTAGGAATTGCATTGAATGTGTAGATTACTTTGGGTAGTATCAACATTGTAACAATGTTTGTTGTTCAAATCCATGAGCATGGAATGTTTTCCCATTTATTTGTGTTTTCTTCAACTTCTATTATAAATTTTCTATAGTTTTCAGTGTTTAGATTTTTCACTTCTTTGGTTAGGTTTATTCCTAGGTATCTTATGTTTTTTGGCATAATTGTAAATGAGATCAATTCCTTGATTTCTGTTTCTGCTGTTTCATTATTGATGTATAGAAATGCAACCAATTTCTGTGCAATGATTATATCCTGTGACTTTGCTGAATTCATGCGTCTGTTTTACAAGTTTTTTGGTGAAGTATTTTTGGTTTTCCACATAGAGTATCATGTCATCTGCGAAGAGCAAAAGTTTGACTTCCTCCTTGCTGATTTGGATGCCTTTTATTTCTTTATGTTTTCTGATTGCTGAGGTTAGGACTTCCAAAACTATGTTGAATACCAGTTTGGAGAGTGAACATCCTTGTGTTCTTCATGACATTAGGGGGAAAGATCTCAGTTTTTCCCCATTGAGGATGTTATTAGTGGTATCATCCTTATATTCCTACTTTCCCAACAGTTTTTTTTTTTTTTAATCAAGAAAGGCCACTCTATTTTGTCCAATGCTTTCTCTGCATCTGCTGAGAGATCATGTGGTTCTTATCTTTTCTTTCATAAATGTGATGTGTCATATTGATTGGTTTGCGTATAGTGAACTAGCCCTGTATCCCAGAAATAAATCCTACTTGATCGTGGTAAATAATTATTTTAATGCATTAAAGGATCCAGTTTGCTGGATTTTTTCATCCATGTTCATCAGGGAAATTGATTTGTAGCTCTCCTTTTTAGTGGAGTGTTTGTCTGATTTTGGAATCAATGTAATGCTGGCCTCATAGAATGACTTTGTAAGTTTTTCTCCAGTTTTTAGTTTTTGGGACAACTTCAAAAGATTATGTGTTAAATCTTTCTTCAGAGGTTTGGTGAAATTCCCCTGAAAAGCCATCCTGCCCTGGACTCTTGTTTGGTGGGAGAGTTTTGATTAAATATTCAATTTCTTTCCTGGTTAGGGGTCTGTAAAAATTTTCTATTTCTTTCAGTTTCAGTTTTGGTAGATCATATGTTTCTAGGAATTTTTCCATTTCTTCCATATTGCCCAATGTGTTGGCATATAATTGGTCATAATATTCTCTTATCGTTTGTATTTCCTTGGTGTTAGTTGTGACCTTTCCTCTTTCATTAGTGATTTCATTTATTTGGATCCTTTCTTTTCCTTTTTGATCAATCCGGTAGAGGGTCATCAATTTTGTTTTTTCTTTCAAAAAACCAGATTTTGGTTTCATTGTTCTATTCTAACTGTATATTTTTTATTTTGATATCATTGAATTCTACTGTAATCTTTATTTCCCTTTTTCTGCTGGTTTTGGACTCTATTTGGTGTTCTTTTTCCAACTCTTTTAGGTGTAAGATTAGGTTTTGTATTTGAGACCTTACTCTTCTTTAGGAAGGGTTGGATTACTATATACTTCCCTCTTATGACCACCTTTGCTGCATCCCAGAGGTTTTTGGGCCATAATGTTTTCATTTTCACTGTCTTCCAAGTACTTTTCAATTTCCTCTTTAATTTCTTGGTTAACCTATTCATTCTTCAGTAGATGGACTTTAATCTACAAGTCTTCATGGTTTTCCCATTTTTTTTTCTTGTGATTTATTTCAAGTTTCATAACTTTGTCATCTGAAAATATGCACGGTATCATCTTGATCTTTTTGTACTTCTTGAGGGCTGATTTGTTTCCCACTATGTGGCTTAATAGGAAGAATGTTCCATGTGCACTTGAGAAGAATGTGTGTTCTGTTGCATTAGGATAAAATGTTATGAATATATCCGTTAAGTCCATTCAGTCCAGTGTGTCATTCAAGCCATCATTTCCTTGTTGATTTTCTGCTTAGATTATCTGTCCACTGCTGTAACTGGGGTATTAAAGTCCCCTACTATTATGGTATTATTATCAATTATTTTCTTTATGTTTGTGATTAATTGATTTATATATTTGGGTCATAAATATTAACAATTCATTTATTTATTATTATATATAATATATATTATATATTGATTTATATATTTGGGGCATAAATATTAACAATTGTTAGATATTTTTGGTGGATAGAGCCCTTTACTATGACACAATGCCCTTCTTCATTTCTTATTACAGTCTTTATTTTAAAATCTAGTTTGTTTGATATAAGTAGGGCTAGTCCAGCTTTCTTTTATTGACCATTAGCATGACAGATGTTTTTCCACTCCCTTACTTTCCATCTGAAGGTGTCTTTAGATGTAAAATGAGTCTCTTGTAATCAGCATAAACATGTGTCTTTTTTTCTTATTCATTCTGATAACCCTGTGTCTTTAGAATGGAGTTCTTAGTCCATTGGCATTTAGAGTGAGTACTGAAAGATATGAATTTAGTGCCATCATGTTGCTTGTAGAGTCAGTGTTTCTGGTGATGTCCTTTAGTCCTTTATAGTCTTTGTTGCTTTTGTTCTGTTTTGTTTTGTTTTCTATTTTCTCCAAACAAAGATTCCCCCTTAAAATTTCTTGCAGGGCTGGTTTAGTGCTCACAAACTCCTTTAGTTTCTTTTTGTCTGGGAAACTCTTTATCTCTCCTTCTATATTGAATGACAGCCTTGCTGGATAAAGAATTATTGACTGCATTTTTTTTATTATTATTTAGCACATTGAATATATCCTGTCACTCCTTTATGGCCTGCCAAGGTCCGTGGTTAAGTTTGCTGTGAACCTAGCCTTCCCTTATAGGTTAAGGATTTTTTCCCTTGCTGCTTTCATAATTCTTTCCTTGAATGTGTAATTTATGAATTTGACTATAATATGCCTTGTTGATGGTCAGGTTTTGTTGAATCTAATGGAAGTTCTTTGTGCTTCTTGGGTTTTAATGTCTTTGTCTTCCCCATATTAGGAAATTTTCCACTATAATTTGTTCACCTAACCCTCCTGCCCCTTTTTTCCTCCCACTTCATCTTCTAGGAAGCCTATGATTCAGTTGATATTACTTTTTAATGAGTCACTGTGTTCTCTAAATCTTGTATGATGCTCTTTTGCCTTTGTTTCCCTTCTTTTATTCTCCTTCATTATTGTCCCTAATTTTGTGTTCTATATTTTAATTCACCCCTCTGCTTCATCCACCCTTACAATTGTGGCATACATTTGATTCAGGATCTTGGTGATTTTATTTTCAATTTTGTCCTGAATAGCTCTTACTTCTTTTATGTCTGCAGAATGGGATTCTACTATTTTTTCATTAATGCTTATTTTTTAATATATTGCCAAACTGGTTTCCATACAACACCCAGTGTTCATCCCAACCAGTGCCCTCCTCAGTGCATGTCACCCACTCTCCCCTCTCCCATGCTCCCCTCAACCCTCGGTTTGTTCTTAGTATTTAAGTGTCTCTTATGTTTTGTCTCCCTCCCTCCCTCCTTGTGTCTTTCTTCCTTTCCCATCCTACCCTCCCCGCTGGATTGCTAAGTGTCCCAAATACATCTATGCGTGGAAACATATGGTATCTTTCTTTCTTTGACTGACTTATTTCACTCAGCATAATACCCTCCAGTTCCATCTATGTTGCTACGCATGGCCAGATTTCATTCTTCCTCATTGCTGCTAAGTATTCAATTGTATATATATATACTATTTCTTCTTTATCCATTCATCAGTTGATGGACACTTAATCTCTTTCCACGATTTGACTATTGTTGAAAGTGCTGCTATGAACATAGTGGTAAACGTGCCCCTTTGCATCAGCACTCCTGTATCTCTTGGGTAGATTCCTAGCAGTGCTATTGCTGGGTCATAGGGTAGCTCTATTTTCACTTTTTTGAGGAACCTCCACACCGTTTTCCAGAGCAGCTGCACTAGTTTTCATTCCCACCAAAAGTGTAAGTGTACTTGTTTCTCCACATCCTCGCTAACATCCTCGAGTGCAATTGTGAATGGGATTTGCTTCTTTATTTCTCTTTCTATTGCTTCATTGTTGGTGTAAAGGAATATGATTTATTCATATTAGCCACTCTAACCGGTGTGAGGTGGTATCTCAGGGTGGTTATGATTTGTATTTCTCTGATGATGCGTGACTTTGAGCATCGTTTCATGTGTCTGTTGGCCATCTGGATGTCACCTTTGGAGATGTGTCTATTCATAACTTCTGCCCATTTCTTCACTGGATTCTTCGTTTTTCAGGTGTGGAGTTTGCTAAGTTCTTTATAGACTTTACATACTAATCCTTAATACTATATGTCATTTCTGATTATCCTTTCCCATTACGTTGGTTGTCTATTAGTTTTGTTGGTTGTTTCCTTTGCCATGCAGAAGCTTTTTATCTTGAAGAGGTCCCAATTATTCATTCTTGCTTTTATTTTTTTTAATAATTTATTGTCAAATTGGTTTCTATACAACACCAGTGCTCAATCCAACGAGTGCCCTCCTCTGTGCCCATCACCCACTCTCCCCCCTCCCACCCCCATCTCTCCCCTCAGTTCTTTCTTATTCTTTGAGAGTCTCTCATGTCATGTCTTCCTTCCTCTCTGTGGCTTTTTTCTTTCCCCCTTCCCCTCTTCCACTCCCCCCTGGTTCTCTGCTAGGTCTTCCAAAGCCTACCTATGCGTGGGAACATATGGCATCTGTCTTTCTCTGCCTGACTTATTTCACTCAGAATGATATCCTTCAGTTCCGTCCATGTTGCCACACATGGCCAGATTTCATTCTTTCTCATTGCTGCATAGTATTCCATTGTATATATATACCACATCTTCTTTATCCATTCATCAGTTGATGGACACTTCGTCTCTTTCCATGATATGGCTATTGTCAAAAGTGCTGCTATGAACATTGGGGTACATGTGCCCCTATGCATCATCAGTCCTGGATCTCTTGGGTAGATTCCTAACAGTGCTATTGCTGGGTCATACGGTAAGCCTCTCTTCATTTTTTTGAGGAACCTCCACACAGTTCTCCAGAGTGGCTGCACCAGTTTGCATTCCCACCAACAGTGCAAAAGGCTGCCTGTTTCTCCACATCCTTGCCAGCATCTATAGTTTCCTGATTTGTTCATTTTAGCCACTCTGATTGGTGTGAGGTGGTATCTCAGTGTGATTTTGATTTGTATTTCCCTGATGATGAGTGATCTTGAGCATCGTTTCATGTGTCTGTTGGCCATTTGAATGTCTTCTTTGGAGAAATGTCTATTCATATCTTCCGCCCATTTTTTCACTGGGTTATTCGCTTTTCGGGTGTGGAGTTTGGTAAGTTCTTTATAGATTTTAGATACCAGTCCTTTATCCTATATGTCATTTGCAATTATCCTTTCCCAATTTGTTTGTTGCCTATCAGTTTTGTTAGTTGTTTCTTTTGCCGTGCAGAAGCTTTCTATCTCGATGAGATCCCAGTAGTTCATCTTTGCTTTTAATTCCCTTGCCTTTGGAGATGTGTCGAGTAGGAATTTGGTGCGTCTTAGATCAAAGAGGCTTTTTCCTGCTTTCTCCTCTAGGATTTTGATGGTTTCCTGTCTCACATTCAGATCCTTTATCCATTTAGAATTTATTTTTGTGAGTGGTGTAAGAAAGTGGTCTAGTTTCATTCTTTTGCATGTTGCAGTCCAGTTCTCCCAGCACCATTTATTAAAGAGGCTGTCTTTTTTCCATTGGGTACTCTTTCCCGCTTTGTCAAAGATTAGTTGTCCATATGCTTGTGAGTCCATTTTTGGGTTCTCTATTCTATTCCATTGGTCTATGGGACTGTTTTTGTGACTATACCATACAGTCTTGATGATTACCGATTTGTAGTAGAGGTTAAAGTCTGGGATTGCGATGACTCCCACCTTGGTTTTCTTCTTCATTATTACATTCGCTATTCAGGGTCTTTTGTGGTTCCACACAAATTTTAGAATTGTGTGCTCTGGCTTAGAGAGGAATGCTAGTGCAGTTTTGATTGGGATTGCATTGAATGTGTAGATTGCTTTGGGTAGTATTGACATTTTAACAATATTTATTCTTCCAATCCATGAGCATGGGATGATTTTGCATTTCCTTGTGTCTTCCTCAATTTTCTTCATAAGGTTTTTATAGTTTTAAGCCTAGAGATCTTTTACATCTTTGGTTAGGTTTATTCCTAGGTATTTGATGGTTTTTAGTGCAATTGTGAATGGGATTTGCTTCTTTATTTCTCTTTCTATTGCTTCATTGTTGGTGTAAAGGAATGCCACCGATTTCTGTACATTGATTTTGTATCCTGCAACTTTGCCAAATTCATGAATCCGTTCTAATAGGCTTTTGGCAGATTCTGTTGTGTTTTCCGTGTAAAGTATCATGTCGTCTGTGAAAAGTGAAAGTTTGACTTCATCCTTGCCTATCCTGATGCGTTTTATTTTGCTCTGTTGTCTAATTGCTGATGCTAGGACCTCCAATACTATGTTAAATAGCAGTGGTGAGAGTGGACATCCCTGTCAAGTTCCTGATCTCAGAGGGAAGGCTCTCAGTTTTTCCCCATTGAGGATGATATTAGCTATGGTATTTTCATAAATGGCTTTTATGATACCTAAGTATGTTCCTTCTATCCCGACTTTCTCAAGAGTTTTTATTAGGAAACGATGCTGTATTTTGCCAAATGCTTTTTCTGCATCTATTGGCAGGATCATATGGTTCTTATCTTTTCTTTTGTAATGTGATGCATCATATTGACTGATATGCAATTGTTGAAGCAACCCTGCAACCCATGGACGAATCCTACTTGATCATGGAGAATAATTCTTTTTATATGATTTTGGATTCGATTTCCTAATATCTTGTTAAGAATTTTTAATCCATATTCATCAAGGATATTGACCTGTAGTTCTCTTTTTTTTGCTGGGTCTCTATCTGATTTTGGAATCAAAGTGATGCTGACTTCATAGAATGAATCCGGGAGTTTTCTTTCTGTCTCAGTTTTTTGGAAGAGCTTGAGGATAGGTATTAGCTCTGTTTTAAATGTCTGGTAAAATACCCCAGGGAAGCCATCTGGTCCTGGACTTTTATTTGTTGGGAGATTTTTGATAACTGATTCAATGTCTTCACTAGTTATGGTTCTGTACAGGTTTTCTATTTCTTCCCGTTTGAGTTTTGGTAGCATGTGGCTCTTTAGGAATTTGTCTATTTCTTCCAGGTTGTCCAATTTGATGGCATATAGTTTTTGATAGTATTATCTGATAATTGCTTGTATTTCTGAAGGATTGATTGTAAACATTCCCATTTCATTCGTGATTTTATCGATTTGGGTTCTTTCTTTTCTTTTTGAGAAGCCTGGCTAGAGGTCTATCAAATTGGTTTATTTTTTCAAAGAGCCAGCTCTTGGTTTCATTGATCTGTTCTACTACTTTTTCTGTTTCCATATGATTAATTTCTGTCCCGATATTTGTTATTTCTGTCTTTCTGCTGGGTTTTGGGGGGTCTTAGCTGTTCTGCTTCTAGTTTCTTTAGGCGTGCTGTTAGATTTTGTGTTAGTGATTATTCTTGTTTCTTGACATAAGCCTGGATTGCAATATATTTCCCTCTCAGGACTGCTTGTGCCACATCCCAAAACATTTGGGTTGTTGTATTTTCATTTTCATTTGTTTCCATGTATTTTTAAATTTCTTTTCTGATTGCTTGGTTTACCCATTCGTCTTTTAGTGGGTTGTTCTTTAGCCTCCGGGTTTTTGGGGGTTTTCTAGACTTTTTTGTGTGGTTGATTTCAAGTTTCAAAGCATTGTCATCTGAAAGTGTGCATGCTATGATCTCAATTCTTTTATAGTTTTTCAGTGCTTCCTTGTGCCCCAAAATATGGTCTGTCTTGGAGAATGTACCATGTGCATTTGAAAAGAATGTAAATTCCTATGCTTCTGGATGAAGGGCCCTGAAGATGTCAGTTGGCCCATCTGTTCCAATGTGTCTCTCATGTCCATTGTTTCTATTGTGATTATATGTTTAGTGGGTCTATCCAGTGCTGTGAGTGGGGTATTAAGGTTCCCTGCAATTGGCACATTTGTATGGATAAGATTGCTTACGTTTGTAATTAGTTGCATTACAAATTTGGGTGCTCCAGAATTTGGCGCATAGATAGTTATAACTGTTAGCTCTTCCTGCTGGATAGTCCCTGTGGTTATTATATAATGCTCTTCTTCATCTCTTATTGCTTTAAAGTTTAGTTTGTCTGATATGTGTGGCTACTCCAGCTTTCTTCTGAGTTCCCATAGCATGGTAGATAGTTCTCCATCCCCTCATTTTCAATCTGAGGTGTCCTCAGGTCTAAGATGGGTCTCTGGAAGACAGCAGATAGATGGGTCTTGTTTTTTAATCCATTCTGTTACCCTGTGTCTTTTAATTGGAGCATTTATTCCATTTATATTCAGCATTAATATTGAAAAATATGGGTTTAGAGTCCCTGTGTTGTCTGTAGGCTTCATGCTTGTGAGAATGTCTCTGGTACTCTGTGTTTTTTGTGACCTCTTCCTAGAGTCCCCCTCAGGATCTATTGTAAGATTGGTTTATTTGTGATGTATTCCTTCAGTTTTTGTTTGTTTGGGAAGACCTTTTTCTCTACAATCGTTCTAAATGACAAGCTGGCCAGGTAAGTATTCTTGGCTGCATATCCTTCCTGTTCATCACATTGAAGATTTCCTGCCATTCCTTTCTGGTTTGCCAAGTTTCTGTAAATAAGTCTGCTACTACCCTTATGTGTCTGCCTTTGTATTTCAAGGCCCATTTATCCCTAGCTGCATTCAGAATTCTCTTTGTCTTTGAATTTTCCCAGCTTCACTATGATGTGTCGTGCTGAGGGTGTATTCAGGTTATGTCTGAGGGGTGTTCTCTGTGCCTCTTGGATTTCCATGCCCGTTTCCTTCTTTATGTTGGGGACGTTGTTAGCAATTATTTGTTCAAGTGCCCCTTCGACTCTTTTCTCTCTCTGTTCTTCCTCTTGAATTCTTATAATATGGGTATTATTCTGTTTTATTGCATTGTTCAGCTCTCAAATTCTCCTTTCCTGCTCCGGAATCAGTTTCTCTTTCTTCTTCTCTGATTCCTCTTTTTCCATAATTTTATCTTCTAATTCACCTATTCTCTCTTCTGCCTCTTCAATCCGTGCTGTGGTTGCCTCCAATTTGTTTTGCACCTCATGTAAAGCATTTTTTAATTCCTCCTGACCATTTTTTAGGACCTTGATCTCTGCTTCCTGTCCCCCCCCCCTGCTTTCTTCTTTCCTTTTTTCAAGCCCAGCAAGTATTTTTATTTTTATCATTGTATATTCTTGTTCTGTTCATTGCTTATGTCTACTTTCATTATTTCTTGTGCTGTCACCATTTCCTATACATCCTTTTGCAAGAAGTTCTTCTGTTTCGTCATTTTGGTTAAATGTGTGTTGGTTTATTTCCTAGGTCTCCCTGGAAAGGGAAAGGGACAGACCGACACATAGGGAACAGAAACTCACAACTGTACCAACCAATAATACAGGCAAAGAAATTACAACATAAAAAGACTAATGAATGACACTCTGGAGGCATGGGACTTGACGTACCAGCTACACGTTAAGGATAGGGTATGTGTTTTGCTGATGGCAGAGCATACATAGGGATAGTAGTGACAGGTGCGGGGAAAAGGAGAAATTGAACCTTGGCCAGGTAGAGAGATTAGAAGACTTTGTCCAGAAAGAGAGAAATCAGAATAAGGAAGGATGAGAGGAAAGAGAAATGAAGTTAGATGTTACCCACATGCACTATGAGTCTGATTGTTCAAGAGAGAGAGAGGAAATTAAAGAGGGAGTTATAGAACATGCATTGAGAGAATGAGTTAAGTGTCTGTTTAAGCAAGCCAAAACCCTCCGGTGACTGATTTAGAGGTGAAGAGAGATAGAAAGGAGAAGAAGGAGAATATACCTAAAAAAGAAGAACTGACCTGGAATTAATCCAGGTAATGCTACAGTATTTGTGTCTCCATGGCTATCACTCCTGCAGTAAGGTGTCTCTCCTATGAGGAGGCACGTGGCCTTGTGTAGGTGGATCCTGCCTCCACTGCTGGTAGAATGGAGTCCTAGGGTTTGGCTTTGTGAGTATGTGCGACCACACTGGCGCCCCCCAGCCTCCTCTTCACGGACCTAGAGTCTCAAATCATCCCTCTGTCTATCCTCAACTCTGTCTGTGTTGTAGGCACATTGTGATTTGTTGGGCAGTTACCTGCCCCGTGCTCATCTGACTTCCTTTAACTCGCTTTGACCGCTATGCCTTATGTAAATTGTGTCTCTGACTCAGCACTGACGCAACCACAACGGCGTCCCCCCAGCTTCTTCTTCTTGGACCCAGAGTCTCAAATCACCCCTCTATTTCCATCTTCATTCTGCCTGGGTTGTAGGCACAGTGAGATCTGCTGGGCAGTCTTCCACCCCTTGCTTATCTGGTTTTTCTTAGCTTGCTCCAACTGCTAAGCCTGGTTTCCCCTATGTAAATTGTGTCACTGACTCAGCACCTATCCAGTGCTGTCTCAGCACTTCTTCGTGTCACGGGGTGAGTCAGCGTCGCTGGCTCCGGAGCAAAGGGAGCTCTGCCAGCTCGGCCGTTAGCAAGGACCTTCTCTCCGAAAGCCCCATGGATAGGGACTGGGTAACAAGCTCCCTCTCTTCCCCTGGTCCAAGGTACTTTCCCTGCTGCTCTTTCTCTTCCCCTTGCCTTTCATCTGAAGGGGGCTGCTCCCAGCTACTCTGCACCTCCGTGGCTTGCTTTCTTTCTCCCAGATTGTACTCACTCAGTCTCCCAGGGTTTTCTGGATTTCGCATTCTCTTCCCCATAGCCTCCAACTCCTCTTCCTGCAGATTTCTGGGATTGAGAGTCCCTTGGTTTCAGTCCTTCTTAGTCTGAAAGACACAGGAGAGCACTGGGTCCCCCTACTCCTCCACCATGTTGGCCCCTATTCCTCTATTATTTTTTCAACCCCAGCTAGTACTCTTATCATCATGGTTGTAAATTCTAGTTCAGACATTTTGCTTATATCTGTATTAAGACCGTGGCTGTCATCTCTTTCTGTTCTTTCTTTTGGGGTGAATCCCTTCATTTTGTCATTTTGGAAGAAGAAAAAGAAAATAAAAAGTTAAAATTAGAAACTTACAAACAAAATGATAAAATAAAGGAAGCTAGATCCTAGGTGTGGTTTGTTCTTTTTGTTGAAAGAGAATAGAGAAAAAAAGAGAAGGAAAATCAAGAAAAGAATAAAAAAAGTTAAGAATAAATTTCAAAATTAAAAAAAAACTTCTAGAACAAAATATAATAAAACAAAATAAACAAAATTAAATAGAATACATTTTTTAAAAATACAAAATAATGTAAAAATATTTTAAAAATTAATCAGAAGAGAATAAAAATATATTTTTCTCTTTCTATATCCAAGAAAACAAAAGAAAGAAAAAAATAATTTCAACAAAGTCAAACAAAACGAAGTAATAAATTAAACAGTAGACAGAATGAAACCCAAATGAATTTACATGCAGTTTCCTCTAGAAGTGATACTATGGATCACTCTAAAGTCTGTATACTAAGTTGTGCTGGTTTTCTAGGTGATATGCTTGGAGAGTGCAAATGGGCAGGAATCTGTTATGGCTCTGTTCTCCACTAGGTGACACTGCTTAGCTTACTGGGGTGTTTCAGTGTAGAGTATATGTGCATGCACGAGCATGCTTGTGGGGGGGGGACTAGGGAAGTCCAGCTCCCTCGTCTCTGGCACAGGAACTTCACACTCTCACACTCTTAAACTCCCCTCCTTTGTATCAGACCACCATCCACTCCCTGCGTATACCCTGTCCTTGTCCAACTCATCAACCTGCCAAAGGGCTCCTTCCTCTAGATTTTTTATCTCAGATGTGTTTGTTTTTCAAAACCATACACTTTAGAGACCACTGTGGCTTGGATTCACATCGACTTTCTGGGGGAGGGTTTCCCTGAGCAATGACTAGGTGCTGGCTCACACCAGAAAATGTTTGTATGATCACACAACAATAGACGTTCAGAGATTATGGCAAATCACAACACACAGCTGGCACCAGGTTTCCTACATTCTGGTATATTTGTCCTAATACCAGCAAATGTGGCTGCTCTCCAGATTCTGCTGGTACCTTTGCCTTTGGGGAGACCATATTGCCTCAACCAAATGTTCTCCAAGTAAGGGAACAGGTTCTCCCCATGTGGCACACAGACCCTTCAGACCCCACTGCCTGCTCCTGGGGATTCAACCTGCTTTCCCACCAAAGCATCTGAAGCACTGAGCTCTGGAACTTCAGACTCTGCCCTCCACAGTTTATAGAATCCTGGTGGTATTGAAACTCTCTCCTTTCTTGCCATCAGTGGTTTGGGATGCAAATTTCTTGTTCAGTCATCTGTGAGTATTTTTACTCCTTCTCTCTTTTTCTCTCCAACTACTTTTGGTTGGGTGTTTCTCTCGCACTCTCCTGACATCTCACTCTCTCCCCCTTTTTCTGTCCTCTCTATGCAAAAACAGCTCCCTACCCTCTGCGACTTTTCTCTCCCACAGTTCACTTCTTCACACTGTGTACCTCCCAAGTTCTGTGACTCAGATTATGCAAATTGTTGTGTTAATCCTCAGGTCAATTTCCTAGGAATGAAAAATATTTTGGTGCCAATCTAGCTGTATTTCAGGGACAAGACAAGCTGAGGATCTCCATGCTGCTCCACCATCTTAACTTGAACGTCTCCTAAGACCATAGGTCTTAAATGTTTTCACCACACATGTGAAAAATGGTAACTATCTGAGGTGATGGATGTGTTAATTAACCTTATTGTGGTAATAACTTCACAATATATACACATATGAAATCATTACATTGTGCATCTTAAACACACACAATGTTGTATATTAATTATATCTCAATAAATCTTGAAAAAAGTATATGTAAGATAGAAATTGTATATTCTCTTGATGGGACTGACATATTGTAGAAATCTCAAATTTGATATTCTTCAAGAAATATTTCTGTTGTGTAATGAGTATTCCATAGAGAAATTTCAGGACATAAATTTGAAAAGTGTTTTTGAATCATGTGTATAATTTTATGCCTAATAACATAATTATGATACCAATAAAACTAAGAAAAAAAAGGTTGGCATTTTTAAGTTTATGTTTGTGCATATAAAAATTACCACTAGCCTTGCAATGGAACTACACAAATTTATGGTTCCATTCCAGGTAAAAATATGAATCATGACATTTCACTTAAATGGAAAGTTAGACAGTAATTATAGTGAAATATATAAGATTGGAAGGCTAATTTATATTTTACCTAATCCAGCATATTTCTCTTAGAAGTTGATGTGCTGAAATTTCTACTGGACACTTGCATAGTCACTAAGAGAATAAACAATATTTTTACTCTTACACCCCTTTTAGATTAGATACAAAATATCCTGAAGAAATGAATATTGATAGACCTGAGGAGCAGTTTCATGCTATAAATCATGCAGAGAAAACGCTTCACAAAATGGAGAACTACATGAAAGAGAAACAACTGTGTGATGTACTACTTATTGCCGGACACCTCCGAATCCCAGCCCATCGGTATGTATCCTTATGCAGGCAGAAAGCACTCCAATGAGACTGAACTGGTCCATTGCAAACAAATTAGAATGCTGATGAAATTATCTTTTTATCTTCCTATATTGAAAAAGCATTAGTATATATGATCCACTTCCCTGTGTGATATTTAAAAGAGCCAAACGTTAGAGAAATTGATGTAAAACATCAAAAACCATCAAAATAAAATAAACTTACTTAATTTACCTTTTTAATTTCCCTATACTTTACTGTACTGTGAAAGATTTATGAGGATAACAAACTCAGCAGTGTTAAAAACTTATTGGCTGCATTTCAAACTTTTCAATGAGACACTGGTATAATTTAAGTTCTTATGAAACATTCCTATTTCCAGGTTGGTTCTCAGTGCAGTGTCTGATTATTTTGCTGCAATGTTTACTAATGATGTACTTGAAGCCAAACAAGAAGAGGTCAGAATGGAAGGAGTCGATCCTAATGCACTTAATTCCTTGGTGCAGTACGCTTACACAGGTAAAGTGGCACGTATTAAGTCATTCAATTCTCACAATAACTCTACATTATATAGCATACATTATTATTATTTCTATCCTGCAATTGAGAAAATTGAAGGATTGAGTAGTTAAGTAACGTTCCGAAGGTAGTAAGGGGCAGAATCAGGTTTTAAATTCAGTATTATGAAAAAGTAAGAGGTAAATAATATAATATAAAATTTTTGACCATAAGAAAATAAAGCTATGTTAACACAAAAATACAAGAATACGTCTGTCTTTCTCTTGAATGCTGTGGGCACATTCACATTTGTAAAAACTAGAGTGGAAGTGTAATATTCCAACTCTATATTAGAGACTTAGTCTCTTAATTTGAAATAATAAAGTCACATTTACTCAAACTATAAGGAAAAGGTAATGAGATGAGTTTGGGCACCAAGAAATATTTATTTATTTATTTATTTATTTATTTATTTATTTATTTGTTTGTTTGTTTATTCCAAATTTATTGGGAAATAATTGGAAAATATAAGTATATATATTTAAAGTGTAGTATATGATGATTTGCTATACAAATATTAGTGGAATAATTACCAAGATGAAGATAATTTATAATAATTATCTTAATTATTATCTTAATTATAATCAATAATAGTATTGCACACATTATCTCCCATAATTAATTATTTTTGTGGTGAGAATGCTTAAGATGTACTGTTGAAGGACCTGTATGTTTTTTGGTTATGTTTTTTGGTTATTTTCATATCTTAGCTATTGTGAATAATACTGCAACAAACATGGTAGTCCAGATGTCTTTTAAGATTCTGATTTCATTTCTTTGTACATACAGTCAGAATTGGAGTTGCTGGATCATATTGTCGTTTTATTTTCTAGTTGTTTCAGGAAAAACCATACTGTTTTCCATAAAGCTGTATCAATTTACATTTCTGCAAAGAATGCATAAATATTCCCTTTTCTCCAAACTATCACCAACAGTGGTTATCCCTCCTCTTGTTGCTAATAGCCATCCTAACAAGTATGAGTTTTGATTTACATTTACCTCATAATTAGTGATATTAATATTCATGTCCCTATTGGTTATTTGTATTCAGGCTATTTGCTCATTTAAAAAAAAATTTAACATTTATTTATTTTTTAGAGACATAGAGACAGAGTGTGAGTAGGGGAAGGGCAGAGAGAGAGAGGGAGACACAGAATCCAAAGCAGGCTCCAGGCTCTGAGCTGGCAGCACAGAGCCCGACACAGGGCTCGGACCCACAGACCACGAGATCATGAACTGAGCCGAAGTCAGCCACTTAACCGACTGAGCCACCCAGGCACCCCTGCTCATTTTTAATTGAATTATTTGCTTTTGTGATATTGAATTCTACGAGTCCTTTATATATTTTGCCATTAACCCCTTATCAGACATATGGTTTGCAGTATTTTTCTTTCATTCTGTATATTGCCTTTTCAATATTTTTTATATTTCCTTTGTTGTGCAGAAGTTCTTTAGTTTGATGTAGTCCCACTTGTCTATTTTAGGTTTTGTTGCCTGTCTTTTGGTATATTATACAAGAAATTATTGCTAAGGCCAATGTCAATAAGTTTTTTTACTGTTTTCTTCTAGGAGCTATACGATTTTTTTTTCATTAAGAAATGAATATTCTTCTTAATGACCAGGACAGGTTTCAATGTCTATAGCATGTGAATCTTTAGATCTGGATCTGAGAATAATTGATAACTTCTCTGGGTTTCATGAGATATGAGCAGGACTCTCCCTTCAAAATCCAGGATAAAAATAAAGCAACACAAGAGTGTCTGCTGATGAACTAGATCCTTTTGCAATATATTTAGAGGCTGAACCAAATATAGAGCATCTCACAGCTCTTTTCTTTATGCTTATGCAAACATAGAGAATCCATATGAGTGCATTTTACAGTGAAAACTATAAAGGAATAATTTAAAGTACATATAATCAATATGAAATATCATTCTTTATCACTTACCTATAACTTGGATAAATAAAAAAGGAATACAACTTAGCAAAATAACATAACATTTGCAATAATTTATCAATAACACTTCCTCCTCAAATTACACACACACACACACACACACACACACACACACACACAGGAAATAGTTTAAATAGCTCTAAATATTTTAAAGTTGTCTTCACAGATATTTTTAAACAGAGCCTTTTTTTATATATGAGAAAATAATCATATAAACATTTATTTATGAACCCTCAGCGATATAATTTTTCTTTTGAGAAAATGCCAGATGTCAGTTCCAGGCATAATATCTGAGCAAGGCATTCTTATTGACTAATAATGTAGATGCGAATAAAAAATGGACAGATAGCCTTAGTGTTCAACTTATTTACCAAATGTTTTTTCCATACAAATGATAGTTACCTGTATGGGCATTTGTATGGTCTTTATACAATATAATATAATGCTCTTCGAATCATAGTGTTTACAGTTTTTGATATAACATTTATTTTGCTTTTATTAAAAGTTTTCAGGGGCACCTGGGTGACTCAGTCAGTTAAGCATCTGACTTCAGCTCAGGTCATCTCCTACTCTGTGAATTTGAGCCCCACATCTGGCTCTTTGCTGACAGCTCGGAGCCGGGAGCCTGCTTCAGATTCTGTGTCGCCCTCTCTCTCTGCCCCTCCCCCACTCTCTCTCTCTCTCTCTTTCTCTCTCTCTCTCTCAAAAATAAAATAAAAACATTAAAAAAGAAAAAAAAAGTTTTTATTTAAGTAATCTCTATAACCAACATGGGTCTCTAAATCATGACTCCAAGATCAAGAGTCACGTGGTCTTCCAACTGGACCATTCAGTTGATATAAGATTTAGACGAAGGTATAAAATGATAAAGAAATGACTAGTTGCTGTTCTTTGCTATAAGTGTTCACTGTTAATTTTCTACAGTTGTCTTTGATAATCTAGTCTGGCTCTGTTCAGCCATCTTATTGGTTTCTATGCTGACTCTCTTGTACATGTTGGCCTCAAAAGGGTATTTTAAGACCTCAAAAGGTACTCCCAGAGTGGTTACTGTGCACTAGAAAAAATAGCCCTAGTAATTACAGAAATTGAAAAACTCAACTAGCTAGCACATTCATGTCTTACATTATTGTACATATAATCATTCTTTACTTTTTTCAAACCATCTAGGTGTCCTGCATTTAAAAGAAGATACTATTGAAAATTTGCTGGCTGCAGCTTGTCTCTTGCAGCTGACTCAAGTCATTGAAGTTTGCTCCAATTTTCTCATAAAGCAGCTCCACCCTTCAAACTGCTTAGGGATTCGATCATTTGGAGATGCCCAGGGTTGTACAGAGCTCCTAAGTGTGGCACATAAGTACGCAATGGTAAAATCCATTGTTTCAAATTAACTTGTGATAATATTATATTAACACAATATCTAACTTACTGATTTGTTTACTGATATTTATGTGTACATGTGCTTATGTGTGTATATATATATATAAATATTAAATGTATGGGTATGTGTATGTATATATATATTCCTCTTAGAAGAAAGCCGTAGAAAAACCTTTCCAAAAAAACCTTTCTGAAGTAAAGACTATAATGATGGCATAAAAATAAAAATCAATATAAATTTATATGATTTTCAAGTTAATGGCATAATGGATATTAGGTAAAAATATTTGTCTGGTTGAGCTGCACTCAAGCAAGTTTCTCATTTTTTTAAGCTGAAAAGGTTTAATTAAATCTCAAAGCTTGGAGAGGTTATATATGTGTATATATTGCAAAAATTAAAACAAAGAAGTATATATTTTAAGTAGAACCCATAGTATTGAGAAAATATAATGTGGTTGATTTTTTTTTTTTTTTTAGTTTTTAAGTCATTCCATTTAGTTAATGTATAGTATAATATTAGTTTCAAGTGTACAACTTAGTGATTCAACATCCATCACTTATTTAACCCATCCTCCAACCCACTTCCCCTTTGGTAACCATCAGTTTGTTCTCTTTAAAATTTTTTTTAATGTTTATTTATTTTTGAGACAGAGAGAGACAGAGCATGAGTGGGGGAGGGGCAGAGAGAGAGGGAGACATAGAATCTGAAGCAGGTTCCAGGCTCTGAGCTGTCAGCACAGAGCCCAACGTGGGGCTCGAACTCACAGACTCCAAGATCATGACCTGAGCTGAAGTCGGATGCTCAACCGACTGAGCCACCCAGGCGCCCCAGTTTGTTCTCTTTAATTAAGAGTCTGTTTCTTGCTTTTCCTCTTTTTTCCCCCATGATCGTTTTTTTTTCTTAAATTCCACATATGAGTTAAATCATACAGCATTTATCTTTCTCTGACTTATTTCTCTTAGCATAATACTCTAGCTCCATCCATGTCATTGCAAATGGTAAGATATCATTCTTTTTTATGACTGCATAATATTCTATTGTATATAGATACCACTTCTTTATTGATTCATCAGTTGATGGACATTTGGGCTCTTTCCACAATTTGGCTATGTTTGGTAATGCTGCTATAAACACTGGGGTGCATGTATCTTTTCAAATTAGTACTTTTGTATTCTTTGTATAAGTACCTAGTAGGGCAACTGCTGTATTGTAGAGTACCTCTATTTTTCATTTTTTGAGGAAACTCCATACTGTTTTCCAGACTGCTTGCACCAGTTTGCATTCCCACTAACAGTGTTAAGAGGGTTCCCCTTTCTCCACATCCTTACTGGCACCTGTTGTTTTATGTCTTGTTGATTTTACCCATTCTGACAGGTGTGAGGTGATATTTCATTGTAGTTTTTATTTGTATTTTTCTGATGATGAGTGATGTTGAGCGTCTTTTCACAAATCTGTTAGCCATCTGGATGTCTTCTATGGAAAAATGTTTTAATGGGATCATTTTTTTTCCTTGATTTTTCATAATATTAGAACTTTAGTTTCTAAAATTGTACAAATTATGATTTCTAATGAAAGATAAATGATATTCAACAAAAACTAATTGCTACATCAATATTAACTAAAAGAGCTTGAGAATTATCAAAATCAGCCAATTTTAAATAATGAATATTTTATATCTTAACAAAAGCATATATTTTGGTTAAAAAATTGCAGTTCAGTCCTTTAACTTAACTGTTTTAAAATCCTTCTCAATTCAATAAGTAATTATAATAAATTAAACATATTTGCATGTGTTAATTCTTTAAAAGTTGCATGTGATAAATTGTCTTTATTCAGTCAAGTGGCAGTGACATGAAATATAGATTACCTGTAGGGAGGGAGGCAAGAAAAAGTAGTCAAAGGACATTAAATTACCATTAATGTTAATAATTCCCTGATACAGAGAAGAAAATTACCTTTTTAACCTCTGAAGCAAGGAAAATCCTGGGATTGATCTTTCTGTGAAACTCAATTACATGATAAATATTTCAAGCTAAGAAAATTGCTACAGTTATTTAGATTCAAAAATAAAAAGACAAATAAATAAAAGCAAATGATAGTCACATCTAAAAATAAAAATAACATTATAATTTTAGGATTGAGATACATATAAACAAATAATATTTTGTTAGAATTTAATACAGACCTTAAAATGTTCAACTTTCTAATGTTTGAATTCTCTACATTTTCTTGGTAAAACTTTCTCCCTCTTTTTTCCCACCTCTGGTCATTGTTCAAAATTTGAGTTTTCAGGGGCGCTTGGGTGGCTCGGTAGGTTAAGTGTCTGACAATTTTGGCTCATGTCATGATCTCACAGTTTCATGAATTTGAGCCCCATGTCCTCTGCACTGACAACATGGAGCCTGCTTGAGATTTTCTCTTATTTCTACCCCTCCCCTACTCTCACTTTTTCTGTCTTTCTCAAAAATAACTAATAAATAAAACAGTTAAAACATTTTTCAAACATATACCTGAAATAATAGCATTAGGGGGAGAATAATATTATAATAGACTGATATTTTAATATATGTTATCTAATTGTGCTATTTATATTCATATGTCTTACATGCAAATGCCATATAGTCTATAGGAACAATAGTTATATAGTTCAAAGTTTAATCCTACCACAAATGCCAAACATAAAAATTACCTGTTAAATTACTTAAATTCTTAAACTAAGTATTAATTTCCTCTGGTATCTTACTCTCACAGATAAAACATATTCAGATAAACAACCTGAATTACTTTTGTTGCTCAAAATGAATTTGTCTTCCTTTTTAAATTATGTGACTGAAACCGAGTGTTAAATCAGGATGTGCATAAAAACAATACAGTTGTCCCATTTAATATCTTTTAGTTAGTTATTTTAGTATCTATTATAAACTAAGCAAAGTAGACAAACTTTTTCCTATAATAATGTTTCTGTAATGCTGTATTGATGTTATAAATACAAACAATTTTAATATTTAAGAATAATAAACTCTCAAGACTCAATTAAAACATTTGAGTCACAGACTGAATAAAATTGGTTGTCCTTCCTAAAGTGAATGGGCCTCATTCAGAAACACCTCACAGATACACCCAGAATGTTTGATCCAAAGTTCAGACATACCATGGACAAGTCATGTTGATACATAAAATTAGCCATTACAAACATATATATAGCATTCTGCATTGATGAAACATTTGGCAAGAATGCTATGTTCTTTTAGTAAGTTTTACAATAAAGTAAGTGTCAGTTACAAAATAATTATCAAACCAAAGGTACGAAAAAAGACTCTTGAGAAGGTGAATAGAAGAAAGTCTTTACCTTGAAATTATAAACAAAATAATTCCAAAAACAATAATTTAAAATCAGTCTTTAAACTTAACTAAATATTTCTGTACAATACTGAATACTGCAGTTCTGTACGTAGATCCTTTATATTTATTTGTTATTTATACTAATTTACTATATTGCCAAACAATTTTCAGTAGTATCATCAGGCTGCTACCCTAAAACCATAATAAATTCTATCATAAACTCTAATTTCTCACTATAAATATGACCATCATATAAACCATTTGAACCATTTCTTAACTTTGTCCAATACATAATCAAATTTGAAAGGGGCGCCTGGGTGGCTCAGTCGGTTGAGCGGCCGACTTCAGCTCAGGTCATGATCTCACGGTCTGTGGGTTCGAGCCCCGTGTCGGGCTCTGTGCTGACAGCTCAGAGCCTGGAGCCTGCTTCGGATTCTGTCTCTCCCTCTCTCTCTGCCCTTCTCCTGCTCACGCTCTGTCTCTATGTCTCAAAAATAAATAAATGTTAAAAAAAAATTTTAAAAAATTTGAAAGATTTGTCTATGATCCACACTAGTCATTGAGTAGGTTTAACACACTGGGCCAATCCTCTCTCTCTCTCTCTCTCTCTGTCTCTCTCTCTGTCTCTCTCTCTCTCTCATTTATTTACTTTTTAAAATCATTTAAATTTATCTATTTAAATTCATGTTGGTTAAGATATAGTGTATTATCGGTATCAGGAGTAGTACTCAGTGATTCATCACTTATAATACCCAGTGCTCTTTCCAACATTACCTGTTAATGGATGACCATTACCATTAAGGATGCCCATTACCATTGCTCATCTTTAATGCCAGTCACCCATTTAGCCCATTCCCCTACTCACCTCCCCTCCAGTAACCCTCAAGTTGTTGTCTATATTTAAGGGTCTCTTATGGTTTGCCTCCCTCTCTGTTTTTATCTTATTTTCTGTTTTTTTCTTTCTTTGGAGAGTGGATAGAAAGGAGACTTAGATACAAGGCCTTCCATAATGTTGACATAATGATATAAGCTCTCGGAGTTTACATCTACTACCAGTAGTAGGTAACCATATATTTTTAGGAGTGTTTTATCTTTTTCTTAACTCATTGATAAAATTTTTGTCACTTCTGAAAGGCAGTTGCAGTGCTGAGCAAAATGGAGTAGAACTGAAGCCTTAAGTTTGAGTGTATACTTTGCCACTTATTGCCCAGAAGACCAAACAATTCACATAGCCTGTTTTCTCATCAGAATAATATCACCTCCCAAAAGATCACATTGGTGATGACTTAATATAAATTTGACTTAATATTTGTGAATGTTTGATGTCTGTACAAGTGTAAGGTATTATTAGTTGCAGTACTAGTTCCATTATTTTGCTGTAGGTGAGAGGGTTTTCAATCAGGGACATCTTCAGTAAAAATAGCAATCCTCTCTCAGTTGTTTTCCTTTGTCACAAGAGGGATCTTAGGCAAGCTAGCTTGGAATTTATCGTATCAGAGCTTCTGGATGGGTCTATCAAATATTGGTTTTTGTATGAATAACTTTACTATTAAGCTAACTCACTTCCACAATAACTAAACTCCAAGTGGTGCCAAGGGAGTAATTTGATTCACCCAAGATCTCCCCAATTTATTTAGAGGTTGTTTTAAGTTGCTTTCAGAATATCTATCTGTTGTACAACATAAATTACCAACTAGACATGTTTATTTCCATTTTGGAATTATATTTATCACATTTAAAACTTGAGATTTTTACTATGAAAAAATGTTAAAAATGATCATTGTGTTGTCATAGAAAAATATCCATGATAAATAATAAAATATATATATATATATAGTGGTGTTTTGATGAAAAAAATTGAAGCACAGCTACCTGAAATTTGATACTTGATAAAGGACAACAATGTAACAGAAGAGATAAATAAGGAAAACTGTATAAAATTTGAAAGACAGCCCCACTCCTCTCCATAAAAAAACAAAATACAAACAAACAAACAAACAAAAAAAAACTCCATAGGAGTCTTTTTTAGATTGTCTTAAATCTGTATATTGTTATACATCTTAAAATGTATCTTTGCCTTGTTTAATAGAAGATCATGCTTTTTCACAAGAGAAAAGAGTTTTTCATCAGTTTGTCTCATCTCAAAAGAATTCAGTATGTTGCCCCTCATATGCACAGCCAGAGCTACCTCTCCCAGGGCTTTAAGGTAGCCTCCACTTTGAAAGTTTCCAGCCTTCTTCTTAAGGTTTTTGGCTAAAGACCAACTGAACATCAATCACTTCTTGAGTCATAAGCTGTTGCCACCTACAACAACTGGGAGAAAAAAGGACTTGTATCAAATCAGGCACTATCCATGCAGACTGTGAAGAAGTTATGGCCTTTCCTTGTGTTCAATAAATAATTCCTAGCGTAAACATTTGGCTCTTCAGCTTCAGAAGTCTCCCTACATTCTCTGTCACAGGCAACAATAGCACCTATTTGTTATAAATGTATATATCTGTCTTTCTTGCCTTTTCTGTATTTTAACAAAGTGAAATGTCTTCATATATGCTTATTTTGTTTGTTAAGAAGTTTCTAAAGTAAAAGTTTCAGTAGAAGACCTTTCTTTTCTAGGAACACTTCATCGAGGTAATAAAGAACCAAGAATTTCTCCTGCTTCCAGCTAATGAAATTTCAAAACTTCTGTGCAGTGATGACATTAACGTGCCTGACGAAGAAACGATTTTCCACGCTCTAATGCAGTGGGTGGGGTATGATGTGCAGGCTAGGAAAGGAGACCTAGCAATGTTGCTTTCTTTTATCAGACTGCCATTACTTCCACCACAGGTATGGACATTTACCAAGGTAACATATAGTTCTAAACTACCACTAGGTCTTAATCCATTCATTATTCCTCTAATTTTATTTTATTCAGAGGATTTCTCTTAATTGGAGTGTAAAGTATTTGTTTCACAGAAGGACATATCCAGCCTTTAATTCACATTATATTTGAAGAAGAAAGAAAGCAAGGATTAAAAATAAAGTACAGCTAGTCCCTAAATTTCAGCATATTCATTAGTTCGTTTCCTCTGTCACCAAACAGCTCTTGTAAGAAGCAGAGAAAATGACTTGGCTCTTTTTTTCTTTCCCTGCCTACCTTCTAGGCAAGCTGATAACAACCAACATAAGAGTATCCCAGAGGAGAGTCTGAGAAGAAGTTAGAGTCTGGATAATATTTACTAATATGGTTAATTAGCTGCTATGATTGAAAGTATACCATGAAAAATTCACATGCACTATGGTATCATTATAATGGCATCCTCATCATTCATGCCGAAGGATTATAATAAAAATTATTCTAAAAACAAACACCCTTTGATATGATTCAGGATTGATCTACCTCATACTGAATTTTAGTAAGTGAAGTTTAGTGACGTTGGAGTGCGGTCTCACTATATACTTCTACCATTGGTGATAACCACATTTTTTTTTCTGAAACAAATTGATCAATAGAAGATATCAATTATATATCATACACATGAATATATTACACATACATCATATATCCTGTGACTAAAGTCATCGAAAATCATCCACATTGGAAAGAGGGGCCTTATTTACATTTAGTGGATCAGTAGTTTCTAAGCATTAAAATTAATCAAGTCCAACAATTAAATGTTAACATTAAAAATAGAATATTAATTTACTGATTATTTCTCTACTTTTTTTTTACTTTTATCTGTTAATTAAATCCACAAAACTACATATTTACTATTGAGAATCTATCCAGATGCAATGAAAGAACATTGACTACCCTTTTGGGTATAGCAATTTATCCAAAGGGCAGGGCAATAGAAATGCCAAAAAGAGAAATGTTAAAATATACATGTAACTTTAATTATATTTTAAGGTTTATTTATTTTTGAGAGACAGAGAGAGAGAGAACGTGAGTAGGGGAGGGGCAGAGAGAGAGGGAGACACAGAATCCAAAGCAGGCTACAGGCTCTGAACTGTCCACAGTCCAACACGGGGTTCAAACACAAACCACGAAATCATGACCTGAGCTGAAGTCGTTGCTTAACTGACTAAGCCACTCAGAAATGATCAAGCCACCCAAAATATAAATGTCGTTTTAGACCCAAGGTCTAGAATCATTTGGAATGTTATGTTTGTGTGAATGAGTGTACACTTATGTGTGTTACTCTGATGAGAAGATCTATAATACTTATCAGATTCTCTAAGGCAGTACTGATCAAAATGTCCCTGAACTAGCAGCATAGCATTGCTTGAGAGCTTGTTAGAAACTCAGTTTCTCAGGCCCTCACTACGGATCTACTGTAACAACTTATGGGGGTGAGGCCAAATAATCTGTGTTTTAATAAGTTCTCCAGATGATTTTTAGATATGCCAAAAATTGAGATGCCTTGGTATAAAGGATCAGAGGGCCTTAACTTTACACTACTTTGTCTATATGGTGTTCTTTCAGCAAACTGCTAAGTTTGGACTTCTCTTACTTTATTGGAGTGAGGAGAAATTTCCAGCCCTAACACATAAACAATGGTCTTTGGCCTCCTATCCCTAAGTATGACTTATGCCTAAAATGTGTAGTACTGTGAACTTTTCCTAATGATGGTAGTGGTGGATAATGGCATACAGAATATACTCCTTCCAAAACAAATTTAATAGTGACTTTAAAAAAATATTCTAGAAATTAAATGTATAAAGAAAATGGTGGTAAATCCCTGAAGAATATTTTGAAAAAACAAGTTACATAATCCAGTTTTCAAACTTATTTTCAGCAGCATATGTATTAAGGAAATGCCTGGGATCTCACCAGCTAAATCAAAGTGATCCATCAGAGATTCCAGGTGGGATAAGAACTGAGCTGGGTTTTATTACTGCAGAACAGGAAAGTTCAGGGAAGTTTTATGGAGTAAGATTAGCATTTCCACTCCCCAAAACTTCTTGCTATTCCTCTAAATATCCTATGATACTGTAGAGCCAAAACTCCAATGACCCAATATAAATAATTCTTGGTAAAATACTGAAACAAGCTCTTCACTTCTCAACTCGCCTCAAGAAAAATATTTTACTTAGCTTTTATCCCATTCAATGAGGGTCTTATTGTCTGCCATGTAATGATAGTTAGAAAGGATTGAACATCTACAATTGCTGATGTATTGGCTACTTACTAACACATATACTTTACTCATGTTCACATGTACATGTATAGATAAAAAGCATCTGCTTTCAGAATATTTTACAAAAGTGATTTGATTATAAAGATGCAGTTTTTTATGGGTGATATTATTTTATTTTAACTGGGAATGTTTGTATCAATTTCTCTAAATCTACCAATAAAGTGCCTGCTTATTTAGGTTGGTACAACAGACTGGAAGATGCTTGCTCTGTGTAGACATTGGCCTGCTTCCAGTAACACATTTTATGAGTATCTTTTCACTTTCACTTCTTAAAATTTTGTCTGTATATATTCAAAAGATGAATAATATGTCAAATAAATATGAATAGATCAGTAGCTACTACCATGAGATCGTTGATAATTTGAAATCATAAGTGAATATAAAAATAAATTACTAAGAAAAAATGTTACTAAGTAACTTAAATTACTAACACTTTTATATTTGAATTAGCACAAGATTTCTCCAAAGTGATATTAACAGAAATATGTTCTTTTTAATGATGGGTTCTTCACTTCATATACCATGCATCATTACTTTTCAGTTACTGGTGGATCTTGAAAACAGCTCCATGTTAACTGGTGACCTTGAGTGTCAGAAGCTCCTAATGGAAGCTATGAAGTATCATCTCTTACCCGAGAGACGACCTATGATGCAAAGTCCTCGGACAAAGCCTAGAAAATCAACTGTGGGGGCACTTTATGCTGTGGGAGGCATGGATGCTATGAAAGGTAACATGAATGGTTTAGAAAGTATCATTCAAAAAAGAAGCTATATCCTCAACACCCCATGAATTCTGAAGGTGGCTTTAAAGTCATATTTAAATGTGTGCATCTAAAGCTAATTTTCATAAGTAGCATACTTTATGTACTTTTGCAACTTTTTTCCTTACCTTATAGGATCTAATCTTTAATTAGTGTTAGCTAAGCTCTTAATAGGTGCTTTTATTTTATGACAGTAATTTTTAAATTTAGTATTTGCTTTGCAACATAAGATATTTTCAGGGAAAACTTTCTTTCCCTGAAAGTAAATGGAAGGGTTTAGCAAATTGCATAAAAAGCATATTTGGTTTTTGACAGAAATAGTAGAGGGGTCTCTAACACCTTGCTGTCAAGTTCCTGTTAGAGGCTCAAAGACTAGTTACAAAGAATGTTGAAGTGTAGATGCTACAGGACAGAGAACAGGTTCCAAACACAGGTTCACCTGCTTGCCACTTGAAAATCAATAGTCAAGAAATAAGTGATGGTGAGAAAGGAGAGGTCACTTTATTAATAATGCCAGCAACTTGGGAAGATGGTGGACTAATGTTCCAAAGACCATCTTCCCAATCTAGATGTATCCAGAGTGTTTTAAGGAGAAGGTGTGGGAAACGATAGGGGCTATGAACACCAGAAGGAGAAACTGGTGTTCAGGCAGTTAATCATATGTCAACACAATCCTGAACAGATTTGCTGGCATTAGTGGTAGTTTCTTTCAAAAGCAGTCAGGTCTTATATTTTGAGATATTCTGGTCCTTCATTCCTTAATGCCAATGGCCTGCAAAATCTTAAGGAAAATAGGTTAGTTCTGTTACAAAACAAGGGACTTAGGTCAACAAACAGGAGTGCATAAGTTTAAAGTAAGTTAACCTTTAAGACTGATTGGAATGCTGTTAACATCATTAGCAAGAATAGCAATTTAAACTTGGAGAGATGATTTTACATAAGAATTTCATGAAAGGGAATAAGGAAAAGTTTCTGAAGCCATCACGTCTTCCCTGAGCCCTCTGAGAATCTATTTTTCTACATCTTCGCTTTTCTTTACTTAATTTCTTAGTCTATAGACCCATGTTTCCAAAACAATGAGGGAAGGATTTTGTAATTATTACTTAGCTGTGTAGAAATTATAAGCAACCTACTTAAAATCTGCTAAATCATGAACAGAAATGTTATTTGGTACCTTGTAGAAAATAATGCAAAAGTCAAAATTCTGTGCTATTGGAAACCATTTATTTATATTGAAACGTGAAACTGGAAATTGAAAGACAGCATAAGAATTATGTCAATTAATGATAAACTTATAAAACAAGAGTTTATATATTAATTATTTACAAAGTAGCAAAGTAGCTTCACAGAATTAGTGCTCTTTAGAAAATAACAATAACAGTGAGATACTGTAATTAATTGCAAGTTTGGTAACTTGATATTTTATTGCATTTTGTTGAATAAAATTAGTATTAACAGCACATTAAAAGGTGTCTAGTTTGATATTTAAATTTAAAGGGTACTAAGTACAAAATGCAAACATAGTTATCCTTAGATTATTTTTTTTGAATAATTTATTGTCAGTATGGTTTCCATACAACACCCAGTGCTCATCCCAACAGGTGCCCTCCTCTGTGCCCATCACCCACTCTCCCCCCTCCCAACTCCCCTCTCCCCTCACTTGTTCTTAGTCTTTGAGAGTCTCTTATGTTATGTCTTCCTTCCTCACAGTGCCTTTTTTTTTCCCCCTTCCTTCCCCTCTTCCCCTCCCCCCTGGTTTTCTGTTAGGTCTCCCAAAGCCTACCTATGCATGGGAACATACGGCATCTGTCTTTCTCTGCCTAACTTATATCACTCAGCATAATATCCTCCAGTTCCATTCATGTTGCCACACATGGCCAGATTTCATTCTTTCTCATTGCTGCATAGTATTCTATTGTGTGTGTGTGTATATATATATATATATATATATATATATATATATATATATATATATACCACTTCTTCTTTATCCATTCGTCAGTTGATAGACACTTAGTCTCTTTCCATGATTTGGCTATTGTCGAAAGTGCTGCTATGAACATCGGGGTACACGTACCCCTATGCATCAGCAGTCCTGCATCTCTTGGGTAGATTCCTAACAGTACTATTGCTGGGTCATAGGGTAAATCTATTTACATTTTTTGATGAACCTCCACACAGTTCTCCAGAGTGGTTGCACCAGTTTGCATTCCCACCAACAGTGCAAGAGGGTGCCTCTTTCTTCACATCCCCGTCAGCATCTATAGTTTCCTGATTTGTTCATTTTAGCCATTCTGACTGGCATGAGGTGGTACCTCAGTGTGGTTTTGTTTTTTATTTCCCTGATGATGAGTGACATTGAACATCGTTTCATGTGTCTGTTTGCCATTTGGATGTCTTCTTAGGAGAAGTGTCTATTCATATCTTCGCCCATTTCTTCAATGGATTATTCATTTTTCCGGTGTTGAGTTTGGTAAGCTCTTTATAGATTTTAGATACTAGTCCTTTAACTGATATGTCATTTGCGATTATCTTACCCCATTCCGTTGGTTGCCTATCAGTTTTGTTGGTTGTTTCTTTTGCCGTGCAGAAGCTTTTTATCTTGATGAGGTCCCAGTAGTTCATCTTTGCTTTTAATTCCCTTGCCTTTGGAGATGTGTCGAGTAAGAAATTGGTGCGTCTTAGGTCAAAGAGGCTTTTTCCTGCTTTCTCCTCTAGGATTTTGATGTGTTCCTGTCTCATATTCAGATCTTTTATCCATTTAGAGTTTATTTTTGTGAGTGGTGTGAGAAAGTGGTCTAGTTTCATTCTTTTGCATGTTGGTGTCCAGTTCTTCCAGCACCATTTGTTAAAGAGGCTGCTTTTTTCCATTGGATACTTTTTTCCTGCTTTGTCAAAGATTAATTGGACATATACTTGCGGGTCCATTTCTGAGTTTTCTATTCTATTCCATTGGTCAATGTGCCTGTTTTTGTGCCAATACCATACAGTCTTGATGACTACCACTTTGTAGTAGAGGTTGAAGTCTGGGATTGTGATGCCTCCCGCCTTGGTTTTCTTCTTCAGTATTACTTTGGCTATTCGGAGTCTTTTGTGGTTCCATACAAATTTTAGGATTGCTTGCTCTAGCTTTGAGAAGAATGCTGGTGCAATTTTGATTGGGATTGCATTGAAAGTATAGATTGCTTTGGGTAGTATTGCCGTTTTAGTGATATTTATTCTTCCAATCAATGAGCATGGGATGTTTTTCCATTTCCTTGTGTCTTCCTCAATTTCCTTCATAAGTTTTTTATAGTTTTCAGTGTAGAGGTCTTTCACATATATGATTAGGTTTATTCCTAAGAATTTTATGGTTTTTCACGCAGTTGGGAAAGGGATTATCTTCTTTATTTCTCTTTCTGCTGCTTCATTGTTGGTGTATAGAAATGCTACCGATTTCTGTACATTGATTTTGTACCCTGAAACTTTGCCAAATCCATGGATCAGTTCTAGTAGGCTTTTGGTGGATTCTGTCGGGTTTTTCATGTAAAGTGTCATGTCATCTGCAAAAAGTGAAGGTTTGACTTCATCCTTGCCAATCTTGATGCCTTTTATTTTGTTTTGTTGTCTGACTGCTGATGCTAAGACTTCCAACACTATGTTAAATAGGAGTGGCGAGGGTGGACACTCCTGTTGTGTTCCTGATCTTAGGCGAAGGCTCTCAGTTTTTCCCCACTGAGGACGATATTAGCTGTGGGGTTTTCATATATCACTTTTATGATATTCGAGGTCTTTTTTGGTTCCATACAAATTTTAGGATTGTTTGCTCTAGCTTTGAGAAGAATGCTGGTGCAATTTTGATTGGGATTGCATTGAATGTGTATATTTCTTTGGGTAGTATTGCCATTTTAACGATATTTATTCTTCAGATCCATGAGCATGGGATGTCTTTTCATTTCCTTGTGTCTTCCTCAATTTCCTTCATAAGTTTTTTTATAGTTTTCAGTGTAGAGGTCTTTCACATCTTTGGTTAGGTTTATTCCTAAGTATTTTATGGTTTTTGGTGCAATTGTGAAAGGGATTAGCTTCTGTATTTCTCTTTCCGCTGCTTCATTGTTGGTGTATAGAAATGCCACCGATTTCTGTACATTGATTTTGTACCCTGCAACATTGCTGAAATCATGGATCAGTTCTAGTAGGCTTTTGGTGGATTCCGTCGGGTTTTCCATGTAGAGTATCATGTCATCTGCAAAAAGTGAGAGTTTGACTTCCTCCTTGCCAATCTTGATGCCTTTTATTTTGTTTTGTTGTCTGATTGCTGATGCTAAGACTTCCAACACTATGTTAAATAGCAGTGGCAAGAGTGGACACCCCTGTCGTGTTCCTGATCTCAGGGGGAAGGCTCTCAGTTTTTCCCCATTGAGGATGATATTAGCTGTGGGCTTTTCATATATGGCTTTTATGATGTTTAAGTATGTTCCTTCTATCCCGACTTTCTCGAGAGTTTTTATTAAGAAAGGGTGCTGTATTTTGTCAAGTGCTTTTTCTGCATCTATTGACAGGATCATATGGTTCTTATCTTTTCTTTTGTTAATGTGATGTATCTCGTTGATGGATTTGCGAATATTGAACCATCCCTGTATCCTAGGGATGAATCCTACTTAATCGTGGGGAAAAATTCTTTTTATATGCTGTTGGATTCGATTTGCTAGTATCTTGTTGAGAATTTTGCATACATATTCATCAGGGATATTGGCCTGTAATTCTCTTTCTTTGCTGGGTCTCTATCTGGTTTGGGAATCAAAGTGATGCTGGCTTCATAGAATGACTCCGGGAGTTTTCCTTCCGTCTCAATTTTTTGGAACAGCTTGAGGAGGATAGGTATTACCTTTGCCTTGTCTACCAGGTTAGAGAATCATCTAGACTACTTACTTTAATCTGAGTTGCAATCTCTGATTCTATGCTCTAAATTATAGTAAGTAAATATAATGTGAATAATGACAATTAAAATTTTTTATACAAGCAATTTTTCCACTGTTTAATATCTCTTTAAAAGGTACCACCACAATTGAAAAATATGACCTCAGAACAAACAGCTGGCTACATATTGGTACCATGAGTGGCCGTAGGCTTCAATTTGGAGTTGCGGTCATTAATAATCAGCTCTATGTCGTGGGAGGAAGAGATGGTTTAAAAACTTTGAATACTGTGGAATGTTTTAATCCAGTTGGCAAAATCTGGACTGTGATGCCCCCCATGTCAACACATAGGCATGGCTTAGGTAAGAACTTAATGTTATATAATTTCTAAAGAATGTATCATTAGCATAGCTTTTAAAAAGTTAAATTCAACTGCATGTTATTGGAGTTTTATTTTATATAATTTTACTTTAATTCCAGTATAGTTAACATAGTGTTAGTTTTAGGTGTACAATCCCATACTAACATATATTAGTTTCAGGTGTGCAATTTGTTGATTCAATAATTCCATACATCACCCAGTGCTCATCACAAGTGAATATTATTGGGATTTAGCCAAACCCTTAGTCAAAAGGTTTCCAAAATGCTGAAAAGCTTAAGCAAAAGATAAAAGCCTGTGAAACTTTTTTTCTTGTCTCAGATATCCTACTTGCTAATCCTGCTTCCTTTCAACCAGTATTTTTAAAGATAAAAGTTATAGAAGGAATACATCATTGAGGAACATAAAACTACAATAGGGAGTTTTCTTCTAAACTCAATTTAGAAAAAAAAAAAAATAAAACAACTTCATGATCGAGGATCATTGTGTTCCTAATTTGATAAATATTGTCCCTTCCTATAAGAGGCAAATCGGTATTTCAGCAAAAGCCTTGGGATGCAGGTCCAAGGAAGGAATATTTTAAAAAACTGCTTCAGTTGAGAGCAATTCTAAGATATCCTTAAGCCAGAGATTCCAAGAAGTTTAAGAAAGATAGAGTGGAGACTTCTGAAATAGTTGGGAGATTTGACTCTCCTGAATATTTATCAGGGTACATCTCTCTTCATGCTAGACTCCATAAATTCTCAATATCATAGAGTTGGTTTAAAAAGCAAAATTATCACCTCATTTGTTTGTTTGTTTTTAAGAACTGACTTACACAGCTAAAAAGTGGAAAATTCAGACTGTTATTGTTTTTTTTCCCCCAAATTGTCTAATAAATTGTCTATGTCAAATTATAGGCTATATAATTATTCAGCTCAACTGTGTGAGTCTGATTCCTAGACATAGCTTAGAAAACATATCCTGCAGAGAAATCATAGCAAGTTTTTAAAATCTAATTGATATTACTAAGAAAGTTATACCCCTGAGATGCTGACTGGGATAGTGAAGAAGATGGGGGAGAAGGCCAATTGTGTGAATTCCCCGAGAAGTAGTTAGATAGGGGCTATTCATAGTATCTATTGGAACAAAATTCTAACTAAACCTCAGAAATCCTTGTTTATTGGGTTATTTCATGGGATTTTTTTTATCTCTGTAATAAAAAGCAGGGAATAGTAAGACGTATCACAGTTATCCTACAATTATAAGAATTATTAAGACTCAGTACAGATATCTCAATCTTATCTATCCCTTATATTTAAAAAAAGGATTTGGAAATTATGCCAAAAAACAATGGTTTCCCTTTTCTATTACATCCCTAGAAATTGTGTGTTCTACTACCTCCTTTAACTTAAGTATTACAATAATGGTAACATTCCATGATACAGTGATTATGCCTGAAAGTTCCCTAGGGTTAAGATGCTGTTTTTAGTTTCATATCAAGATTAGTAAATTATTAATGCATACAAAAATCATTCAAGAAACAAAAACAATTTTTAGCAGCCAGTTGCTTGCAAAATAAAACAATATCCATTTTGTTTGGTATATCTAGGTGAACCCTAATGCTTTTTTATCTCTTAGGTGTAGCCACACTTGAAGGACCAATGTATGCTGTCGGTGGTCATGATGGATGGAGTTATCTAAATACTGTAGAAAGATGGGACCCTGAGGGATGTCAGTGGAATTATGTGGCCAGTATGTCAACTCCTAGAAGTACAGTTGGTGTTGTTGCATTAAACAATAAGTGAGTAAACCCAAACATTAATGCTCTTTACTCCCAGGTCATGTGATACGTCACTTCAGTAATGTGATCGATAAGCGTTTTCAATGACCAGGACATCTTAGTAATCAGTAATAAAAGGCCTGTGTTGGAACTTTCACTCATTATATGGAAAATACTTGTTTAAAATGAACATTTAATTAAATGTTCTGCAGTCCCTTGTTACTCAAGTGTAATTCTGGGACCAGAAGCATCAACATTACCTGAGATCTATTTAGAAATGATGAATTTTAGCCCCGCCCTAGACCTCCTGAATCAGAATTGGCATTTTATTTGTGGTTTTTTTTTTAATATTTGTTTATTTTTGAGAGACAGAGACAGAGTGAGAGCGGAGGAGGGGCATAGAGAGAGGAAGACACAGAATCCGAAGCAGGCTCCAGGCTCCTGGCTGTTAGCACAGAGCCCAACGCGGGGCTTGAACTCAAGAACTGTGAGATCATGACCTGAGCTGAAGTCAGCCGCCCAACTGACTGAGCCACCCAGGCACCCCAGAATTGGCGTTTTAACAAGATCCTCAAGTGGCTTGTGGGCACATTAAATTTGAGAAGCACTTTTGTAGGCCAACAAGTTCAATTTTACCCTTGAGAAATTACCACTTTTTATGTCATGATTTTTCTTATTAAAACTTTGGTTAGTCTTGTAACAGGGCAAGTATTTTTCTTCTTTATCGTTCACTGTCCTGAGTGTTCAGGGCTCCCACCTCCAGAATTACACTGAGTCCCATCTTTCTGAATCTTTCTGCCTCCCTGATCACTTGCCTATGAGAACAAGGTAATATATTAAAATCCAGTGAAGTTAAAGGTTGCTAAGAACTTGAATTATTACTTCTTCAAGGTAATTATACCCTTTCTGATAAGGGACCTTTGGAAACAATAACCAGCATATAGCAGGGACTTAAATGATGACAATTTTAGACACCAGGGTATATCAGTGGCAGGAGACAGCTTTGTGTATATGTACTGACATATATAAAGTCAGTATTTCATCATACAGCTGGGTCCAGTAGAAATTTTAGCACAGATGGTTTATAGCACCTTGTATCAGAAGTAGGAAATGTTTGCAGTTAAGAGGATACCCAGGCTTACAGTGTCTTAGAGCTTAAAATACTCCTGCATCTAATTATCTTTGCCCTGACCTGAATATCAGGTGACTCGGAAACAATCTTCTACCTATTACAGAACAGACTGAAATAATCAAATTTGACTAATTTAATTGTATTTTGCTGACTTGCTATTATTCACAACTGAGCATAAAGGGCAGTTGTAGACATATGGTTTAATAAATATTTATCTTCTTTATTAATGCAGGATTAAATTTAAATGGATTAAAAATACTACTCATCATAAGAGTTGACATTCTAAAATTTCTGGGAGAAATATGATAGCCAATATGCCTTCTTAAAAAAAAATCCAGTTTGTTGATTCTTATTCCCTTTGTTATTTATTGTTAGTCTTCCTAGTGACAAATGTTTTTAATACTGAATAAAGCAGTTCATAAAAATAAAAGGGATTCTAATGCTAATCAACTGAATCTAGCCAAAGTTGTATGGTTACTGGAGTTAGTCTTTGGAAACATCTAATCTACCCTTCTTCTATTTTAATTCCCAGATTTATTAACGTATAATGGACAAATACTGCCAATGCTTTTGATATATTCTTTCTTTCTCTGGCTTCGTTTCTCATGGATGTTTTAATCTATTGTGTCAAATTTTCACAAAAATAATGAAGCTGGGAGGTTTGGAGCAGAGTAGGCCTTGACGAGTGCCTTTTGGTAACTATTCATTCACAAACTCAGGCCATCCACTACAAAATACTAAGGGAGTAGAACATATAGTCCATAAAACTGAAATGTCTCATACAAGTTTTTTTTTTTATTTTTTTTTCATCTATGCACAAATTAAAAATGTTTTACACGCACACGCACATACACACACTTCTGTTCTTTTTTTCTAGGCTGTATGCTATCGGTGGTCGTGATGGAAGTTCTTGCCTCAAATCAATGGAATATTTTGACCCCCACACTAACAAGTGGAGCCTATGTGCTCCAATGTCCAAAAGACGTGGAGGTGTGGGAGTTGCAGCATATAATGGATTCTTATATGTTGCTGGGGGTCATGATGCGCCTGCTTCTAACCATTGCTCCAGGCTTTCTGACTGTGTGGAACGGTAAAATGTTTCAATTTACTTATGTATGTATTTACTTGGTTATTTATTTATTTTTTCAGAAATGAGAAAGATTTTTAGGCTACCAGAAACTGGTCTTCAAAATAAGTGTTAATCCTTTCAGAGGATTAATCTTTTGTTAAATTGCACACTTACTCCTAGGCTCAAAGTATCTTAAAGAAATTTTTCTAATGCATTTTATATCCACCAGAAAAAATACATTTTTAAATTTTTTTAACATTTATTTTTGAGAGAGAGAGAGAGAAAGAGAGAGCTCATGAGCATAAGAGGGACAGAGCAAGAAGGAGACACAGAATCTGAAGTAGGATCCAGGCTCTGAGCTGTCAGCACAGAGCCTGACATGGGGCTCAAACTCACAGACAGTGAGATCATGACCTGAGCCAAAATCAGACGCTTATCCAACTGAGTTACCCAGGTGCTCCAAGAAATATATTCTTTAAAATGTTTTTTATTGTTTTATAGTTACCCCATAAAATAATGAGATAGAAGGGATGTAAGAATAAGAAAATTTAATGCCAAACTATATCACTAAACCTATTCACCATCTCAAATCAATATGACTTTATTATTTCAAAAATTATATTGGTCCCCAAAGGATGAAGACTTATCACCAGAAAATATACAGAAAGAATTCCCAAAAAAGAGATGTTAATTATACTCTGAAACATAACTCTATTGCATTAAGCATTTAATTTCCCAAAGGTAACTTCTTTGAATGGGAGACATTCATTTGGATAAAATGCAATAGAATTGTTCAATAACTTAGGCATATGGTTTTCAGTTATAATATTCACCTTCCCTTCAAGATTGAAAATATATATGTACACAAACATAATAGTTAAAATATATTAACCTAAGGTCAAGTGACAAATTTACAATTAGCAAGGTTATCAGAATTCAGACAGAGCTCAGTATGGGATGATGTCATCAAAAAATTCATGGAGTAAGTAGAATTTGTACTTTGTACACACAAAATAAAATGAAGGGAATCTCAGGTTTAGAAAAAGGCACAACCAAATCCATGGATGTAAAGAAGAAAGGTCTGTAGATAAAAGCAGAGGTTTTAGGTTGAAATGTACTTTAGAAAGACAATTCAAAACACAAATAAGTACCAAATCATTTGATAGCCTGGAATATCAGAGTGGAAGCTTTTGGATTTTATGTTGCAGTGAAGGGACAATTACATTTGATGAGAGTGGACTATCACAAAGAAAGCAGTTTAAGGGAAATTGATCTAAAGAGATACAGAGGATAGAATTTAAGAAGAAGCTAAATGAAGGGATATGAATATTATATGCTTCCTTCTGAGAAACACCACTGAATCATAATTATAACACTAATACTTTGTGTCTTATAGGAAATAATTGATATGTGACAGTTTTTTTTAACGTTTAATCACATAAAAACCATATGATAATTTCAACTGATGTAGAAAAAGTACAACATCCATTCATGATAAAAAAAATTCAAAAAGGAGGTTTAGAGTAAGCATATCTCAACATAATAAAGGCCATATATATTGAAAACTAGAAGCTAGCATCATTCTAAATGGGGAAAAACTGAAAGCTTTTCTGGTTAGTAACAAGACAAGGATGTCCACTCTCACCACTTTTATTCAATATAGTACTGGAAGTGTAAGCTACAGCAATCGGAAAACAAAACAAAATAAAAGGCATCCAAACTGGAAAGGAGGAAGTAACACTTTTACTATTTGCAGTTGACATGGCACTGTATATAGAAAACCATAAACATTCCAACAACAACAACAACGGAAGCTACTAGAACTGATAAAAGAATTCAGTAAAGTTACAGGATATAAAATCAATGTACAGAAATATATTGTATTTCTATATGCTAATAATGAAGTAGCAGAAAGGAAAATTAAGAAAATAATCCCATTTATAATTGCACCCAAAACATTAAGATATCTAGAAATAAACAACCAAAGAGGTGAAAGACCTATAATCTGAAAACTATAAAATGCTGAGGAAATAAATTGAAGACAACACCAAAAAATGGAAATATATAACATGCTCAGGTTAACAGTTTTGTTAAGATACAAAAAATAGTAATTGAAAGGGATACATGAACCCTTATGTTTATTGCAGCATTATTTATAAATTATGGAAGCAGTCCAAGTTTCCATCACCAGATGAATGGTTGAAGAATGTGTGGTAGGAGCACCTGGGTGGCTCAATCAGTTAAACATCTGACTCAATTTCAGCACAGGTCATGATCTCACAGTTGTGAGATAAAGCCCCTCATTTGGCTCTGTGCTGGGTGTGGAGCCTGCTTAAGATTCTCTCTCTTCCTCTCCCTCCACCCTTTTCCGTTCATGCTCTCTATTAAAAAATAAAGATAAAAAATAATATGTGATATTCACATATGTGTGAATATTATCCAACCATAAAAACGAATGACGTCTAGCCATTTACAACAGTATGGATGGAGCTAGAAAGTATTATGCTAAGTGAAATAAGTCAGAGAAATACCAATACCATACAATTTCACTCATTTCACTCTTATGTGGAGTTTAAAAGCAAAATAATCAAGGGAAAGGAGAGAGAGAGAGAGAGAGAGCGACCAAAGAACAGACTCTTAACTATAGAGAACAAACTGATGATTACAAGAGGGGAAGTGAGTGGGGGGATGGATGAACTAAGTGATGGGGATTAAAGGGTAAACTTCTCATGATGAGCACTGAGTAATGTATAGAATTGCTGAATTAGCATATTGTACACCTGAAGATTATATAAAACTGTTAATTTTATGGGAATTAAAGCAAAAAAAAAAAACTAAGTTTAATCATAAGCGATTAAACTTCCTTGTTTATGATACTCAGTGTGTATCTGAAATGCTTCTCCTGAGATTGGCTCTCAAGCGATTCAAACAAATTTTATATTAACATTATGCAAAATATAAACAAGGTCAATCAGTGCCTCAAATATGTATTATAACCAAATATATGTGACACTAATATTATCCACACCTGTTCTCCCCATAGTTAGCAAATACTCGATCACCTTTTCATAATGCCAAGTTATTTTTTAGTGTGACAAAATATACATAACATAAAATTTACCATTTAGCCACTTTTAAGTGTTAAGTGGCATTAAGTACATTCACATTGTGAAAATATTACCATCATTCATATCTAGATCTTTATTTTGTCTCCTCAAACTGAAACTCTCTACTCATTAAACAAAAAAAAATCTCCATTCCTCCCTCACCTCACCTACAACGGTAGGTATCTGATAAAAGTGGAAAAAGTGGAATCATACATAGTTATCTTTTTGTGATTGACATATTTTTCTTATAGCATAATTCCTCAAAGTTCATCCATGTTATACCATTTGTCAGAATTTTATTTCCTTTTAAAGCTGAACAATATTACATTATGTGACATATTATGTTTTGTTTTTATTCATTCATTCATCCATGAACAGGTGGGTTGCTTCCACCTTTTGGCTACTGTGAATATCACTGCTATGAACATAAGTGTACAAATATCTGGTTGAATCTGCTTTCACTTCTTTTGGGGATATACTAAGAAGTGAAAATATTAAATGTTAATAGTATTTTTAACTTTTTGAAAAGCATCCATACTAATTTCCATAGCAGCTGCACTTTTTATATTTCCATAAAGCTATAGCGTTCCAATTTCTGCACATCATCACCAACACTTGACATTTTCTGTGTCTTCTTTTTAATAGTTAGCCCAGTGTATTTGAAGTGGTATCTCTTTGTGGATGTGATTTGGATTTCCCTAATGACCAATCTTGTTCAGTGATGTGATACATATGTGTGTGTGTGTGTGTGTGTGTGTGTGTGTGTGTAATCTTTTTTATGTCACTATGATACTGTTTTTGTTACTGTAGCATTGTAGTAAATTTTGAAATCATGAAGTATCAGACCTCAAATTTTCTTCATCTTTTTCAAAATTATTTTAGCCATTCTGGGTCCTTAAGATTTCATTTGAATTTATAATAGAATTTTGTATCACTGCAAGAAAATGCTGTTGATGTTTTGTTAGAGATTGCACTGAATCTGTAGATCACATGGGTGATAATGCCACCTTAACAAAATTGAGTTTCTAATCCAGAAACATGAGGCATCTTTCTGTTTTTTGGTGTCTAAATTCTTCTTTCCATTGCATATGCATTTTATCTATCTTTCTCGCGTAATTGCTCTGGCTAGGAATTTCACTACTACATTGAATAAAAGTGGTAAAATTGTCATCCTTATCTTGAAGGAGAAGTCTTCAGTCTTTCACCACTGAGTATGATGTTAGCCCTGTGTTTTCCATATGTGGCCTATATTATGTAGATGTTGATTTTTTTTCCTATTCCTTATTTGGTCAGTGTTTTCATCATAAAAGTATGATGAATTTTGTCACATACTTTTTTTCTGCATCAGTTGAGATGATCATGTGTTTTATTTTCCCCTTCATTTTGTCAATGTGTCGATTGATTGGTTTTCATATGATAATCCATCTTTGCATTCCAGGAATAAATCCTATTTTTACTATGGTATCTTATCATTTTAATAATGCTGTTGAATTCAGCTTGCTGTTATTATGTTAAAAAATTTTGCATCAGTATTCATTAAAGATACCGTTCTGTAGTTTTCTTATTGTGTCTTTGTCTGGCTTTGATGTCAGTGTAATGCTTACTTTATAGAATAACCTTAGAAGTGTTACTTCTCGAATATTTTGAAGAATTTGAGAGGGGTTGGTTTTAATTCTTCTCTAAGTGTTAGAAAGGATTTACCAAAAAAGCCACGTTGGCCTAGGGTTTCTTTTGTTGGACACTTTTGATTACATTGTGAGGAGACTTGATCTTCTTAAAATTTTAGCTCTGTTCAGACTTTCTTTTTCATGATGAATCAATATTGGTGCATTGTGTTTCTAGAAATGTGTCCATTTAATCGAGGTTATGCAAATAGTTGGTGTACAGATGTTCATAATACTCTCTTTAAATTTTCTGTAAAATTGGTACTAATATGTCCCCTCTTTTTTGGTTTATGGACTAAAGGAATTCATTTAACCTGAAATTGTAAAGTCTTTTGGGTATTTGATATTTTTAAATTGTTTTATTTGAGTGTAATTTACAGATAATGTTACATTATTTTTAGGTGTACAACATAGTGGTTAAACAAGTGTATGCATCATGCTATGTTAACCACAAGTGTGGATACCATTGCTATTATAATACTAACACTATTTAATATCATTTGTTATATTTCTTATGCTATTACTTTAATCCCCATGTCATTCATTCCATAACCAGAAGACTTTATCTCCCACTTTTCATCCATTTTGCCCATCGTCACTACTCCTGCCCCTCTGGCAACCATCACTTTGTTCTCTGTATTTATCAGATATGACTCTGTTTTTGTTTGCTTGTTTGTTTTTTTCATTTTTTCTTAGATTCCACATATGAGTGAAATCATATGGTATTTGTCTTTCACCGTTTGGCTTTTTTTCACTTAGCATAATACAGTCTTAGTCCATCCTTGTTTTCATAAATGGCAAAATCTCATTCTTTCTTTTTTTTTTTGTGGCTTCACAGCATTCTAATGTGTGTGTGTGTGTGTGTGTGTGTGTGTGTGTGTCTTCCATATTTATTTATCTATTGATGAACATTTAGGATGCTTCCATATTTGGCTATTGTAAATAATTCTGCAATAAACGTAGGGGTGCATATAACTTTTTGAATTAAGATTTTCATTTTCTTTGTGTAATTCCAAACAGTAGTGGAATTACTGGATCATATGACATTAATATTTTTGAATTTTTAAGAATTTTCATACTGTTTTCCACAGTGACTGCACCAGTTTACAGTCACAACAATAGTATATTAGGTTCCTTTTCCTCCACGTCCTCACCAACACTTGTTACTTCTTGTCTTTTTTAGTTTAGTCATTCTGAAAGGTGTAAGGATATCTCATTGTGGTTTTGATTTCCATTTCCTTGATGATTACTGATGTCAAGTATCTTTTCAAGTGTCTGTTGGATATCTCAATGTATTTTTTGGGAAAAAAGTCTATTCAGGTGCTTTGTCCATTTTTAAATTATATTGTTTACTTTCTGTGTTAAGCTATAAGAGTTCTTTATATATTTTGGATATTGACTGTTGATCGGGTATATCATTTGCAAATAACTTCTACTAAATTCAGTAGATTTGTTCTCAGTTTTGTTGATGAATTTCTTAGCAGCGAGAAAAGCTTTTTATTTCGACGTGGCCTTTTAGTTTATTTTTCCCTTAGGAATCCTATCTAGAAAAATGTTGCTAAGGCTGATGTCTGAGAAATTACTGTCTGTGTTCTTTCTTAGGAGTTTTATAGTTTCAGGTCTCACATTTAGACCTTTATTCCTTTTTTAATTTAATTTGGGGGCGCCTGGGTGGCTCAGTCGGTTGAGCGTCCGACTTCGGTTCAGGTCATGGTCTCACCGTTTCTGAGTTCGAGCCCCACGTCGGGCTCTGTGCTGACAGCTCGGAGCCTGGAGCCTGCTTCGAATTCTGTGTCTCCCTCTCTCTCTGCCCCTCCCCTGCCCATGCTCTGTCTCTCTCTCTCTCTCGAAATAAATAAATGCCAAAAAAATTAAAAAAAAATTTAATTTGGTGTATGGTGTTGGGAAGTGGCCCAGTTCCATTTTTTTTAATTACTTGTGCAGTTTTCACATGACTTCTTAGAGAGACTGTCTTTTCACATTGTATATTCTTGCATTCTTTGTCTAATTTACCACATAATAGTAGATTTGTGTCTGAGCTCTCTTTCCTGAAGCATTGCCCTATATGTCTATTTCTGTGTCACTATCATACTATTTTGATGACTATAGTTTTGTAGTACATCTTAAAATCTGGAATTTTGTGATAAATGAAACTTTCTTAATCTTTCTTAAGATTGCTTTGGTTATTGGGGTCTTTTGTGCTTCCATACAAATTTTAGAATTGTTTATTTTATCTTATGAAAAATGCTTTTCATTCTATTACAGTGATTGCATATGCATGTATATCACTTTGGAAAATATGGACATTTAAAAAATATTAATTATTCCAACCTATGAGCATGGAATATCTTTCCATTTGTTATGTAGTTTTCAATTACTCTCATCAATGTTTTATTTAATTTTTAAGTTTTTATTTCTATTCTAGTTAGTGAACATATATGGTAAAATTGGTTTCATTGTATAATTTAGTGATTCATCACTTACATATAACAAACAGTGCTAATCACAACAAGCATCCTCCTTAATGCCCATTACCCATTAACCCATCCACCACCCAGCTCCCTCCATGAACCCTCGGTTTGTTTTCTATAGTTAAATGTGTCTCTGGTTTGCGTCCTCTCTCTTTATTTGCTTCTGCATGTTCATCTATTTCTTAAATTCCACATATGACTGAAATCATGTGGTATTTGACTTTCTCTGACTTATTTTGCTTAGCATAATACACTCTAGCTTTTATACACGTCATTACAAATTCCAAGATTTCATTATTTTTGATGGCTGAGTAATATCCCACTGTACATATCTACCCCATTATCTTTATCCATTAATCAGTCAATGAACATATGGGCTCTTTCCATAGTTTGGCTGTTGTTAATAAATCTGCTAATCTGCTATAAACATCAGAGGGTGTGTGCTTCTTTGAGTCAGTATTTTTTATCCTTTGTGTAAATACCTAGTAGTGCAGTTGCTGGTTCATAGGGAGGTTCTGTTTTTAACTTTTTGAGAAACCTCCATACTGTTTTCCAGAGTAGTTACACAAGTTTTCATTCCCACCAAAATTTAAGAGGGTTCCTCTTTCTTCACATCCTCACTAACACATCCATTATTTCTTATGTTGTTAATTTTAGCCTTTCTTACAGGTGTGGGTGGTATTCCATTGTGGTTTTGATTTGTATTTCCCTGATGATGAGTGATGTTGAGCATCTTTTCATGTGTCTGCTTAGCCATCTGGATGTCTTCTTTGGAAAATTGTCTGTTCATTTCTTCTCCTCATTTCTTAACTAGATTATTTATTTTGGGGGCATTGAGCTGGATAAATTCTCTAGAGATTTTGGATACAACTCTTTATCCAATATGTCATTTGCAAATATCTTCTCCTATTTTGTAGATTGCCTTTCAGTTGTTTTGTTTTTAAAAAAAATTTTTTTTTTAGAATTTATTATTGAGACAGAGAGCATGAGCGGGAGAAGAACAGACAGAGCTCCAGCAGCCATTTAGTGGAATTCTATGGCTGGCTTTTTTATACACTAGTTGTTCCTTTATTTTCTTAATTTATTTTTTAACATTTATTCATTTTTGAGAGACAGAGACAGAACATGAGAAGGCCAGAGGCAGAGCAAGAGGGACACACAGAATCTAAACCAGGCTCCAGGCTCTGAGCTGTCAGCACAGAACCCGATGTGGGGCTTAAACTCACAAACCATGAAGTCATGACCTGAAATGAAGTTAGAAGCCTAACCAACTCAGTTACCCAAGCACCCCACTCGTTGTTCTTTTAAAATGCAGGTTCTTAAAGAAAGAAAAGAAAAGACGTAGTAAAGAAGAAAAAAGAAAAAAGAAAAAGAAAACAATTTAAAAAGAAAAGAAAAAAAAAAGCTATGCCTTAATTTTTTTTTTTTTCTGTACCCTAGCATGAGCAGGACTTACGGACCCAGGGCTCATCAAGGCAACTACTAGTCTCGTGACCCAGAGAGCATTCCCACAGTTCATAGGCCATTGTAAAAATAAACGTATTGTTCTCTACTCCTTCTGTCTCGATAACCATTCCTGCAGCTCCTCTGCCATTTGTCAGAGTTCTAGTGCTGTCTCTTTTACATGCTAGTTGGTCTTTAAATTGTGACTTTTTTTCAGTGCCCAAGAACAGAGAAATTTGTTCTGAGTTCCTCATTATTACCCCTCCCTACTGCAGTTTGCAGTGTGTGTGGGGATTCCCTTTGTTACTGCGTCTCATTCTCTCTTGCTATTTTCCTTTGCCATTCTCTCTGTGTTGTGCAGAAGCTATTCAGTGGCCCTCAGTTCTTATTCAGGGGGAATTGTTCTCTAAATTGGTGTAACCAGGTGTGTTCTATGGAGGAAGTAACTTCAGGGTCTTTCTGTCTTGCCATCTTGCACTGAAACTTCCTAATTCCCCCTCTTTTATTGTTGATTTCAATTAGGTGAGTTTTCTCTCTTTTTCTGATACTCGGTCTAGCTAGAAGTTTATCAATTTTATTGATTATTTTGCAGAATCAACTGTTAATTTTATTCATTTTCTCTATTGTTCTATTTTCTATATTATTTGTCTGTGGTCTAGACTCTATTATTTCCTTCCTTATGCTAACTTTGGGTTTTGTGGCTCTTCTTTTTCTAGTTTCTTAAGGTGTAAAGGTAGGTTGTTGATTTACAATTTTTCTTCCTTCTTAATGGAAGCATTTGTAGCTATTGATTTTCCACATAGCACTGCTTTCTCTGCATCCCATAATATATGGTATGTCATGTTTTCATTTTCATTTTATTTTCTAATTTTGCTTATGATATCTCCTTTGACCCATTGATTTTTAAGTGTGTGTTCTTTCATTTGCACATATTTGTGGATATTTCAGTTTTTCAACTGCTGTTGATTTACAGTTCATTTCATTGTGAAAAGACCTTGTGTGTGTCAACATTTTTAAAATTATTAATATTTGTTTTGTGTCCCAACATATGATCTATCTTAGATAATTTTCCATTACATGAGAAAAAAAATGTTTGTTCTGCTTTTATTAGGTAGAATATATGTACCGTATTTGTTAGGTTTAATTGGTCTTCGATGTATTTATCTTCTTTCGTTATTCAATCCATTAATAAAAGTGAAAAATTGAATTCTCCTACTATTACTGTAGAGCTATTTCTTCCTCCAATTCTGTCAATGTTTCCTTCATGCGTCTAGGAGCTTTGGTGTTTGGTCTTTTTATGTTTGTAATTATTACATATTTTTTGTGAATTGGCTATTTTATCATTATATACTGTGCTTTTCTTATATAACAGCTTTTGTTTTAAAAGTCCAGATTGTATGTTATTAGTATATTCACCTTTGCTCTTTTGGTTACCATTTGCATGGAATTTTTTTCCACTCTTCTACTTTTGACCTATGTGTTTTCTTAGATCTAAAATGAGCCTCTTGTTGACATCATATAGTTGGAGTCTGTTGTTGTTGTTGTTGTTGTTTTAATCCTTCTTCCAAGATATACTCTTTAATAGGAGAATGTAATCCATTGACATTTAAAGTGATCACTGAGAACGAATTACTATTGCCATTCTGTTATTTGTTTTCATATATTTCATAGTATTTTCACCTCCTTCCCTCTCTTCCTTCCTTCATTGTGTTTAGTTGATTTTTTATAGTGTCGTTTTGATGCCTCTTTCATTTCCTTTTTGTATATTCTATAATTATTTCATTTGTGATTATCATGGGGATTACAAATAACATCCTAAAGATTTACCAATCTGTTTAAAATTAATACCAACTTAACTTCAATTGCATAAGAATACTCTAATCTTTACAGCTCTGCCCTCCCTCCACTTTATGTTACTGATATAAAAAATTGTGTCTTTGTATATTGTGTACTAATTAATATAGCAATATGATTATATTCATGCTTTTGTTTTTTATGACCTGAAGAAGAATAAAAAGTAGAGATACAAACCAAAATTAAGATAATAACTATTTTATTAATAACTAGCCCATGTTTCTACTTTTACCACGAAACTGTATATATTCATATATACATATTCTATAAGTGTAAATATACATATTCATATGTTATTGTTTAGTATTTTTTGTTACAACTTAAAGAACTATCTTTAGAATTTCTCATAGGACAGATTTATTAGAAATAAACTCCTTTAAAAAAATAAATAAAATAAAATAAAATAAAAAAAAGAAATAAACTCCTTTACCAATTGTTTATCTGGGAGTGTCTTAATATTTCGCTCTTTTCTGAAGGGCAGTTTTGCGAGATATAGAATTCTCAGTTGACAGAATTTTTCTTTTAGTACTTTAAATATATCTTCCTACAGTTTTCTGCTGAAAAATTTGCTCATAATCTTATTGAGGATCCCTTGCATGTCAAAAATTGCATTTCTCTTCCTGCTTTCAGGATTGTCTTTTTGATATTCAACAATTTGATTATATTATCCCAGTGTGGATCTGTTTAGATTTGTCCTACTTGAAGTTCACTTAGATTCTTGGATTTGTAGATTCCTGTTTTCTTCACATTTGGGAAGATTTAAGCTGTTGTTTCTTCAAATATTATTTCTTCCCCTTCCTCTCTTTTCTTCTGGGACTACCAAAATGTCTATGTTAATCCAATTGATGTTGTCTCATAAGTTCATTAGACTCTGTTCACTTTTTGTATTCTTTGCTCCTTAGACCATATAATTTTAAATGACTTGTCTTCAGGTTAACTTATTTGTTCTTCCTGCATGAATTTCCTACTGAAACCCTCTAGTGGTTTTTTTTTTTTTCTGTTTTTGTTTTTGTTTTCAATTCAGCGATTTTATTTTCCAGCTCTAGATTTTCTGTTCCGTTCGTCATCATAATATATGTTCCTTTGTTAACATCTTAATTTTATTGATTTACCATTTTCGTGATTTCTTTTAGTTTTCTTTTAGTTCCTGATCTTTTAGTTTCTTTAGTTTGTTTTTCTTTTAGCTCTTTGAGCATATATATGATAGTGGTCTTAATGGCTTTATCTTTTGTGTCCATGTTTTTACAGGGATGGTTTCTAAAGATTTATTTTGATTTTTTGAATGAAACTCGTTTTCCTGTTTATTTGTATTTTTTGTGATCTTTTATGGAAAATTCAACATTTGAAATAACATACCTGTCCCAGTCTATGAAGACTGGCTCCATGCATGGGAAAACCAGCACTAATTGGTAGGCCATCTTCTGTGCCTTGAATCAACCCAGTATGAAGACTTGAGGTCTTTTCAGATCTTTCTTGGGTACGTGTGTTTCCTGGATTTTTGTATATGTGTGTCTGTGTGTGTTTTGATTCTCTGTACACATGGAAACTTTTAAAGGTCTTATTTCCGTTATGAGTTTCAGCCATGCTGCTTCTTAGGCTTTAGCTGTTCTATTAGAATCTTCAATTGGTTATCTCTTGCCCAAATTGTCTATATATCAGTTATATCCCTACATCTTTCACAAGTCATGTGCTATACAACTTCCCATGAATTTTCCTAGCCTGAGATCTGGGCTGTGTCATTTTGACTGTCTGATATCTGAGTTATATAACAGAGAATAATGTCTGTCCACACCCAGACAGGTTAAATTATTGTATATTATGTCTGTTCTTTTCTCTCTTGTTCAAAGAAAGGAACTGGAGCTGGATCACTGCTTTCTCCAACCCATGATGTCATTTGCTGGGAGAGTTGGGTCAAGGACTGGTGAAAATATTGCAAAATTGCCTACTGATTTGAATGTAGTTTTTTCCTGACTGAGCATTTATTTGGTTGTGGATCTTCGAATGATTTCCAGAATTCCTACAGTTATTTTAAGCTAATCTGTTTATTTAATGTTTCTGCGAAAGCATGAGATCTAAGAGCTCCTTAGTCTACCAGCTTGCTGACATAACTCACTAGAGATGCAACATTAGAAACAATATAAAAATCACATGAAAATCACAAAAGTCGCCTGCATATTTAAATTATAAAGCAGAACTTGCTCTGTCCTTTATTTATTTATTTATTGTGTCCAGAAGCACAATAATGAAATTATATGTGATTACAAATGAAAACGACCTTGAAAATTTAGTACATCCTTATCACCATACAGAAGTGGAAATTGAAACCCTCTTTGGTTAAATGACAAATAGTGGCATGTTGAGTCTCGTTCTCTTCAGGTCAGGCATGGAGAGCACAGGATTGAAAGAAAGACAGAGGACTCAGATATCAGTCTATCTTGAGTGCCTTGCTACAGCAAAGGCAGGTCTTTTATTTCAACAGTAATCAATGTAATCCTTAGGCGGGACAATAATAGTTATCTTTTACTATCTGCAAATCTAATGGCCTTAGGCAATGATCATTGCATGGCTGCAGGTTTAAAATTTTATGATGACTGTAAACTTGGGAATAAGTAGTTTAGACAAACAGCTTCGGGCCGTCGCATACAGAGTGGGCCATCTCATACAGAGCGGTGTGCTGTCCTGTATATCCCAGTCCCCCTTGTGTGCAAGGTGTGTCTGGGGTCACCTGGCTGTCAGCTAACTCCTTGTCTTTACATAGTTTCCTTCATTTCCCCTTTTTCTATTTTAACTGTTTGAAGCATCAAACTAAATACAGCCATACAATGATCACTTATTTAATACAATGATGATTATTACAATTATTAAAACAAGAATGTGACCTAGTCCTGAGTAAATGTTGTCTTATTGATTTCTAAGAAAAATGAGCTTCATTCCATAATACAGAAGTAACACAGAATTGAGTAATATTCCAATCACATTTTAAAGTTAACCGTTTTTCCAAACTTTCAATATGATCACCTAACATAATTACGGCAGATTCCAAATCAACTACTTCAGTATTTAACATACTATCAATTTTCTTTTGTTGATTCCATAGTTTGCCTGAATTAGCATGTGATTGTTGAACAAAATGAGTAGTTTGTACAGACTGTTTTAAGGCTAGGCAAGCTACAGTAGCAGTTGCCGTCACAGCTATAATTCCCATAACTAAAGCAATAATCAGTCCAACCATTCACCTATAGCATTTTTGAAGATCTCTTATCAGGCTTTCTAGGATCCAGGCAGAAGAAGAATCATTCCACTTTCTATTTAGTTGAACTGGCATCCAGATCCCTGTTCAAGCTCTTAAAATATGAGAAATTTAGAGAGATAATATGGTTTAATGGGATTCATTTTTGGTAAATGTTAAAAGAGAAACGCCTTTCCAGGCCCACATAGCTTGTAATACTGTAGGCAATTTTCATAACTGATCTTGAATAGACCCCCCCCAGGAATTAAAGGAGTGGGCATGGACATTCTTCCAGCATGCCACACAATATCGCCATTTGTCTCATTAGTGATGGAGGAGTGTTGTTGGCACCATTTTAACGTCAGACAAGTTCTTTTACTTCTAGCCTCTCCTTTAGGGCTCCAATTATAAAGAGTTAATGAGTTGCCATAACTCTGGGCCTTTGCATCAAATTCATTGTATGACAGTACAAGGAGGAAGAGAACTTCCTGATACTTTTGTTTGGGAAATGTTTCTTCCCTTAAATGTGTTGTTAGTAGATAAAGGCTTTTTCTAGTTTTGTTCTCATTATGGACAAGAGATAACCAAGCCCTATCCTGAGGCTTTAAACAGTTTATCTGGACCTATACAAATGGGAAGGTAATCACTACCAACCTGATAGAGAGATAAGGTGTTTCCTTCTTCCCCTGGTTTTATATCTCTTAAGTTGTATGGTCCCGGGATCCTATTAGAATCATTAACATGAGTTGGAATAGTGACATCCGCCCAGGTAAGTAAACCGTTTAAGAGGAGGATGGGTCTATGCCCACTAGGTAAAATTGTCTACCATACAGATCTGAACCCTAGTCAAAGCCATCATTGACAGGAATAAAGTTTCTGCCTTAGGAGCTTGTACTTGAGCGTGAATCATCCGTTCCCCTTCATCTGCAAGTTTTTTGGTTGGCCCCAGGTGGGTAATTTACTATCTTTAGTTGTAGGCTGTGGACCTCCTTGAATTGGGTCTATAGTGAGATGCCGCATTTCTTCTGGCAGCACAATATCAAATCTGGGTCTCTTGCTCATGCGCAATTTTATCAAGCGATCTGGAATCCATAACGTGTCTTGATTTTCTGTGATAATATGAGCATAACCTCTCCCCCATTCTATTGTTTTTTCTTCCTTCCAAGTATTTGACGTTACATCTTTGTACCATATAGGTTGTTCCAAGGGTATTGTCTTTACAGTGAAGCCCCAATGTCTTTGGGCTGCTGTTGTATTATGTTTATCTAAATTTAAAAAAATTAAGGTAAAGAGGGAATTGAGAAGTCTCACTTTTGGTGATATAGTAATTCCCCATTGTTTTACTAAGAGCTCTTTAAGAGTTATATTAGCACGTTCAATGATCGCTTGACCTTGAGGATTATAAGGGATACTGGTAACATGTTTGATATTCCAGAGTTTAAAGAATTATTGTATAAATTTGTCAGAAACATAGGCAGGGTTATTGTCAGTTTTAATTTGTCTAGGTATACCCATAACATTAAAAGTCTCTTTTAAATGAAATACGACCGCATCAGCTTTTTCATTTTGTAAAGCAGTAGCCCATTGAAAACCAGAGTAAATATCAACTATATGATGAACATATTGGAATTAACCAAAAACAGAGACATGAGTAACATCCATTTGCCAAATTTCATTAGGGCCGTCCCCTCGGGGATTAGTCCCATATGGAAGGAGGGAGGCATGTGTTTGTTGACATATGGAACATTGTCTTAAAATTTGTTTAGCTTGCTCTTTAGTCAAAGAGAAGTGAGTTTTAAGGGCTCTCCAATTAGCATGAGTTTCAGCATGAAAGGAAGTTGCATCAGCAAAAAAGACAGAAAGGTGAGAATCTATAAGATTATTAGCAGCAGCCAAAGGTCCGGGGAGATTAGAATGAGCACGAATGTGTGTAATAAAAAGAGGGTGGTTGCAATTGTGGAGAATATGTTGAAGTTCAGTAAATAATTGAAATAAATTAGTATGATCATTATATAAGGTGACGGAATATAAACTTTGAGCGGTCAGACAAGCATATTGGGAATCAGTAACTATATTAAGGGGCATATCATGATCAGTAAGGGCCATAATTATGGCAGCAAGTTCAGCCATTTGCACTGAGCAATAAGGAGTTTGAAATATTTTTGATCGTTGGCCATCAGAATAATCTGCAATTCCCAATTTATTAGCAACAGTATAGAGAGTAAGGGCTGTTTTTATAGGAGATTGAATGAATAATTTAGTTATAAATGAATTGAGTTCTTTTTATAAATTGCATTTTTTTTCTATTAGGAAAGAAATTGGATATTTTTTCTACATAAAAGCTAAAGGCAATTTGCCAATCGATATTATTTTCCAATAATGATTTTTGTTGATTATTCATTAACGGGACTACAATTTTATAAGGATCTTGTGCAAAGATTTGTTGACATCTCCGAAGTCCTTTAAGGAAAATGGATGCAATTTTATCTACATATATAACTATTTTTTTTGTTTCTTTATTAGGGATAAATAACTATTCAATAATTTAGTCTTCCTTTTGCATTATAATGCCAGTAGGAGAATGATCAGAAGGAAATATGGCAAGCAAAATAGGAAGTTTAGGATTATAGCAGTCTAAAGCCGATTGCTGAATACATTGTTCTATGAGAGCCAATTCTTTTTCAGTCTCCCATGTTAGAGTTCAAGGGCTATTCAGATTGGGATTGCCTTGTAAGGTTTGAAAAAAGTGTTGTAATGCATAAGTAGGAATTCCCAAGGAAGGGTGTAGCCAATTAATATCCCCTAATAATTTTTGAAAATCATTTAAGGTTTTTAAAGAATCTCTTCTTATTTTTATTTTTTGCGGCACTATATGAGTTCTATAAAGAACCAACCCGAGATACTGGGCTGGAGTGGATCTTTGTACTTTTTCTTCTGCAATTATGAAAGTAAAAAGAGGGAAGATATGAGATGCTTGAGTAAATAAAGCGTTAAGTTCAGATTGATCTTTACTAGCAAATAAAATATCATCCATATAATGTATAATCAAAGAGCAAGGAAATTTATTCCTAAAAAGGATGAAGGGCTCTGGCAAATTCTTGACACGTAGTTGGACAATTTAACATTCCTGGAGGCAAAACCTTCCTTTGATATCTCAAGATAGGTTGGGTATTGTTTATGGTAGGGATGGTAAAAGCAAACTTCTATCTTGAATCTGTAAAGGGATAGTTAAAAAACAATATTTTAAGTTAACTATGATAAGAGGCCATTCTTTAGGAATAGCACTTGGTTGAGGGAGTCCAGGTTGCAGTGGACCCATGGGTTGAATTGCTTCATTAATTCTACGCAAGTCAGTGAGCATTCTCCATTTTCCTGATTTCTTTTTTATGATAACAACAGGTGAATTCCAGGGACTCACTGATGGTTCTATATGACCTAAGTCTAGTTGTTCCTATACTAAGGATTTTAGTGCTTCTAGCTTTTCTTTGGTTAAAGGCCACTGCTCCCCCCATATAGGATCTGTAGATCGCCATTGTGGGGAAGCACATATTGAGCAGTGGCCCTTGTTATAAATTTGGAAACATAGATTCATCAGGATATTTGTGAGGTCTTGGATTTTTTCTGTGTTTCAAAACAGGATTGTTTTTCTTATTCATCATTATACTCAGCATTTTCGTTTAAAGAGGGAATATGCAATAAAGCTCCCCATTGTTGTAATAAATCTCTTCCCCATAGATTCAAAGTTATATCAGCTATATAGGGACGGATGTGACCTTGTTGTTTTTCGGGCCCCTCACATATTAATAACTCTTGGCTTTGCTTAATATTATTTAGGGATCCTATTCCTATAAACTGGATTGGAACATCCATAGAGGACCATTCCACAGGCCATTGAGAAGTAGTAATAATCGAAACATCAACCTCAGTGTCTAAAAGTCCTTTAAAGAGAGTTCCTTTTATTTTTATTTGAATCATAGGGCGAGATTCTTCTAGATATGTTTGTCAAAATACCTTTTTTCTGTACTGCCAAATCCTTCTGTACTTTTTTTATCTATTGTTTTACCTTTGAAGTATGGTAATAATAAAAGCTGGGCTATTCTTGTTCTTGCTTCTACCGTAATTGTAACAGAAACAGAAATCATTAATTTGATCTCCCTTTCATAATCTTCATGGATAAGGCCAGGCATAACTTGTAGGCCTTTGGCAGTCATGCTGCTTTTTCCTAATAACAGTCCATCAGTGCCAGTTGGAATAGGCCCATAAATGCCAGGGTCACCCTGAGGAGGCCAGCTCCTACTTCAGGGCTTCCGGCTGGTCCAGGGTTTCACCTGCGTGATGGTTGGTCTAGGCGCGAGAGAAGACGCAAAGTCAGTCTCTCGGAGTCAGCCTCATGTCAGGACTGGTCTGGGGCTCCCTAAGTAAGGGCTGAAACATAAAGACAAGACAAGACAAAGACACACAAAGATGTGGAGACAGCCTCTTTTGGAGACTGCTCAAAGTTTATTTTCTCTCTGGGTTTTTATGTAGTTTTAGAAGCAGTACAGGCATATATTTTGTAATGATTAAAAAATGATTTCAGCCCTCATGATTGTTCCCGTGATTTACAATAGAAGTGTTCAGAAACAGTTTCGGTTACACAGTTCACACGTAAGCAAAGTATGACAAATGGGTACATTCCATAGAAATGTTCAAAACCAATTTCAGTCAAAAGATCAAGAACAATTTACATTCAAGCAAGGTACAACGAATAGGCACAGTCTAGTAAGTGGTATAGGTTGAAAGAGCAAGCACGAAGGCTTTTGGTTACAGTTGAAAGATTATGTAAAAAACATCCTTATTTTTCTGTAACATACTCTAACTTCTATTTCCTAGTAATTATGTCCCAAGACTCACAGCAATAATCACATTCCGGAGAGTCTGGCATCATCCTAAAATAGATCAATGATACATTCTAAACTCTACTGATTTCTTAAAGATTTTATTTCCATGATTCTCAATATGATTTTATTATTAATAAAGTATAGCAGCATATGTTGGCTTAATAGGGGAGGAAGCTGTGGAGCACTCCTGTTTTTCTATGGCCCATCTTCTTCAGGAGATATTAGGATGAATCGCAAATCAGCACAAAGGCCCAGTGACCCTATAGCCAGGTGTCCTGGTGACTCTTACTGCGACTGTGCCTGTCTTAGGTCGCCCCTCCCATGATGAGTCTTACCCGTCTCTGGCTAACCAGCCCTCCTTCAGAGTCAGACCAGCCATAATTCTGTTCTTGTTGTATTACAACCTGGCATTTGCTTCAAGGCACCCCCATCCACCGATGAGGGCCCCGGTCTAGGGCACTGTCTTATGGGCCTGAGTCTTCTCCTTAGGCAATGTCACCAGGGCCAAAGTCTTCTGTTCTCCAACACATAAATATTAGTATTAACTGTGTAAACACCATAACCTGATCGGAATGTTATAGTTTGGGGTAAGTCCATATCTAATGTGGCACTCCCCCTAGTTGCATGACAGATCTTGGACTTGTCTTTGGTGGGTTGTAAAGAGGCCACCGGGTATTGCCACCTCGTATTGTTTGTCATCAGCCCCAAGCTGGTCCCGATTTCCCGTTTCCTGAAAGAATATGGCCTTCCGAATCATATCTTGATCAGCATTCTGTGGACCAGTGATATCCTTTCCCACATCTAGGACATAAGCCTGGTGATTTGAGTATTACATTAATGTCTTTCTGTCATTCAGATTCTTTACCTTTCTGACAATCCCTTTTTAAATGGCCTAATCTTCCACAATTAAAGCATTTAGTATGAGAATTTTGTAGGCCTCCTTTAATGACTGCTGCTAAAAGATTAGCCTTTAAGACTCAGATCCTATATCCATGTAAGCTTTAATATATCCATAAAGATGTGCTCCTTGTGCTCTTAATGGTCTTAAAGCTTTTCGGCATTCTGAATTTGCATTTTCAAAGGCTAAACTTTGTAATAATAAATCTTGTACATCAGCCTGAGTAACTGCTCTCTGTATCGCAGATCGAAGCTGTGATAGGAAGTCAATGTAGGATTCCTTTGAAGATTGTATAATTTTGGTAAAAGAATGCTCAGACTGTCAGGGGGTGGCTACTTTGTCCCATGCATTCAAACAACAGGTTCTGACTTGTAAGATAGCCTCATCAGTATATTGCAATTGTCTTTCTAATTGCAACCAGTTTCCAGAACCTATCAGTTGATTGGCTGAGATTGGATTTTGTGGCTGTCTGGACTGATTATTTCGAGCCATTGTTAAAGCCTCATCTTGCCCCCAAGTTCTAAATTGTAAATAGGCTCCAGGCTTCAGGACTGTATGAGCTAAAGCATCCCAGTCATAAGGAATTAATCATTCACTGGTAGAAATTTCCTGAAGGATTCCCCTTACAAAATAAGAGTGCATACCATAAGTAATTATGGACTGTTTTAAATCCTTTAACGTTTTACAAAGAATAGGAACATGCATATAGGTTTTTCCTCCTTCTGGAAAATTTGGATTTACTTCAGGATCAAAAGGTTCAATATGAACGGGAAAACATTTCAGCAAGGAATCTTCTCGCCAGTAGCAATGAGCAGTAAGTTCAGAATGCCCAGAAAAAGAAGAGTGTTGAGGAAAAGAAGGAAAGGGAGCAGAGAGTTCAAGAGAAAGTATAGGAGAGGTTTCAGTTACTTTCTGCAAATTTCTTCCTCATTATCTTCATCTAAGATCATTTGCCACAATGTTTACAAAAGTTCCTTACAATTTTTTGTTTTTACGATCAGTTCCTCTGTTTCCGAGGAACTTGAGGAATCATTTATTGTATGCACTGAAGGCTCTTCGATTTTAGTATTTTGTACTCGAATATACTGAGCCTCCGTGGATACAGAATTTCCCATCTTTACTCTGTACCAGTCCCCGAAATTTCGCTTACTTATGAGTGACGAAAATCCCTTTTCGTTCCTCGCCCTTTGCCGACTCCGTAGTAATGCCATACTTCGTCCCTGTTCGGCCGCCAGTTGTTGAGTCGTTCTCTTCAGGTCGAGACATGGAGAGCACAGGATTGAAAGAAAGACAAAGGACTCAGATATCAGTCTATTTTGAGTGCCTTGCTACAGCAAAGGCAGGTCTTTTATTTCAACAGTAATCAATGTAATCCTTATGTGGGACAATGATAGTTATCTTTTTGCTATCTGCAAATCCAATGGTCTTAGGCAATGATCATTGCTTGGCTGCAGGTTTAATGTTTTATGATGACTGTAAACTTTGGAATAAGTAGTTTAGACAAACAGATAGCCTCGAGCCATTGCATACATAGTGGTGTGCTGTCCTGTATGTCCCAGTCTCCCTTGTGTGCAAGGGGTGTCTGGGGTCACCTGGCCATCAGCTAACTCCTTGTCTTTACATAGTTTCCTTCAGTGGCAAAAAGATTTTTGTAAAATTCGGAATCTAATCATATTTGACTTTTCATTTCAGTATAAAACCAAAAGTTCAGTATATTACACTCAGGAAAATTGATATAATTAACTTCAAGTCAATAATTTCTACTTTTATTAATGCAGAATTTTGGCATGTGTATCAAATTTTAAGCATTTTCTCTGTGTGTGCACGTGTGCTCACCCACACATGTGTGTGTATATCTAGAGAATTATGCTTCTCTTTTAAAAAGACCAAAAAAATATAGTAGCATCAATATCTGTTTAAAGTCCACTGTAAGAAGTTGATAAAACTTCTTATTTTTATTTCATCTTATTATTTATCTTATTATTTATTAATTATTATTATTGTATATTATTTATATATTAATATATTATATTGTTTATTTTATTATTAATTGATCAATTTATTTATTTTAATTTTATTTTTTCAAGTTTTTATTAAATTCCAGTTAGTTAACATGCAGTAAAATTATTAGTTTCAGGTGTAGAACTTAGCGATTCATCACTTTCATACAACACCCAATGCTCATCACCAGTGCTCTCCTTAACACCCATCACCTATTTAATTGCCTAATTTGCTGATGCCTTCTATAGACCAGAGGAAATTGTAGACAGCACACAATTCATGGAAGATTAGATACAAACCCATGTGTTAGAAAATATATACACACACTCAAAATACTCATACTTGTATCCATAAAAGGCAAATGTAGTTTTCATTTTAAGTAATGGTATCTATACATTGAATTCTATTTTTATGCCTGCAAAAATATTTGAGGGGCACCTGGGTGGCTCAGTTGGTTAAGCGTCCGACTTCAGCTCAGGTCATGATCTCACAGTCTGTGAGTTCGAGCCCTGCATCGGGCTCTGTGCTGACAGCTCAGAGCCTGGAGCCTGCTTCATTCTGTGTCTCCCTCTCTTTCTCTGACCCTCCCCCACTCATGCTTTGTCTCTCCTGCTCTCAAAAATAAATAAAAACATTTAAAAAAATATTTGAGTTTCTTTAACTAAGAATAACTATAGCCTCCTCTTTATATAAGACTGTTGATAGTGGAAAAGACTGAATCATCTCCTATAAGCTAAGGAGACAATATCTGGAATTACTATATTTGAGAAAACTTGATTTTATCAAAACTACAAACAAATCCATGTAAAACTAATTATACTATCTTAAGTTTCCATTAATACTTAAAATCGTATTGGAGTTACACATTAATGGGAGGGTGAAGCCAAAGAGTGCCCATATTCTCCATATTGATATAGAGAAATTGTGTCCTTTACAAAAATATTAAAAGTTACATAGAATAATTTTATACAAAATCACATAGTAATGTACACAATTATATCTAATAAATAAAAAGTCATGAAGGTTTGTTACTATGAAAGTCAAACCTGCCTTCACAAAAGTTTCATCATAATTAAAAATTAAATCATGTAAATTTATAGACAGATAATATTCTAAGTCCCTATAATAGCAACTTTCTTGTAATAAAACCAAATTAGTAAGAAATTTTTATAAATATTAGAATCCATGCTTTGTTCTATTGCAGTTTTGGAGGCTTATATTGAATCTTAGTGGTATACTTGTGTTGCATTTGCTTGGTTCTTTGTATCTAAATGTATATGTGTACAAAAGTAAGTTTGGTAGAAAAGAATATATATTTCATAAGAAAAATTCTAGAATACATAAAATAATTTTAATGCTTATTTATTTTTGAGAGAGAGAGAGAGAGAGAGAGAGGAGGTGGAGTGGCAGAGAGAAAGGGAGACAGAATATCCAAAACAGGCTCCTCGCTGACAGCAGAGAGCCCAATGTGGGGCTCAAACTTAGGAACCGTGAGATCATGACCTGAGCAGAAGTCAGATGCTTAACCGACTGAGCCACTCAGGTGCCCCATAGAATACATAAAATATTTTAATTAAATAACCATCTTGTCTCCATATATTATGCCAGCATTTTCCTGGCTTAAGTTTATGAAACCCTGAAAGTGTATAATTCTATGTTAATACTTGAAAGAGAAATAAGTTGGACTGCATTTTAGCACAGTAGACTGTTCACTATTAAACTTAACTTACAATTTCTTAAAGTGTCTATATTAATTTAAACAAGCATTAACACATGCAGCTAGAAAAATATAAACTGAGTTCATACTTTTGATATAGAAAAGTTCATAGTGCAGACTACAAAATTAAATGTTTACAAACATATCCTAATAATTAAATGTTTAATCTTATTTACTGATATATTTATTTTTTTAAAAATTCAGATATATTAAAAAAATTAATGGAAAAAAGAGCACTTCCCATATACCAAAAATGTATAGTATACTAGTTAAAAGTATTGAGTTTGGAGTCAGACAAATCTGAGACCAAATCCCAGATCTACTATTCGCAAGTGTTGTGACCTTGACCCAGTTATTTTACATCCACTAACAACAGTTTCTTCATGTGAAAAAATAAAGGAATAATTATAGTGTCAACCTCATGGAGCATAATATGATGAATAATAATGCACTTAGCACATTGCCTGCTACCTGTTAAGTACTCAGTAGAAGTTAGCTGATGGTATTGTATTTGTTTGTATTGTTTTTATAATGATTGTTATTGTCATTACTATTATTATCCCTTTATTGGTGTTTTTCTTCAAAGGACCTTAAGAAAATGGCTAATGTCAAATTATATTTTTCAAAAAATGATAATCATGACTTTTGTACAAATATAAAATTAACATGGGTCAAAGATTTTATGATTCATTAACTAATGAGGTAACTTATAAGATGCTAAAACTGAATCTTTCAAAGAAACTTTGAAGAAAAGACATATAGACAATTAGGAAATCTGAATAAATATTAATAGACAAAAAAGTAGTTAATATCCTATAGAGAGAAAGATGTAATCTTTAGGGCTCATTTCTACTTGGTGGAAGTTAATTCTATCTCTATCAGGCAAAATTCATTTGTATTGTCATGTATAAGAATCATAAGAAAACTCAGTTTTCTACAACGTAAAGCCTACAGAGTTATGAAATGTTCCTGTTAGTAGAAAGTCAATCAAAAGTTCATATTCTGTGAAATTGGATAATCCTCATTTTTATGTCTGAGACAATTTTCTTTACACTGTTTCAACAACTAAAGCAGTGTTGGTCTATTCATACCTTAGGAGTCTCATTCAATTATTTAAGGTAATCATTTATTTTTTTCTGAAATCATCACATAAACAAAGATTCAAAGATTACTATTTTTATAATGTTGATGAGAAAATTGAGGCAAAGAAGTCAAGCAAACCATTCCTAATTTCTCTAAGTGAAGGAATAAGTCCATGACTAATTCTCCTTATTTCAGGCTCTATTTTGTTTCTACTAGAATATCTATACATATATTCAAAGTGAGGAGAGATAGAAAAGTAAAAACAAAAAGGGAGATATGTGATGTTATTTAAATTGAAAGTGATACAGTGGTTAACTTTTACTTTAATAATGTCTCCTGTGTGTCTCTACAGATAGTAACCATAGTGCAAATTGTTTTCTTCAAAAGATTAAACGTTACCCTATTCCCTCATGTTAATCAAACAGTATCCAGATTAGCCAGGTTTTTTAACATTATCATGCACATACAGGAAAGTCAGGTTTGGATGTAAATGTGTAAAGAAATCTCTCTGTGAACCTTGGCTGCCCATTCATTTATGTGTGTGCTCTGTTAGTTGAGCGCAGCATCAAGTAACAATAAAAAAATATGTTGAAAATTTTGCTTAACTAAAGCATACAGTTATGGATTTTCTGGTTCTAGGTTTTATTATAATATCAAAATTGAAGATGATATGTTATATGACACTCAGCAATATGTATGGGACATGAAAGATATTTTAATTATTGCTCATTTCAGATATTATTAAAAATATTACTGGAATTCAAGACCAAGTTCAAATGGAAGCTGTGATTAGATCATTTAGAATGTAATTAAAGATATAAAAACAGAAATAAAAGGGATAATAGAAGTATAAGACAATTAGTAGAAGGTAATAAATAAAAATCTCTTCTGTAAAATAAATCTTTTGCATTGAGTTTTGTACATAGAACAATATAAAATCAGGGAATATTTCCATGTATAATTATATAAGTTTTCTTTTATTGTTCATTCCCTTCAGATTTTAGTATTATTAATTTCTCTAAAGATTTCAAATTTTAAGAAATATTTCTGGTAAAAGATTTTATTACTTACTGAATTCTTTTTCATTTTGCTTACAGAAAATGTTTGGAGATAAGGAGTTAACTTCAGATTAAAATGGAAAAAATCCTCTTGTGACAATAAATAGGAATACTCATGGGGGGAAAAGATAGGATAAGACTATGGTAATTCTAATTACAAATAGTAATAAAACTATTTTACTTCAGTCTACAAAACAAAAAAGGGCAATTATATTCAGATTTACTTGAAACATGAGCTCTCACATGACAAGATCAAGCATCTCACATATAACTTTTGATAAACAAAGAGTAAGAGAAAAAAGCTCTCCAAATAGCATACTAAAAAAGAGAGGGGGCTTTTTTCACATAATGTTAAGATGCTAATATGTGAAATTTCCTTATAGAAAATCTGAGTACTGGTCAAAGAAATGCATAATATTTTGGAAAGAAAATGCATTTTTGATATGCTTTGAGTGATCTTTTATGGCTGAATAGAATTTCATCATGTATTTATCTTTAACACTTACTGGTCAAACTAAACTTGATATTTATAAGGTGTTTTTAATTCATTATATTGGATAAGTATATATTTTATTAATGCTTATTATTTTTAACACTATTGGATGTCCCCTTTCAATTGTCTTCCTAAACTTCTTAAGGTATGATCCAAAAAATGATTCATGGTCAACTGTGGCACCTCTGAGTGTTCCTCGGGATGCTGTTGCTGTATGTCCCCTTGGAGACAAACTCTATGTGGTTGGAGGATATGATGGACATACTTATTTGAAAACTGTTGAGTCATATGATGCACAGAAAGATGAGTGGAAAGAGGTACTCTCATTGAAAGTATTGAAATTAGACATTTCAGGTTTTAATAAAAGTTTTAAAAATATATTTCAGAATTAACTCCATCCTTTTCTTCTCTAGGGCTAACAAGAATATTTTAATGATATTTGCAGTATTTGCTTTATCTATGCTATAGAGAAGTACTAGATCTAATTGTAATTAGCAAGATCCATCAGTACTGATATTAAAGGGGACAGCATATTCTCTTGATTTTATGGACTCACTCCTTTCACAGAAAAGTGAATCTGATTCAATAATTCAAAAGATTTACTCTGGCTTTTTTATGTATGTATTATGACTTGAGGACTCAAGAGCAATGACCTTGTCTACAAATATTTGCTCCTTCTTATTGGCTGTTGCCCAAGGGAATATTTTTTCAGTTCCCTTTTTATAGAGATTGTATAAACTGCAACAATTTTCATCTTAATCAGTCATTCAAGGAATTTAGTGCACGATAAGAGAATGGAATTAACCCCTATCAATAATGCTATGCATCTAACAGAAGAAATTCCAAGGAGAGCATAAGAAGAGTCCCTGAAAGGATATCTTGGGGATGCTAAAGGCAAACTTGATGTTTTTGACATTTTTTTCTAGTGACAACTATAAATTTATTCCAAAATATCTAATAGTGTTCTATTAATTAAATGCTGGCATAATTAAAAAATTAGAGTATGATTAATTCTTCATCATTTCCACAAACATTGATTTTAGTATCTAACTTCACCTTCCCTTACACTGACTTCATTTTGCTCTGTAGTCTATGTAATAAGTTGTTTACTGTTGTAAATAAATATGTGTTAATATAATGATAGCTGATAATGGCTTTCTGTCTCTTTCCTCCAACAATTTGATTCATTAAGACCCTCAGGAACATTCAAATTTGGCCATGTAGGTAGCTCCTTACTTTATCAATGTTCAGGATCAGCTAGTAATGGCAGAAAAAAAATTTAGTAAACAAAGAATTGTTAGATCAAATACAATAATCAAAATGTTTGTAAAAGCTTGTGGAATTTATTTTTCTGAAAATTGTAGACCAGTAGGTATGAGATCTACTTTTTATTCCTGGCTTTTCTTTCTTCCATTGCATGACTTTGGAAAGAGTGAAAGAGAACAAACATATAACGGAATTATAACCATTATGACTTTAGAAAGAGTGAAAGAGAACTAACATATAATGGAATTATAACCATTATGACTTTAGAAAGAGTGAAACAGAACTAAAATATAATGGAATTATAACCATTATCTGCCAAATTCTTTTTAACCACTGTCTCACTTAATCCTAACAAAAACCTTGAAGGATGAGTATTATTAGCTGTAATTTTTCAAATGAGAAAATCATCACCCTAAATCACCTGCTCCTCAAACTCAGGTTTACATCATTTAAATAATATGCTCTTTCCACCATACTGGACAGTTATCTGGGCTGCATTTTCCATCTCTATGCCAGAGGAAGTTTGGACCAGAATACCTAAAGACTTGTTCAACTCCAACATGTTGCATTATATATATTATGCTGAGGACAGAGTTCATTAAAACAGTAATTTCTTTCCTTGATTGTGTTTTCTATGTTAGGAAGTTCCTGTCAACATTGGAAGAGCTGGTGCATGTGTTGTGGTGGTGAAGCTGCCATAAAGCTATCTTTATAAATAGGATGGAAAATGGGCATTTCAAGAAATGGAATAGGAAGAAGAGAGAAAGAAGAAATATATTCTTTTCTTCAATTAGTAATTCAATATTAACATTATGGTATCATTTTAATATGTATTTATAATTGCTCTCATTTGAGAAGTCAAAGCAAGTTTTCAAACATGAATTACATATAGGTGTTAGATGTATGTTGTTCCAGCTGATAATGTAAATGGAAATCCAATAGCCTAGGTTTAGTCTCCTTACTAAAATTATTAACGAAAATCAATTATGGCCACGGTATGAAAGTTGGCAAAACCATTGGTAATTTTCACTTTAAGAATATGAGACATTAAAAGCATTTTTTATTTCAAAAAGCAAAAGGTACTCTATTATCTGAAATATATAAAAGAGAATATTTAAAGCTTAAAACACAAAGTCTGATTTTCAGTAAGACATCATTCTATTATTCAAATATATCCCAAAAAGATAAATTACACCTCACATTTCTAAACAGGAAAACTTTACTAGATTGAGACTAAAAAACACCTCATTTACATAATTCGTTATGCTGATCACAGTATATTAAAGTTTTCAGACTTACTCATTTACAGTACAATCTTCCAAAGCATGCATACAGATTTAGTATTTGTTAATATATTGTCTTATTAAATTACCAGTAAATATTATTGTAAATTCATATATGCAATCTATATAAGAAAATAGTCAACATTTGTCATATTGATACAAACTGCGACCTCAGCTTTTGAGTGTCAGAGCCTTGCTTATATTTCTCAAACATCTCTTTGAACTATGTAAACAATATCATTAAGTTAAACAAGTTTTCAAAAGCAAAACAATTTTTAAATGCAGTATAATTGAGAAGATGTTCTACAATATTAACACATGGGAACACCAAAATGTTCAATATTCATAGTTAACTCTAAAATTACCTTTTATGTACCAATGCATAGTTTCTGTTAATATTATATTCATTCAGAAGAAAATGGTAAGGATATATGTACCAGAAAAAAAAACTTTTAAAATTAAAAAACAGAAAAATATCTAGTTGGGTAGTATTTTACCTTTAAATTCTTACTTCCATTTATCCCATTATAGAAATATTTAAGATAAAATGCTGAACAAAACTTCTATATGAAAGTAACTTTTAAAGTACACATATGATTTTAGAATTTATGTAATATGTTCTTTTTAACAAGCTTTATATTGTAGTGTGTGAAACAAACAAATAAAACTCAGAGATGTTTATAACATGTACTACTAATTTTTAAGTTCTAAAAAAGAGAAACATAAGTTGCACAAATATATCTATACTTTCGCAAATTGAATTTAAATAAAATCTATTTCCTCTGTCTTTAGTGTGGCTTTAGATTATGATAAGTGCAGCTTAAATTTGCTTTTTTTTATATCTTCCCAATAACTAAAATATTTAAATATAAAAATAAAATTCCCTCCTTTGTTTCTTATTGCTGCCACTGTCTTTAATTATAGCTTTGTTTCTTATTGCTGCCACTGTCTTTAATTATAGATGTCTATAGACATCTTCAGTTCTAGGGTTGTAGAGATGGAAACATAGAGATACTGTTAACAATAAACACACACACACACACACACACACACACACACACACACAGAGCTCTGTTGAATTATAAAATTCATACCTTATCCAAATCAGTGCCAACATTCACTTATTTAAACATTTAATCCTAGAGCACAGTATGGCCTGTCAAGTTAAATTGGAAGAGGAAATTTTTCCAATGGGAAAGGAAAGAACAAAGGACCTATCATATCAATCACAGCCTAACTTCCCAATGCTCCAGTCACACCTAAGTGGCATCAATAGGGAGACTCTGTCCAGAGTCATGCCTGATCAGGCAAGTAGAGATTGAATACTATCTTCTTGTTTGTCCATTTGTGCTTGTTTCATTTTGATCAGGTATATCAGGCATTGACTAGTAGGAGGTATATATATATATATATATATATATATATATATATATATATATACATATATATATAGGGTTATATACATAGGGTTATATATATATAAGACTAGGGTTACTGTTGCATAGCTGTATTTGAGTATTTGAAAATTGTATTAATCCACTATGGCTTAGCTGGATTACCAAACTCTAAGAAAATCTGAGTAGTTAGAATGGAGAGCTACAGAGGCTCATAGCACTATAACATAACTGTGCTTGCCTTAGTCAAACCTGGTTGGGAAAAGGAGTTAAATGGGAAAGCCCTTGTTACTATGGTGTAGTAGAGATGAACTGTCAGTCTGGTTTAAGCTAATAAGGATAAGAGACAGAGTCTGTTTATATATTCTCTCAACGAGTGGAAGGGCTGACACATTTAGGCACTGCACTTATATTGAAAAAATGATGTTAGTTCTTGATTTTTCTGTAATGACTATGACCTTGTGCAGGATCTCCCATTCTTCAGCCATGAACCTGTATCATGATTACTTTCTAGGAAACAGCCATCAGCTACTTTATCTGTATTTCCACAGGGCATGCAGGAACTTCTAAATACCTTCTATACCACACAGGAGCTTAAGGAGAGTAGGGCACTAAACTTGGCTCATTCCTTTGCTTAGGTCATCCATCAACTTGACTCAGATGTGGTTGCTGACCCGTTTCGATATGGAGAGAACACTGAAAGGAAGTCTCTGCCTAGAGGCCCAAAGAGGGTATAGAACAAAAATTCCTCTGATTTCAGATTTTCCCTTAAGCTCTCTAAAAAGATTCCTACACTGAAAACTTAGTCCAGAAAGGAAAGGAGAACATAAAACACATGTTTTATCATCTGCTGTCATTCTGTCCTCTTTCTCTTACCACAGTCATCTGAGGTAGAGGGACGGATTTTCTAGTTACTTTTCCTTTTTTGTAACAGACTTCTTTTACATCATATCCCTCTTGCTGGAGACACTAAACTTAACCTAAATGATGGAAAGAATATCTCCTCTCTAGTCTGTTGAGGATACTACATGAACCTACATGAACTCCTTTAAAAGGAAAGTTTTAAAATGTTTTTTTATAATTTTTCTTCCTCTCTTGACAATACTTGCTTTTCAAGATTCTGGCCTGGTACAGATGAGAGAAAAATCCTATTTTATAGGCTAAAAGTTAATATTAACAACCTCTTTTTTGGATTCCTGTTACAATCCTAATTTCCTCTCTTATACACACACATATACACACAGAACATAAACAATGAGGGAAATGGCACACCTAGAAAAATATGAAATATCTCATACATGAATAAATATTAAAAGATAAAATCACATTACTATTTTCAAAAATAGTATCCCAGTGTCACAATAAATTTATTAAGAATCTACTGTGTTGGGGGTCCTGGATGTCTCAGTCTGTTAAGCATTCAACTCTTGATTTCAGCTCAGGACATGATCTCATGGTTGTGAGATTGAGCCTCACATTGAACTCCCTACTGGGTGTAGAGCCTGATTAAGATTATTTTTCTCCTTTTCCCTCTGCTCCTCTGCCCCTTCCCCTCTCACACGTGCATGTATACTTTTCTCTCAAAAAAATGTGTCTTAGACTAGAGACTAATCTCTACTAAATCCAGGTGTATATAATTTAGATTATATTCCAAATAACGGAGGAGATTTTGGTTGCCTCTCCTCTACAAATACCAGCTGAATTTGCCAAGTTCACATTTCATCTAAGGTCATGGAGATCCTCACACAAACATCCCAGAGCCATATAAGAAATTCAGTATCTGTCTGAGATACTGAACATGATATTATTTCATGGATACTTGGACTGTTTTCATAATTTGGCTATTGTACATAATGCTCTAAATATGGGGGTACATATATCCTTTTGAATTAGTATTTCTGTATTCTTCGTTTAAATACCTAGTAGTATAATTTCTTTATAATAGGGAAGTTATATTTTTAAACTTTTGAGGAAACTCCACAATATTTTCCAGAGTGGCTACATCCATTTGCATTCTCACCAATAGTGCAAGAAAATTCCCCTTTCACCACATCCTCACCAACACATGTTGTTTCTTGCATTGTTAATTTTAGCCATACTGAGAGGTGTGAGTTGATATCTCACTGTAGTTTTGATTTGAATTCCCCTGATGGTAAGTTATGGTGAACATCTGTTCATGTGTCTGTTAGCCATCTGTAGGTATTCTTTGGAAAAATGTCAAATCATATCTTCTGTCCATCTTTAAATCTGATTATTCATTTTTGGGGTGTTGAGATTTATAGGTTCTTTATATAATCGAGACACTAACCCTTTTCCAAATATGTCATTTTCAGATATCTTCTCCCATTCTGTTGTTGCCTTTTATTTTTGTTTATTGTTTCCTTCTCTGTGCAAAAGTTTTTATTTTGACGAAGTCCCAATAGTTTATTTTTGCTTTAGTTTCCCTTGCTGCGGGCAACATATCTAGAAAGAAGTTTCTACAATACTTGTCAAAGCAGTTACTGCCTGTGTTCCTCTCGAGGATTTCTATTGTTTTAGGTCTCAAATTTAGGTCGTCATTCCATTTTGAGTTTATTTTTGTGTTTTATATAAGACACAGGTCCAGTTTCATTTGTTTCTTTTTCTTTTTTTTTTTAATTCAAGTTAGTTACCATACAGTGTAGTATTGGTTGTAGGAGTAGAACCCAGTAATTCATCATTTACACCTAACAACCAGTGCTCGTCCCAACAAGTGTCCTCCTTAATACCCATCACCCATTTAGTCCGTTCCCCCAGACACCTCTCCTCTAGCAATCCTCAATTTGTTCTCTGCAATTAAGAGTCTCCTATGGTTTGCCTGTATGTTTTTATCTTATTTTTCCCTCCCTTTCCCTACGTTCATCTGTTTTGTTTCTCAAATTCCACATATGAGTGAAATAATATATTTGTTTTACTCTGACTGACTTATTTTGCTTTGTATAAGACACTCTATTTTCATCCATGTTGTTGCAAATGGCAAGATTTCATTCTTTTTTGTCACCTTGTGATATTCCATTGTATAAATATATGTACCACATCTTCTTTATCCATTAATCAGTTGATGGACATTTGACCTCTTTCAATATTTTGGCTATTGTTGATAGTGCTGCTATAAACATTGTGGAGCATGTGCCCCTTCAAATAAGCATTTTTGTATCCTTTGGATAAATACCTAGTGGTGCAATTGCTGTGTCCTACAGTGGTTCTTTTCTTTAATTTTTTGAGAAACCTCCATATTGTGGAGAAAGGGGAACACATTTGCACTGTTGGTGGGAATGTAAACAGGTACAGCCACTCTGGAAAACAGTTTCATTCATTTTCTTGTAGCTGTACAGTTTCCTCAACACCATTTGTTGAAGAAAGGATATCTTTTTCCCATAGAATATTCCTTCCTACTACATCAAAGGTTAATTGACCATATAATTGTAGGTTCATATCTGGGTTTTCTATTCTGTTCTATTGAACTATGTGTCTATGTTGGTGCCAGTATCATACTATTTTTACTACTACACCTTTGTAATATAACTTGAAGTCAAGAATTAGTGATACCTCCAGCTTTGCTTTTCTCTTTCAAGAATGCTTTGACTATTTGGAATTGGTCATTGTTCCATACAAATTTAAGGATTGTTTGTTCTAGCTCTGTGAAAAATGCCAGTAGTATTTTGGTACAGATTGCATTCATTGTGTAGATTGCTTTGGATAATATAGACATTTCATTGATACTTCATGCAAACTATGAAAATAGAATGTCTTCCCATTTCTTTGTGTCACCTTCAATTTCATTTGTAAGTGTCCTATAGTTTTCAGAGTACAGATATTTACCTCTTTAGGTAAGTTTATTCCTAGTTATCTTATTGTTTATTGTACAATTATAAACAGCAATGATTCCTTAATTTCTCTTTCTGCAGCTTCATTATTGGTGTATAGAAATGCAACAAATTACTTTATGCTAATTTTGTATCCTGTGACTTTACTGAATTTGTTTATCACCTCTAGAAGTTTTCGGTGGAGTATTTTGGGATTTCTAAATAGAATATTATGTCATCTACAAATTGTGAGATTTTACTTCTTCCTTGCCAATTTGCACGTCTTTGCTTTTTGTTGTCATATCGTTGTGGTTAGGACTTCCAGTACTATGTTAAATAACAGTGATGACATTGAACATCTTTGACTTGTTCCTGACCATAGAGGAAAAGCTCCCAGTTCTTTCCCAATGAGGACGATATTAGCTATGGGTTTTTCATATACAGCTTTTATTATATTGTGGCATGTTCCCTGTAAACGTAATTTGTTAACGGTTTTTATCATGAATGAATATTATAGTTTCTCAAATGCTTTTTCTGCATTTATTAAAATGATCGTATGATTCTTATCCTTTATTAATATGGTTTATCACATTGATTGATTTGTGAATATTGAACCACCCTTGCAACCCAGGAATAAATCCTACCTGATTGCGGTGAATGATTTTTAAATGTTGTTTCGGATTTGTTTCACTAGTATTTTATTGAGAATTTTTTCATCCTTGTTCATCAAAGATATTTGCCTATTGTTATCTTTTTTGGTGAAGTGTTTATATGCTTTGGTATCAGGGTAATTTTGGCCACTACAATGAATTTAAAAGTTTTTCTTCCTTTTATATTTTTTGGAATAGTTTGATAAGAATAGATATTAACACTTCCTTAAATGTTTGGGAAAATTCACGTGTGAAGCCATTTGGTCCTAGACTTTTGTTTTTTGGGAGGTATTTGATTGCTGATTCACTTTCTTTGCAGGGTATTGGTCTGTTCAAAATTTCTCTTTATTTGCCTTTCAGTTATGGTAGTTTATATGTTTCTAGAAATTTATCCATTTCTTCCAGATTGTCCAATTTGTTGACATATAGTTTTGACAATATTCTCTGTTTGTATTGTTGTACTGATGGCTATGATCTCTCCTCTTTAATTCATGATTTTATTTATTTGGTTCTTTTCTCTCTCTTTTTTTTTTTTGATAAGTCTGGCTAGAGTTTTATCAATTTTATTAAATTTTTCAAAGAGCCAGCAACTGGTTTCATTAATCTGTTCTATTATTTTTTTTGTTTCTATTTCATTTATTTTTGCTCTTATCTTTATTGTTTTCTTCCTTCTGCTGACTTTAGGCTTTGCTTTTTCTGCTTTTTCTAGTTCCTTTATGTGTAAGGTTAGGTAGTGTACTTGAGATTTTTCTTGTTTCTTGAAGTAGACCTACCTGTATTGCTAGATATTTTTCTCCTAGTACTACTTTTGTGACATTCCAAAGGTTTTTGAACACACAGGTGTTTCTGTTTTAATTTTTCCCATATATTTATTTATTTATTCTTTGATTTTCTGTTTGACTCATTCATTGTTTACTAGCATGTTGCTTAACCTCCATGTATTTCTGGTCCTTCAAAATTTTTTCTTGTAGTTAACTTACTTTTTTTAATTTAAAAAAATTCTTGATTTTTTTTTTATTTTGAGAGAGAGAGAAAGAGAGAGAGAGAGACAGAGGATGAGTGAGGAAGGATCAGAGAGAGAGGGAGACACAGAATCTGAAGCAGGCTCTAGGCTCTGAGCTGTTAGCACAGAGCCAGGCATGGGACTCAAATCCACAAACCACGAGCCCATGACCTGAGCTGAAGTTGGACACTCAACCGACTGAGCCACCCAGGTGCCTCTAAATTTCTTTAATATTTATTCATTTTTGAGAGAAAGGGTGAGTGTGAGTTGGGGAGGGGCAGAGAGAGGGAGACAGAGGATCTGAAGCAGGCTCTGAGCTATGAGCATAGAGCCCAATTGGGGCTCAAATGTTTGACCATAATATCACAACCTGAGCCGAAATCAAGTTGGCCACTTAACCTGTTGAGCGTCCCTTTGTGGTTAACTTCTAATGTCATAGCATTGTGGTTAGAAAAGGTATACGATGTGATTCCAACATTTTGTAATTGTTGAGATTGATGTGGGATCTACTGTGTGATATATTCTGGGAAATACCTCAAGTGGACTTGAAAATGATATGTATTCTAATGTTTTATAATGAAATGTTCTGAATATATCTGTTAAGTCAAACTGGTTCAGTATATCAATCAAAATCAGTTTATTTATTTATTTATTCATTCATTCATTCTGTTGCTTTTGGTTTTTATTCAAATCCCAGTTAGTTAATATACAGTGTAATATTAGTATCGGGTGTACAATATAGTGAGTTAACACTGCAATACAAAAGCCAGTGCTCATCACAAAAGTGTACTCCTTGATCCTCATCACCTACTTAACCCATCCCCCCTAACCTCCCTGGTGGTAACCAACAGTTTGTTCTCTAAAGTTAAGAATCAGTTTGCCTCTCTCTCTCTCTCTCTTATTTTTCCTGTTGTTTTTTTTTTTCTTTTTTTACTGGGTGATATGTTAATTGTATTAAGTGGCATATTAGAGTTCTTTACTATTATTGCATTATAATCAATTAGTTCCTTTGTTATTAATTGTTTTATGTATTTGAGTGTTCCTATTTTGGGTGCATACATATTTACAATCCATATATCTTCTTGTTGGATTGTCTCCTTTATTATGATATAGTGTCCTTCTTTATCTCTTGTTACAGTCTTTGTTTTAAAGTCCAGTTTCTGGGGCACCTGGGTGGCTCAGTCGGTTAAGCATCCGACTTCAGCTCAGGTCATGATCTCACGGCTCATGAGTTCGAGCCCTGCATCGGGCACTGTGCTGACAGCTCAGAGCCTGGAGCCTGCTTCGGATTCTGTGTCTCCCTCTCTCTGTCCCTCCCCCATTCACACTCTGTCTCAAAAATGATAAACGTTAAAAAAATTAAAAAAATAAATGAAGTCCAGTTTCTATGATTTAAGTATTGCTAATTTTGTTTTCTTTTTTTCACATATGTGTGTGATAAATGCTGCCCCATCCTCTCACTTTCAATCTATAGGTGTTTTAAGTCTAAAATGAGTCTCTTGTAGGCAGCACATAGATAGGTATTTTTTAAATCCATTCTGACACTCTATGTCTTTTGACTGGAGTATTTATTGCATTTACATTTACAGTGATTATTGATAGATGTGTATTTATTGCCATTTTATTACTCATTTTGTCACTGTTTCTGGGAATTTTCTCTGATCCTTTTTTGTGTTTATAACTTTGGGTCTCTCCATTGCACTCAATTAGTTCCCTTTAATATTTCTCGCAGGGCTGGTTTAGTGGTCATGAACTCCAATAGTTTTTATTCAGGAAACTGTCTTTCCCTCTATTCTGAGTGATAGACTTGCTGTATAAAGTATTCTTGGCTGCAGATATTTCCCATACAGCACATTGAATATATCATGCTACTCCTTTCCAGGTTGCCTAGTTTCTGTCGAGAAAGCTTCAGCAAGCCTTATGAGTTTTCTCTTCTAAGTTAAGGACTAATTTTGTCTTGCTGCTTTTAAGATTTTTTTGTTATCACTATATTTTGAAAATGTAATTACAATATGTCTTGGTGTTTTCCTGCTTTTGTTGATTTTGATGGGAGTTCTCTATGCCTTTTGGAACTAGATGTTTGTTTCTTTTTCCGGATTAGGGAAGTTTTCTGTTTCAAATAAATTTCTTCCTCTCTCTCTCTCTCTCTCTCTCTCTCTCCTTCTACTTCTTCTCTGGGATTCCCATAATACAAATGATGCATGGGTGGTTCAGTGGTAGAATTCTTGCCTGCCATTATACAAATGTGCTGGAGACCAAAAGACAATAGCCCTGATGGTGATGCCCAGGGTGAAGACCTAAGGTTCAAGGGCCATTTGCCCAGAGCCTGGACCCTGCCGGAAGGCAAGGGTGTCTACAGGCCAGTGCTGGACAGGGAAGTCAGGGAACTATGGTTTCCAATCCAAGTGGTTCTGTTTGACCCCAGAGGATGGCTGGTTAGCCAAAGACGGGTAAGATTCCTCAGAGGAGGAACAACCTAAGACAGGCACAGTCGTATTGGGGTTAGCAGGAAAATCTGTGCAGGGACTAAGCAATATCATTAACCTGGGTGTAAGGAAGAGCCCTCAAGAATAAGCCCCTGCTGTGATAGCTGCAGGGTGAAGCAAAAGGGCTCCAGTGCTGCCCCCTCCTTCCCAGAGCTGAAATATATGCTGCTGGTTCTGACCTGTTTATTTAGTGTTATAAGCCTTAGACATATAGTGTTGATTATTGTAGAAATAAAAGAAAATCATTCAATAGTAATAACATGAGATATAATTCCTAACCTTTTCTCACTATACTCAAGAGTGCAGCCCGACCCTCAGGAATGTGGTAAATGCTATAGTTTTCAGGGTAAGACATGATTAATGGTCAGTAGATAATAAATAATCTTAGGGAGTAACTTTAGAGAAAAACATGTTTTTCACATAATCTTTCGACTGTAGCCAGAGCTTTTAATTGATATTTGTATACTTTGTTCTTATCCTTTCAACCCATAATATTTACCAGAATGTATCCATTAGTTATACTTCGATTGCATGTGAGCTGTTTTTTACCTTCATATACTGATTGTTTAAACATTCTATGTAACCTTGAGAAACAAGCATTCTTTAAAGTTTTATGGAATGTGAAGTTTGTTTTAATCAGTTGGAACCTTGAGAAACATGCATACTTTATTTTACTAGAAACCTTAAAAAATGGAATGATTTCATCCTGTCAATCTTTACAAGATGTATACTTGCTGTGCTTAGAAAAAATGCATAAAACCCTGAAGAAAAAATAAACTTTTAACAGTCCAGATAAGAGGCTGTCTCCAGGAGACTGACTTCGCGTCTTCTCCTGTGCCTAGACCAACCCTCAGTCAGGTGAAACCCTGGACCAGCAGGAACCCCTGAAGTAGGAAATGGCCTCCAGCAGGGTGAACTCTAGCACAAACGTTACTATGTTTGAGGAATTACTGAGTTCCCTAAGTCTGTACTTGTGTTGCCAAATACTTTCTGTCGTTTGTTCAGCTTCATTGTTCTCCATTATTTTGTTTTCTAGGTCCCTAATTCATTCTTCTGCTTCTTCCAGTCTGCTGTTCATTTAATCAATCAAACCTGTTTCCGATTTTGTTTATTACATACTTCATCTCTGATTGATTCTTTTTTGCTGTTTTCTCGTGTCTGTTTTTATTTTTTATGTATTTAATTATTTTAATGTAAATTCAAGTTAGTTAACATACAGTGTAGTATTGGTTGCAGGAGTAGAACTCAGTAATTCATCACTTATGCATAACACCCAGTGCTTATCCTAACAAGTGTCCTCCTTAATACCCATCACCCATTTAGTCTGTTCCCCCAGACCCCTCTCCTCTAGCAATCCTCAGTTTGTTCTCTGCATTTAAGAGTCTCTTATGGTTTGTGTCCCTCTCTGTTTTATCTTATTTTTCCCTCCATTCTCCTATGTTCATCTGTTTTATATCTTAAGTTCCATATATGAGTGAAATCATATATTTGTCTTTGTCTGATTGACTTATTTTGCTTAGCATAATACCCTCCAGTTCCATTCATGTTGTTGCAAATGGCATTATTTCATTCTTTTTTTTTTTTGTAGTGAAAATAAAAACCAAAATGAGATACCACCACACACCTGTCAGAGTGGCTAAAATTAACAACTCAGGAAACAACAGATGTTGGCAAGAATACAGAGAAAAGGATCCCTTTTGCACTGTTGTTGGGAATGCAAACTGGTACAGCCACTCTAGCAAACTGTATGGAGACTCCTCAAAAAGTTAAAAATAGGACTACACTATGACCCAGCAATTGCACTACTAGGAATTTATCCAATGGATACAGTAATGTTGATTTAAAGGGGCACATGCACCCCAGTGTTTATAGCAGCACCAGTTACAATTGCCAAATCATGGAAAGAGCCCAACTGTCCATCCACTGATGAATGGATAAAGATGTGATTGATTCTTTTTTAACTCCTTTACCTCTGTAGTAAGGATCCCCATAATGTCTTCTATTCTTTCCTCATGCCCAGAAAGTATCCTTATGACTGTTGCTTTATGTTCCATCAGGCATAATACTTATATTTGTTTCTTTTAGATCTCTGACCACTGCCTTATCTTCTTTCCTGTGGGATAAATTTCTTGATCTTGGCATTTTTTTCTGAGTCCCTACCTCTTCATCTATATTAGAAAAGTCAGCTATGTTTCATGCTCCTGAAAGTAATGGCCTAATGAAGAAGAGGTCTTGTGGTACCCAGCATCTGGTGTGTCAAAGAATGTCTCTGGTGTGTGCTGTGTGTGTTCTGTTGTTGTGTTTTGGCTGCTCTATCCTTTAGTCTAGTTATCTGCAGAGGGTGGGCAGTGGTTGGTCCCTGGTCTGAATGTGGTAAATTTTAACTGGGTGTGCTCTGGTAGCTTGTGAAATAAGACTTGATACCACTTCAACCAGAATGAGGCCCAGCAGAACTCTCTGTTTGGGAAATGTGGTGTAGACTTGTGTTTATGTTGGTCTTCTGAGAAAGGGTATCACCTTGGTGGGACCAAGGCAAGTTGGACTAAGGGCATTCCTGCCAGAGCTCATAGGGGTTGGGGTTGGTGTAAGCAAGTTAGGCAGACAGAATTGGAGCTGTGCTTCTTCCTGCAAGAAGTTCTGTGCTTATGCTGAGTGGCGGGGAAGGGAATGGGATAAACCAGGTCCTTGGTTTCCAGAGGGGCATCTCATGAAAGCTGACTCTCAGTGATATGTTCCTGAGAAAAGCAAATAACCTCTTCACAGCGTGCCCCAAGTATTCTTCAGATTGCTATTTCTGCACAGTCTGCCCTCTGGTTGTTGGCCTGCCTCCTCTTCAGGAGAAGAACAGTGTGCTTTGAGCACTGTCCAACTGACTACTGACCGCTATGTGACCACTCTGGACCAGTGACCAGTGAACAACTCTGTCCACTGACCTTTAAAACTCCAGGCTTTAAGCCTCGCTGGTTAGAGTAACTCAAGAAATTTAGCCCACTCCCATTTACAATCAAGTTGCTTTTGGAAAATATTCATTTTGTACATTATCCTTTGTGCTTTTCTTTCTCTCACCCTTATCTGAAACCATGGCAGTACCAATGATCCATTTCTCCCCTAAACCATGTCTCCAATCTTCCTGCCTTCTTGTATGTGGCTTCTATTCCTTAAGTTTTGGAAATTGTTTTCATTTTTTAAGTTGATTTCTGGGGTATTTAGGATGATTTGATTGTTATCTAGTTTTTTTCCATGGGATGAGATGGACCTATGGACCTCCTACTTCCCACTACTATCTTTAAAACCCTCTCTCAGTCTCATTCTGTTTTATAGATGAATAATATTTTAAATTATTCTAGTTTTCTTTCTTTTGTTCAGCTTGATTACTTTCCATTACTCCATTATTCTGGCATCTAAGTCACCCATTTGTACCTCTGCTTCCTCCATTCTGCCATTCTTTCTATCTAGCATATTTATCATTTCATTCATTGAGGTCTTTATCTATGTTATGTTATTCCTTATCACTGTTTTAAGATTCACTCATGTCCTCCACTCTTTACTCAAGTCCAATGAGTTTCATTATGATGATTACTTTAAGTCATCTATCAGTTCTGTTACTTATATCTGTTGTGCTCATATCTCTGGCCTTGACCTTTTCTTGATTTTTCATTTGTGATAATACTCTCTTTCTCTTCATTTTGTCTGACTCTTTGTGTCTGTTTCTGTGTTAATAAAGTAATATGTGTCTTCTCTTGAAAGTAGTGACTTTATGAAGAAGAGAACCTAGAGTACCCTACACTGCAGTATCTCCTGTTCTCCAGAATCTTGCACTTCAGCAGAGTATTCTGAGTCATTCTTATGCCCTGCTATTGTGTCTGAGTCACTTTTCCTTTCAGTGCATTTGTCTTCACTCACTGTCTGCCCTTTGTAGGCTGTGCTTGCTCTCTGTGGTGTTAGTGGGAGCCATGCAGCCTAGCTCTGAAGGGACATTCCCGCCATGGAAGTTGGAAGCAGAGCAGTGGTCATAGCAAAATTTCTGCTGAGCCAGTAGTCTTATGCCAGATCCCTGAAATGCTGTGGCAGCTGGGGCTGTGTACTGGGTCAGCCAGTGGTGCAAAGGTGTGAGTGGGTCAGAGTGATGGCTGAGTTCAGCATCTAAAGATGCCTGGGTGCTGCACAGAGGCTATATTCAATGCCAGAGAGCAGTTGTGTGTGCACCTGGTGACTAGGTGAGGCACACACACATGGCCTTAATAAAATTTGCCTTAAGCCCAGGGCCAAGGCTAATAGGCTTGAAGTGGGCAAGTCCTTACTGGAATTCACAGGCATGGTGTACTGCTAGCAGGTTAGGAAGCAAGTGTCTGTGCATCCCTGACTTTCACAAATGGTCCTGTATTTAAGCTGGAGCATGGGGAAAGAAAGTGATGCCAGCAACTCCCTCATTTTCATAGAAATGCCTAAAACCACTCTGAAATCAACATGAACAGATCTGTCCCCATATTGACCCTGGCAAAACTGCTGTTTTTATGTTGCCTCTCTGCACAGGATTTGGTCTTTTTAAGGGCAGCAGCCCAGATATCACTTGCACTACTGGCTCACACAATGCTGTGTCAACTGACTTTTAAAGCTCTATCTATGATAGAAACCACACTGGTTATGCAAAATCATGGAATTCAACCCCTTTGGTTTTCATACCCAAACGTTATGGGGATTAAAGTTCCCTGTGTGAGTTCCCTGGTATGAGGACAAGTATTACTACCCTCTTTGCACATGAAGCTTCCTCCCTTATGCAGGCAGCCCCGCTCTGCCTTTCTAATGTTCCTAAGTTTTAAGATGCAGCTTATTCTCTGTATTTGGTTGTGGAGTTTGTTATTCAGCCTTAAGATTACTCTCTGTTTTAGTTACATGGATGTGGATGATATCTAGTTGTAAATATGGGACAGGGTGAGCTCAGGTTCCTTTTATTCTGCCATGTACCCAAGCTACTCTTGCTTCTACAAGACCTTTAAATAAGAGTTAGTACTTATTTTTATAAATATATTTCAACAAATAGAAAAAGAAGGAAAGCTTCCAAATTCATTCAATGAGGTCAGCATTACCCGGATCCAAAAACTAGGTAAAGACACCAAAAAAAAAAAAAAAAAAAAAAAAGAGAGAGAGAGAGAGAGAGAGAGAGAGAGAGAGAGAAAGAATTATAGCCCAATATCTATAATGAACATACATGCAAAAATCCTCAAAAAAAAAAAAAAAAAAACAAGCAAACCAAATCCAACAATATATATTTAAAAATCATTCATCGGGAGGAGTAGGAAGACCTGCTGCTCTCCGGTGTCTTTCAAACTAAGAAGGACTGAAATCGAGGGACTCTCAATCTCAAAGATATGCAGGAAGAGGAGTTGGAGGCTACGGGGAAGAGAAAGCGAAATCCAGAAAATCCTGGGAGACTGAGTGAGTGCAATTTGGGAGATAGAAAGAGAGCCGCGAAGGTGCGGACTGCGGGAAGTGGGCCCCGGGCCCAGGGCCTCTTCTGCCAAAAAATAAGGAGAAGAGAAAGAGCAGCGGGGAAAGTACCTCGGACGGGGCGGGGAGGGAGTTTATCATTCAGTCCCTATCCATGACATGAGGCTATTTGGAGAGAAGGTTCGTTGCTCATGGCAGAGCTGGTGGAATTTTCTTCCCTCTGGAGCCAGTGACGCTGTCCCAGCCTGTGACACAGAGAGGCACCGCCCCATCATAGGATTGGTGCTGAGTCAGGGACACAATTTACATAGGGAAAACCGGGCGTGCAAGGGGCTCACGATCACCCAGCATGTCATACTGCCCCTGCAAACCAGACTGACTTGAGGATGGACACAGAGGAGTGTTCTGAGACCATAGGTCCATGAAAAGAGGCTAGAGGGACGCCATTGTGGTGGTAGCACCAGTACTGAGAAAGAGACTCAACTGACATAAGGCGCAGCGGTCTGAATGAGTTACAGGAACTAAGATGTGCTTGGGGTGCATGAACGCCCAGCAAATTGCACTGCACTGCATGCAACCCGAACAGAGTTGAGGACAGAAACAGAGGAGTATTTTCAAACTCCGGGTCCATGAAGAGGAGGCTGGGAGGACGCCATTGTGTTCAAGCCGGTGCTGAGTCAGAGACTCAATTTACATAAGGCATGGCGGTCAGAGCGAGTTAAAGGAACTCAGATGAACTTGGGGCATACGACCACCCAGGAAACTGAATGGCACTGGTAACCTGGATAGAGTTGAGGATGGAAACTGAGGAGTGAGCTGAGACTGTGGGGGCTTGGAGGGCGACATTGTGGTTGCACATTCCCACAAAGCCAAACCCTAGGACTCCACCTCCCAACAGTGGAAATGGGACCCGCCTACACCAGGCCACGCCCCTCCTCAAATGTGAGATGCCCTTCTGCAGGAGTAGTAGCCACGGAGACACAAATACTGCAGAATTGCTAAGATTAATTCTAGGTCAATTCTTCTCTTTTAGATGTATACTCCCTCTACTCCTTCCTACCTCTCCCCACCTTTAAACCAGTCACCTAGGGGTTTTGGCTTGCTTAAACAGACATTTAACCCACTCTCTCAATGCATGTGCTACACCTCCCTCTTTAATTTCCTATCTCTCTCTATGGAAGAGTCAGGCCACATTGGTGCATCTGGGCAACATCTAACTTCAATTCTCTTTCCTCACATCCTTCCTTATTTTGTTTTCTCTCTTGCTGGAGTAAGTCTTCTAATCTCTCTATCTGGCCAAAATTCAATTTCTTCTTCTCCCCACACCTGTCACTATTCTATGTATGCCTGCCATCAGCAGAGCACACACCCTATCATTAACATGTAGCCCCTCACAAGACTGTACAGGAAATAGTGACAGCAAAGAAATGATGAAAGCAGACATAAGCAACTTAACAAACAAGAATATAGAATGATAAACATAAAAATCTCACTGGGCTTGAAAAAAGTATAGAAGAAAGCAGGGGGACCCCGGAGGCAAAGATCAAGGTCCTAAAAAAACGGACGGGAGGAATTAAAAAATGCTTTAAATGAGGCACAAAACAAATAGGAGGTGGCCACAGCGTGGATTGAAGAGGCAGAAGAGAGAAGAGGTGAATTAAAAAATAAAATTATGGAAAAGGAGGAAACAGAGAAAAAGAGAGAGAAACTGATTCAGGAACAGGAAAGGAGAATTTGAGAGCTGAGAGATACAATCAAAGGAAAAAATATCCGTATTATAGGAATTCCAGAGGAAGGAGAGAAAGAAAGGAGTTGAAGCAGAACTTGAACAAATCATCACTGTGAGCTTCCCCAACATGAAGAAGGAAATGGGCATTGAAGTCGAAGAGGCACAGAGAATTCCCCTCAGACGTAACCTGAATAAACCCTCAGCACGACATATCATAGTGAAGCTGGGAAAATGCAAAGACAAAGAGAGATTTCTGAAAGCAGCTATGGATAAATGGGCCTTGACAACAAAGGCAGACACATTAGGGTAGTAGTGGACTTATCTACAGAAATTTGGCAAGCCAGAAAGAAATGGCAGGAAATCTTCAATGTGATTAACAGGAAGGATATGCAGCCAAGAATCCTTTACCCAGCCAGCCTGTCATTCAAAATGGATGGAGAGATAAAGGTCTTCCCAAACAAACAAAAACTGAAGAATACATCACAAATAAACCAATCTTACAAGAGATCCTGAGGGAGACTCTATGAAGGAAAGATTGCAAGGAACACAGCACCAGAGACATCCTTACAAGCATGAAAACTACCGATAACACCGTGACTCTAAACCCATATTTTTAAATATTAACGCTGAATGTAAACAGACTAAATGCTCCATTTAAAGACACAGGGTAACAGAATGCATTAAAAAACAAGATCCATCTATTTGCTGTCTTCAAGAGACCCATTTTAGACGAGAGGACTCCTTCATATTGAAAGTGAGGGGATGGAGAACTATCTACCATGCTACAGGAACTCAGAAGAAAGCTGGAGTAGCAACACTTATATCGGACAAACTGGACTTTAAAGTAAAAGATGTAATAAGAAATGAATAAGCGCATTATATAATAATCACAGGGACTATCCAGCAGGAAGAGCTAACAATTATAAATATCTACACACCAAATTCGGGGACACCCAAATTTGTAAAGCAACTAATTACAAATGCAAGCAATCTTATTGATAAAAATGTGCTACTTGCAGGAGACCTTAATACCCCACTCACAGCACTGGATAGACCCACTAAACAGAGAATCAGCATAGAAACAATGGACCTGAAACACACGTTGGAACAGATGGGCCTGACAGATATCCTCAGGGCCCTTCACCCAAAAGCAAAGGAATTTACATTCTTCTCAAATGCACAGGGTGCATTTTCCAAGATAGAACATAAATTTGGGGCACAAGGAAACACTGAATAAGTATAAAAAATTGAGATCATACCATGCACACTTTCAGACCACAATGCTTTGAAGCTTGAAATCAACCACACAAAAAAGTCTGGGAAACCCCCACAATTTGGAGACTAAAGAACAAACTACTAAAAGACGAATGGGTCAACCAAGCAATCAGAGAAGAAATTAAAAAATACATGGAAAGAAATGAAAATGAAAATACAACAATCCGAATGCTTTGGGATGTGGCAAAGGCAGTCCTGAGAGGGAAATATATTGCAATCCAGGCCCATCTCAAGAAACAAGAAAGATTCCTAACACAATTTCTAACAGCACGCCTAAAGGAAATAGAAGCAGAACAGCTAAGACAGCCCAAACCCAGAAGAAAGAGAGAAATAACAAATATAAGGGCACAAATTAATCATATGGAAACAGAAAACATAGTGGAACAGATCAATGAAACCAAGAACTTGTTCTTTAAAAAAATAAACAAAATTGATAAACCTCTAGCCAGGCTCTTCAAAAAGAAAAGAGGGAGAACCCAAATCAATAAAATCACGAACGAAAATGGAGTGATTACAACTAACATTGTAATTGTTGAATTATAATTCAATGGAAACCAAACAGAATCCACCAAAAGCCTAATAGAACTGATCGATGAATTTGGCAAAGTTACAGGATACAAAATCAATGTACAGAAATCGGTTGCATTCCTTTACACCAACAATGAAGCAATAGAAAGAGAAATAAAAAAGTGAATCCCATTCACAATTGCACCAAAAACCACCAAATACCTAGGAATAAACCTAACCAAAGATGTAAAAGACCGTTTACGCTGAAAACTATCAAAAACTTGCGAAGGAAATTGAGGAAGACACGAGGAAATGGAAAAACATCCTGTGCTCATGGATTGGAAGAATAAATATTGTTAAAATGGCAATACTACCCAAAGCAATCTACACATTCAATGCAATCCCAATCAAAATTGCACCAGCATTATTCTCAAAGCTAGAGCGAACAATCCTAAAATTTGTACGGAGCCACAAAAGACCCCGAATAGCCAATGTAATACTGAGGAAGAATACCAAAGCGGGAGGCATCAGCATCACAGACTTTAACCTCTACTACAAGCGGTAGTCATCAAGACAGCATGGTATGGGCACAAGAACAGACACATAGACCAATGGAATAGAATAGAGAACCTAGAAATGGACCCACAAGCATATGGGCAACTAATCTTTGACATAGCAGGAAAGAGTATCCAATGGAAAAAAGACAGCCTCTTTAACAAATAGTGCTGGGAGAACTGGACAGCAACATGCAGAAAATGAAACTAGACCACTTCCTTACACCACTCACAAAAATAAACTCTAAATGGATGAAGGACCTGAATGTGAGGCAGGAAACCATCAAAATCCTAGAGGAGAAAGCAGGAAAAAATCTTTTACCTGAGCTGCAGCAATTTCCTATGCGACACATCTCTAAAGGTGAGAGAATTTAAAGCAAAAATGAACTATTGGGACGTCATCAAGATAAAAAGCTTCTGCATGGCAAAGGAAACAACCAGCAAAACTAATAGACAACTGACGGAATGGGAAAGGATAATTGCAAATGACATATCGGATAAAGGAATAGTATCTAAAGTCTATAAAGAACTTACCAATCTCCACAACTGTAAAACGAATAATCCAGTGAAGAAATGGGCGGAAGATATGAATAGACACTTCTCCAAAGAGGACATGCAGATGGCCCACAGACACATGAAACGATGCTCAATGTTACTCATCATCAGGGAAACACAAATCAAAACCACACTGAGATACCACCTCACACCGGTTCGAGTGGCTAAAATGAATAAATCAGGAAACTATAGATGCTGGCGGGGATGTGGAGAAGCAGGCCCCCTCCTACACTGTTGGTGGCAATGCAAACTAGTGCAGCCGCTCTGGAAAATGGTGTGGAGGTTCCTCAAAAAAATGAAAATAGAGCTACCCTATGACCCAACAATAGCACTGCTAGGAATCTACCCAAGAGACATAGGAATGCTGATGCATAGGGGCACATGTACCCCAAATTCATAGCAGCACTTTCGACAATAGCCAAATCATGGAAAGAGACAAATTGCCCAACAACTGACCAATGGATAAAGAAGATGTGGTGCACGCTCTGTCTCTACATTTCTCAAGAATAATAAACGTTAAAAAAAAAAAAGATGTGGTGCATATATACAATGGATTACTACGTGGCAATGAGAAAAATGGAATCTGGCCATGTGTAGCAACATGGATGGAATTGGAGGGTATTATGTTAAGTTAAATAAGTCAGTCAGAAAAAGACAGATACCATATGTTTCCACGGATAGGTGGATTTTGAGGGACCTAGCAAAAACCATGGGGGAGGGGAAGAGGGTAAAGGAAAAAAAGACACAGAGAAGGAGGGAGATAAAACATAAGAGACTCCCAAAGACTAAGAACAAACTGAGGGTGAGGGGGGTGAGGGAGGGTGAAGAGGTGATGATGGGCATTAAAGAGGGCACGTGTTGGGATGAACACTGGGTGTTATATGTAAACCAATATGAAATTAAACTATTAAAATAAATAAATAAATAATTTAAATAAATAAAAATTAAAAAATTAAAACATTTTTTTCTGAAATGATATCTATCACATAATACAAATAAAAATAAGAGGTAGACCAGAAATTCTTAATATGGTACATAAATGGAAACTGTTTTGTGGTAGCTAAATACATTATTCACTTAGAAATAGAATATACCTTATAATAAAATCTTGAGCCCTATAAAGATGAGAGGGCAGAGCTAAGAAAGATGAGAGTGCAGAGCTAAGATTTTTTTGTGACACAGGACCAAATACAGAATGAATAAAACTAGTTGGACCACCTTTCAGCCTATACATTAACAGCTATTCCTGAATTGCTAGGCTATTTGTATCTGACCCCTCCCATATTCTCTAGAGGGGTGGAGGGATAGAATAATTATAAATATTACCTAGCTTTATATCTTTTCACGCAATATGTGTGCTAGCTATGGAAGTAACTTCATCTCTCTGTTCCTCAGTTCCATCATCTATAATATTGGACAATGATAGCGGCTACCTTATAGGATGATACAAGAATTAAAAATGAGTTAGTTGCATAAAACAACTAGCATGGTTCCTGGAACTTCATGATGACTCAGTATTGTCAATTGTTAGTATTACTATAATCATGCCGTAGGCTAGATATCAACATAACTTAGTCCTGGTAATGTTGACCCTGATAACACTGTTAAGGTCCTACCTGCCAGGTTTCTCCTTTCCATACTCTTATCATTAGAGGCAAGTCACTCAAGGGGAGGAGAATTAAAATTCACCACTCACTCAGGGGCAAAGAAATTAAAATCCACCTGTAGTTTCCAACCATTCCCATATGTTCATCTGTTTTGTTTCTTAAATACACATGAGTGAAATCATATGATATTTAAGAAATGGAAACCAAACACAAGAGACTCTAAATGATAGAGAACAAGTTGAGGATTGATAGAGGGAGGGGAGTGAAAGATGGACTAGATGTATGATGAGTATTAAGGAGGGCATTTGTTGTAATGAGTGCCCGGTGTTTGATGCAACTGATGAATCATTGAATTCTATTTCTGAAACCAACATTGCACTGTATACTAACTAAAATTTAAATATAAAAAATTCCGAAGTGGAAATTTTAAAAATCCACCTCTGGAAGGGGGGATAACAGAAAGTTTATAAACATATCAGAAACACACTACAGGGATTAAACATTTGGGGGGACATATTTTGAGGCTGTACAATATCTTCTTTCTCTTTATTGTTTCATCTACTAGTTTAGCATTCCATACACAGATCTTTTGACTACAGCAATTACTGTGGTATTCTAATGGTGATTTTCCATTCCCCTCATTGCCTTTTCATATATTAATATAAATGATTCCCTTAATTCACCATGCCTGTGTGTCTTTGATCATATACTTGCTCTCTCTGACTTTGTCCTCCTGCTCCATCTCTCTTTCATTGACAAAGTGTCTAATGATTCAGTACACGAGTTAATTCTTTTGAGAAACCTAACTATCCTTTTCCTATCCAAAGCAAAATTTGCCATCTTTTTAATTCCCAAAGCCTTGCTATATTTAAAACTATCATATGACTGACATACATCCATTATTGAACTTTTAAAAATGTTTTACTTATGATGCTTCTTGAAAGGTAGATAGTGTTATTATTACTCTATCCCTAGGACCTAGTACAAAATCTAGAACATTAAAAACAAATCAGCAAATATTTGTTAGATGAAGGAATATATAAGAAAGCAGGTGGTAAAATTCGACCTTCAGTTTCTGAGGCATCTATTCACATATTAGCCTCAGACTTAAACGAATTCAGCACATCAGAGAGCCCACCTTATTTTTAGCAGCTTTGTAGTATGTACAAGGGAGACCGTCCACATTTTTCTTTCCTCCTTCTCTTCTCACTTATCCTGTCTCAATACTATCTTCCATTCTGCCATATTCCACCTGAAACCATCATTTCAACCAGCAGATTGTAATTACTTAGGGAAAGTGGAATGCAAAAGGGTTATTAATGAAGGAGATCAAAGAAGAGTGACCAGAGAGGCAGGAAGAATAAATGGAGATAATAGTGTCATGATAGCCAAGGAATTTGACTAAGAAGAGACTTACATATCATAGAGCTCAAACAGGTAATAACTGAAGCATGTCCTTTAATTTAGCAATAATGAAGTTATTGGTAGCCTTTGTCAAAGATACTTTAGTGCAACTATGGAGGTGGAAGCCATAAAGTTAAGATAGCTAATGTATACTATAGAACTTGGCTATCAAAGAAAGGGGAAAGAATGAGGGAGCTAAAGCAGAAATAAGCTAGAGGTAGATGCATGATTAAAAGAGTAGCTAATTTTTGTTTTATTATGTTTTATGAAAACAAAGATGAGCACATATATATTGAGTGAAATAAGCCATGAGATTGAGGGTACCTGAAAGAGCACGAGGGAGGAATGGGATCCAGAGCATAGACAGAGGTGAAAGGAATCAATGGTGCTGATAGAGCATCTAGGCTAATATTACTTAAAAGCTCTGTCCCTATCATGACTACTTTTCAGGAGAAGGAAGAATTTCAGCTTCTTTTGTATTCCTACACTTGATGTCTACTAATTCCCCTTTCTCATTTTAGAGAAAGAAAATACATACTGGGGTAGAGAGGGTTGTAAACCCATCAGAGGCATGTATCATCTTTTTGAACACATACACAATTTTTGAAGGAAATACATTTTTGGTCTTGTGGTGTCTAGCCTATATCCCTGTGTTCCACAGGATGGCTTAATTTGGAAGAAATACAAGAATATCACATCTCCCTAAGTTTCTATCTATCATTTTTCTTTCGCATAATGCATGCAGTTTTATTTTTAAAATGAGAAAATATATCTTCCATTTATTCAAACTACTCAGACAAGATTTGAAGAAGTATTGCAGATTAAGGAAAAGCATCTTTATTTTACTTAGAAATTTAGCCAATTTGTCAGGGGCAGAGTATTACACATATTTCATGCACCATACTAGGTTTTATTACATGGCTCTATAGAATTAAGTTAGGGCTCAAGTTTTGTGGTGCATTTTTGTGGAGAATTGTTTGCTACTCTTTCGGCCTTCTAAACTTTTTAGTCCAGTTTAGATTTCTTGTCATTTCTGGGGCATAAGTATACCTGAAGGCAAAAGATGACTGAAAATGATATACTTACATGTAGGCTCTGGCAATGCTTACACTTTTATACCTACAGATGTTTCTACAATAGGGAAAATCATAGAGGATATTTGAAAACACAATTGCATCTGAGAAACAACTTTGAATATACCAGTACATAATCATCTTTAAGTTGCTGATGGTAATCCGTGTTCAGAATAATACAATGAAACATAGGCATATCTAGGGAAAATATTTTTTAGACAAAATAAAAAACAATTCTTTTGCCAAATATAGTCAAGAACTTTATTACAATAATTTCTTTAATTTTCCTAACTATATTTTTTGCATAAGAACACTATATATTGCAGCACTACATTACTAAAATATTTTACATAATTGGGTCAATTTCTATTTAAAATTTTCTGAAATATATATTTACTGAATCTAGTAACTATTATCTTTATATGACCTGTTTCTTTTTGGTTTTATATTATTAAAAACATTACACTTATTTTTTTAATGCTTATTTATTTATATTTGAGATAGAGAGAGCACAAGAAGGGGCAGAGGGCAGACAAAGAGGATTTCAAGGAGATTCTCTGCTGCCAGCACAGAACTCAATGAAGGGCTCAAACCCACACACTATGAGATCATGATCTAAGCCAAAACCAAGAATCAGATGCTTAACCGACTGAGCCATCCAGGTGTCCCTAAAAACACTACACTTAAATGTGTGGTGTCTATTTTGTGTTCTGTCTTTTAAGGGTAAATGTTTTCAGCTCAACAGAAAGATAAACACAGAGGCTCTTCATTCTCATTTTGCTCAGTTTCGTTAGAAAGCTCTCTGTAAGACTTTACGTTCAGGTCATCTGACAAGAGAATTAAGTGTCTGAGTGAGAAATGAATTGAAAAGAAAATTAAGTACTCCAGTAAATGGAAAAATGGCCCAAGAGGAAGAGATCAAATGGTTCTCATGATGATTTATGATTTTCTTTTCTTTTTTGTTTTCTTTTTTGGGTGCTACTTTTAAAATGTTTAAAAATGCAGGAAATAATTGAAGAGTTTAACAACAAACCATGCACACCAGTCCTGGAATTAACAAATGTGAACATTTTCTTCTATGTGCCTCAGATATTCTTATATAAACTAATAATACATTAAAAATAATATCGTGGGCCTCTTTGTTCTCATTTCCTTCCATTTTTCAACTGCTGTATAGTAATTCATTGAACAAATACTCACAGTTTACTTAGTCATTCCCCTACTGAATAACACGGGTTGATTTTACTTTTTAGTTTTAACAACATTGGCAGTATATACATATTTTTGGTTCAAAGATGGAAAAGTTCCCCTAGAGCATATAACTGTAACAATTTATAGGTTTAGAGAATGACAGTTTTCATTATTTAATAGAAATTTTCAGTTCTGCCAGTTTGAATGTGTGAATTAACGTTTTTTCACATCCTCACTTTTTTTTAATAATCAATTTTCTTTTTGCCTATTTGGTGGCTGAGACATGGTATTTTACTCTTCTTTTAATTTCAATTTCTCTGATTTCTTGAGAGAGTAATATTTTGTTTTACATCTAGTGGCCATTCAGGTTCTCTCTCCTATACATTTACCATCATTGCATCTTTCATTTTTCCATTGCACCATTAATCTTGTCTTAAAGTCTATTTAAAATTCTGAAAACTTTTAATTTATTTTTTATACATGTAGTAAATATATTTTCCATGTCTGTTTTGAGACTTTTTAACAAAGTATTAAGTGTAATTTTTCTTATGTAATTTATGCTTTTGTGGGGTCAAAGTCTTTTTTCAATGAATTTTCTTTGTGTCTTGTCAAATAAATTACATTCTTTCCTGAGATCCTGAGACAACCTCCTGTTTTTCTCCAAATAGTTTTGAGTTTTTCTTGTTTAATTATTTTCAGTTCCTTTTATTTTACCTTTAAAAAATCCAACTGTAATTTATATTGTATGTATGGTCTTAAATAGGAATACACTTCTATTTTTTTCCCCAATGGGTATCACCAGTTGTTGAAGTGCCATTTATTGAACTGTCCATTCTTCCCTATTAATTGGAAATGATGGTCCACACTCCCTCATATACTTAAATTTATGTGTATACTCTATTTTGTTTCATTAATCTATGTTCCTATACAATGAGCACAATTCTTCAGTTAAGAAATCTCCATAAGAAGCATTAATATTGGAAGAATTAAGATGATGGGGTATTATGAGGGCCTTATGCTTGCCTTATCCTTTGAACACAGCTAGATAAATATCAAATCATTCTCAACACCTAAAAAATCAATATAAAGACTGAGAGAACAAACTTCACAACTGGAGGGATAAAAGAGGCCATGTCATGGAAGGTAGGAAGGGTTTAGATGTGACTTAGGGGAGAAAAGAAGTGCTGATGCTGTGGAAGGGAGGGGTTCTGATCATGGAGAGGGGAAAGAGAGAAAGAGAGAGAAAAATAGGTACAAGGCATTGCCCAAGAAAAACACTTCACCAAAACCATTGACAAGGAAAATGAGAGGGGCTGATTCTCACAAGTTTTTATAAGCAATGGAGCTCAAAGGCTGGAGTTTTATGTCAGAACCATCACTCGGGTGGAGCTTGGAGGTTGTAGAGGTACTCCTGTGGAGAAGGAAGGCAAAAGCCCTGGAGCATACAGTGTGTTCTGAGAACCCCTTGTTCACACTGGGAGAGACCATTCCCTTCTTGGAGTACATCTGGGAGAGGTGACATGGAGTACATGTGCTAACATTAACAACATAGGAAACAACAGATGTTGGTAAGGATATGGAGAAAGGGGAGCCCTCTTACACTGTTGGTGAGAATAAAGACTGGTGCAGCCATTTTGGAAAACAGTATGGAGTTTCCTCAAAAGGTTGCAAATGGAACTACCCTAGAACCCAGCAATTGCACTATTAGGTATTTACCCAAGGGATACAAAAATGTTGATTCGAAGGGGCACATGCACCTCTATGTTTATAGCAGCATTATCAACAATGTCCAAAATATCAATAGAGCCCAAATGTCCATTGACTGATGAATGGATAAAGAAGATGCCATATGTATGTATATACACAATGCAATATTACTTGACCATCAAAAAGAATGAAATCTTGCCGTTAGTAACAATGTGAATGAAGAAAGAATCTATTATATTTCAGAAAACAAGTCAGTAAGAGAAAGAGAAATAGCATATGATTTCACTCACATGCGGAATTTAAGAAACAAAACAGTTGAACATAGGAGAATTGGGGAAAAAGAGCAAACCACGAGAGATTCTTAACCACAGAGAAGAAACCGAGGGTTGTTCGAGGGGAGGTGGGGGGGGGATGGGCAAAATGGGTAATGATTATTAAGGTAGGCACTTTCTGTGATGTGCACTGGGTATTATACATAAGTAATGAATCCCTAAATTTTAATTCTGAAACAAAAAGATAATAATAAAAATAAATAAAACAGAAAAAAAAGAAACCTCTGTCTTGTTAGCAGTCACTCCAAATTTCTCCTCCACTCCCCCAGCCCCTGGCAACCACTAATTCATTTTCTGTCCTTATCAATTTACATAATCTGCATATTTAACATTAATAGAATCATAAAATAAAGAAAAAGCATTTGTATTAGCATGTTATACTAATACTTCATACTCTCTCTACATTTTTGTTTTATCCAAATGTCTTTGACACTCTTATAGCTATAGTTTTCTGTATTAATTTTTAATAATTTATTGTCAATAATTTCCAGTGTACATTGTACATTGTACAATTCTGTTGGGTTTCTATTGTACATTGTGCATTGTAAATAGTTTATTTTTTTATATTTACTGATGTATAATTAATATACTATGCTACATTTGTTTCAGGTGTACAATGTAATGATCCGACATTTTTATACATAGTGCGCATCACTTTATGTGTATTCTTAATCACCTTTATTGCTATTTTAGAATTTATATTTCATTCAATTTTATTGAAGTATATTTGACATATAATATCCTATTAGTTTTAGGCATATATCATAGTGATTTGATATTTTATACATTATTAAATGATCACCATAATAAGTGTAAATACCATCTGTCACTATACAATGTTATTACAATATTATTGACTATATTCCCTATGTTGTAGATTATATCCCCATGACTTATTTATTTTATAACTGAAAGTTTGTACCTCTAAAACTCCTTCATCTATTTTTTCCACCCCCAAATATTCCCCTTTTTGTAACACAGTTTGTTTCCTGTATCTATGAATCAATTTATGCTTTGCTTTGATTTATTTTTTAGAGATTGTACATATAAGAGAAATTATACAGTATTTGTCTTTCTCCATCTGACCAATTTCACTTAGTATAATACCCCGTAGTTCTATCTATGTTGTTGAAAATAACAAGATTTCATTTTTATGGTTGAGTAGTATTCCATTTTATACACATATACCGTATCTTCTTTATCCATTTATCCATCAGTGGACACTTAAGTTGTTTCCATGTCTTGGCTGTTGTTGTAACATCTTTTTATATGCTTATGTACCATCTGCATATCTTCTTTGGTGGAAGTGTGTTAGGACTTTGACCAATTCTATATTTTCATTAGTCATCTTCTACTTTGGAGAGGATGATGATTAATTTTATGTGTCAAATTTACTGGGCCACATGATGCCCAGGTATTTGACCAGTTATTATTCTGGATATTCCTGTGAGTGTGTTTTTGAATGACATGAATATTTAATTTGGTAGACTGAGTAAAACAGATTACATTCTATAATGTGAGTGGGCCTCATCCAATCAGTTGAAGGCCTGACTGGAACCAATGGCTGAGAAAGATACAATTCTACTGCCTGATAGTCTTTGAACTGGGAAATATGGTTTCCTGGTTCTACAGCAGCTTCTGGCCCTTCAACCTTTAAATGGTACATTGGCTCTGCAAATCTTGGACTTACCAGCCTCCATTGTCACCTGAACCAATTTCCTAAAATATATATAATTATTTATTTCTGTTCTATTGTATTATATTATATTGTATTATTCTATTCTATATTCTATGTTGTTATTCTGTTCTGTTTGTATCATCCTATTTTATTTCCTATTCTATTGTATTCTTCCCTAATACACATAATTAATTGTGTTTTTTTCTTTGATATTTAGTTAATTTTCTTTCGTTGTATTTAAAAAAATAAATGTATTTCAGATTGTCATTTTCTTATTGTCATTTTTCACTTTGAGTAGCACCTAACAAGCATTAATACTTAGTGGCATCTATTTCTAAAAATTGTTCTTTAGATTTAGATATTTCATATTATTCATTGTAATTTTGTCTGTAATGCAAGGGTCATGTAGAATACTTCTTATAGTTATCAAATAATGTGGGACTTGGGGACCATTTTGTCAAAGTTATCTTTTGATCTAATGTAAAATTGGTCAACTAAGATAATTCTTTACAAGTTTTTGATACATTCTCTATGGCTAAGTACATAGTAAGTTTTTGTAATAGTGACATATGTACTTAGAAAAAAAGTATATATTATCTAGTAATTGCATACAGATTTCCTATTATATATGTAGCCAGCATTGTGTGGTATTTAAGAGCATGGAGTCTGAAATCTAACTCTGTGAGCTCAAGTGCTGGTTTTACCTCTAAGAATCTGTATCATCTAAGAAAAGCCACTTAAACTCTGTAGGTCTCAGTATTACACATTTTACAGATGAAGCGCTTTGAACGGTACCTGAAATATAGTAAGCAATTAATGTTTTCCACTTTTATTAGATCAAGCTTGCTGTTGATGATATTAAGATCTTCTAAGTCTTTATTCATTTTGTACACACCTAATCTATTCTCATTGTGGGTCTATCAATTCTGCATTTTAATTAATTAGATTTTTAATGTAATTACTTTTTTGGGTACATTGCTAGGTAAATAAAATTTAATTGTTACATCCTTGTAGTGCTTTGATCCTTTTATTATCTCACTGAATACTGCCACATGAGTATTTTTTTTAGTTCTTATTTGCCTATTATTATAACATTATAATTTTTCTGTCACAAAAGTAATATTGTGTTAAGTGGTTATTGTCATAATAATGTTTCATATAAATAACATAGGTGAAGAAATTTCAGCAGTGTTTAACACAAGCACTTATTTCTTGCTCGTGCATTTCTTCCAGTTAGTGGGAATTCAGTTAATCGAAGGAAAGCTTGGATCAGCTTGTGCTCAGGTCATGAGTTTCTTCTTTGACCAATAGCTGCCCTACACATGCTGTATTCGTTTTCTAGGGCTGCCATAACAAAGTATCATAGATTGCATGGCTTAAACAAAATAAATTAATTTTCTCATAATTCTAGAGACTAGAAGTCTTAGATCAAGGTCTCAGCAAGATTGCTTTTGTTTCTGAGACATCTCTCCTTGGCTTGTAGATGGTCATCTTCTCCGTGTGTCTTCACATGGTCTTCCTCTGTAGCTATCTTTAAGCATATTTGCTTAAAAGGACACAAGTCATAATGGAGCAGGGCTCACCCTAATGACCTCATTTTAACTTTATCTCTTTAGAGACTCTATCATCATATGTAGTCACATTCTGAGATACTGGGGGTTACGATTTTAACGTGTAAATTTGGTGAGGAGTCACTATTCAGACTATAACAGATGTTATAGAAAAATGGCTTTTCCCTGAGAAAAAGGTAGAGTTTTATAGATCAAGTAAAACTATACTAGTACATTTAAAGTTCCTGTTCAAGTCAGATCTGTTAACATTCCATTGGGTAAAGCAATTCATATAGCCAACTCCATTATCAATGGAGCAGGGAATTATACTTTAGTTCTTATAGGAAGAATCACAAAATTGCATAGCAAACACTGTAAATCAGAGAGGAATGAAGAATTGGTAGTAATAATGCATGCTACCAAAATTGTGTAGCCCTGAAGAGTTTAGACTCTAGAGCGAGAGTTAGAGAATTCAAACTCCAGATATCCCGCTTAGTTATTTAACTTCTAGGTGCCTGCCTCAGTTTCCTCATCTGTAAAATAGGATAATAATAATGATACCTTATAGGGTAATTTTGCAGATCTCCAGACTCCCATCTTCCATGTATCATTGTTATATGTTTATATATAAACATTACTCTGCAAATTTTTGTGTGGATGTATATTTTAAAATCCTTTAAAGCAACACCTATTACTGAATCATATGGTAAGACTATATTTAGTTTTATATTAAAAAAACAAAATGTCTTCCAAAGTGGCTATAACATTTTGCATTCCTACCAGCAATTAATAAGAGTTTCTGTCACTCCACATTCTGGTGAGTATTTGATGTTTTCAGTGTTCCATATTTTTATACTCTATGATTCATATCGGAAGTATGTTACTGATTCTATGCAAATTAAAAATAGCTCTGACCTTTAGGAAGATGCAACCACTCCTTTAGGACTTTAATTTGATTCCTAACAGATCACTCATGTTTCCATTTCTCAAATTTTCAATGAAATGTGAATAGGAAAAAAATTGAGCAAGGCTACATACAAGATGGTAGAAATGATCAAAAGGCTGAAATGAGAACTTATGGAAAAGCATTACTTATTTTTAAGGAGAGGAGAAGAGTAATTTGGACCTACTTTGTAGAATTGTCTACCTAGTACATTGCCAATAATTTTTCAAGGTCCATTGTAATTCTGAGATTCAAAGATTCCACAAAGCATTGTAGCTAGCATGATTATGGTTCTGGCTAATTATAGAGATCCTAGTATTTGTCTTGTACTTGAAGTAGACACTGTGGATATTAATGTGAATGAGAGATAATTTCTTGGTTCCACAATTCATAAAGGGAATAAAAAAGATAAACAGAAAAACACATACAGTATAATGTTATAATAGAGGTTTGGGCAATAAAAGATATCTAGAAGGGCCTATTGAGAGTGAGTGTAAGGCAAAGAGTGACTAACTCTACTAGAGGATATGTGGGAAAGTCTTTGTCAATGTGGCAGTATTTGAATTGGATCTTGAAGGATGAATAAGGATTTTTCCAAAAAGGAAAAAGAGACATAAAAGAGCATTGTATTTTCAGAAAATGTTGAATATTACTATAATGCTAGAGTGCAAATTAAGTGGGAATGAGTGGTTTAAGAGGAGGTTGGAAAGTTAAATTGGTGACTTTGAAAATCCTTGCATGTCAAACTAAGAGGTAACCTGTAGGTAATAGAGAGCCACTGAAAAATCTTAAGGAAATAACAATATCAAATATGCTGTTTGTGAAATATCTGTTAGCATTCTGAGGAATTTATTATGGGAAGAGAGAAGGATGATAAGATACTAGTTAACAGGTTGTTTCTTTTATAACAAATTAGAGCATTTTCCTGCACTGTGCAGTTAGTTTATAATTTCATTTTATTTTATGGTAGGAATATTTAACATGAGATCTACCCTCTAACAAATTTTTATGGGTATAGTACAGTACTGTTGACTATAGTATAGGGTATACAGCAGATCTCTAGAGCTGTTCAATTTGCTTAACTAAAACTTCATGCTCATGGATTGGTAATTTTCCATTTTTCCCTACTTCTTTCCCCTGGAAACCAACATTTTAGTCTTTTATTCTATGAATTTGACTATTTTAACTATATCACATTATTGGAATTATGCAGTACTTCTCTTTCTATGTCTGGCTTATTTCACTTAGCATAATGTCTTCAAAGTTATCTATGTTGCAGCATATTTTAGAAACTTCTATTTTAAGGCTAATAGTCTTTCCTTGTATGTATATATATATATAACTTTTTATTCATTTATCTATTGGTGGGTGTTTAGATTGCTTTCTGCTCTCAGCTACTGTAAATGAGGCTGTAATGAACATGGGAGAGCTATATCTCTTTGAGATCTTGATTTAAATTATTTTGGATAAATTCAAAAAAAGTGGATTGCAGGATCTAGTGGTATTTTTATTATTATTTATTTGGAAATCACAAATTCTAGTTTTATTTTATTTATATTTATAAAATGTTAATTCTAGTATAGATAACATACAGAATTATATTTGTTTCAGGTGTACAATTGAGTGGTTCAAAAATTCCTTACATTACTTTTACATAACTCAGTGTTCTTCATGATAAGTGTAGTCTTTACAATTAAATTTAATTAAATTTAATTTTAATTCCAGTATAGTTAACCTACATTCACCATGATCAAGTGGGAATTATTCTCCATATGCAATTCAATATTTATAAATGAATTAATGTGATACATCACATCAATAAGAAAAAAGATAAAAAACATGGTAATTTCAATACATGCAGAAAAATCAGGTAAAAATGTACAACATTCATGTATGATAAAAGGCCTCAACAAAGAAGATTTAGAGGATAAGTGTACTCTTAAACCCTTTCACCTAATTCACCCTTCACCCCACCCATTTCCCCTCTAGCAACAATCAGCTTGTTCTCTATAGTTGAGTCTGTTTTTTGTTTGTCTTTTTTATTCTTCATTTGTTTCCTTTGTTTCTTAATTTCCACATATGAATGAAACACCGTATGGTATTTATCTTTCTCTGACTGATTATTTCACTTAGCATTATATTTTCCGGATCCATCCATCTTTTGGCAAATGACAAGATATCATTTTTGGGGGGCTCAGTAATATACCATTACATATATATATGGTATATATATACCACATCTTTACCCTTTCCTCTCTTGATGTGCACAGGCTGCTTCCATAATTCAGCTATTGTAAATAATGCTGCAGTAAATATAGGAGTGCATGTATCTTTTAGAATTAGTGTTCTTACATTCTGCAGATAAATAGTAGCAGAATTACTGAATCATATTGTAATTCTAATTTTAACTTTTCTTAGGAACTTTCATACTGTTTTCCACAGTGGCTGTACCAGTTTGCATTCTTCCCAACAGTGTATGAGGGGCTCCTTTTTGTCCACATTCTCACCAACACTTGTTGTTTCTTGTGATTTTGATTTTAGTGATCTGAAGTTGACATGATATCTCATTGTGATTTTCATGTTCATCTCCATGTTGAGTTATATAAGTTCTTTTTATTTGATATACTAACCCTTTATCAGATATACAAGTTGCAAATATCTTCTTCCATTCAACTGGTTGTCTTTTAGTTTTCTTGATTGTTTCTTTCACTGTGCAGAAGCTTTTTATTTTTATGTAGTACCAATAGTTTATTTTTATTTTTGTTTCCTTTGCTTCTGGAAACATATTTAGAAAAATATTGCTATGGCCAAGAACAGAGAAATTTCAACCTATGACCTCTTAAAATTTTCGGGTTTCAGCTCTTACATTTAGATCCGTCATCCATATTGAGTTTATTTTTGTGTATTGCATAAGAATATAGTCCAGTTTCATTTTTTTGCATGTAGCAGTTCAATTTTCCCAACAACATGTGTTGAAGAAACTGTCTTTTTCCCATTGCAAATTCTTGCCTCCTTTGTCAAAATCTAATGGATTATTAATCATGGGTTTATTTCTGGGTTTTCTATTCTGTTCCATTGATCTATGTGTCTGTTTATTGTTTGTTTGTTTGTGCCAGAACCATGCTGTTTTGATTACCACAGCTTTGTAGCATATTTTGAAATCTGGGATTGTGATACCTCTGATTTGTTCCTTTTTCCTCAAGATTACTTGGGCTATTCAAGGCCTTTTGTAGTTCCATACAAATTATGAGATTATTTGCTCCAGTCCTATGAAAAATGCCCTCGGTATTTTGATAGGAATTGCATTATACCTGTAGATTTCTTAGGATAGTATGGATATTTTAATGATATTTATTCTTCCAATCTATGAGCATGGAAAATCTTTCCAATTGTTTGTATCATCTTCAGTTTTCTTTATCAATATTTTATAATTTTCAGAGTATAGATCTTTCATCTACTTGTTTAAGTTTATTCCTAGATACTTCATTATTTTGGTTGTAATTACAAATGGGATAATTTTCTTAAATTCTCTTTCTGCTACATCATTATTCCTGTATAGAAATGCAATGGATTTCTGTATGTTGATTTTGCATTCTGAAAATTTACTGAATTCATTTATCAGTTCTAGTAGATTTTTGGTGTATTTCTTACTGCTTTCCATCTAGAGCATCATGTCATCTACAAATAGTGAAAGTTTTCCTTCTTCTTTGTCAATTTGGATGCCATTTATTTCTTTTTGTTGTCTGATTGCTGTGACTAGGACTTGTAATACTATGTTGAATAAAAGTGGTGAGAGTGGATATTCTTTACATGTTCCTGATCTTAGGGGGAAAGTTCTCAGTATTTCACCATTGAGTATGATGTTCACTGTGGGTTTTTAATAAAAGCTATTATTACAGGAGGTATGTTTCCTCTACACCTACTTTGTTGAGGGTTTTATCACGAATGGACACTGTACTTTGTCAAATACTCTTTCTGCATCTATTGAAATGATCTTATGCTTTTTATCCTATCTCTTGCTCATGTGCTATCTCACGTTGATTAATTTGTGAACATTGAGCACCTTGCATCCCAGGACTAAATCCCACTTGATTATGATGAGTGATTTTTAATATATGGTTGGATTCAGTTTGCTACTACTTTATTGAGGAATTTTTGCATCTATGTTCATAAGAGATATTGGTCTGTTGTTTTCTCTCTCTCTCTCTCTCTCTCTCTCTCTCTCTCTATCTGTCTTTATGTAATGTCTTTATCTGGTTTTTATATTAGGATAATGCTGTCCTCTTGAATTTGGAAGCTTTCCTTCCTCTTCTATTTTCTGAATAGTTTGAGAATAGGTATTGACTCTTCTTTAAGTGTTTGGTAGAATTCACCTGTGATGCCGTCTGGTTATAGACTTTTATTTGTTAGGAGTTTTTTTGATTACTGATTCAATTTCATTGCTAGTAATTGGTCTGTTCAAATTTTTCATTTTTTTCCTGACTCAGTTTTGAGGAGTTATGTTTCTAGGAATTTATCCATTTCGTGTAAGTTGTCCAATTTCTTTGCATATGATTTTTCATATATTCTCTTAAATCCTTTGCATTTCTGTGGTGTTGGTGATTAGTTCTTTGCTTTCATTTCTAATTTCTTTTTTCAAATCTTCTCCTTTTTCTCTTGAGGAATCTGGCTAAACATTTTTCAATTTTGTTGATATTTTTAAAGAGCCAGTGTCATTTATCTACTTTTTAAAAAAGAAGTTTATAATTCATTTATTTCTGTTCTAATCTTTATTATTTCCTTCCTTGTACTGTTTCTTAGTTTAGTTTGTTACTCTTTTTTTTTTTTTTAACTCCGTTAGGTGTAAGGTTAGGTTATTTATTTGTGTGTTTTTGTTTTTTTTTTTTTTTTTGAGTTAAGCCTATCTTGCTATAACCTTTTCTCTCAGAACAGCTTTTGCTATATCCCAGAGATTTAGGGTCTTTGTATTTTCATTTTCATTTGTCTCCATACATATTTTTATTTCCTCTTTGATTCTTTCAGTAACCTATTCATTCTTTCATAGCATGTTGTTTAACCTCCATGTATTTGTATTCTCTCCAGATTTTGTGTGGGGGAAGGCTCCTTTCTAGTTTCATGATGTGGTCAGAAAAGATGCATAGTATGACTTCAATTTTTTGAACTTGGTGCATCTTGTTTTCTACTTTATTATGTAATTTATTGTGGAGAATGTTCCATATACACTTGAAAATAAGGTGTATTCTGCTGTTTTATGGTGGGATGTGTTGAATATATCTGTTACATCCATCTGGTCCAATGTCCATCTGGTCCAATCCAATCTGGCCTCCCCAAATGTCTTAACCTCACATATGCCTCCTGAATGGCAACTACAGAATCAGACCAGCAGAGGCAGCCCCTCCCTGCAGCCACACTGGAGAGCCCTACATATGTCACTGAGGGAGATCAGGAGACCAACCTATTACGATCAGAAGGCCATATCCAAGGAGGCCAAAGGGTTTTTATGTACCAACTCTTTACCACTACGGATCTCCCAAACTAGAAGCACCATTACCCTCTCTTATATAGAGAAACCCCAGGCTATGATTGACCTAACGTAGTCCATAATTCAAACCCACAAACCTACCTGGATGGACTGCTGCCATCTTCTTCTGACCCACTTCAATTTGGAGGAGTGTCACCGAATTATTCAGGCAGCCCTAAATGGTTAGAGAAAAATGCCCCAGCTGGGACAGTAGATCCCCAGGCCTATGTTTGGGATCACTTCCCTGGGGAGGACCCCAAATGGGACCCAAGTGATTCAAATATAGGTGGAGGGTTTACAAGCACTGTGGGGAATAAGTTTAAGAATTCTCTGAGCTTGCACAATGGATTAACAAAGCATAAAGAATTAGAAAGCCACAGGACAAACACACCCAAGATTGGGTAAACGAGATTAGGTAAACAGGGCAAAGGCCCCCAGTATTGGACAAAGGTATAGGAATAGAAAAGCCTCAGGATGAAAGCATCAAAAATGAGGTAAACAAGATTAGGTATTCAGGGCAGAAATGCCTCCCAACTTAGTACAATAGCAAAAAGCTGCTTTCACAGGAAGGAAGGAGAAAAACAGGAAAACAGGACTTTAGACCACAGCAAGGTGAAGTTTCCCAGAACTGAGCTAATTAACAAAAAAAAGGGGAGGGCCCTGTTGACCCTGCGGTAGCATGCTCTGTCTTTCTTGTCCACTAGGCCAGTTTAGGTAAACACAGGTGGCGCCTCGTGTCTGTTGTAAACAACCTTCCACTCAGTGCCAGGATTTTGTTTTGTATTGACCCAAACCCCCAACACTGCATATCTTCAAAACTCCCTTTCCCCCACATCCATGAATAAATGTTCATGGTTTCATTGTCTCTTTGTGCACACCCATTACACTTGTATGCCTTCTGATCCTAATAAAAAATGGAGCAAGGACCCTTACATGGGGCTCTTGTCTCCTCCTGGACGTTAGCCTCTCTCACATTATAATCCTGCATCCTGCTATTTTGCTGGACAAGAGAGAACTTCAGACCCAGAGTCTATGACAAAGACTAAATGATATCAAGAAGCCCTTCTAAATGGCATAAAGAAAGAGGGGGAGACCATAAATATGAATAAAATATCAGAAGTGCTGCAGGGACCCAAGGGAAGCCTCAGCCAATTTTATGAGAGACTATGTGAGGCATTTCCTCTCTACGCTCCCTTTGATCCAGAAGCACCCACTAACCAGTGGGTGATTATTGTGACTTTCTTAAGTCAGGCCCAGGGGGACAATCAGCACAAGCTGCAAAAACTAGGTTTCACTGGCATGAACACCAGTCAGTTGCTAGAAGTAGCAACTCAAGTGTTTGTTAACTGTGACCAGGTGGCACAGAAGGAAGAGTGCCGAAAGATCCAAAACAGGCAAACTTGTTACCTGCCACCATGGTGGAGCAGTCGAAACACCCCCAGAAGAGTGCCCTGCAGGGAAAGAGACAAGGTCAGAAAGGGGAGCGTCAGGGAGGAGGGTCTTGCCCTAGACCAAAATTAGAGTGGAATCAGAGTGCTTTCTGCCATCAGGAGGACCACTTGAAAAGTGAATGACCCCAGCGACAGATAATTCTCAGCAAGTCTCCAGAGAGAGAGAAAAGAAAGAGTCCATGTGGTCCAGGGCTGGTACCAACTGGCCCCACAGTCTCACGGGACCCCCAAAGACAATTCTGTAGGGCTAGTCACCATGGAGTACTATGAGGAGGACTAGGACAGACCAGGCTGTATTTTGCTAGGCCTCCAGGAGCCCATGGTCCAAATAAATGTGGGGGGCTGACCCATTGACTTTATGGTAGATACTAGAGCAGAATACTCAGTAGTGACCCAACCCGTGGAACCCCCTTACAGAGACAAGCCACCATCATGGGGGCCACAAGCAGTCAGACAAGTCATCCTTTTCTGTTTCTTCAGCGATGCAATTTAGGTGACCATGAAGTCATTCATGAATTCCTGTACCTCCCTGGCTGCCCTGTGGTTCTAATGGGCTGTGGCCTATTGGGAAAGCTTCAGGCCCAGATAACTTTCAACTCCTGGGGACAGGATGCTCTGACCTTATGGAAACTGAAAGCAAATATTATGACTCTCACTATTCTGCAAGTGGAGGAGCGGCATCTCTATAGTCGCAGGGAGAAACCACGACCAGTGCCTGAACTTCCCTTTAACGTACCAGGGGTGTGGGCTGAAGACAACCCACCAGGACTGACTCAAAACATACCCCCTGTGGTTGTGGAATTAAAGGCCTGGACAGAGCCCACCTGCCAGAGACAATACTTCATCCCTCACAAGGTACAGATTGGGACCCAAAAATACCTGGAGAGACTTTTAAAGTATGGGATCCTCTGGCCATGCCAGTTTCCTTGGAATACGCCCCTCTTGCCTGTCCAAAAACCAGGCACAGAGGACTACTGGACAGTTCAGCACCTGTGAGCAGTAAACCAGGAAAATGTCACCATACGCCCAGTGGTCCCATAACACTATACACTTTTGGGGCTCATTCCTGCTGAAACTATCTTCTTGACCTGTTTGGACCTTAAGGATGCCTTTTCCTGCATCTGCCTCACCTCCCAGAGCCAACTGATCTTTGTCTTCCAATGGGAGGATCCTGAAAATGGTGACAAGGTCCAATTAACTTGGACCAGGTTGCCTCAGGGGTTCAAAAACTCCCCAACTATTTTCAGCACTGCATTAGCCTCTGACTTAAAAGTCTTCCCAGATGTGGTATATATATACAATGGAATACTACACGGCAATGAGAAAGAATGAAATCTGGCCATGTGTAGCAACATGGATGGACCTGGAGGGTATTATGCTAAGCGAAATAAGTCAGTCAGAGAAAGACAGATACCATATGTTTCCACACATAGGTGGATTTTGAGAGACTTAGCAGAAAACCATGGGAGAGGGGAAGGGGGAAAAGAAAAAAGACACAGAGAGGGAGGGAGACAAAACATAAGAGACTCTCAGAGACTAAGAACAAACTGAGGGGTGAGGGTGGTGTGGGAGGGAGGAGAGTGGGTGACGGGCACAGAGGAGGACACTTGCTGGGATGAGCACTGAGTGTTATATGGAAACCAATTTGACAACAAATTATTTAAAACAAAAGCCCTCCCAGCAGATCAATATGGCTATGTCCTGCTTCAGTAAGTGGATGACTTGCTGCTAGCTAGGAAGTCCCGGGAGGGTTGCATGGAAGTGACTCAACAGTTCCTTACCCTCCTATGGAAAACCAGTTACATGATCTGGAGGAAAAGCCCCAAATCTATCAGGAAATGTTAAATATCTTGGCTTCCACCTGTCTTGGGGGCAGCACCAACTCAGCCCAGAGAGGAAACAGACCTTTTGTTGGAACCTGGACCGGACAACCCGACATTAGGTTTGAGAGTTTCTTGGGGCTGCAGGTTTTTGTAGGATCTGGATACCTAACTTTTCGCTCCTGGCAAAACCCCTCAATAAGGCTACAAAGGGGAGAGAGAGTGAATCCCTGATGTGGGAATCAGTATAGCAAAAGCCCTTGGAGGAAATAAAGTGAGCCCTTACTTAATGTGCCTGATTTAGGGCTCTCAGACATGACCAAGTCTTTCTTTCTGTATGCCTATGAGCACATTGGTATTGCAGTAGGAGCCCTAACTCAGATGTTGGGGTTATGGCATTGCCTGGTGGCATATCTCTCCAAGCAACTTGACTCTGTGGCTCAAGCCTGGCCCCTCTGCCTATGGGCACTGGCAGCCATAGCCCTCTTAGTGTCTGAGGATAAGTTAACTATGGGACAGGAATTGACAGTCCAAGTGCCACATTCAGTATTGACATTAATGGAATACAAGGAACGATACTGGCTAACCAACGCCAAGATGGTCAGATAACAGGGAATGCTATGTGAGAACCTGGACATTCACCTAGAAGTAGTATGGACCCTGAACCCTGCAACCCTATTGCCTCTCAGGGCAGGCCAGCCAGACCATGACTGTATTAAAGTCATGGATGAAGTGTTCTCCAGTCGAGCAGACTTGAGGGATCAGCCTCTCAAAGACCCCGACACTGAATATTTCACTGATGGTAGATAGCAGTTTTGTAAAGAGGGAAGAGCATCTTTCAGGTTATTCCTTTGTGACCCTGAACTCTGTCATTAAAGCAGAGGCCCTGCTGAAGGGGACTTCGGTACAAAAGACAGAGCTAATTGCTATAACCCGAGCCCTCCAAATGACGGCAGAGATACAGGTTAATATATACACAGACTCTAAATATGCCTTCACCACCCTCCACATACATGGGGCCTTAAACAAAGAGACAGGTCTAATAAACTCAGGAGGAAAAGACATAAAATATGGTAAGGAAATCCTTGAACTCTTAGATGCTGTGTGGGCCCCTAAAAGTGTGGCAGTCATGCATTGCTGGGGACATCAAAGAGGAGACACCACGGTTTCACAGGAAAACCGTAAGGCAGACTGAGATGCAAAGCTAGCAGCTTTAACCACTGCACTGTTCCCTAACCCACTGGCAGAATGGGACCCTAATTGCTCACACCAAGAAAGTACTTGGTTTAAGACTGAAAATGAGAAATAACTCCCAGATGGATGGTGAAAGTTTGAAGACACCCGAGTAGCAATTCCTGAGATCCTGGCTCCACCCTTTGTTAAGCAGTTCCATCAGGAAACTCACAGCTAGGGCAGCCCTTGAGACAATGTTAAGCTGATATTTCTACATCCCTCACCTCTCCAGCATAGCCTGAGAAGTATGTGACCAATGTGAAACGTGTGCCTGGAATAACACACATCAGGGACCCATGGCTACTCCTGGGGTGCAGAGTGTTGGGGAAGCCCCATTCGAAAATGTGATGGTGGACTTCACTGAGCTCTCCCAGCCTCAGGGCTGTAAATATCTGTTGGTCTTTGTGTGTACTTTCTCAGGCTGGGTGGAAGCTTTCCCTATTCGAACAGAAAAGGTGCATGAAGTGGCCTGACTTCTCCTAAAGGAAATTACCCCACGATTTGGGATCCCTATCACTATGGGTTCAGATAATGGGCCAGCATTCATGGCTATGGTGGTGCAGCTGGTGCCAAAAGTGCTAAAGATCACCTGGAAGTTACATACAGCATACTGACTCCAGAGCTCCGGGAAGGTGGAACAAATGAACCAAACCCTGAAGCTACAATTAAGTAAGCTGTACCAAGAAACCCAGCTGCACTGGGACCAGATGTTGCCAATAGCCTTGTTAAGAATCAGGTGTAGCCCCAATAAGCAAACAGGGCATTCCCCTTATGAAATCCTTTATGGGCGCCCTCCCCCAATTATCAAGGGCATAGGGGGAATTTAAATGAGATAGGCAATCTAACCTTAAGGCAGCAGATGCAGACTCTGAACTCTACTCTAACCACCCTACACTGATGGGTTAAAGAGTGATTGCCTGTGAGTCTGACCACAGATGCTAACTTCTTTGAGCCAGGAGATGCTGGGTAAAGGAGTGGAATTTCCAATCACTCAAACCTTTGGAGGGACCTGTTCACTGTCATTTCGTCCACCCCTACTGCAATAAAAGTAGCCAAGGTGGGTCCCTGGATTCACCACAGCAGAGTGAAGCCAGCATCCCAGGACTGGGAGTGCATTCTTGATCCATCCACGCTGTGTAAACTGACCATACGGAAGAAGGAATCTGCAACACCAGAGACTCTGGTGGGAGACTATGGCCCTACTTTAGTCACACCAAAAGCTGACTAGTCTATGTATGGCAGAATCGCCAGTCCAGTGAAATAAATAGACTATCTTTATTTTCTATATCTGCCTTCTTACTGTGATGCACTGCCACCCCTTGTCTCTCACCGTTATTGCAATTTTTGCCCTACTTCTTGCTATCAGATTTGCGGAGTTTGCCCAGCAAGCTGAAAATGTGGGAGAGGTTTCTGTTAGCACCCACTTTCCTCTTGTGGGTAGGATGTTTTGTTGGTATTGGTTGCTTTTAATCTGGACCCCATTTGTAAACCTAGATCTTTCACCATGTGACCCATGTATTAGTATAACCAGGTCAGACCAAGGAGTCACCTGGACCTTACTAAACCATACCCATTTCTCATGCAGGGAAATACCATGGGGACATGCATACACAATAAGACCACCTATTCCATCTGCCAATGGGGGAGTCAATACACTTGTTCAACCCACAATACTCCCCAAATGAAGATTGATTAGAAGTCCGATCCTACTAGGTGTGGGGGTGGCTTGATCAGTGGGACACAAATCAATAACCCTAAGTCTCCAGTGTCAATATTGTTTGATGTGTGTGCAGTTATAGGCATAGGCCCAGAGACATCTGTCATTAAAAAGTTGGCACTTGTCATGGAGGGCTTGAGGACTCTTGATATAACATGTGGAGGCTTAGATTGGGAGCGAAAATATCTACTCAATGACAAACATGTATGTGAGGAAAACCATTTACATGCCTATACACCTGAGTTTTTATTCCCCAGTTGGAACTGTAATTCATGGGCTACTTGGGAAAAAAAAAAGGCACAACAGCACTCCTTCAGAAGGGGGCTGCTACATCAGGTTGTCAATCAAAAGCCTATAACCTTGTTAATTTCACCATCATTAACCCAGAAGACTACAAGTGGCAATGGGGCACCCAAATTGGCATCCAAATCTTTGGGCAAGGCAGAGACCCAGGGACTGTGCTATATTTCAAGAGGGTCACTACCACCCATCCAACCACATACCATCAAGTCTTCTACTCCTTCTCGGAAGAAATAAGATGTAGTCCCCATCTCATTTCAGTCATGGCAAGGAATTTGTTTCTAGCCCTGTCAGAGACTGTAGCCCAGACCCTAAAGATCTCTTCACGCTATGTATGTGGAGGAACCAACATGGGGATCAATGGCCATGGGAGGCCAGAGAATTATACCCCCTCAAGCCTTAAAATGGAAGAAAATACCCCATTTCCACTACCTCAAAACCTCAATCCTTGGGAAGAACCGTCCCAAGGGAAAAAAGTTCACCATCCCTGTTGGAAACTTAACATGCCTTGGGCAAAAGTTTTATAATTCAACCACCTGAGAAATCCAATGGTGGGGGTCCCTGGGTCACCTTGAGCCAGACCTTCACCCCTTGTTTAACTTCTCTCATCTCTCATCCCTGGAAATACATCAAGGCAGCTATCGAATGGCAGGCCCCAGATGGAGTATACTGCATATGTGGGAAAACAGCCTATACAGTACTTCCTTTAGGCTGGTCAGGGTCATGTATGCTGGAGACTATCTGTCCATCTTTCCTCCTACTCCCACTTGCAAGGGGAGAACATCTGGGGGTTCAAATTTATGGAGATAGAGAGACTCAAAGATAGTGGCGTCCATTGCAAATTGGCACATGGAAAGATGAGGAGTGGCCTCCAGAGCATATAATTCAATATTATGGCCCTGCCACCTGGGCAAAGGATGGGCCCTGGGGCTATGGCACATGCTACATGCTACATGATAAACTGCATAATTAAACTGTAAGCAGTTGTGGAAATTATAACTAATGAAACTGCCAGAGCTCTTAACTTACTAGACAAGCAGCAAACCAAAAATGTGCAATGCCATCTATCGAAATCACTTGGCCTTAGATTACCTGCTTCTGAGGGAGGTGTTTGTGGAAAATTTAACCTGAGCAACTGCTGCCTACAGATAGATGATGAGGGGAAAGTCATAGGGGAGTTCACAGATCAAATGAGAAAAGTTGCTCATGTCCTAGTCCAAATCTGGAAAGGTTGGAACCCCAGGGAGTTACTTGGAGGATGCTTTTCAACTTTCAGCAGATTCAAAACCCTCATGGGAATTATCCTTCTAATTTTGGGAGGGTGTTTGATCTTACCCTGCTTAGCTCCCTTGATTGCAAGATCTGTCTCCAGTTTCATTGAAACCATGGTTAAAAGAAAGACGCCCACTCATGTGATGATGTTATGGAAATATAAACCTCTAAACCAAGATCATGCTCTTTGACCTGAAAAGGAGGGGTCCGAGCATCAAAGCGGGGGATATGGTAGGGTCCTCTCCATAAGGAGAGAGGGAAAAAAAAGGGAGAGAAAACTTCAAGGTAACCTGGCTATGTGCCTCTGAGCCAACATCCCTCATGATGTTGTAAACTGAGACTACTTAATCAGACTGCATGTTTATGTGTGTTACCACATATGGGAGACAAAGAAATAGAAAATATATAAAAAACTATGCCACATGACATTCAGCACTCAGTTCTTTGGGTACGAACCCATCTGAGTGGTGTTGGCAGGAATAAAGTTGCTTTCTGGAAATGAAAAAGCCTCAGTGTCATAACTCTCGGTGCAAAACTCTGCTACACCACTACTAGAAATTTATCCAAAGGATACAGGAGTGCTGATTCATAGGGCCACATGTACCCCAATGTTTATAGCAGCACTTTCAACAATAGTCAAATTGTGGAAAGAGCCTAAATGTCTATCAACTAAAGAATGGTTGAAAGAAGAGGTGGTTTATATATACAGTGGAATACTACTTTGCAATGAGAAAGAATGGAATCCTGCCACTTGCAGCAACATGTATGGAACTGGAGGGTATTATGCTAAGTGAAATAAGTCACTCAGAAAAATATATCATATGTTTTCATTCGTATGTGGAACTTGAGAAACTTAACAGAAGACCATGGGTGAAGGGAAGGGGAAAAAATAGTTACAAGAAGAGAGGGAGGGAGGGAGGCAAACCATAAAAGATCAAATACAGAGAACAAACTGAGGGTTGATGGGGGGCGGGGGAGAGGGGGAGAGGGGAAAATGAGTGATGGGCACTGAGGAGGGCACTTGTTGGGATGAATATTGGATGTTGTATGTAAGTGATGAATCACAGGAATATGCCCCCAAAACCAAAAGCACACTGTATACTTTGTATGTTAGCCAACATGACAATTAATTATGTTTAAAGAAAAAAACAGGTACCCAGCTTTGGCCCAAGGTCTACAGCTTGCCAACCCCTAATCTACATGGGGAAGGACTATCTTAGTCTAGTTGTTATATAATAGATACTTAATAAATATTGGTGAATGTTTGTTAGTGAATCCTTCAAAAAAAAAGAAGGAAAGAAAGAAAGAAGAAGAGAAAGGAAGGAAGGAAGAAAGGAAGGAAGGAAGGAAGGAAGGAAGGAAGGAAAAAAGAAAGAAAATACAGAAATGGGCTCATAACTGTATGGTCAACTCATTGTCAACAAAGAAGGAAAGAATATCCAAAAGGAAGAAAAAAAAAAGGATAGTCTCTTCAAATGGTGTTGGGAAAACTGCATGGCAACAAACACGAGAATGAAAATGGTCCACTTTCTTATACCATGCACAAACACACAAAAAAATTGAAATAGATGAAAGACCTAATTGTGTAACAAGAAACCATAAAAATCTCAAAGGGAATATAGAACATAGGCAGCAACCTCTTTGACCTCAGCCTGAGCAATTTCCTGTAGACCCATCACCAAAGACAAAGGAAACAAAAGCAAAAATGAACTATTAGGACTTCATCAAGATAAAAAGCTTCTGCACAGCAAAAGAAACAATAAGCAAAATTAAAAGGCAACCTTCAGAATGGGAGAAAATATCTGCAAATGACATAAAATAGTTAGTATCCAAAATCTATAAAGAACTTACCATACTCAACACCCAAAACACAAACAACCCAGTTAAGAAAGGGGCAGAAGACATGAAAATGCATTTCTCCAAAGAAGACATCCAGAGGCTAAGAGACACATGAAAAGATGTCAAATATCACTTATCATCAAAGAACTACAAATTAAAATCACAATGAAATATCATTTCACACCTTTCAGAATGGCTAAAATTAATAACACAAGAAACAACAGGTGTAAGCATGGATGCAGAGAAAGGGGAACCGTCTTACACTGCTGGTGGGAATGTAAACTAGTGCAGACACTCTGTAGAGCAGTATTGAGGTTCCTCAAAAAAACGAGAAATGGAACTACCCTACGATTCAGCAATAGCAATATTAGATATGTACCCAAAGGTTACAAAAATAAAGATTCAAAGGGGTGCACGAACCCCAATGTTTGTAACAGTATTACCACAACAAACAAACTATGGAGAGAACCCAAATTTCCATCAACTGATGAATGGATAAAGGATATGCGGTATATATATCCTGGGGAAATTACATAGTCATCAAAAGAATGAAATCTGGGGTGCCTGGGTGGCTCAGTCGGTTAAGCGTCAGACTTCAGCTCAGGTCATGATCTCTTGGTGCGAGTTCGAGCCCTGCGTCAGGCTCTGTGCTGAGGGCTCAGAGCCGGGAGCCTGTTTAGGATTCTGTCTCTCTCTCTCTGCCCCTTTCCCACTCATTCTCTGTCTCTCTCTCTCAAAAATAAATAAAACATTAAAAATTAAAAAAAAAAAAGAATGAAATCTTGTCATTTGTAATGATGCGTATGGAGCTAGAATGTATTATGCCAAGATAAAAAGGACAATCAGAGAAAGATGAATTCTGTATAGTTTCACTCATATGTGGAATTTAAGGAAAAAAAAACGAACACAAGGGAATGGGGGAATTGGGTAGAGAAGAGAATGAAACAAACCACAAGAGACTCTTAAGGATACAGAACAAACTGAGGGTTTATGGAATGAAATGGATAGGAGATGGGCTAGATGGGTGATATGTATTAAGGAGGGCACTTTGTGATGAGCCCTGGGTGTGGTATGTAAGTGATGAATCACTGAATTTTACTCATGAAGCCAATATATATATGTAATCTTGGAAATTTAGAATCTTTTGTGATTCCATACAAATTTTAGAATTGTTTGTTCTAGCTCTATGAAAAATGCTGGTTGTATTTTGATAGGGATTGTATTAAATGTGTAGATTGCTTTGTGTAGTATATATATTTTAACAATATTTTTTCTTCTCATCCATGAGTGAAATGTTTTTCTATTTCTGTCATCTTCTATTTCTTTCATCAGTGTTTTATAGTTTTCAGAGCACGGGTCTTTCACCTGTTGGGTAAGGTTATTCCTAGGTATCATAATGTTTTGATTCAATTGTTAATATGATTGTTTCCTTAAGTTATTTTTTTGCTTCTTTATTATTGTAGTATAGAAATGCAATAGATTTTTCTATATTGATTCTGTATTGTAAGAATTTACTGAATTTGATTATCAACTTTAGCAGTTTTTTGGTGGAGTCTTTAGAGTTTTCTAAATAGTCATGTCATCTGCAAATAGTGAACATTTTACTTCTTTCTTGCTGATTGGATGCCTTTATTTATTTTGTTTTCTGTTTGCTGTGGTTAGATGTCCAGTACTTTGATAAATAACAGTGGTGGGAGTGGATATCCCTGTATCTGCCGGAGTCGGTCCTTGTTCCGGCGAATCTAGGGGTCCACGAAGGACAAACGGTTAGGCGAAATGAGGTGAGAGAGCCACGAGAAAGATGGAGTCTGATGACCAAGCAGGCAGCCCTGGGAATTCTGGCGTCTCTGCCCTGCCGGCCTCAGTGTCTTTATTCAAAGGTAGTGAGTTACATTACAGCAATGAGTGACAGCCCATCAGTAAGCATAGTTTGAACAATAATGTGTTATATCGGTAAAGCGGGCGAATCTTGCAAGTTGTTTTCAAGTTAGTTAGCATATAAATTTAAGGCTGGGGGAGAGGACAGAAAGTTACCTGGGCCTGACTATGTTAATTATCTATAAACAGGCCAGGAGTCATTGCCTATTCTTCCAATTACAATGGGGGAGGTCCAACCCGTCTGGCAAGGACAGAATTCCCAATGCTTGTCCTTTGCCCATGAATTTACATAATAGGAGCCTAACATTTACACAAATCACACCAATATTCAGCCAGCTCATAACTGGCTATCAATCTATGCAACCCATCCCCAAGATGCAACTTTAAGGTGGTCAGGCTACTCTCATTCAGATGCAATCCATCAAAGCATCCTGCTCCAGGTCCTTCCTTTTATCTAGATGCGGTAAAACAAAAGAGCATTACATTCCTTAAGCCAAAGAGAGTAGTTGTAAGACTAGGTGCCAGTTTGGCTGGCGAGCTTTTGCTTCAACCTTTTCCACACAGGGAGGGGTCTCAACCTGTGAGCCCAAACGGCTCCCAACATGTATCCTTCCTGACCATAGAGGAAAAGCTTTCAGGATTTCCCCTTTTAGAATGTTATTAGGTGTGGGTTTTTCATATATGATGTTTATTATGTTGAGGTATGTTCCCTTGTGGAAGTTTTTTATCATGAATAGACGTTATACTTTGTCAGATACTTCTTTTGTATCTATTGAAATCATCATATTGTTCTTATTCTTTTTTTTTATTAGTGTAGTGTATCATGTTATTGATTTGCAAATATTGAACTATGCTTGCAATGCAGGAATAAATCCCACTTGATTGTGATGAATAATTGTTTTAATTTAGTTTGCAAGTATTTTATTGAGAATTTTTAAATCTGCGTTCATCAGGGATATTGGCTTGTAGTTCCATTTTTATTAGAATCTTCATCGGGCTTTGTATCGGGATATTGCTGACCTCATACAATGAGTTCAGATATTTTCTTTCCTTTTCTATTTTTTTTTTGGAATAATTTGTGAAGAATATGTATTAACCCTTCTTTAAATATTTGGAAAAATTTGCACGTGAAACCATCTGGTCTTGAACTTTCATTTGTTGGGAGTTTTTTGATTAGTGTTTCACTTTTTAAATCTATTCAAGTTTTCTATTTCTTCCTATTTCAGTTTTGGTAGTTTATATGTTTCTAGGAATTTATCCATTTCTTCTAGGTTGTCCAATTTGTTGGCATATTGTTTTTCATAATATACTTTTATAGTTGTATTTCTGTTGTCTTGGTTGCTATTTCTCCCATAACATTTATAATTATATTTATTTGGGTCCTTTCTCTTTTTGATAAGTCTGGCTAGAGGTTTATCAATTTTATTATTTTTTTCAAAGAATCAGTTATTTTCTATTGTTTTTTAATTTCTATATCATTTATTTCTGCTTGAATCTTTATTATTTCCATTCCGATGCTGGCCTTAGGCTTCATTTGTTGTTCCTTATCTAGTTCCATTAGGTGCAGGGTCAGGTTGTTTATTTGAGATTTTTTATTATTTTTGATGTAGGCCTATATTGCCATAAACCTCCCTCCTAGGACTGCTTTTCCTGCATTCCATAGATTTTGGACCATTGTGCTTTTACTTTCATTCCTTTCCTTGTATTTTTTAAAATTTATTCTGTGATTTCCTGGCTAACCAGTTCATTGTTTAGTAGAATTTTATTGAATCTCCACATATTTGTGGTCTTTCTAGATTTTTTCTTGTGGTTGACTTCTTGTTTCATAGCCCTATGGCCAGAAAAGTTGCAGGGTATGATTTCAGTCTTTGTATTTGTTGAGGCCTGTTTTGTGAGCTAATTTGTGATTTGTTCTAGAGAGAGCTCCATGTGCACCTGGAAATAATGTATATTATGCTGTTTTAGGATGGAATGTTCTAAATATATCTGTTAAATCCATCTGGTCCAGTGTGTTATTTGAAGGCATTATTTTCTTGTTGATTTTCTGTTTCAGTGGTCTCTCCATTGGTGTAAGTTGGGTGTTTTATCCTCTATTATTATTGCATTATTATTAATTAGTTCCATTATGTTTGTATTAATAGTTTTATATATTTAGTTGCTTCCATGTTTGGTGCATAAATATTTGCAATTGTTATATCTTCTTGTTGGATTGTCTTCTTTTGATTATGTAATGTCCTTGTCTCTTTCTGCAGTCTTTATTTTAAAGTCCAATGTGTCCAATAAAAATATTGCTTCTTCAGCTTTCTTTTGACATTCCTTTGAATGATAAATGTTTCTCCACCTCCTCTCTTTCAATCTGCAGGTGTCTTTAGGTTTCAAATTATCCTTTAGGTAGCATATAGATGAGTCCTTTTTTTCCTCCATTCTGATACCTATGCCTTCTGATTGAAGCACTTAGTTAATTTACATTCAAATAATTATTGATAGATATGTATTTATTGCCATGTTATTACATGTTTTGTCACTGTTTCTGGATATGATATTTTCTGTAATCCTTTTTTGTTTTTGTCACTTTTGGTTTCAACTTTGCACTCAAAACATCCCCTTTATTATTTCATGCTGTTCTGGTTTTATGGTCATAAATTCCTTTCAATTTTGTTTGGGAAATTCTTTATTTTTAAAATTTTTTAAAGTTTAGTTTTGAGAGAGAGAGACAGAGTGTGAATGGGGGAGGGACAGAGAGAAGGAGACACAGAATCCAAAGCAGGCTCCAGGCTCTGCACTGACAGCACAGAGCCCTACACGGGGCTCAAACCCACAAACTGATAGATCATGACCCGAGCTGAAGTCTGATGCTTAACCAACTGAGCTTCCCAGGTGCCTCTTGTTTGGGAAACTATTAATCCCTCTTTCTGTTCTGAATAATCGCCTTCCTGTATTGAGTATTCTTGGCATCAGACTTTTCTCATTCAGCACTTTGAATATATTATGCCACTCTCTTCTGACTCACCTAGTTTTGGTGAAGGTATTTCTTGCTAGCCTAATGGGTCTTCCCTTGTAAGTTAAGGATATTTTTTCTTGCTTTTTAAAATATTTTTTTCTTTATCACTGTATTTGCAAATTTAATTACAGTATATCTTGGTGTTGGCCTGCTTTCGTTGATTTTGATAGGAGTTTTCGATGCCTCCTGGATACGGGTGTCTATTTCTTTCCTCATATTAGGAACTTTTCACTTATTGTTTCTTCAAATAAATTGCCTGTCCCGTTTTTTCTCTCCTTCTGGGACCCCTATAATATGAATTTTATTATGTTTGATAGATTCACTGAGGTCTATTCTCATGTTGCATAATTTTTATTTCTCTCTTTGTTTAGCTTTATTGTTTTCCATTATCGTGTCTTCTATGTCACTAATTCTTTCCTCTGCTTCTTCCAGTCTGCTGTTCATTCCATTAAGCCTCTTTCCAATCTCATTTTTTTGCATTCTTCATCTCTGTTCGATTCATTTTTAAACACTTTTATCTCTGTGGTAAAGGTCTCCCTTATGTGTTCTATTATTTTTCAAGCCCAATAAGTGTCCTTATGATTGTTTCTTAAATTCTACATCAGGGATGTTATTAATATGTTTCCCTTATATCTGTGGCCGTGGCCTTATATTGGTCTTTCATGTGGGATGATTTCCTGCATCCTGACCTTTTGTCTAAGTCTCTCCCTTTTTCTCTGTGTTAGAAAAGCCAATTTTGACTCCTGATTATGAAAGTATAGGCTTTATGAAGAAGAGGTAATGTAATGCCTAGGGCTTCATGCTCCATAGTGTTCTCTACTATGTGCTGTATGTTCTTTGCTCTTGTATTTGACTGCTCTGTCCTTCAGGTCAGTTGTCTGCAGAGGATCTCTTTGCGTGCTGTGGACAGTGTTTAGTCCCTGGAATAAATATGGTGAGTTTTAACTATGTGTGCTCTGGTCTGCTTGTGAAATGAGACTTGACACCACTTCTATTGGAACTGAAGACCTGCAGAACTTCCTGGTTGGGAGATGTGTGGGCAAGGTGTGTGATGGTCTTTTGGAGGAGAGGACCACTGTGCTCAGACTGAAGCTAGCTTGTCTAAGAAGGGAAATCCTGATAGAACACTTTCATTCAAAATAGAAGGAAAGATAAATTTCCCAGACGAACAAAAACTAAAGGAGTTAACGACCACTAAACCAGCCCTGCAAGAAATTTTAAGGGGGACTCTCTAAGGGGAGAAAATATGGAATAAAACAAACTAACTAACTAAAAAAATACCAAAAGCAACAAACACTAGAAAGGACCAGAGAACACCACCAGAACCTCTAACTCTACAGACAATATAATGGCAATAAATTCATATCTCTCAGTACTTACTCTAACATCAATAGACAACACATAGGGTAAGAGAATGGATAATAAAACAATATCCACCGATATGTTGTTTACCAGAGACCCATTTTAGACCTATAGACACTTTCAGATCGAAAGGAAGGGGATCTATCAAGCTAATGGCCACCAAAAGAAAGATGGAGTAGCCATACTTATATCAGACAATCTAGACTTTAAAATAAAGACTGTAAAAAAAGATTAAGAAGGACATTATATCATAATTAAGGGGTCTATCCACAAAGAAGATCTAACAATTATAAACACTAATGCCCCAAAAGCGGCAGCACCCAAATATATAAATTTATTAATCACAAACAAACAAAACTTATTGATTATGATACCATTATAGTATAGGACTTCAGCACCCCACTTACAGCAATGGAAAGATCATCTAAATAGAAAATCAACAAGAAAACAATGGCTTTGAATGACACACTGGAACAGATGAACATAACAGATATATTCAAAACAATTCATCCTACAGTAGCGGAATACACATTCTTCTCAGGTGCACATGGCATATTCTCCAGAATAGATCACATACTGAGACACAAATCAGCCGTCAACAAGTACAAACATATAGAGATCATACTGTGCATATTTTCAGACCACAATACTATGAAACTCAAAATCAACCACAAAAAAACATTGGAAAGATAACAAATACTTGGAGACAAAAGAACATCTTATTAAAGAATGACTGGGATAACCAAGAAGTTAAAAAGGAAGTTAAAAATTATATGGAAGCCGATGAAAATCATAACACCACAGCCCAAAATCTCTGGGATGCAGCATAGGTGGTCCTAAGAGGGAAGTATATAGCAATAGAGGCCTTCCTAACGATGGAAGAAAGGCCTCAAACACACAACCTAACCTTGCACCTCAAAAGCTGGAAAAAGAAGAACAAATAAAACCCCAAATCAGCAAAGTACAGGAAATAATAAATTAGGGCATAAATCAATGCTATCAAAACCAAAAAAAAATAAAAAATGTATAACAGATACATGAAACCAGGAGTTGATTCTTTGAAAGAATTAACAAAATTGGAGAGCCCCTAGACTGATCAAAAAGAGAAAAGAAAAGGCCTCAATAAGTAAAATCAAGAATGAAAGAAGAGAGATCACAACCAAGACAGCAGAAATAAAAAAAAAAAAACAATAATAAAAGAATATTATGACCAATTTATATGCCAATAAAATGGTCAATCTGGAAGAAATGGAAAAATTACTAGAATTTAATAAACTACCAAACTAGAAACAAGAAGAAATAAAAATTCGAACAAATCCATAACCAGTATAAAAAGTGAATTAGTAAACAAACAATAGTACAGGTCTGGATGGCTTTAGAGGGGAATTATATCAAACATTTAAACAAGAAACAAGAAGAAATAAAAATTCGAACAAATCCATAACCAGTATAAAAATTGAATTAGTAAACAAACAATAGTACAGGGCTGGATGGCTTTAGAGGGGAATTCTATCAAACATTTAAAGAAGATGTTTTTCCATTGCCTTGTGTCTTCCTCAATTTCCTTCATAAGTTTTTTTATAGTTTTCAGAGTAGAGGTATTTTACATCTTTGGTTAGGTTTATTTCTAGGTATTTGTTGGTTTTTGGTGCAATTGTGAATGGGATTCGCTTCTTTATTTCTCTTTCTGCTACTTCATTATTGGTGTATAGAAATGCCACCGATTTCTGTACATTGATTTTGTACCCTGCAACTTTGCCGAATTCATGGATCAGTTCTAGTAGGCTTTTGGTGAATTCTGTTGGGTTTTACATGTAAAGTATCATGTCGTCTGTAAAAGGTGAAAGTTCAACTTCCTCCTTGCCAATCTTGATGCCTTTTATTTTGTTTTGTTTTGTTGTCTGCTTGCTGATGCCAGGACTTCCAACACTATGTTAAATAGCAGTGGTGGGAGTGGACACCCCTGTCGTGTTCCTGATTTTAGGGGGAAGGCTCTCAGTTTTTCTCCATTTAGGATGATATTAGCTGTGGGCTTTATATAAATGGCTTTTATGATGTTTAAGTATGTTCCTTTTATCCCGACTTTCTCGAGGGTTTTTATTAGGAAAGGGTGCTGTATTTTGTCAAATGTTTTCTTTGTATCTATTGAAAGGATCATATGGTTCTTATCTTTTCTTTTGTTAATGTGATGTATCACGTTGATTGATTTGTAAATATTGAACCAGCCCTGCAACACAGGGATGGATCCTACTTGAAAATGGTGAATAATTATTTTTATATGCTGTTGGACTTGCTTTGCTAGTATCTTGTTGAGAATTTTTGCATCCATATTCATCAGGAATATTGGCCTGTAATTCTCTTTTTTTGCTGAGTCTTGATCTGGTTTGGGAATCAAAGCGATGCTGGCTTCATAGAATGAGTCTGGGAGTTTTTTTTCCATTTCAATTTTTTGGAACAACTTGAGGAGGATAGGAATTAACTCTGTTTTAAATGTCTGGTAAAATTCCGCAGGAAAGCCATCTGGTCCAGGGCTTTTATTTGTTGGGAGATTGTTGATAACTGACTCAATTTCTTCACTAGTTATGGATCTGTTCAAATTTTCTATTTCTTTCCGTTTGAGTTTTGGTAGCATGTGGCTATTTAGGAATTTGTCCATTTCTTCCAGGTTGCTGAGTTTGGTGGCATATAATTTTTAATAGTATTCTCTTGCAATTGCTTGTATTTCTGAGGGGTTGGTTGTAATTACTCCCTTTTCATTCATGATTTTATCTATTTGGGTTCTCTTTCTTTTCGTTTTGAGAAGCCTGAATAAATATCGTTAAAATGACAATACTACTCGAAGCAATCTACACATTTAATACAATCCTAATCAAAATTGAACGAATATTCTTCTCAAAGCTAGAGCAAACAATCCTGAAATTTGTATGGAACCACAGAAGACCCCGAGTAGCCAAAGTAATACTGAAGAATAAAACCAAGGCGGGAGGCATCACAAACCCAGACTTTAAGCTCTACTACGAAGTGGTAGTCATCAAGACAGTATGGTATTGGCACAAAAACAGACACATCGACCAATGGAATAGAATAGAAAACTCAAAAATGGACCTGCAAGTATATGGCCAACTAATCTTTGACAAAGCGGGGAAGATTATCCAATGGAACAAAGACAGCCTCTTTAATAAATGGTGCTGGGAGAACTGGACAGCAACATGCAAAAGAATGAAACTAGACCACTTCCTTACACCACTCACAAAAATAAACTCTAAATGGATGAAAGATCTGAATGTGAGACAGGAAAGCATCAAAATCCTAGAGGAGAAAGCAGGAAAAAGCCTCTTTGACCTAAGCTGCACCAATTTCTTACTCGACACATCTCCAAAGGCAAGGGAATTAAAAGCAAAAATGAACTACTGGGACCTCATCAAGATAAAAAGCTTCTGCATGGCAAAAGAAACAACCAATAAAACGGATAGACAACCAATGGAACGGGGAAAGATAATTGCAAATGACATATCGGATAAAGGACTAGAGGGGAAAGGAAAAAAGACACAGAGAGGGAAGAAGACAAAACATAAGAGACTCTCAAAGACTAAGAACAAACTGAGGGGTGAGGGGGGTGTGAGAGGGGTGAGAGTGAGTGACGGGCACAGAGGAGGGCACTTGTTGGGATGAGCACTGGATGTTGTATGGAAACCAATTTGACAATAAATTATTAATAAAAAATAAATAAATAATAAAATAATAAAAATAAAATAATATCTGCACGTTGAAGGAAATAATCCACAAAACTAAAGTCAACCTATGGAATTGGAGTAGATATTTATAAATGACATATCTGATAAAAGGTTAGTATCCAAAATATATAAAAATTACAAAATTCAACACCTCCAAACCAAATAATCCAGTTAACAAAAGTGCAGAAGAGTTGCATACACATTTTTCCAAAGAAGACATTCAGATGGCCAACAGACACAAAAATATGCTCAACAACACTCATCTTTTGGGAAATGGAAATAAAAATTAGAGTGAGATATCACGTCACACCTGTCAGAATGGTATGGTTGAAATTAATAGCACAAGAAAGAAGAGGTGTTGGCAAGGATGTGAAGAAAGGTGAAATCTCTTGCAGTATTGGAGTTAATGCAAATTGATGCAGTCATATGGGAAACAGTATGGATCTTCCTCAAATTTAAAATTACCTATTATCCCATGATAATGCAATTATGATCCAGCAATTGTACTACTAGGTACTTACACAAAGAATACAAATTTTGATTTGAAGGAACACATGGACCCTGATACTTATAGCAGCATTATCCACAGTAGTCAAAGCATGGAAAGAGCCCAAATATTATCCATCTACTAGTGTATGGATAAAGAAGTTGTAGTGTGTGTGTGTGTGTGTGTGTGTGTGTGTGTGTGTGTAATGGAATATTACTTAGCCATAAAAAATAAATATTGCCATTTACAACAAATTGGATGGAGTTAGAAAGTATTAAGCTAAGTGAAATTAGACAGAGAAAGACAAATACCATATGATTTCACTCAAATGTGGAATTCAGGATACAAAACAGATGATCATATGAGAAAAAAGAGAGGGAAACCAAGAAACAGACTCTTAACTATGGATAATAAACTGATGGTTACCAGAGGGGAAAACGATGGAGGAATGCATTAAATAAGGAATGCACTTTTGATAAACACAAGGTGTTTTATGTAATTGCTGAATCACTAATTTGTACACCAGAAACTAACATTACACTGACTGTCAATTAACTGAATTTTAAATCACTAAAAAAATAAATAAAAATGAACACATTCAGGCATTATTTCTCTTATACCTAATGCTGTTGCTATAGATTAAATGTTCAGATTAAAAGAACTTTCACTGTGTAATTGACTCTTAAAAATTCTCATTCCTTCCGTATAATTTGTTTTATGCTTGTGTTTATCTCATTATTTTTAAATTAAAATTCCACAAGAAAAAAATAGATTGCTTTGTTACCTTTATTGATTACATTTTAAATTGATAGTTTTTCTGCACTGTAGAGATGAGCACAAAATTAAGATTACTATATTTTCTAGTCATATATTCACTTATTCATTTCTATACACTGCAAGGCATTAAGAATTCCTTACTTATAATTTTCTTCTTTAAGGTAATAACATGTCCCTTTAACTTCAGAGAAAAAGCCATGTTCTCTGACACTTAACCAATCAGAATTCATCTGCCTATCTAAGCATTTTTTTTAATGTTTATTTTTGAGAGACAGAGAGAGACAGAATGTGAGCAGGGATGGGGCAGAGAGAGAGGGAGACACAGAATTCGAAGCCGACTCCAGGTTCTGAGCTGTCAGCACAGAGCCCCATGTGGGGCTTGAACTCACAAGCTGTGAGATAATGACCCGAACCAAAGTCAGACGCTCAACCGACTGAGCCACCCAGGTGCCCCTATCTAACCATTTTTATTGGCATCTTGCCATCTTACAAATCTATAATTTAGTACAATTTGCTGCGGGAGTTACTGGCAATAGAGATTGCTAGAGGACTTTGATTTAACTCTCTTGCTATTGAAGAGGGAAGTAATCCAACATCTCTGATCCTTAGGGTGCCAAATGTTCTTTTTTTTTTTTTTTTTTCATTTGGGGTTTATGGAAGGGGAAGACCATTTTAATTTATACAACAATTAGACTAAAGCCAGTACTCTCATTCAGTCAACATTCTCGGTGTAGGACTTTTATAGTACTCAGTTGATTTACTGTAGTAGGTAAAATGCTGAAATCTGAAAACTATAACTTAATTTGTTGCCTCAGAATATTACCTAGTAGCTTTGTGGCTTCGGACAGTTAATCTCTCCAAACTTTCATCTATAAAACATGGATAACAATATGTCCACCCAAAGGATTGTTATAAGAATCAAGTAAGATACAATAAGTATTTTAAACTGTTTTGAAAACAACACAACACTAAATAATTCAGAGAGTATAAATATAGACATAGGAATAGATATATTAAGATAGTTGGGTAAAATGTATCTTGGATTCTTCCTTATGTCTAGTCTGTCCAGCTGCAGGTAATCCCATTTTCAGTGTTCCACAATACTCCCTATGCCCAGAGTTCTATGTTACCATTCTCCTTAGAGATAGAAACCAAATGTAAAGAATTCATTCACAGGTGTTAGAAATTTTTAGTTTCTTTTCATGGTGGTATTTGCCTGTAAATGAATTTGTAAAGGAGATTTTGAGTAAAGCTTATTCTCTTTTATAGCATGTTTCTTACTGGAACCTTGCCTTTGTATTGTATTTTGTTATTTATCATTCGAATCATATACTTGTATGATACTTTGAAAATAGTAAATCTTTCTTTGGAATCATTTGCTCAGGTTGTCTTTAGTTAGTGGACCTAGACATAGTCATAGATCAAGTTATGTAGATGGTTCTGATGAATTTATTTTCCTTTCTACTTTTGAATTTTATATGGAATAACTTTTATATTTCTACTGGCTTAACTCTTTTTTCCATTAATAATATTGTAAATATTAAATATTTAAAAAATATATATCAGTTTCCAAATTTGGCTTGTTGTCAAAATGTCAAATCATAACTAAAATTTTATGTACGCAATTTCTAATATTGAGATTTATTACTCTTTTTATTAGTTTGCTAGGATTGCTCTAACAAAGAACCACAGACCAGGTAGTTTAGACAACAGAAATTTATTGTCTCACAGTTCTAGAGGCACCTCTAAAAGTCTGAAATCAAGATATTCTTTAGGTTTATTTCTTCTGAGGGCTGTGAGGGAAGGATCTGTTCTAGTCCTATATCTTTGACTTGTAGATGGTTATCTTCTGCTTTGTTTCTTTGTACCACCTTTCTTCTATGTGTGTCTATAATCAGATTTCCACTTTTTGTAGAGACATCAGTCATAATTTATTTGGGGTCCACCCTACTCCAATATGACCCCATTTTAACTAATTATATTTGCAATTACCCTATTTTCAAATAAGTTCACATTTTGTGGTATTGGGGGTTAGGACTTCAACATATGAATTTTTATGGGGGAACACAATTAAACCTATAACACTTCCCATCCATCTTCTATATATGGTGGAAGAATGTTTTCACTTATAGCTTCCATGTGAGACATTGGTTATTAACACCAGTGTTACATGGTGATAGTCTCTAGACCCATAACAGACCATTTTAGAATATCAAATTGATATTAATATCATCAATATTATTTATATCTATTTTTGAAATTTTATTCACACATTAATTGCCAAGTCAATCCTCCTGATTTAGAGACACCTAGATATTAATGGAATTTTTTCCTTTTACCAGATTTTTATTAGCAGTTTCATTTCGAACTGGCTGTATTTGCTTACATACTACTCCACCAATCCTCAGCTCATGTACCCGTCCAATCCAGTATGAGTCAAGTCAGATATTCAAAGCAATTAACTAACTTTTTAGTCTTCTTCTTTGATGCATAGACACAGACTAGAATCATTAGTGGTACTATATTAAGTATATGTTGAGCCCACTCACATGTGCCCTCTCATCAGAAGTTTGTTTTCTTTGACAAAGCAGGAAAGAGTATCCAATGGAACAAAGACAGCCTCTTTAATAAATGGTGCTGGGAGAACTGGACAGCAACATGTAGAAGAATGAAACTAGACCACTTCCTTACACCACTCACAGAAATAAACTCTAAATGGATGAAGGATCTGAATGTGAGACAGGAAACCATCAAAATCCTAGAGGAGAAAGTAGGAAAAGCCTCTTTGAACTAAGCCGCACCTATTTCTTACACGACACATTTCCAAAGGCAAGGGAATTAAAAGCAAAAATGAACTACTGGGACCTCATCAAGATAAAATACTTCTGCACAGCAAAAGAAACAACCAACGAAACTTATAGACAACCAACGGAACAGGGAAAGATAATTGCAAATGACATATCAGATAAAGGACTAGTATCTAAAATCTATAAAGAACTTACCAAACTCCACATCCGAAGAAGTTTGTTTTCTGACACTCAAATAAAAGACTTGAAGTCACTCTTCATTAAGCCAGTAGCAGAATCCAAAGCAATTTTCTAATCACTTTCCTAAATAAATTTCAAGAAGAATTCCTAAACAAAATGTTGAAATAACCCTTTCCTCTTATATAGAACCATGTTAAAAGTTAAATTTAACACACTATTTTGGCAAAGAAGTGAGAGCAATTGGATGAGGTAAAAATAAACAGTCTCATGTATGTATTGTAGAGAATAATTTTGAAATGTGCCTGAAAGGAATGTGAATATGATTGGAAACTTTATGATTATCTATTGTTTATCTAATGCTGCCATCTAGTGAATATATGAAACTTTGAGAATAAAATTTCTTCCAGGCATTGCAGTGCTTATTAAAGAAGATTTTACCCAAAAATATATGTTTAAAAGATTCTTATATGTATTTTATCTTGAGGAATAAAGTTAAAGGAAGAATTATGAGTCCAAAAGATAAATAGTATAACTGGCTTTACTTTGGGAAAAGTAACTTTTATAAGGTGATATTATTCTTTTAGTCTAGCTATTTTATTTTTTTAAATTTTTTAATGTTTATTTTTGAGAGAGAGAGAGAGTCAGAGCATGAGCAGGACAGGGGCATAGAGAGAGGGAAACACAGAATCAGAAGCAGGCTCAGGCTCTGAGCGGTCAGCACATAGCCTGACACGGGGCTCAAACCCTGGAATCATGAGAACATGACCTGTTCTGCAGTCGGACACTTAACCACCTGAGCTACCCAGGCTCCCCAACTGTTTTATTTCTCTCGAATTTGATTTCAGTCATTTACTTTTATAAAGTACAGCTATGGCTTTTACTTTATAAAGGGAGGTTTATTTTGGTACTGTAAAAAATGTGAAATTACTTTTGTACATTCCTCTATTAACAATAATTGAATGAATGAGGCCTAATGTACCATATGTAAAATTTAAGTATTATAAACATAAGTTTTCAAGCCATATATATATATATATTTCAATATATTTGACTTTATTATGGAATTAACTAACTCTTACTGTAGGCTATAAAAAGTATACTGCACTTGTTCATAGTTATATGTAATTGCTGTTCATATAATTATTACACTTACTCAATTTTATACATACAAATCTTGGCTATATTTGCTTTAGTTCATTACATTTATAACACATTGTATTAACAGCACCTGAAATTCATTGTAACATGCAATCAAACAATATAGTTGTTACTAGTATCATCTTAGTTTTACTTTTTACTTAGTACTTTTCATTGAGTAATATAAATTTAATAAACTATAGCATTATATAGTGGGAAAATCATGGCCAAATTATAGACAGGAAGTTATGGATTTAAATCCTGGATCTCCTAGTTGCAAAATTCTGAACTAACTGTACCTTAAGTATACTGTATCTGTAAATATGGAAATTCAAAACGCCTCCAAAGAATTGAACCAGAGTATGTTGACATACTTAATATTTCTCCTTGGTTTAATAATTTTATTAAAAATATAGGTTTAGGTCTCCAGCCAAAGTTTTCTTATCTTTATTTACTATATAGTTAGCTGAGTTTATGAAACATAAGGTAGGTACACAAAAATACTTTCTCAAAAGTTATATGGAAAAACATTTAACTATACAAACCTAAAACATTAGAACAGTTTTGTAAACACTACAACTGCTATAAAATTGCAAGCCATTGCAGCGAATGTACTGATATATTTTTAGCAATTGATTTTTTTTGGAAAAAAGAGCGTTGATTTGCAGTATTTCAAGATTTTTGTGCTAAAATACTTCCATGGTAATTCAAGTTAGCAACATTATATCAGCTGGCTTCCAAAATTTCAGAATAATTAAAAATTGGCACTTGTAAGTCAATACAAACCAGCTCCAGCACAACACTGCTTCCACGTGGATATCTTTCTCTCATGTTATTCTTTCATTAGTATTGTATATAGTTCTTTTTTTTAATTTATGTATTTATTTTGAGGGGGAGTAGCAGAGAGAGTGGGAGAGAGAATCCCAAGCAGGCTCTGCATTGTGGAGCTGATCTCACAAATCATGAGATAATGAGCCAAAATCAAGAGTTGGACACTTAAACATCGAAGCCACCTAGGCACCCCTTTCACTAAGTTCTGAGACTCAGAATCAGATGCTATAATTCTTGGGGTGACTAAGGTAAATTGGCATTCAACATTGATTCCTTCATCCTGTTATAATGAAAAAGCTTAGGAAACGGAAAAGTACATTTTTCAAACTATCTTGCTGCTGGAGTTGGGGATGTGATTATGTTTGGCTCATCAAATATTTTTGCAAGTTAATTTTTGTTTCTCTGCATCCATGTTGACAGATGTACCAGTGTTAGGTTACCAGCTTCCTGGTTATCCAGAGACAGGTGGACTTGGGGGATTTTATTATCTTTGTTTGTATTATAGTGAGCATGTAGTTGTTTCAGAACCCAGAGAAGTTGCAGTGTCTTCATGACTGTGCAGGATTCTCTGTTCTAATGGTTTCGTTATCATGGCAGCTTCTTGACTGTGGCACTGTCCTTGTGCAACTTGGCAGGAAGCTTTTTGACTCTAGAGGTTCCCTATTTATCTGGGCACTCTAACCAGAAAAATCTCTTTGAAGTCCCTCGAAAATGCTATTCTTATTCATATTTTTATGGTTTCACTTAGCTGTCATAATTATACATGCTTATTCAGTAAGTGCCCTCTTCAACTTGTCCCCATTATTCCTAAGATTTAAAAACTATACACAATTTTTTTCTCTACTTACTAAGCTTTTATATGCATTCTTTAATTCACTTTATTTTGCCTTCTACCCTGACTACTCCACCAAAATTTATTTTTCTAAAGTCATCAGTGATACTTGTGTTACCAAATCTAAAGGATACTTTCTAGATCTCATACAAGGAAAATATTGTCTAAAGATGAAGGCAAGGGTATGACTGTAAAATCATTTGTTAAGTCTTCAAAAAGTTCTAAAGTTGGGTTTCAGTATATAGTTCAGTCTGATAAAAGACCGTCTAAAGAGTTGAAGGGTGTGCCACTTAGATCTCAAACAATAGTGTTTTCAGTAAGTTTCAGGGTGTGACACTCAGTCATTTCAGTAGAAATCCGAAGTTCAGAGTGCTTATTTTAAAGAAATTTGTGGGCATGGCATTAGTCTAAAGAAGTGAACCCCAAGCAGACTTGAGGGACACTCACAAAGTATTAAAGAGAAGGACATTCGCAGAAACGCTGCCAATTTCAATTGAAATGGCCAGAGACAAGTAGGAAATGTAAAAAAAGGCCTTTTGACTACTAAATACTATTGATGGGAAGCAAACTGAAGAAAACACTGAGCTGCAAACATGTGCTACCTTTCATGAAGATGGAAGGATGATTCTGAGAGTAGAACCAGGAGACCAGAGAGGCCCAGGAAATTATTGATGGGCAGGAATAGAATGGTGTTCTAATCAAGGAACTTCAAGTATCTGACTGGCTATATTTTAGAATTTCTATGGCTATTGTGCCTCTAATTTTCCCCTTTGTGACATTCTATATAGCACTTATGCTATTACTTTCCTACTATTGTATGGTGGGGATATGAGAGATAGATAACTTGTTCCTTTCATTCCCAAGTCTTTAGACAGAAAGGAAAAGTACTTGAGGTTCTCTACTTATTAAAATATATGAGGAGCTTCATCCATAACAAAACCTAATTTGGATAATGACATTGTGAACTTTGAACTGTTTCTGTAATAGAATGAGGCTTTGGGGTACTTTACTATCAAGAGCTAAACTCCAAGACCTGACTTTTACTGCCCACCTGCTTGTACTCACTAACTTTTGTCCAGCTAATACCTTAACTCAGGCAAATGGAAAGTTAATCTGTCCCTAAAGTGATAGCAACTGCCCTGACAACACCTCCATTCTGTCCAGACCACCCAGACAAGTTTGCACATAACCCTTGACTGTGCATGTGCAAATAGACTTTTGAGTGACCTCTATAATGACTGAAAATTACCTTTACCTCAGATAATACTATAATATCTGCCCGAGGAGGAGCATAAGCCTCATTTTCATAACATACAATGTGTGTATAGGCATGTATCCTTAAGACACATGAATGACCTTATGCCCGCCTCTATATACGATGAAAAGACTTCCCTATCTACAATTTTATCCCAACCCTAAATAAAAAATCCATTCATCTTTGTTTGGGGAGTCACAGCTTTGGAAATCATTCTCTGTGATCTCTTTATTCGTTGCAAATTAAGTTTTCTTTGTGTGACAGCTCAACGTGGTGCAGTTTCTGCCTCACCAAGGAACAAACTCACATTGGTTTAGTTACATTAGAAAAGGATGAATATATTTTACACACAAGAGGGACAAATATCTATTACAGAAAAGTTTGACACTGATACTTTTAAAATATATCAACAATTTCTTTGATACCACTTTCTTAAAAATGTACAACCTAATTCTCTTCCCCTTGAATGTGTTCTGGACTTAGTAAATCACTTCTAATGAATGGAATAAATAGAAGTGATGGTAGATGGCTTCAGAGACTAAGTAATGAAAGGCATTATAATTGCATTTATGCTCTCCTTCTTAGATTATTAGCTCTGGGGGAAATTAGCTGCTGTTTCCAGAAGACGCTGACATGGAAAGTGACTTAGTTCATGATGCCATGACAAAAATGTTATAGACCAGGAAGCTTAAACAATATACATTTATTTTTCACAATTTAGGAGGCCGGGAAGTCCAAGACCAAGATGCTGGATAATTTGCCTCCTAGTAAGAGCTCTTTTCCTGATTATGTCCTTGCGTGGCAGAGAAAGACGGATTGAGGGTGAGTGCTCACAATCTTTCCTGTCTGTTATTATAAGAACACTAATCAATCCCATCATAAGAGCTTGCACCATCATGACCTAATTATCACCCACAGTTCTCATCTCCAAATATCATCATATTGGGGATTAGGACTTCAACATATGAATTTTGGGGGATAGAAACATGCAGTCCATAGCAGAGAGGAAATGCGGCCTCCTGCTGACAATCTCCAAGGAATTTAAGCATCCTGGCAACAGCCATGTGAGTGAGTGAGCCAACTTAGAAGTGGATCCTCCACTTCCAGTCAAATCTTCAGATGACTGCAGCCCTGACTGAGAGCTTAACTGAAGTATCATGAGAGACTATGAACCTGAATGACCCAGCTAAACTAAGCTCAGATTTTTAACCGTCGGCAATTGTGTGAGATAAAAGTGTTTGTTGTTTTGGGCTGCTAAATTTTAGGTAATTTTTGGCATTAGTAGATTACTGTGATATAAATTTTGCTTTAAGCATAAATAGTTGATTTCATTTTCTTGAAACATTCAGTTGGTTTCTAGAAATCGCTCTCATAGTTTTCTCTTCCCCCTCAGGGTACTTATTTTCAGATGAATTTACCATTCCATTACTAATTTATAAATATTTAAACTTGAGTTCATCTTGACTCCACTCTAGTTCTTCTTTAAATGTTTCTGTCTACACTCAAACCCTAAGTGATCTCCTCTAGACTCATGGCTTTAAACAGAATCTTTATGAAGATTACTTTTAAATTTATGTATCAGTGCGCATCTCTCCCGTATCTCCAGACCCATGTGTCTCCTTGACATTTTCACTTCTGGAAACCAGAAGTTGACTTGAAGACTTTATTTTTTTAATATTTATTTATTTATTTATTTATTTATTTATTTATTTATTTATTCATTCATTCATTCATTCATTTGCAGGGGGTAGGCAGAGAGAGAGAGGTGAGAGAGAGAATCCCAAGAAGGCTCTGCTCTGTTAGCACAGAACCCAATGCAGGGATCAATCCTATGAACCCCGAGATCATGACCTGAGCCAAAACCAAGGGTCAGATGCCTAACTGACTGAGGTACCCAGGTGTCCCTAAAGTATTTTGAATTGAAGTTTTGAGGACATTTTAATGACATTTTTAGAGCATATAATTGTGTATAGTTGAAGTTCATGCTGATAGAATTCAATAATATGAAATTCAGTAAACTTTGTTCACAAAGCATGTTATTTGTTATGAAGAACAAATTTGTCCTCTGAGTTTACTGGCCACGTGCATGCATGAGCATGTATCTTGCTCATAATTATTTAATTAAACTTTGGTATAACAAATTTTTATAATAAATTCTTATCTTGTCTTTGAGGGCTTAAGGCTAGTGACTGATATTAACTGAAATTGAAATTAATGTATTATTTCCATTTTGTAATTTTTATTCACAACCTGTATACTAGTGATGTTGTCGATTGGATTAAGTTTGTGATAACCATTAAAATAAGCCAGCTTGTAGTATTACATTTGGTGATTACTATTGATAAAATTCCCAGAAGACTGTATTGCTATTATACAGATGACAATGTCACTATGATATGAGATATCAGTGTGGAACTTTTCCCCCTCTATGCTTTGTGTTTAGCTCTAAATAAAATGTTTGAAACATTGAGATACACATTGCAAGTCAAGATCAAAGTAGAACAGTATTCAACTGTTATAAATTGAGATGAGCAGTTACATAATAATATATTATAAATTTGCCTTTTGTTTTTATCTCTCAGCAGGCTGGCTGAAACTTATCTGGATTCTGGCTCTTTTTGAATTAGTCTTAGAACATTCTTGTGGGTGCTGATATTTTCACTTTTAGTCAGTCTCTAAGCTCTGTTGATACATGAAAAGCAAAAATGGAAATAAAATCTTAAAATTTAAAGTGAACCAAATTAGAACATTAATATATGAGTTAATATCATTCTAACATGGAAAACTTTGTATTCTCAACTTTTGAAAACTGCTTAGAAATAATTAGTTTTGTTTTCTAGTTTTCTGCAACTACCTCTATTTAAAATGCCTGAACATTTTAAAATTAATATTAATTTTTATTGAAGTATAGTTGACACACAATATTAATTTCAGGTGTACAACATAGTGATTAGACAACTCTAAACATTATGCTATACTCATTACAAGTGTAGATAACATCTGTCACCATACAACATTATTACAATGTCATTGTCTATATTCCCTGTGCTGTAATGTTCATCCCCCTGGCATTTAATTCCATACTTTAAGCTCATACATCCCATTCTTCTTTACCTATTTTACCCATTCTTCCCTCCCCCCCACCACAACCCAGCCACCAATTTGTTCTCTGTATTTATGGGTCTATTTTTGCTTTTTTTAAATTTGTTTTGTTTTTTAGATAATAAATGTAAGTGAAGTCGTTTGGTATTTGTCTTTCTCTGATTTATAATCAGATAAATTTATAATTTATAATCAGAGAAATGAGAGGATTTATAATATCCTCTAGGTCCATCTATGTTGTCACAAATGACAAGATCTCATTTTTTTATGGCTGAGTAAAATTCCTATGTGTGTGTGTGTGTGTCCACATATTTTTCAAGATTTGTCTTCTCAGGCAAGGAAAGCAAATCAGAACAGATATTTACAGCACTGAACATAAACATATATTTACATATATATATATACACATGTATGTATGGCTTGGCCAAGACTACTGACCAATGATGATGGTTAATGTGCATACTAAATAAGAGAGACCCAAATGTGGAAAGATGAATTCACACTCAAAAAAGAGAAAGTTATACTATACATAAAATCAAGTAATATTTAAACCATGAAGAAAGTGGAATTTACACAGAAACTCTGGGCAAATGTCTGTATGACTATTTTCTGCCAGGAGGAAACTGCAGGTCCTAGCCCTTCAGACCTCAATGAAAGGAAAATCTCTGAGCACAATTGTTGGTTTGAAAATAGAGGTATAATTGAGTTTCTCAACAGGATGAGCTACTATGTTTAAGGAAATATTTCTATCTAATGGGGTCGAATCTACAAGTTAATAAGAAACATATTAGTTAGATTTTGTCATTTTTATTTATAGTAAAGAGCCAGTCACTCTAAAATGCTTATAAAATTATACATAGTTCATAAAAGTACAGTAAATAAGTTATGTTGTATTATGATGAATTAATAATAGTTAATAATAGTTTCCTGAATAAAGTAGGAACTAAATGAACTCATGGAATGGAGTGACTTTCAATAAATGAAGAACAGCATCTTATAAATTGGTATAAAAGAGCATAATTGGATATTTGAAATGAAATATAATTATATTAGTGCATATTAATGAATGGTATTAAATATAATTAAAATTAAATAACCACAACATTTACTAAGTAGTACCAAGGACAAGGAGTGGATTCTGTCACCAAGCTGTGCCACCTGATCAATGACATGAAGATCAAGTCCCTGGAGGAGATCTATCTCCTCTCCCTGCTCTTCAAGGAATCTGAGATCATTTACTTTTTTCCTGGGGCTTCCCTCAACAATGAAGTTTTAAATATTATGCTTGTGCAAAAGCAGATCCATGCTGGCCAGTGTACCAGGTTAAGTCATCCGTTGCCATTGGAGATTACAATAGGCATGTCAATCTGAGTGTTAAGTGTTCCAAGGAAGTATACACTGCCATCCATGGGGACATCAACCTGGCAAAGCTTTCCGTTGTCCCCTTGTGTCAAGGCTACTGGGGGAACAAGATCAGCAAACCCCACATTGTCCCATCCAAGATGGACCAGCCACTGTGACTCTGTGCTTGTGTGCTTCATCTCTATCCCCAGAGGCACTGGCCTTTTGTCCAAGAAGCTATTGATGATGTCTGGTATTGACAATGGCTACGTCTCGACCAGGGGCTGCACTGCCACTCTTGACAACTTCACCAAAGCCATTTGTGATGCCATTTCCAAGACCTACAGCTATATCATCCCTCACATCTGGAAAGAGACTGTGTTCACCAAGTTTCCCTATCAGGAATTCACTGACCATGCTGAAAAGATGCTGCCAGCACAGACCCCAACACAAGGCTTAATCTCATGAACACTGAGATCATGACCTGAGCCCAAGCCAAGAGTCACATTCTTAACTGACTGAGCCACCCAGGTGCCCCAATGAATGACTTTTTAAATATGTTATTGGATTCGGTTTCCCAGTATTTTGTTGAGAATTTTTGTATTTATATTCATCAGAGATATTGGCCTGTAGTTCTCTCTCTCTCTCTCTCTCTCTCTTTTTGTAGTGTATTTATGTTTTTTAAGAGTATTTATCTAGATTTTGTGTCTGTTTTTGGCCTTTTAAAATGAATTTGGAAGCTTTCCTTCCTCACGTGTATTATGGAATAGTTTGAGAATAATGTGTTAGCTTCTGGACATTTGTTTGTTGGGAGTTTTTTCTTCTTACTGTCATTCTCTGTTCAGGTATATTGTTTATATCTGTTTTGATCAATTCTCTGTCTGTGATTTATTCTTGATTACAGATTCAATTTTATTGTTTGTAATTCATCTATTCAAATTTTTCTCTCTCCTTGATTGGATTTTGGGATGTTATATGTCTCTAGGAATTTATCCTTTTTTTCTAGGTTGTGCAGTCTGTTGGCATATAGTTTATCATAGTATTCTCTTATGATACTTTGTATTTCTGTGGTGTCAGTTGTTATTTCTCCTCTTTCATTTTGTTTTTGTTTATTTGCCTTCTCTCTCTCTCTCTCTGAGTCTGGCTAAAGTTTTATAGATTTTTGTGATTATTTTTCAGGGAACCAGCTCCTGGTTTCATTGATTTTATCTTTTGTTTGTTTGATTGTTAGATTCTATTTCATTTATTTTTGCTCTAATTTTTTAATTCCCTTTCCTCTGCTTGTCTTAGGGTTCATTTGTTGCTCGTTTTCTAGATTCTTTAAGTGTAAGGTTAGGTTATTTATTTGAGATTTTTCTTGTTTCTTAATGTAGGGCCTATATTGCTATATGCTTCCCTCATTGGACTGCTTTTGCTGCATCCCAAAGGTTTTGGACATATTTTCATTTTCATTTGCTTCCATATATTTTGTATTTCTTCTTTGATTTCCTGGTTGATTCATTCATTATTTAGTAGTATATTTTTTAACCTCCATGTATTTGTGGTCTTTCCAAATTTTTTCTTGTGTCGATTTCTAGTTTCATACATACATGTGGTCAGAAAGGTGCATGATGACTTCCATTGTTTTAAATTTGTTGAGACTTGTTTTTTGGTGTAATATGTGATCTTCTAGAGATTGTTCCCTGTGCACATGAAGAGAATGTGTATTCTGCTGACTTAGGATACAGTGTTCTGAGTATATCTGTTAGATCCATCTGAGCCAATTTGTCAAAGTCACTATTTCTTTGTGGATTTTCTGCACATTGATTAAGTAAGATGTTAAAGTATTCTACTATTATTGTAACACTATCTATTCCTTTTTTGTTATTAACTGTTTAATGTGTTTGGGTGATCCTATGTTGAGTGCATATATATTTACAATTGTTATATCTTCTTGTCGAATTGTTCCCTTTATGATGATATGTCCTTTTTGGTCTCTTATTACAATCTTTATTTTAAAGTCTTCCTTTTCCGATATAATTATTCCTATCCTGGCTTTCTTTCCACATCCATTTCCGTGATAGGTGCCACCTTCTCCATCTCATTTCTTTCATTCTGTGCATCTCTTTAAGTCTGAAATCAGCCTCTTACAGGCATCATATATATGAATCTTATTTCTTTTAATCCATTCCATCACCTTATGTCTTTTGATTGGAGTGCTTAAGAATTTACATTCAAAATACTTACTGATATTTCTGTACATACCTCCATTTTTTTACTTATTTTATGGTTGTTTTTGTAGTTCTTCTCTCTTATTTGCTTTTTTTTGCTCCCTTCTCTCACATTGGTAGGCTTTCTTTAGTGATATTTTTGGATTCATTCTCTTTATTTTTTGCATATGTATTAGTGGTTTTTGATTTGTGGTTACACTATGTTTGTATATAATATCTTCTGCATATAGGAATCTATATTAAGTTGATGGTCACTTAACCTTGAATCCTTTCTTTACTACTCTCACCCCTCTATGTTTTAATTATGTAATATCATACATGTATAAAACATATTCTGTTATTATTTTGACTATTTTTTATGGGTATACTTATTTTTGTAGTTTTTGTGCTTCCTACTTGTCTTACTCCTACTTACAGTCTTTCCTTTTCACTCAAAGAATCCTCTTTCATATTTATTGTAAGGTTTTGTTAGCAGTCATGAATTCTTTTAACTTTTGTTTGTCTGGGAAACTTTATTTCTCCTTTCATCTGAATAATAGTCTTGCTGGATATAATATTCTTACCTAGAGTTTTTTTTTTCCTTTCAACTCTCTGAATATATCATGCTTCTCCCTTCTGTCTTATAAATTTTCTACTGTAAAATCTGCTGATAGGCTTGCGGGATTTCCATTTTATGTAACTGTCTTTTTTTCTCTTGCTGCTTTTCTCTCTAACATTACTTTTTGCCATTTTAATTACCATGTATCTTTATGTAGAACTGCTTGGGTCGACTATGTTGAGCGCCTTTCTGTACCTCCTGGATCTTGATGTCTGTTTCCTTCTCCAGATTAGGGAAGTTTTCAGCTATTATTTCTCCATGTTAATTTTCTGCCTCTTTTGTCTCTCTTCTCCTTCTTGGGATGCCTATGATGCAAATACCTAGGTCTATTTTCATCTCTTTTTTTCTCACCCACTCAATTTGATTGCTTTCCATTACTGCACTCCAGGTCACTGATACATTCTTCTGCCTCTTCTAGTCTACTACTTATCCCTTCCAGTATATTTTTAATTTCAATTAGTGAGATATTATCTCTGATTGATTTTTTTAATGTTTATTTTTGAAAGAGAGAGACAGACCACGAGTTGGAGAGGGGCAAAGAAAGAAGGAGACACAGAATACGAAGCAGGCTCCAGGCTCTAAGCTGTAAGCACAGAGCCCGACACAGGGCTCGAACTCACGAACTGCAAGATCATGACCTGAGCCAAAGTCAGACGCTTAACCCACTGAGTCACCCAGGTCCCCCTCTAATTGATTCTTTTTTTATGTATTCCATGTCTTTGTTAAGGGTCTCATTGAAGTCCTGCCCTCTTTTCTCAAGTCCAGTGACTTGAATATTTGAATTCTCTATCAGGCATACTATTTATCTCCATTTTGCTTACATCTCTTGCTGTCACTTTGTCCCATAGTTTTATTTGGGACACACTCCTCTGTCTACTCATTTTGTCTACCTCTCTGTGCCTGTTTCTCTGTGTTAGAAACATCAGCTACATTTCCTGCTTTATGAAGATGAGCTTCTTTAGTAAACTGCAATATAGTGTCCCCTGTTCCCCAGGATCTGGTGCTTCAGAGTGTCTCCTGTGTGGGTTGCCGTGCTGTTGATCCTGGCTGGTTTCTCTTTAGGTTCAGATTTCTTCAGAGGTTCTCTTTGCCTGTTGTGGGATTGTTTGGTCCCTGGCTGGGTGTGGCATGTTTTAGCATGATGTACATTTGTCTACTTGTGAAATGAGACCCGTGGCCGCTGTCACAGCGCAGAAAATGCACTGGTCAGTAGATGTGGTGTAGACGGGGTTTGCACTGGTCTTCTGGGGGAAGGGACCTACAGTGCTGTGACTGAGATAATGTGACTGGAAAGGGTATATCCACTGAAGTGCAAGGGATGAGGGCTTGCTCCAACCACATTAGATAGTGAAAGCGATAAAGAATGAGATATTTTTAAAAACTGTTCTGCTCGCCATAGGTGGCCACATGCTTATGCTGGGCATGTGTGAAGGATATTGTACCTGCCAGCTCCTTTGTTCCCAGAGGCATTCACTGTGATTTCTGATTCTCTCTGGGTCATACTCTAAGATGAATAAATAACTCTCTCTTCCATCTACACCCAGTGTTTTTAAAACTGCTGATTCCAAGCTGTATTTAGGCTGCCTATTTCTCATGCTTCTCTTTACAGATGGGGACACACCTTTTTTTTTTTTTTTAATAATTTATTGTCAAATTGGTTTCCATACAACACCCAGTGCTCATCCCAACCCGCACCCTCCTCTGTGCCCATCACCCACTCTCACCCCTCCCACACCCCCCTTACCCCTCAGTTTGTTCTTAGTCTTTGAGAATCTCTTATGTTTTGTCTTCTTCCCTCTCTGTGGCTTTATTTCCTATCATCTCTTCCCCTCCCCCATGGCTTTCTGCTAGGTCTCTCAAAATCCACCTGTGGGTGGAAATATATGGTATCTGTCTTTGTCTGACTTACTTATTTCACTTAGCATAATACCCTCCAGTACCATCCATGTTGCTACGCATGGCCAGATTTCATTCTTCCTCATTGCTATGTAGTACTCCATTGTATGTATATGCCACTTCTTCTTTATCCTCATCAGTTGATAGACACTTAGTCTCTTTCCATGATTGGCTATTGTCAAAAGTACTGCTATGAACATTGGGGTACACGTGCCCCTATGCATCAGCATTCCTATGTCTCTAGGGTAGATTCCTAGCAGTGCTACTGCTGGATCATAGGGTAGCTCAATTTTCATGTTTTTGAGGAACCTCCACACCGTTTTCCAGAGCAGCTACACTAGTATGCATTCCCACCAACAGTGTAGGAGGGTGCCAGCTTCTCCACATCCTCCCTAGCATCTATAGTTTCCTGATTTATTCATTTTAGCCACTCTAACTGGCATGAGGTGGTATCTCAGTGTGGTTTTGATTTGTATTTCCCTGAGGACGAGTGACATTGAGCATCATTTCATGTGTCTGTTGGTCATCTGGATGTCTTCTTTGGAGAAGTGTCTATTCATATCTTCCGCCCATTTCTTCACTGGATAATTTGTTTTTCGGGTGTGGAGTTTGTTAAATTCTTTATAGATTTTAGATATTAGTCCTTTATCCAATATGTCATTTGCAATTATCCTTTCTCATTCCATTGGTTGCCTATTAGTTTTGGTGGTTGTTTCCTTTGCCATGCAGAAGCTTTTTATCTTGATGAGGTCCCAGTAGTTCATTTTTGCTTTAAATTCCCTCGCCTTTGGATATGTGTCCCATAGGAAATTGCTGCAGCACAGGTCAAAGAGTTTTCTCCTGCTTACTCCTCTAGGATTTTGATGGTTTCCTGTCTCACATTCAGGTCCTTCATCCATTTTGAGTTTATATTTGTGAGTGGTGAAAGAAAGTGGTCTAGTTTCATTCTTCTACATGTTGCTGTCCAGTTCTCCCAGCACCATTTGTTAAAGAGGCTGTCATTTTTCCATTGGATACTCGTTCCTGCTTTGTCAAAGATGAGCTGACCATATGCTTGTGGGTCCATTTCTGGGTTCTCTATTCTATTCCATTTTTCTATGTGTCTGTTCTTGTGCCAATACCATGCTGTCTTGATGACTACTGCCTTGTAGTAGAGGTTAAAGCCTGGGATTGTGATGCCTCCCACTTTGGTTTTACTCTTCGGTATTACTTTGGCTTTCAGCGTGTTTTGTGGTTCCATACAAATTTTAGGATAGTTTGCCCTAGCTTTGAGAAGAATGCTGGTGCAATTTTGATTGGGGTTGCATTGAATGTGTAAGATTGCTTTGGGTAGTATTGCCATGTTAACGATATTTATTCTTCCAATCCATGAGCATGGGATGTTTTTCCATTTCCTTGTGTCTTCCACAATTTCCTTCATAAGTTTTTTTATAGTTTTCAGTCTAGAGATCTTTTACATCTTTGGTTAGGTTTATTCCTAGGTACTTGATGGTTTTTGATGCAATTGTGAATGGGATACGCTTCTTTATTTCTCTTTCTATTACTTCGTTGTTGGTGTATAGGCATGCCACCGATTTCTGTACATTGATTTTGTATCCTGCAGCTTTGCTGAATTCATGAATCAGTTCTAGTAGGCTTTTGGTGGGTTCTGCCGGCTTTTCCATGTAACGTATCATGTGGTCTATGAAAAGTGAAAGTTTGACTTCCTCCTTGTCTATCCTCATGCCTTTTATTTTGCTTGGTTGTCTAATTGCTGATACTAGCACTTCCAACACTGTGTTAAATAGCAGTGGTGAGACTGGACATCCCTGTCAAGTTCCTGATCTCAGAGGGAAGGCTCTCAGTTTTTCCCCATTGAGGATGATATTAGCTGTGGGCTGTTCATAAATGGCTTTTATGATGCCTAAGTATATTCCTTGTATTCCAACTTTCCCGAGAGGTTTCCTTAGAAGAGTTCTGTATTTTGTCAAATGCTTTCTCTGCATCTATTGACAGGATCATATGGTTCTTACCTTTTCTTTTGTTAATGTGATGTATCGCATTGTTTAATTTGCAAATATTGAACCAGCCCTGCAACCCAAGGATGAATCCAACTTGATCATGGTGGATGATTCTTTGTATATGCTGTTGGATTCGATTTGCTATTATCATGTTAAGAATTTTTGCATCCATATTCTTCAAGGATATTGGTCTGTAGTTCTCTTTTGGCTGGGTCTCTATCTGGTTAGGGAATCAAAGTGATGCTGGCTTCATAGAATGAGTCCAGGAGTTTTCCTTCCATCTCAATTGTTTGGAACAGCTTGAGGAGGTAGGTATTAACTCTGTTTTAAATGTCTGGTAAAATTCCCCAGGGAAGCCATCTGGTCCTGGACTTTCATTTGCTGGGAGATTTTTGATAACTGATTCAATTTCTTCACTAGTTATGGGTCTGTTCAAGATTTGTATTTCTTCCCGTTTGAGTTTTGGTAACGTGTGGCTGTTTACTAATTTGTCTATTTCTTCCAGGTTGTTCAATTTTCTGGCATATAATTTTTCATAATATTCTCTGACTATTGCTTGTAATTTTGAGGGATTGGTCATAATCACTCCATTTTCATTAGTGATTTTATTGATTTGAGTTCTCTCTCTTTTCTTTTGGAGAAGCCTGGATAGAGGTCTATCAATTTTGTTTATTTTTTCAAAGAACCAGCTCTTGGTTTCATTGATCTGTTCCACTACTTTCTCTGTTTCCATATGATTAATTTGTGCCCTGATCTTTGTTATTTCTCTCTTTTGCTGAGTTTGGGGCGTCTTAGCTGTTCTGCTTCTAATTCCATTAGGCATGCTGTTAGAATTTGTGTTAGCGATTTGTCTTCTTTCTTGAGATAAGCCTGTATTGCAGTATATTTCCCTCTCATGACTGCCTTTGCTGCATCCCAGAACTTTTGGATTGTTGTATTTTCATTTTCATTTGTTTCAATGTATTTTTTAATTTCTTTTCTGATTGCTTGGTTGACCCGTTCATCTTTTAGTAGGTTGTTCTTTAGCTGCCATGTTTTTGGGGGTTTTCCAGACTTTTTCCTGTGGTTAATTTCAAGTTTCAAAGCATTGTGGTTTGAAAGTGTGCATAGTATTATCTCAATTCTTTTATATTTATTCAGAGCTTCCCTGTGCCCCAGAATGTGGTCTATCTTGGAAAACGTTCCGTGTGCAGTTGAGAAGAATATGAATTCCTTTGTTTCTGGATGAAGGACCCTGAAGATGTCAGTGAGGCCCATTTGTTCCAATGTGTGGTTCAAGGTCATTGTTTCCGTGGTGATTTTCTGTTTGTGAATCTATCCAGTGCTGAGCGTGGAGTATTAAGGTCCCCTACAATTAGCACATTTTTATCGATACGATTGCTTATGTTTGTAATTAGTTGCCTTACAAATTTTGGTTCCCCACAATTCGGCGTGTAGATATTTATAGTTGTTAACTCTTCCTGCTGGATATTCCTTATGATTATTATATATTGCCCTTCTTCATCTCTTATTACATCTTTTACTTTAAAGTAGGTTGTCCGATATAAGTGTGGCTATTGCAGCTTTCTTCTGACTTCTCATAGCATGGTAGATAGTTCTCCATCCCCTCAATTTCAATCCGAAGGTGTCCTCAGGTCTAAAATGGGTCTCTTAAAGACAGCATAAAAAGGGATCTTGTTTTATAATCTATTCTGTTACTCTGTGTTCTTTATTTAGAGCATTTAGTCTGTTTACATTCAGTGTTAATATTGAAAAATATGGGTTTAGAGTCACTGTGTTATCTGTAGGTTTCATGCTGTCAGAATGTCTCTGGTACTCTGTGGTCCTTATGACCTTTCCTTCATAGAGTCTCCCTCAGGATCTCTTGTAAGATTAGTTTATTTGTTATGTATTCCTTCAGTTTTTGTTTGTTTAGGAAGACTTTGATCTCTCCATCCATTCTGAATGACAGACTGGCCTAGTAAAGGATTTTTGGCTGTATATCCTTTCTGTTCATCACATTGACGATTTCCTGCCCTTCCTTTCTGGCCTGCCAAGATTCTGTAGATAAATCTACTACTACCCTAATGTGTCTCCCTTTGTATGTCAAGGCCTGTTTATCCCTAACTGCTTTCAGAATTCTCTCTTTGTCTTTGTATTTTCCCAGCTTCACTATGACGTATAGTGTTGAGGGTCTATTCACGTTATGTCTGAAAGGAGTTCTCTGTGCCTCTTGGATTTCCATGCCCGTTTCCTTCTTGATGTTGGAGAAGTTCTCAGCGATGATTTGTTCAAGTACCCCTTCGACTCCTTTCTCTTTCTCTTCTCCCTCTGGAATTCCTTTAATACAGATATTATTCTGTTTGATTGCATCACTCAGCTCTAGAATTCTCCATTCCTGTTCTTGAATCAGCTTCTCTCTGTTTTCCTCCTTTTCCATTATTTTATCTTCTAATCCACCTATTCTCTCTTCTGCCTCTTCAGTTCACCCTCTGGCCACCTCTGGTTTGCTTTGCACCTCATTTAAAGCATTTTTTAATTCCCCCTGACCGTTTTTTAGGACCTTGATCTCTGCCTCGAGGGTCCCCCTGCTTTCTTCTATGCTTTTTTCAAGCTCAGCAAGTATTTTTATGTTTATCATTCTATATTCTTCTTTTGTTAAGTTGCTTATGTCTTCTTTCATCAGTTCTTGCGCTGTCACTATTTCTCGTACATTCTTTTGAGGGGAGTTCTTCCGTTTCATCATTTTGACTAGGTGTGTGTTGGTTTATTCCCTAGGTCTCACTGGAAAGTAAAAGGGTCAGACCAACAAACAGGGAACACAAACTCACAACCGTACTGACCAATAATACAGGCAAACAAATCACAACATAAAAAAAGATTAATGACAACACTCTGGAGGCTTGCGACCTCATGTCCCAGCTACACGTTAAGGATAGGATGTGTGCCTTGCTGATGGCAGAACATACATAGAGAGAGTAGTGACAGGTGTGGGGAGAAGAAGAAATTAAACTTTGACCAGGTAGAGATATTAGAAGACTTGATCCAGGAAGAGAGAAATCAGAATAAGGAAGGATGGGAGGAAAGAGAAATGAAGTTAGATGTTACCCAGATGCACTATGTGGCCTGATTGTTCCATAGAGAGAGGTAGGAAATTAAAGAGGGAGGTGTAGAACATGCATTGAGAGAGTGGGTTAAATGTCTGTTTAAGTAATCCAAAACCCCCGGGTGACTGGTTTAGAGGTGGGGAGAGATAGGAAGGAGAAGAGGGAGAATATATCTAAAGCAGAAGAATTGACCTGGAATTAATCCAGGCAATGCTGCAGTATTTGTGTCTCTGGGGCTATAACTCCGGCAGAAAGGCATCTCTCCTATGATGAGGGGCGTGACCTGGTGTAGGCGGGTCCTGCCTCTACCGTTGGTGGATCAGAGACCTAGGGTTTGGCTTTGGGTGTATGCACTACCACAATGGCATTCCCCAGCCTCTTCTTCAGGGACCCAGAGTCTCAAATTACTCCTCTGTTTCTGTCCTCAACTCTGTTTTGGCTGTAGGCACAGTTCAATTTGCTGGGTGGTCACACACCCCATGCTCATCTGAGTTCCTTTAACTCACTCAGACCGCTGTGCCTTATGTAAATTTTGTCTCTGACTCAGCACTCTTGGGACCACAATGTTGTTCCCCCAGCCTCTTCTTCATGGACTCAGAGTCTCAAATCGCCCCACTGTTTTCGCCTTCACTCTGCCCGGGTTGCATGTGCAGTGCGATCTGCTGGGCAGTCAAGCACCCCTTACACATCCGGTTTTCCCTATGTAAATTGTGTCACTGACTCAGCACCAATCCAGTGATGGCTCAGTGCCTCTCTCTGTCATGGACTGGGTCAGCTTTACTGGCTCCAGGGTGAAGGGAGCTCCGCCAGCTCCGCTGTGAGCAATGGACCTTCTCTCCAAAAGCCTCGCATTTAGGGACTGGGTGATAAGCTCCCTCTCCACCCTGGTCCAATGTATTTTCCCCATTGCTCTTTCTCTTCCCCTCCTTTCGCGGAAGAGGCCTGGGCCCACTCCCTGCTCTTCTGCACCTCCACGGCTCTCTTTCTTTCTCCCAGATTGCACTCACTGAGTCTCCCTGGATTTTCTGGATTTCCAGACTCAGCTTTTTAAAGCTCTCCTGGCTCTCCCAGAGCCTGATGTTTAAAGTTTTAAAGATTTAAGTATGGCTGGTTGTAAGAACTCATGAAATTTGGCCCCTCTTGCTTTCAAAACCAAATACTATAGGGATTGAACTTCCTTGTGTGGGCTTCCTGGTGTGATCATCTGTTTTGCATACTTCTTTCCACCACAAGCTTCCTCCCAACTGTGCACAACCATGGTTTGTTTCACTACCAAACAATATCTCCACACTTTCTACCTCCTTCACTGTGGCCTCTTCTCTACCTTTACTTTTGGGGTTTGTTCTGATAATCTTTGTGTCATTTTCTAGGTTATTTACACGGATGTAAGTGTTATCTAACTGTATTCATGGTAATAGATAAGCTTAGGTTCCTCCTACTCAGCCATCTTCCTCAGAAGTACCCCAAAAAGGTATATTCTTGTCCATATTCCCAGAAATAGACAAAATAGTTCCTTTTGCCTTTCCAGTCTCACTTGGAACAACTATATAAACATAAGTCATATAATAAAATTATTAGCAGGCATTGTATTTTAATAAATAAGATTATCCTAGTTAAAATTTTCAGCTATTCTAATAACAAAATTCAAACTTTTATGTCAGTAAATCAGGCATGTTCTTGATAAGATGATTTACACAATTTGTGTTTGATGGAAAAATAGTTCTGTCATTTAAGAGTTAAATGGCAGTTCCAAGCTAAATAAAGTAAGAAACTTAATAACTAACTCTCAAATTTGAATGATGAACAACATTTTATTATATCCAAGACAAAGATCATAATTTATATCAGACTTGAACGTAAATTGTTTTGGCATCAAATTATATTGTTTAATGAGAAGCCACAGATGAATGGAAATCTGTTGAATGCTTCACCACTCCCATGCAAATCCAGGAAAAGGCACTGACAATAAATACAGAGAAACAAGTAGACATCTCTATTCAATTTTACACATCTTTTGCTGTACACTCATTGATTCCTACTAAATGAATATTTTATAATGTCACTAGACATCACGTAGGAAACAAAGTTACTTTTTATAAGTCAACTGAGTTTTTCAAATGACACCATAGGTGAAACTTAGGGTATCGATTGGATCTATTTTAATCTACTTAAGAATTGTTATAGCTGTTCAATTTATGATATTTTAAAAACCTTGATATTTCATTTGAAGTTGTAAAATAAATTTAAAAGTTTTTTAAAATATAATTTTGTATTTAAAAATCATTAACAATTTCAGCCCTAATTTGAGGAAAGATAAAATCTCAGAGGAGGATAGTAGAAGTGCTTTATAAACTAATATATTAACAAACATGATCTCTTAGAATTTGAGAATTGAGACAACAAGAAGCATACTGAGAATTATTTTATAGACTTATTAGTTTCATTTTATTTATGGGTGTTGTGAATTCCAATAGCCTTTTAGGCATATTGATATAATCACTCAGTAAAGTATATTTTCCTATATAGTCTACCTTAATTTTTATTAAAAATGAAGGCTTCTAATTTGAAATCACTGAAACCAACAACAATGATATCGTCAGTTTGTAAATGGAAGTGAATGTTGTCTTTAGCTTATTTTCAGAATCCATCAACTGTTTTTTCCTTTATTATAATTTAATTTGATTATCTGCCTAAAATTTATTATTTTTTCTTAATGTTCTTATCCATTCATTGAGAGTCTTCTTTCTCCAACTCTCCATTTTCTATCTGATTATATTTTTGGGCTCCTTGGGAAATTGTATCAATAATTTGTTTCAAGGAATTTGAATTTAAAGTCACTTCATCATAAAATTTGTTAGTTGCCATTTATGCTTACCAAATTCCAACATAAATTAATTTTATTGTATCAGAAATAATCTGAATAGCTTGGTTTTTTGGTGATTTGGAAGAAATGCTTCCAAAGAGCAATACAGATTATAAACTAAATATCAATGTGAATTAAAATAAGAATTGGGTCATTAAAATGAGAAGAAAAAATTAAAAGTGAATGGGAGTTACAGTATCTCATACAATAAAGCTGTATTTTCCCCTCAAAGTGCTTATTTCAAAAAAAAAACTGCTTAACTAGCAAATATTAATTTTTAGAAAAAATGTATCATTATATTTTGCAACTACATCTGAAGCATATTTTAGATATGCAAACCTTCACAAAATATCAATACTCTGGAAAAATTCTGAAACGACAGCTTCTTTACATGTCTGTTTCTTCTGAAACTTTGTAAATATTTGACCCATAAAAATGTTACAAATATTGTAATTTTTAAATATTTTTCTTCTAAATGAAGAAGTCATAGTCCTTAATGTTTTTAATTCTACCCATATTTTAGTTGAATCATAAAAGCGGGTGTCATTACATATAGAAATTCTTCCACAAAATGAAAGAAAACCATACTATTTCATTTTTCCAAATATGTAGAAAACCATATTATTTCATTTCTTCCAATTATGGTAAAAACCGGTGAAGAAATCAGAAGGGATGAATTCCAAAAATTAATTAGAAACATCAAAAGTAGTACTCACAGACAGGTTTTAGGTTGGTTTAGAAATTATGGTGCCTAGCACTTTTACTAAACCCATTTTTGCCATAAATTAGTTGCAATTTTGTGTAAACATTATGCACATATATAAAGAATAATCTTATGTAGTTTCTCTCTGTATGAATGTATATTTACTAATTACCAAAAGGGATATATGAGCAAGTTATCCATTTTTCTGGTTTTAAAATCATTATAACTAAATAAACCAAGGCACAGTGAAAAAAAGCAAGATGGTTATTTATAAGCAAGATTGTTTGGACAATATGTTTGCTGTTTTTGAATAAAAAACAAACATTCCTGCAACGAAAAGTTGCCTACGGATTGAAAAATATTGCAATATAATTTACTGAGTTCTAATGCTACATTTCCAAAATGCACTCCAAAGATTCATGTAATAAAAGAAAATGAAGATGTCTGTGTTAATTTCTAAAGAGGTTAAGGTGCCTATTTTAATTTTAAGGAGCAAATAAGTAAAATTATCATTTTTTTTTTTTTAAGGTTACATTTCATCTCGGTGATGGGATAGGGTTTATTCCATTATTGCTTTTAAGAAAATGAGATCAACGTAAATGTCTAAGAATAGTAATTTTAAAAATAGCACACAACACATCCATCCCAAGGAGACTTTAATATTACTGGATTTGTAAAGAATCTTTTTTTTTAAATTTTTTTAATGTTTATTTATTTTTGAGAGAGAAAGATAGACAGAGCACGAGAGAGGGAGGGGCAGAGACAGAGAAGGAGACACAGAATCTGAAACAGGCTCCAGGCTCTGAGCTGTCAGCACAGATCCTGACGCAGGGCTCAAACTCGGGAACGGTGAGATCATGACCTGAGCCAAAGTCGGACGCTTAACCAACTGAGCCACCCAGGCGCCCCTGTAAAGAATCCTTTAATTTAATTTAATTTAATTTAATTTAATTTTACTTTAAATTTCAGCATAGTTAAAATAGGGTGCTATATTAGTTTCAGGTGTACAATATAGTGATTCAAAAATTCCATACATCACACAGTGCTCATCACAAGGGAGCTACATAATTCTCATCTTGTATTTTACCCATACCCCACCCACCTTCCCTCTGAGAATCATGACGGGTTTTTTTTTTTCCTATATTTAAAAGTATGTTTCTTCCTTTGCCTCTGCCATTTTATCTTTTTCTCATTTTTTAAAAATTCCTAAATTTCACACGCCAGTGAAATCATATTGTATTTCTCTTTCTCTGACTGACTTATGTTACTTAGCTTTATACTCTCTAGCTCCATCCATGTCATTGCAAACGTCAAGATTTCATGTTGTTTTATGGTTGAATAATACATTTCTTCTTTTTAATTAATATATTGATTAAACACTTGGGCTTCTTCCGTAGCTTGGCTATTGTAAATAATGATGCTATAAATATGGTGGTTCATGTATCCCTTTGAAGTAGTGTTCTTATATTCTTTGCGTATATACCCAGTAGTGCTATTGATACATCCTAACGTAGTTACATTTTAACTTTTCGAGGAACCTCCATACTATTTTGCAGAGTGGCTGCACCAGTGTGCATTGCTACTAACAGTATAATATGATTTCCCTTTCTTCACATCCTTACCAACATCTGTTGTTTCCTGTGTTGTTAATTGTAACAATTCTGACGTGTGAGGTGGTATCTAATTGTAGTTATGTTTTGTATTTTCTTAATGATGAGTGATGTTGAGCATCTTTTCATGTGTCTATTAGCTATCTGTATGTCTTCTTTGGCAAAATATCTATTCATATCTTCTGCCCATTTCTTAACTGGGTTATTTGGGTTTTTTTGCATGAGTATTGAGTTGTAAAAGTTCTTAATGTATTTTGGATACTAAACCTTAATTGGATAAGTAATAAGCAAATAATTTCTATTTTGTAGGTTGCCTTTTAGTTTTATTGTTTCTTTTGCTGTTCGGAAGTTATTTATTTTGATGAAGTCCCAATGCTCTTTTTGCTTTTGTTCCCTTTTCATCAAATGACATATCTAAAACTACATTGCTGTGGACAATGTCAGACAATGCCTGTGCTCTATTCTAGGATTTGTATGGTTCAGGTCTCCCATCTAGGTATCTAATCCATTTTGATTTTACTTTTGTTTTTAGTGAAAAAAGTTCTTTTGCATGTTGCTGTCCAGTTTTCTCAACACCATGTTTAAAAGACTGTATTTTCCCCTCTGGATATATTCTTAGCTGCTTTGTTGAGGATTAATTAACCATAAAATTGGGGGTTCATTTCTGGGTTTTCTATCTGTTACATTGACTTATGTGTCTATTTTTGTACCAGTACCATACTGTTTTGTTTACCAAAGCTTAGTAGTATAACTTGAAGTCTGGGATTGTGATTCCTCAAAAAGATTTGCTTTTCTTATTAAGATTTCTTTGGCTATGTGGGGACTTTAATATTCCATATAATTTTTAGGATTGTTTGTTCTAGTTCTGTGAAAAATTCTGTTGGTATTTTGATAGGGATTACATTCAATGTGTAGATTCCTTTGGGTATTATAGACATCTTAACAGTATTCTTACAAACCACGAATATAGAATATCTTTCTATTTCTTTCATCCTCTTCAATTACTTTCATCAGTTTTTTTATCGTTTTCAGAGTACAGGTCTTTCACCTCTTCGGTTAATTGCATTCCTGGTTATTTTATTGTTTTGATGCAATTGCAAATAGGATTGGTTCTTTAATTTACTTTTCTTTTGCCTCGTTATTAGTATATGGAAATGGAACAGATTTCTGTACATTGATATTGTATCCTGTGACTTTACTGAATTTGTTTATCATGTCTAAGCAGTTTTGTGGTGAAGATTTTTGGGTTTCAATATAGAATGTTATCTCAACTGTGAATTGTGAAATTTTTACTTCTTTCTTGCAGATTTTGATGCTTTTTTATCTTTTTTGTTGTCTCATTGTTGTGGCTAGGACTTCCAGTACTTTGTTGAATAAAAGGGGTGAGAGTGGGCAGCCTTGTCTCTTCCCTAACTTTAGTCAGAAAGCTCTTATTTTTCCCCATTGAAAATGATGTGAGTTTTTCATATATGGTCTTTATTATTTTGAGGTATGTTCCCTCCAACCCTACTTTATTGAGTGCTTTTATCTTGAATTGATGTTCTAGTTTGTCAAATACTTTTTCCATTATGTATTAAAATTACCATATGAGTTTTATCTTGTCTATTATTGATATGATGTAACCCGTTGGTTGATCAGCTACCTGGGAATAATTCCCATTTGATTGTGGTGAATGATATTTTAATATATTGTTGGGTGCGATTTGCCAGTATTTTGTTTAGGAATTTTATATCTATATTCTTCAGGGATGTTGTTTTGGAATTTTCATTTTTGTGGTGCCCTTATCTGGTTTTAATATTAGGGTGATACCTCACAGATGAATTTGTAAGTATTCCTTTTTCTATTTTTGGAATAGTTTGAACAGTGAGTATGAACTTTTTTCCGGATGTTTGGTACAATTTGCCTATGAAGCCATCTGGTTCTGGACTTTTGTGTGTTGGGAGTTTGACTACAGATTCAGTCTCCTTACTGGTAATTGGTCTGCTCAAATTTTCTATTTCTTCATGGTTCAGTTTTGGTAGGTTATATGTTCTTAGAAATTTATCCATTTCTTCTATGTTGCCTAATTGGTTGGCATATTGTTTCTTATAATATTATCTTATAATTGTATTTATGTAGTGTTGATTGTTATTTCTCTTCTTCCATTGGTGATTTTGTATATTTGAGTCCTTTTTAGTGTGTGTGTTTGGGTATGTGTGTGATGAGTCTGGCTAAAAGATTATCAATTTTATTGTTTTTTTTTTTTTTTTCAAAGAACCAGTTCCTGGTTTCATTGATCTGTCTAGATTTTTAAGTTTCATATCATTTATTTCTTCTTTAATCTTTAATACTTCCCTCCTTCTAGCTCCATTAGGTATAAGTTAAGTTTATTTATTTGAGATTTCCCTTGCTTCCTAAGGTAGGACTATATTGTATAAACTTCCCTCAGAATTGATTTTGCAATATCCCATAGGTTTATGAAAATTGTGTTTCCATTTTAATTTTTTAACTTAATTTGTTTTTAGGCACCCTTTGACATAGACTTTTATTTTACTTTTATTTTAGAGATGATCAAGTCATTGCTTAATAACAAGAATATTTAATGTTCATGGATTTGTGGTCTTTTCAGATTTTTTCTTATGGTCGACTTCAAGTTTCAAAGTGTTCAGAAAAGATGTATGGTATAATTTTGATCTTTTTTCAGTTGGGTATGGCTTGTTTTGTGGCATAATATGTGATAACTTACAGTATATTCTCTGTGCACTTGAAGAGAATTGGTATTCTTCTTTCTTAGGATGGAGCATTCTGAATATATCTGTTAACACGTGTTCCTGTGTATCATTGAAAGCCCCTCTTTCTTTGTTGATTTTATGTTTGGATGATGTGCCTATCAGTGTGCATGGGTGTTAAAGTCCCCCACTACTATGGCATTATTATCAATTGGTTCCTTTAGGTTTCTAATTAACTGTTTAATGTATATGGGTGCTCTCATGTTGGGTGCATATATATTTACGATTGCTATATCTTTCTCTTGGACTCTCTGCTTTATTATATATATATACATACACACACATACATCTTTGTCCCTTTTTACAGTTTTTGCTTAATGTATGTATGTATATATACTTAAATTCTAGATTTTTAACATCTAATGTAAAATTGGTTTCAGAAGTAGAATTTAGTAATTCATCAATTACATATTACACCCAGCGTTCAAAATAACAACCCCCATCTTAATACCCATTACCCATCTAGTCCATCCCAAACTTACCTCCCTCCATCAACCCTCAGTTTGTTCTCTATAGTTGAGACTCTTATGGTTTGCTTCCCTCTCTCTTTTTTTTTCCTTCCCATATGTTCATCTGTTTTGTTTCTTAAATTACACATATTAGTGAAATAATATGGTATTTGTCTTTCTCTAACTTATTTCACTTAGCATAATACACTCTATCACCATCCATGTCATTGGAAATGGCAAGATCTTATTTTTGATGGCTGAGTAACAAACCATTGCATATATATATATATATATATATATACCACATCTTCTATGTCCATTCATCCATCAGTTGATGAAGATTTGGGTTCTTTCCCTAGTTTGGCTGGTGTTGGTAATGCTCATACAAACAATGAGGTGAATGTGCCCCTTTGAATCAGTATTTTTGTATTCTTTGGATAATTACTTAGTAGTGCAATTGTTGGGTCATAGTCTACTTCCATTTTTAACTTTTTGAGGAAACTCCATGCTATTTTCCAGAGTGGCTGCACCAGTTTGCATTCCCACCTAAAGTTTTAAGAGAGTTCTTTCTCCGCATCCTTGCCAACATCTGTTGTTTCTTCTGTTGTTAATTATATCCATTTGACAGACACTTCCATTTGACAGTGTTGTTGAACATGTTTTCATATGTCGGTTAGCCATTTGTATGCCTTCTTTGGAAAAATATCTGTTCATGTGTTCTGTACATTTCTTAACAAGATTTTTTTTATTTTTTGGTTGTTGAGTCATATAAGTTCTTTATAGATTTTGGATACTCACACATTATCAGATAGATCATTTGCAAATATCTTGTTCCATTCTGAAGATTCCCTTTCTGAAGTTTTGTCGATTATTTCCTTCACTGCTCAGTAGCTTTTAATCTTCATGAAGTCCAAATGTTCAATTTTGCTTTTGTTTCCCTTACCTCTGGCCATGTGTCTAGTAGGAAGTTGCTATGGCTGACATCAATGAGGTTGCTACCTGTGCTCTTCTATAGGATTTAGATGATTTCCTGTCTCACATTTAGGTTTTTAATCCATTTTGAATTTATTTTTGTGTATTGTGTAAGAAACTGGACCAGTTCCATTCTTCTGCATGTTTCTGTCCAGGTTTCCCAGCACAATTGCTGAAGAGACTGTCTTTTTTCAATTGGATACTTTTTACTGCTTTGTCGAAGATTAATTGGCCATACAATTGTGGGTCCATTTCTGGGTTCTATATTCTGTTCCATTTATCTATGTGTCTGTTTTTGTGCCAGTACCATAGTGTCTTGATGACTACAGCTTTATAATACAGTTAAAGTCCAGAATCATGATGCCTCAAGCTTAGTTTTTCTTTTTCAGGATTACTTTGAGTATTCAGTGTCTTCTGTGGTTCCCTACAAATTTTAGGATTGTTTGCTATAGCTTTGTGAAAACTGCTGCTGTAATTTGGAAACAGTTTGCATTAAATGTGTAGACTGCTTTGTGTAGTATAAACATTTGTTCTTCCAATCCCCAAGTATGGAATGTTTTTCTATTTATTTGTGTCCTCTTAAATTTATTTTATAAATGTTCTATATTTTTCAGAGTACAGGTCTTTTATCTCTTTGGTAATGTTTATTCCTAAAGTATCTGATGGTTTAGGGTTCATTTTTAAATGAGATTGATTCTTTGATTTCTTTTTCTGCTGTTCAGTATTGTTGTATAAAATGCAACAGATTTGTATACATTGATTTTATGTTCATTAACATTACTGAATTCGTGTATCAGTTGTTGGGTGTGTCTTTTGGGTTTTCTACATAGTTTATCATGTTGTATGTGAGTAATGAAAGTTTTATGTCTTCTTTGCCAGTTTGGATCCCTTCTGTTTCTTTCTGTTGTCTGATTGCTGAAGCTAAGATTTCTAGTACTATGTTAAATAAGAATGGTGAAGGTGGACATCCCTGTCTTGTTTCTGAACATAAAGGAAAAGCTCTCAGATTTTCCCCATTGAAGATGATATTAGCTGTGGGTCTTTTATATATGGCCTTTATGATGTTGAGGTATGCTCCATCTATACATACTTTATTGAGTGTTTTTATCAAGCATGAATGCTGTATTTCATCAAATGCATTTTCTGTATCTATTGAGAGGATCGTATGTTTCTCATCCTTTCTTTTACTAACAGGGTTATCATGTTGATTGGTTGGTGTGTGTTGAACACATCCTGAAACCCTAGAATAAATCCCACTTGATTTCGGTGAATGATTCTTTTAATATACTGTTTGATTTGATTTGCGAGTGTCTTCTGAGAAATTTTTGCTTCCAGGTTCATCAAAGATATTAGCCTGTTACTCTCTTTTTGTAGTGTTTGTCTGCTTTTGGAATCAAGGTAATGTTTGCCTCTTAGAATGAGTTTGGAGGTTGATCTTCCATTTCTGCTTTTTTGATACAATTTCAGAAGAGTAGGTATTAATTCTTCTTCAAATGTCTGGTAGAATTCCCCTTCGAAGCCATCTGACTGTGGGCTTTTGTTTTTTGGGAGATTCTTGATTACTGATTAAGTTTTTTTCTGCTGGTTATGGATCTGTTCAAATTTTCTATTTCATCATGTTTAAGTTTTGGTAGTTTATATGTTTCTATGAATATATAATTTCTTCCAGATTTTTCATATATTGGCATATAATTTTATGTAATATTATCTTATAATTGTGTTTTTGTGATGTTGGCTGTGATCTCTCCTCTTTTGTCCTGATTTTATTTATTTGGGTCCTTATTTTTGCTTTTGTTTTATAAATCTGACTAGATGTTTATCAATTTTATTAATTCTTTAAACGAACTAGCTCTTAGATTTATTGATGTGTTCTACTAGATTTATTGTTTGTTTTTTTATAGTATATATTTCTGCTCTAATATTTATTAATTCTTTCTTTTCCTGGCTTTAGGTTTTACTTTCTCTTCCTTTTCTAGATCTTTTAGATGCAAAGATAGTTGGTGTATTTGATAATTTTTTGCTATTTGCATTGGCCTGTATTGCTATATGCTTCCTTCTTATGACCAACTTTGCTACATCCCGAAGGTTTTGCAATGTCATGTTTACATTTTCATTTGCTTCCATGTATTTTTTTTCTTCTCTCTCCATGATCAGGGCTCCCTGTCCTCTGCAGCAACCGCAATATTTTCTCCCAAAATCAACTCTCCACAACTCCTACCTTTTATGATGTGGCTGTTTTTCTATCTCTAGATATGGAGTTTGATCTCGGTCCTCAGATCGATATGTTGGGTGTTCAGAATGATTTAATATTTATCTGACTGGGTTCAAGGGATGAAGAAAGCCTAGAGTCCCACTACTACTCGACCATCCTAACTCCTCATGTTTTAAAGTCCATTTTGTACAATATAAGTAATGCTACTCTAGCTTTCTTTTGACATCCATTTGCATGATAAATATTTCTCCATTCCCTAACTTTCAATCTGCAAGTGTCTTTAGATCTGAAATGATTCTCTTATAGCCAGCATATAGATGGTTTTTTGATCACTGTGTCACCCTTTGTCTTTTGATTAGAGAATTTAATTCATTTACATTGAGAGTAATTATTGATAAATATATGTTTATTGTCATTCTGTTACTTGTTTTATGGTTGTTACTTGTTTTATGGTTATTCTATGACATTTTTTTCTTTTTCTTTCATGTTTTGTTTATTTCCTTTAGTGAAATATTTGGGTCCTTTACTCTTTATTTTTCCATATATATTGCTGATTTTTTTTTTTTGGTTACCATTTGGTTTATATATAACATCTTCTGCATATAGTGGCCTATATTAAAGCTGATGTTTGCTTATTTTGAACTCAATATTTACTCCTTTCCCGTCCACATTTCGTATATGTGATAGCATTTTTGAAATCCATTTATTTTGGGCTTCCTACTTTTCTTATTCTTACTTATAGTTTTTATTCGCCATTTGCAGAGTAACTCTTAATATTTCTTGTAGAAATGGTTTAGTCGTCATGAATTATTTTAACTTTTGTTTGTCTGGGAAACTCTTTAGGTCACCTCATATTCTGAACACAGGATAGGCTTTTTGGGAAAATATTCTTGGCTACAGATTTTTCCCTCTCAGCACTTTAAATACATCCTGTCACTCCCTACTGGCCTGAAAAATTTCTGCTGAGAAATCAACTGATAGGCTTATGGAGTTTTCTTTGTATGTAGCTGTCTTATTTTCTCTTGCAACATTAAAAATTCTTTCTTTATAACTACGTTTTTACACATTTTAGTTACTATGTGTCTTGATGTGGGCCTCTTTGGTTCAAATCTGTTGGGGGGATCTCTGCACCTCCTGTGTGTGAATGGCTGTTTCCCTTCCCAGATTCAGGATGTTTTCAACTATTATTTCTTCATATACAGTTTCTGCCCCCCTTTCTCTCTCTTCTTTTATGATCTTTACAATTCGAATTTTTGTACAGTTTATGGAGTGCCTGAGTTCTATAAATTTATTATCATTATGCACTGTGTGTCTCTTACCTGTTCAGTGTGATTGCTTTTCTATTACTCTATCCAGTATCACTGATACACTGTTCTACATCTTATAACCTACTATTATTACATCTATTGTATTTTTAATTTCATTTTTTGAGTTGTTTGTCTCTGGTATGTTATTTTTGTATCACTTTTTCAAGTGTCTCACTGATGCCGTCCACCTTTTTCTGAAGTCCAGTGTGGCTCTTTATGATCATTACTTTAAATTCTGAGCCAGACATAAAATTTATTTGTCTTTCACTTATATCTCTTACTGTGGTTTTTGTCCTGTTCTTTCATTTGGAACTTATTTCTTTGTCTCCTAATATTATCTACCTTTCTTTGTCTGTTTATGTTTGTTAGGAAAGTCAGCCATGTCTTCTGCTCTAGAGAGCCATGTTTTTATGAAAAAGAAGTTGTGTAGTGCTCTGCAATGCAGCATTTCATGTTCACCAGAACATGGCACTTCAGGGGAATGTCCTATGCATATTTCTTCTATCTTGCTATGGCGTGTGAATAATTTTTTCCTTTCAGTCCAGACTTTTGCACTGACTCTGCCTCTTGTGGGCTATGTTTACAGTCTGTAATGTTTGTGATATACAGTCAGGCCGGCTCTGTGAGGCCATGACAGCATAAGGGCTTGAAGGTGGGGTAACAAAATTTGCATTGAGCCTAGGTCAGATCCCCCACAGCTGGGTGGCTACCATGGACACAGTGCATGGTGGTGGTGGGAGCTTGAGGTGTGTGATTTCTGTGTGATTGGCCGCTTGGCAGGGTTCAGATATGGCATTTTTAGAATTTGCACTGAGCCACTAGTCCTAGGCAAATCCCCCTAAGCTTGGTGGCCACAGGAATGTGTTTCACAGAGGCAGCTGCTGGGCATGATGTTTGTATCTTTAGCAAAAATTGCACTGAGCCCTGGGCTAAGACTAGGAGGCTTGGAGTGGTCCAGTTCTCATTAGAACTTGTGGATGGGGCACACTGGTAGCAGCATAGGTAGCAAGTGTGTGTGCAGGGCTGCCTTCTGCAGATGGTCCTGTGTTTTGCTGGAAAGTGGGGAAGGAAAATGGTGACTTCCAGGCCCTTTGTTCTTGGAAAAATCCCCTAGCATGCTCTGAAATCAGTATAAACAAATCTCCTACCCACTGTGTATGTTTTCACTTCTATGTTGCCTCTCTTTGGGCTGTTGTCTCTTTAAGGGTGGAGACCCAGCTATAAGTCACCCACTCAGTTCACTCAGTGTTGAGTCAACTAAGTATTAAAGCTCCTGGATCCAAGTCCCACTGGTTATACAAACTCTGAGAATTCAGACCCTCTGGTTTTTAAGGTCAGATGTTATGGGGATTTCTTCTCCCCCCACCCCCCGTGTGAGCTCCCTAGTGCTTTCCCCTGTCCTTGGGCTCAGTTCCGTCCCTCCTGTGGGCAGCTTCAGACCAAAGTTCCTGTCCTTCTTAACTAGCCTCTCTTATGAGGTTTCTTCTCTACATTTAGATAGAGTGTTGCTTCTGCCAGTCTTTGGATTGTTCTCCCATTTATTGACTTGGGTATGAGTGATATCTAGTTGCAAATGTGGGACAAGGTGAGCTTAGGATTCTCCTACTCTGTCATCTTCTCAATACTTCCCACATCCTCAATAAAATTGTTATTTGAACTTGTTTCTTCTTTAAATATTAGAGAACTCTGAATCTATTATTGAGTAAATATATACAGGAGTTAGTGAATGTCAGTAACCATTTTCATGGGTACTTCTTCACTTTTTTAAAAAGTTTTTATTTTAATTCCAATCAATTAGCATACAGTGTAATATTAGTTTCAGGTGTACAATACAGTGATTCAACACTTCTGTACAACACTTGCTGATCATCACAACAAGTGCACTCCTTAATACCCAATTGCCTATTTAATCCTTACCCACCTCTCTTCTGTTAACCATCAGTTTATTCTCTACAGATAAAAGTCTGTTTCCTGGTTTTCCTCTCTCTTTCTTTTGTTTTCCTTTGCTTGTTTGCTTTCTTAAATTCCACATATGTGTGGATGTCCATTCTCACCACTGTTATTTAACATAGTACTGGAAATCCTATTCACTATTTTTTAATCACTCAGGTGGACCTTGCGGGCTTTCAAGATGATTTTAACTATTATATAGTTTTCAATTATATTGCTTATTATATATATATTTAATTCATAAGAAAAAGAACCTTAGTATTGAATCAGAATAAAAATTGATAATCCCTGTAATCAACATGACTTCCATCAAACACAAAAATACATTAATCTCGAAAGATTCGGCAACATGACGGAGGAGTAGGGGGCTCCAGTATTTCACTAGCTTTTTAAACGGGGACGACTGAAACCATAGTCTCTCTCAACTCCAAGAATCAGGGGGAAAAGGTGCTGCAGCTTACAAGGAACGAAGGCTAAAACAGACACGGCCCACCCAAAACGTGAGTTTAATCTGGGTCAGATAAAATGAACTCGGGAATCTGAGCTGAGGGGAGGGTGAGCATCTTTGGAGACAGCTGGGAAAGTGCCGATCAAACAACATCTGAACAAGACGGTCAGAGCGGGTGAGACCGCTACCATCCAGCCCCTAAATACAGGGCTTTGGAAGAGAAGTTCAGTGGCAAACAGCAGCACTACCCGCGCACTGCCGGGACCGCGCCAACCACGTCCCAAGCCGCTCGGATGCCTGCACCGGGGGGGGGGGGGGGGGGGGGATTGGCAGCAGGGACCCAGGCCGACTCTGGTGGCACCGCCTGCGGAGCACCTCTAACCCCAGAACAATAACAGCGAAATTGGGGGTAGCAGACGGCCGCATCACCGTCCAGTGAACCACACTAGGCTGGCCTCGGCGGTGGAGAGAAAACAGAAATAAAGGGGCAAATAAAGACTCCAGGACTGGTGGCGAGGGTCTGGAGAGATGCCATTGTTGTCTCACAAGCCAGGAAGTCACCCCCAAAAGCCATCCCTGCAGCAGTGGAGGCAGGACCACCTACACAAAAACACGCCCCTCCCAACATATAAGCAAGAGCAACTGATGCCAAGTGGAGATTGCTGCCTGTAGTAACTCTAGTCATTTTTTCTTTTTTAAATTTATCCCTCCCTTTCTCATTTCTACCGATCCTCATCCCTGAGCTGGTTATCCAGGGTACTGACTGGCTTAAACATTTTTTTTTCCTACTCTTTCAAGACATGTTCTACACCTTCTTCTGTGCTTCCCTATCCCTCTTTCTGGAATAACCAGGCCGCATAAGTTCATCTAGACGACATCGATCTTTATTCCTTTTCCCTTGCACCCATCCTTATTCTGATTTCTCTCAGTCTGGATCAAACCTTTTAGTCGCTCTACCTGGGCAAAGTCCATTTCCTTCTTCTCCCTGCACCTGTCATTATTCTGTCTATATATGCTCTGCCACCAGCACACTACATACCCTGTCCTTAACGTGTAGCTGTTACTTCAGGACATTGCCCTCAGAGAGACATTTGTTATTCTTTTCTCTGTTGTGAACTGCTTGTCTGGACCGTTTGTCGGTACGTTTGGGTATTTCTGTTTTCTGTTTGTCTGTCAGACTGTTTCCCTTTCCAGGGCAACTTCAAGAAACAATCCAAAACACATCTAGCCAAAATGACGAAACGGAAGAATTCTCTTCAAAAGAATCTACAAGAAGCAGTGACAGCTCAAGAATTAATGAAAACAGATATAAGCAACATAATAAAACATGAATATAGAATGATAATCATAAAACTAATCGCTGGGCTTGAAAAAAACTTAGATGAATGCAAGGAGTCCCGTGAGGCAGAGTTCAAGGACCTTAAAAACGGTCAGGAAGAATTAAAAAAGGCATTGGAAGAAATACAAGGGAAATTGGAAGCAGCCACAGCACGGATTGAAGAGGTAGAGGAAAGAGTTAGTGCATTAGAAGAGAAAATCATTGAAAAAGAGGAAGCAGATAAAGAGAGAGAGAAGCTGATCCAGGAAGAGGAAAGGAGAATTCGAGAGCTGAGCGATGCACGCAAAAGAAACACTATCCGTATCATAGGAGTTCCAGAGGAAGAAGAAAGAGAGAAAGGAGTTGAAGGGGTTCTTGAACAAATCATTGCCGAGAACTTACTCAACATGAGGAAGGAAACAGGCATGGAAATCCAAGAGGCACAGAGAACTCTCCTCAGATGTAACTTGAATAGACCTTCTGCACGGCACATCATAGTGAAGCTGGCAAAATACAAAGATAGGGAGAGAATCCGGAAAGCAGCTAGGGACAAAAGAACCTTAACATACAAAGGCAGACATATAAGGGTAATAGCAGACTTATCTACAGAAACGTGGCAAGTCAGAAAGGAATGGCAGGATATCTTCAATGTGATGAGCAAGAAGGACATGCAACCAAGAATTCTGTATCCGGCTAGCCTGTCATTCAGAATAGAAGGAGAGATCAAGGTTTTTCCCAACAAACAAAAACTGAAAGAAACTTATCAGAAATAAGCCAGCACTACAAGAGATCCTGAGGGGCACTCTATGAAGGAAAGGTTGCAAAGAACACAGACTACCAGAGACAGCCTTACAAACATGAAACTTACAGATAATACAGTGACTGTAAGCCCATATTTTTCAATATTAACACTGAATGTAAATGGACTAAATGCGCCAATCAAAAGACACAAGGTAACAGAATGGATTAAAAAACAAGGTCCATCTATTTGCTGTCTTCCAGAAACTCATCTTAAACCTGAAGACACCTTCAGATTGAAAGTGAGGGGATGGAGAACTATCTACCATGCTACTGGAAGTCAGAAGAAAGCCGGAGTAGCCACACTTATATCAGACAAATTAGACTTTAAAATGAACGATGTAATAAGAGATGAAGAAGGACATTATATAATAGTCTCAGGGACCATCCAGCAGGAAGAGCTAACAATTATAAATATCTACGCGCCGAATTCGGGGGCACCCAAATTTGTAAAACAACTAATTACAAACATTAGCAACCTCATCGATAAAAATGTCTTAATAGTAGGGGACCTTAACACTCCACTCTCAGCATTGGATAGATCCACAAAACAGAAAATCACCACAGAAACAATAGCCCTGAACGACACATTAGAACAGATGGGCCTCACAGACATATTCAGGGTCCTTCACCCAGAAGCAAAGGAATTTACATTCTTCTCAACAGCACACGGTACATTTTCTAAGATAGACCACATTCTGGGGCACAGGGAAGCTCTGAATAAATATAAAAGAATTGAGATCATACCATGTACACTGTCAGACCACAATGCTTTGAAGCTTGAAATCAACCACAGGAGAAAGCCTGGAAAATATCCAAAAAAAAGGCGGCTAAGAAATAACCTACTACAAGATGAGTGGGTCAACCAAGCAATCAGAGAAGAAATTAAAAAATACATGGAAACAAATGAAAATGAAAATACAACAATCCAAATGCTCTGGGATGCAGCAAAGGCAGTCCTGAGAGGGAAATATATTGGAATCCAGGCCCACCTCAAGAAACAAGAAAAATCAATAACACAAATTTTAACAGCACTCCTAAAGGAACTAGAAGCAGAACAACTAAAACAACCCAAGCCCAGCAGAAAGAGAGAAATAACAAAGATCAAGGCACAAATTAATCGTATGGAAACAGAAAAGGTAGTGGAACAGATCAATGAAACCAAAAGCTGGTTCTTTCAAAAAATAAACAAAATAGACAAACCTCTAGCCCGGCTTCTCTAAAAGAAAAGAGAGAGAACCAAAATCGACAAAACCGTGAATGAAAAGGGAGAAATTACAACCAATCCCTCAGACATACAAGCAATCATCAGAGAATACTATGAAAAATTATATGCCATCAAACTCAGCAACCTAGAAGAAATGGACAAATTCCTAAATAAACACATGCTACCAAAACTCAAACGGGAAGAAATAGAAAATTTGAACAGACCCATAACTAGTGAATCAGTTATCAAAAACCTCCCAGCAAATAAAAGCCCTGGACCAGATGGCTTTCCTGCGGAATTTTACCAGACATTTCAAACAGAGTTAATTCCTATCCTCCTCAAGTCGTTCCAAAAAATTGAAACGGAAGGAAAACTCCCGGACTCATTCTATGAAGCCAGCATCACTTTGATTCCCAAACCAGATAGAGACCCAGCAAAGAAAGAGAATTACAGGTCAATATCCCTGATGAGTATGGATGCAAAAATTCTCAACAAGATACTAGCAAATCGAATCCAACAGCATATAAAGAGAATCATCCACCATGATCAAGTAGGATTCATCCCTGGGTTGCAGGGCTGGTTCAATATTCGCAAATCAATCAATGTGATAAATCACATTAACAAAAGAAAAGATAAGAACCATATGACCCTGTCAATAGATGCAGAAAAAGCATTTGACAAAATACAGCATCCTTTCTTAATAAAAACTCTTGAGACAGTCGGGATAGAAAGAACATACTTAAACATCATAAAAGCCATACATGAAAAGCCCACAGATAACATCATCCTCATTGGGGAAAAATTGAGAGCCTTCCCCCTGAGATCAGGAACACAACAAGGATGTCCACTCTTGCCACTGCTATTTAACATAGTGTTGGAAGTCTTAGCATCAGCAATCAGACAACAAAACAAAATAAAAGGCATCAACATTGGCAAGGAGGAAGTCAAACTTTCACTTTTTGCAGATGACATGATACTTTACATGGATAACCCGACAGAATCCACCAAAAGCCTACTAGAACTGATCCATGATTTCAGCAATGTTGCAGGGTACAAAATCAATGTACAGAAATCAGTGGCATTTCTATACACCAACAATGAAGCAGTAGAAAGAGAAATAAAGAAGATAATCCCTTTCACAATTGCACCAAAAACCGTAAATTACTTAGGAATAAACCTAACCAAAGATGTGAAAGACCTCTACTCTGAAAACTATAAAAAACTTATGAAGAAAATTGAGGAAGACACAAGGAAATGGAAAAACATCCCATGCTCACTGATTGGAAGAATAAATATCGTGAAAATGGCAATACTACCCAAAGCAATCTACACATTCAATGCAATCCCAATCAAAATTGCACCAGCATTCTTCTCAAAGCTAGAGCAAACAATCCTAAAATTTGTATGTAACCACAAAAGGACCTCGAATAGCCAAAAAAAAATACTGAAGAATAAAACCAAGGCGGGAGGCATCACAATCCCAGACTTTAACTTCTACTACAAAGCAGCAGTCATCAAGACTGTATGGTATTGGCACAAAAACAGACACATAGACCAATAGAATAGAATAGAAAACTCAGAAATGGACCCGCAAGTATATGGCCAACTAATCTTTGACAAAGCGGGAAAATGTATCCAATGGAAAAAAGACAGCCTCTTTAATAAATGGTACTGGGAGTACTGGACAGCAACATGCAAAAGAATGAAACTAGACCACATTCTTACATCACTCACAAAAATAAATTCTAAATGGATAAAAGATCTGAATGTGAGACAGGAAAGCATCAAAATCCTAGAGGAGAAAGCAGGAAAAAGCCTCTTTGACCTAAGACGCACCAATTTCTTACTCGACACGTCTCCAAAAGCAAGGGAATTAAAAGCAAAGATGAACTACTGGGACCTCATCAAGATAAAAAGCTTCTGCACGGCAAAAGAAACAACCAACAGAACGAATAGGCAGCCAACAGAATGGGGAAAGATCATCGCAAATGACATATCGGATAAAGGACTAATATCTAAAATTTATAAAGAACTTACCAAACTCCACACCCGAAAAACAAATAATCCAGTGAAGAAATGGGTGGAAGATATGAATAGACACTTCTCCAAAGAGGACATCCAGATGGCCAACAGACACATGAAATAATGCTCAAAGTCACTCATCATCAGGGAAATACAAATCAAAACCACAGTGAGATACCACCTTACACCGGTTAGAGTGGCTAAAATGAATAAATCAGGAAACTATAGATGCTGGCGGGGATGTGGAGAAACAGGCACCCTCCTACACTGTTGGTGGGAACGCAAACTGGTGCAGCCACTCTGGAAAACGGTGTGGAGGTTCCTCAAAAAAATGAAAATAGAGCTACCCTTTGACCCAGCAATAGCTCTGCTAGGAATCTACCCAAGAGACACAGGATGCTGATGCATAGGAGCACGTGTACCCCAATGTTCATAGGAGCACTTGCGACAATAGCCAAATCATGGAAAGAGACCAATTGCCCATCAACTGACGAGTGGATAATGAAGTTGTGGCACATATATACAATGGACTACTACGTGGCAATGAGAAAAAGTGAAATCTGGCCATGTGTAGCAACATGGATGGAACTGGAGGGTATTATGTTAAGTGAAATAAGTCAGTCAGAAAAAGACAGATACCATATGTTTCCATGAATAGGTGGACTTTGTGAGACTAAGCAAAAACCAGGGGGAGGGGAAGAGGGGAAATGTAAAAAAGACACAGAGAGGGAGGGAGATAAAACATAAGAGACTCTCAAAGACTAAGAACAAACTGAGGGTGAGGGGGATGAGGATGGGGGGGGAGGGGGTGACGGGCATTAAAGAGGGCACATGTTGGGATGAACACTGGGTGTTATATGTAAACCAATTTGAAAATAAAGTATTATAAAAAATCAAAAAAAAGTTAAAAAAAAAGAAAAAAAGTACAGTAGTCTCATCAAAATCATACATGAAACATAAGTGTACCTTTAAGAATTTAAAATCAATACCAAAAAAGTAAAAGTGTATTGAAAAATACAATTATATCCCTTCTCATTATTTTTTAAATTGAAATAAAAATGACTCCCACCATAACATGCAAGTTACAACGCTAAAAACCTACACTTGTAATTTTATAATCTTATAATTTAGAAATAAAACATGATTTTATAAAAATAATTGATTTTCTTAAAATATCAGATACATAAATAATAAACATCAAGTCATAAAACAATTTTATATATTAATTCTGTGCATAACATGGAGTTAATTTTCTGTCTCTTTGATAATTTACATTCATTTCCAAAAACAAACATGAGTTTATTTTTCAAAAATCACATTCATACTTACGGAATTAATGCAAATTAAAACAATGAACATGGTGAATATTGTGAATTAGCTTCTTCACTTTCCATTACAACCTTCTAATTTATTACACTGCAGAGGGTGGAAAGCTAAAACTGCATTTTCCATACTCCTTACAGCACCTATGTTATTTCATTCTTCCAATCAGATGCATTCACATGAAGTATAATTTGAAAGTGAACTTAATGGACAAAAAGATGCAAGCTTTAAGGCATCCATCTGGTCAATTAAATTTGTAGAACGGGCTCTTAGTCATCAACTTTCTTACTTAGCCGTAGTGGCATCCTAAATGATATAGAAGTTTATATCTGTCTAATGCAAAGGAAGACTAAAGCTAAGCAGCTCAAGTATACATTGGCTTCGCACCAGTTCCTTCTAGTTTGCTGCTTTCCTATTATTATAAGGTAGCTCCCACTTCTTGATGCAAAAGGTTTATTATCACATCTGCACTCAGCCAGCAGGAATGAGTCAGAGACAAAGAAAAAGCATGGTTCTTTCCTTTAAAAACACTATCTTAGTTATAAGGCCACACTTAGCCCAATGGAGGCTGAGAGATGTAGTATTTAATCTGGGAAGCCATGTGTCCTGCTAAAACATAGTTTCCATTTCAAAAGAAGAGGAGAATAACTATTAGGAGATGATTTCCAATCCCTGTCAAAATAAGTCCTTGTTAAATGGGAATAGATGAAACTTGTTTTGAAATGTATCGTAGTTTAAAAGTATATTTGGGGGCACCTGTATGGCTCAGTCAGTTAAGCATCTGACTTGGCTTCAGCTCAGGTTTCAGCTCAGCTTGGGATTCTCTCTTTCCTCTCTCTGTGCCCCTTCTCTCACTTGCTCTCTCTCTCTCCCTCCAAAATAATGAAACATCAAAAAAAATATAAGTATATTTTAATGGACACTTTGATGAAATGTTTGGACTAAAGTAACCTGAATTCTTTATCATATACCAAACAAAACTCCTAAAAATATATTTTTTTAAATTTTTACTCTAGTTACTTTAAAAACTTAAGTAATTACTTAATTCCTAATTGCTTCCAAAATTTTGTACACTTTGACAGATTCTTGAATCCAAAAGGGTTAGGAAACATAGATTTCAAGAACTCCCATAAAACCTGATTCCAACACTTGACACGTACCTATTTTTGGCATTACTTTTACCAAGTAATTTAACTTCACTAAGCATAATTTTCTTTTTATGTACCGTAGGGATAATGATATAACCATCACTGCAAATATTTATGTATTTATTTAAATTACAAATGTTACTTTCCAAAGCACATAATATAATGTACAAATAAGATTATGTTATTATTAAATAACGGAGTTGTTGTTAAATGTCAAATAAAAATAATGAAAGCCAGTTAAATATGAATTTCAGATGAAGAACTAATAATGTTTTTATATAAGTATTTACCATTAAAATACTCTATTTGGCAGCCCTAATTTTCTTAAACTAATTAAGGAGGCTGACCAATAATAACACCAACTTTATACTTTTATATTTTATACTTAAAAAGCATTTTCAGATCCACTATATTATTACACTCACAACAAAATTGTGAGGTCAATAATGAAGATATATAAATAAGATACACCTACCTCCCTTTGAATAAAAAGTAAGAACTGAGATTCAGAAGTATTAGGAACTGATGATTCAAAATCAGACAGTTTAGGAGAGGAATTGAATCTGGAGCCCCTTCCTCATCACGTTGTCGCTTCAAGCTTCTTTACCAATAAGGTTATTTAATAGGGATTGTTGTCGTCTTGGTAGTTAATCTGTCTTTCTCATAATTAATTTATTATTGCCTCTGACAAATCAATCTTGGAACTGAGACAGGAGGTAATCATTGGGTTATTGGGAAAAAGAATTTGCATTTGCTTCCTTATGAATTTTGACTCTGCGATGTTGGATTTTTATATTTGATAGTGGTATGTCTAAAAGGGTATTTTTTTCTATAAATGGTTAGATAGTAAATACCTATGCAGGCAACATAAGTTCTCCGTCACATGTTTTGCTTTTTATTTATAATCTAAAAATTTATAACAACATTCTCAGCTCTTAGTCCTATAAAAACAGGTTGAAAAGTACTGGAGTGTAGGGCAAATGGGGAGTGACTGCTAATGGGTACAGGTTTCTTTTTGGAAGGATGAAACTGTTCTAAAATTGTGAATTTAACAAAAATCATTGAACTGTACACTTCAATTGCATGAATTATATGGTATATGAAATATACATCAATAAATAGTTATAAAAATAATCTTAAAGAAGTGGAGGAAAAAGCTGAGGACGGAATTTGACCTGAGGCCATTAGTTTGCCAACTCCTAGAGAGTAACGATGCCAAAATGGAGCTCCCCATCACTAGAAGCAGAAACAAATGGAGATATATTTAAAAATGTAAAAATCTCAGGCCTACCCCAGCTCTACAAATCAGAAACTCTAGGTGTGGGGACTAGTAAACTGTATTTAAGAAGTCTTCCAGATGCGTCTGATGCATCCATATGGTTAAGAACCACTGTTTAAGATAATTTATAGTGTAGGGTTTCTTCACCATTGATGACAGAAAATCAGTATTAAAACTGGGGGAAGAATATTGAGGGAGATAGTAAGGTTTCCAATAAGAGAATATTAGAAATCCACCAGATACAATATAGAAATAGAAAAAAAATATATATATATATATATTGCAGGCTTGCAAACTCTTTCTAAAAAAGCTATACTTCTTTTCTCCTCTTGGTAATGGATTCTGGAGAAAATCAACAGAATTGCATTTCTAGCAAAATCTGCTATGATATTTGCCTTTTGTTCTAAGCATATTTATAATCTTTCTGGTAAAAGGAATTGACATAGAAGTGCCAAAATAATAACCTCCTTTAATTCGTTTTTCAGTTGAAACCATTTTCAAAGGAATCATAAATTATAGCCTTTAGTACTGCCTCTATGCGAATGTGTGCTTGTGTGTGTGTGTGTGTGCGCGCGCGCGCGCGCACGCCCACGCATATGTCCACAAGACCTTTCCACTCACTTATTAACCCAAGTTCCAACCAGTCTAAATATTGATCTGGTCAGCTCCCTTGTTCTTAGGTATCTTTTGTTGTTGCAAATTCTTCTTGTTTTCCCAAGTTAGTTATGCTGCGTCGTTAAACCACTTCTTGTTAGCCCCTTTTTGTTACATTCTACCACCTGCTCCAGAGGACTTATGGCACTACTTTGAGCCAACAGTGCCACTTAACTTCATCTCCATTTTCTATTTCCCAGCATACCAGAAACTAAAATTTCTAGTACATTTTACCATGTTCTGACCCCCGCTGCCAGAAATATTTAAAATGACCCTCTATTTTTCAGTGATGTTATTCTTAATCTTCAAATGCAGTGTTTTGAAAATTATTTTCATAAGTATCATTTTATTTTAAATTCCTGGAGATGAACTCCTTTTGTACCTGTGAGCATTGTAAAAACAATAACTTTTCTTAGTTGAATGAAAAACTAAAATTTTGTTATGGACTTGAAAAAACCTACTGAATAGGAAAAAATGCATACGATAATTCAGGTACTTTTTTTAATTCAGTTACTTTTTAATGAATAAATGTATGGAAATATATTACACTTATTTTATTTTATTTTATTTTATTATTTCATTTTTATTGTGAAATTGGTTTCCATACAGCACTCAGTGCTCATCCCAACAAGTGTCCTGCTCAATGCCCATCACCCACACTCCTCCCTCCCATATCCTCCTCAACCCTAGGTTTGTTTTTAGTATTTAAGAGTCTCTTATGTTTTGTCTCCCTCCCTCTCTGTGTGTTTTTTCTTTCCCCTCTTCCCCTCCCACCTAGTTTTCTGTTAAGTCTCGCAAAGTCCACCTATGCGTGGAAACATATGGTATCTGTCTTTCTCTGACTGGCTTATTTCACAAAATTTAGATACAATATATCCAAAAACTTTGTTTTATGTCCATACGCTAGTGGGTACTAATGAAATAATGCTTTATTTGCACACATAATACATTTGAAAATGCCATAATTTAACGGTTATCTATGCTCATAGTATAAAGGTATCGTTTTAGGCCTCAGTGTAATAGGTTAGATAATGACATACAAGTTTATAATGCAAACCAAAAATGTTAGTAGATTTCATTTAAAATGACTTGAAGTATAGGTGGTGAGACATGAAAAGTAAGATATAAAACCATATATACAGGGTAAATAAATAATATCAGTCATTACCTTTGGTATAACTAAGGTGACTTTATCTTCTTAAATATGCTTTTTTGTAATTTATAATAAAATTTTATTAAAGATACATTATCATGTTTCTGTTAACTTTAGAAACTGGAGAATTCTTTAAAAGCAATCTTTTCAATGTTAATTTTATGTCAACTAAAAAAATAAATAAAATTATTCTTAAATATATAAAGTTTTTTCTCTGTGCACACACATGCCCATACATATATATGGAGAATCACTATAGAATTATGAATCATGAATACACTGGATAGAATGGTTCCAGGGCTCAGAGGCTGTCTTAATGGGAATACCATTTATTTCAATGTTTTGATATGTGGTAACTCCATTCAGCACAGTGAATGGGTGAAGTCAAACATAGGATTTTTGTCTAATTATGTGATATGAAATATAAATACAGTCCTAAGAAATGGAAATGATGCTCTGTCTATTGTTGCATGATAAATTACTGTGTAATTCTAATTAAAATGAATGATGGAAGAAAATATTTAGCACGCTCTTGTCACAGAAATGGCATTAATGAATTTGAGTTTGGAATACAGCAGATTTCCTGAAGCAAGATATGATTGGCAGGAGGCTTCTAGATTGCCAGTGTTTTCATTTGAGTTCTGTATTGTCTTTCTCTCTTGCTCTCTCAAGAAGTAAAGGTGAAAACATTCTACTCCCCACCACTCCTTCCCTCACCCAACACCAATATACGTATAAATCAGCAATCCACTCATGTCTGTTTTTTGAATTACTATTTATTTCTGAAGGAAGTTAAATAGATTCCTATAGTAATTGTAAATTTCTTTTTTTCTGTGAGTTCGTTATGGATAAGAATTGTGTCTTATCCACCTCTTGTTATTGTTACTTTTTACTGCAAACATACATACTCATTGATTTGCACATAGTAGACAGTAAACTAATGGTTAACAAATAATTCTTAGTTTTCTTCATGGTTTGTGGCAAGCCTAAGGACAAATGGAAAAGACTTCAAAGAAGAGTTAAAGTTGTTTCAATAGTACTTTCTAATTTTGCTCATTAGAGTACTACTAAAATTCCCAATTAGTTTTCAGTGTAATTTACACAGTCGGTCATGAAACATAACTTTAAATGGCGTCCCCCCAGTTAAGTACACTGCTCTTAACTGATTCTAATAATCGATTTTTTAATTTTTAAGAATTAAAAATTTTCAAAATCCTGCCAAAGTCCAAATTCAACAAACCAACAAAAGAATATGGATTTATATAACCTTTTTAAAACCATTTTACCAGTTTTGGTGTTTTGTTTTGTTTTGGTTTGGTTTGGTTTTACTGCTTTCTTAAATAAAACACTACATGACTTCCACGTTGCATATTTGCATACTATTTTAATTCACAAATTATTATTACTATTTTTTTACCAAATACCCTGATAATTTAGTTTTCTTTTCCTTCAGGGTGTTTAAATATGTTACTGTAGTAGCAAAGCCTTTTCAGTTTTTAAAATCTCTAGTACAAACTTTAATCTTGGTTTGTGTTAAGTAAAAGTTAAATCATACACTGTAAGGTGTAGGAAGATTCGTTTTAATGAACCCAATGATACAGATTTGATTACTAAGTTTGAAATGTTAATTGTTTAACAATTTTAGACTTGTGGCTTTCTTTCTTTAGTTTTGTTTTTGCTTTTACTTTTATGCTGCACTAGTTTGCCATGTAGCAATTGCACTGTGCAATATTACAATAAGGACTGGGAAAATTTTTATGGATATAATGTCTATTACGGTTTGCACTAGTATTTCTCTTTAGTTCTCAGTTATTTAAATGTAACCAAGCCTTCTGTACTTTGTCACAAAAAGCAGTTTTCGAGGTGACTATTTTGGTGAGTGTCAAAATAAGTATTCATGGTGTATTACTGTCAATTCACTTTGAATTAAAATATATATAATGCAGCAAAAATAAATAAAAATAGAATGTAATTTCTATGACTTCACAAAACTCAACATGTCTTATAGGAAAGCATTCAGATATTTTATCGTGTTGTAATTTATACCAATAGAAAATCTGCATTAACACAATGAGGTACTGCTTGGTGCTGAGGTCATTTGTGAATTTCATACTTCAGCTGAATTGAGGGAATTTCATAAGCTTTCATAATCATGCTGCAGTGAAAATAATTCTTTACGACACCACAGATAATTAATTGAGGTACAATACCTAGAAATTTATAAAGGTCATATGTGGAACATAATCAACACCTCATAACCTTTATTACTGATTATTAAAATGCAAATTAGTGCTCCTCAGTTTCCTTTGAGTAGTATAACTCTTCTTTAGAATTGAACTACATTTTCATTTCCTTACACTCCCAAAACTTAAATGTTTAAATTACTCTTTTTAAGTAATGTCAACCTAATTTCAAAAACTGAAATTTGCATTCGTGTACAATTTTGTTAGTTTGCAAATGTATTTGTTTAATAGACACAAAAAATATCGCAGTTTACACCAATAGCTTATTTGATGAATATTACTTTCCTTTGCTTACATGTAATTATGCATTTTGATATATGACCCTATAATAAAGGGAGGGAGAGCATATGAAAGGCCATATTTTGAAACATATGCAATAAGAAAAAGTCCAAAAAGCATATTTATAAAACATGTTATTTAATACTTGTAACAAATGTCCTTAGTGTGAATAGATCATTATGGATTTTTGAAATATTAGAAAAATTATTTTACTTTTCACCTATCTGATTTTGGGAGTGGAATTATTTACATCTGCCTTGCAAAAATAGGCAATGGTAGCAAAAGATGCAGGAGAGAATTCTGCCATTCTATGTCAACTGAGAAAGGCAGAATTGCCTGATTCTGACCCTTATTTCTAAAGTCTGTTGACACGTCCTATGAAGTCTCAAGTCTCTATACACTTTTACAAAATCACGCATGAAAGCACTTTGACCTGCATAGAGCCCAAAGTCGGGTTCAGCTGTGAATCCACAGTTGCTGTGATCAAAGGATATCATAATGCATCTTAAAGAGTTCTAAGCATCTCTTTTCAAACATAAATCAAGAAAATATTTGGGTTAAAAACAAGAAGCCATTTAAGTTTATTCATAAGATAAATGAGGAAGTTCTCAAATTCCATATATGAGTGAAGTCAAATGATAACTGTCTTTCTCTGACTGACTTATTTCACTTAGCCTAATACTCTCTAGTTCCATCCACATTGTTCCAAATGCCAAGATTTCATTTTTTTCATTGCCAAGTAGTATTCCATTGTGGATATGTATATATATATATGTATATATACGTATATATATATATACACACAACCTCTTCTTTACCCATTCATAACAGATGAATAAAGGGCAAACTGAGGGTTTCTGTAGGGGTGGTGGATGGGAGTATGGGTTAAATGGGTGATAGGCCTTAACAAGGGCACTTTTTGGGATGAGCACTGGGTGTCATATGTAAGAGATGAATCACTGGATTCTACTCCTGAAACCAAAAGTACACTGTTAACTGAATTTAAATTAAAAATAAATAAATGGCAAAAAAAATTAAATAAGGAGAAGGAATTAAGACAATGGAGTAGAAGGGGGCCCTGGGCTTATCTCAACCCATGAACGCAGCCAGAGCAACATCAAATCATTTTCAACACCTAGGAAATCAATCTGAAGTTTGTAAAAATGGTCTGCATGGTTTGAGACAGAGAACCTGGCAGGTACAAGGTGCAAAGCTGGGGTTCTGTGGAGGGTAGGGAGCCATTTTCATGGAGAGAAGGACAAAGGGGAAGAGAGAGCATCATACCAGGTTCACACAAGAAAAGCACCTCCCTAACACCATTGAATGGGGAATTGAAGAAACTATTGCAAACAGTAGAACTCAAATTTGAAGGTTTGGGAAGTTGGCACCATCCAAAGAAGTTGATCCAGGCAGGTGGCTGTTCTCCTGGGGAGAAGGAGGTTGGAGGCCTGGGAGTGGACAGCAGACAGCATGGTGTGGGGTTTCCCTGGGTTGCACTAGGAGAGAATATTCCACTTCCTGCATTTGGAATAGGGTATATTGCCTCTCCAAGGCAGAAGATCCAGCTGGTGCCTTTGAGTGGCTTTTCAACAACTGGGGACAAAGGTGCATGCGGAAGGCAGCTAACCTGTTCACAGCTTTTCACTGTTTCACCATAAACTTCTGGCACGTCCATGGCTGTGCAACTGTTTTTCTGGAATGGAACGGTACCAAGTGCAACACTGAGAGTCTCTCCTCCAGAGGAAGGAAGAGCTCCACACCTTGCTGGTCTGAGATTTTGAGTTTTGAATCTTGGCTGTGTGCTAGAGATAAAACACAGGAGAGCTGTGGTGCTGTATTTGTTGATGACCCAGGCACAGACAGGTTGAGGGTAGGGATCTGACAGAAGCCTAGGGCATAGGAGGGAAGATTGTTTGCTTGTCTGTGAAGGTTTCCTGAACAGCAGCTGGCACAAGCTTCCTGCTCCAGAGATGAGAGAGGAGGTGGATGCCATCTTTCCCCCACTGTCTGGTGGTATCTCAATGTATAACACAGTGCGCCTTGTGGAGGCTGGAGCCATTTACACCAAACCCTCCCCCTCCCCCTCCACACACCCTGCAGGAGCATCTTTGCTAGGGCAGATCTGATTGCGAGCCAGCACAGCGAGCCTCTCCCCCAGAGGACCAACACAGGCACCCTGTATGCACCAAGTCTACTGATTACTCTAAAGCGCCAGCTTCAGTTTTGGTGGAAATAGGACCAGATTTAAAGTTATTATTTTTATTTATTTATTTATTTATTTATTTATTTATTTATTTATTTATTACTTTTCTCTATCTGCTTCTCTTTTGGAATTAGTATTACAGGTTTTTTATCGTTTGTGTGTTTTTTTCATTTCCTTTTCTAATTATTTGGATCAGGCTTCTTTTCTTTTCTTCTTTCTTTTTCCTTGGAATCTGACTGATAGTTTTGTTTGTTTGTTTGTTTGTTTTTTGTCTGTCTGTTTTTTGTTGTTCCTTTTTCTCATTTTTTGGATTGAGCTTTTTTGTTATCAATCTTATTTTAACCAACAGATCAAAGCACACCTAGGTAAAGTTCCAAACACTCCCCAATGCAAGCAAGGGAGAATTCTGCAGAGTACTGACATGGGGGAAAGGGCAGCCAGATCACAACAGTGGAGTGCAAACTGAGTATACCAGAAACACTTCCTGAAGCACCAGGCCCTGGACAGTGTATGACCTTGTCTTAATGTAGCATTACTCTCAGAAGCAAGAAACATAGAAGGCTTTCATAACACACAAAAGAGACAAACCTAGACAAAATGACAAGATGGGAGAATTCTCCCTAAAAGAAAGATCAAGAAGAAATCACAGCCAAGAATTTGCTCAAAATAGACATAGGCAATATATCTGAACAAGAATTTACAACAACAGTCATAAGAATACTAGCTGGAAAAAACACATAAGACAGCAGAGAAACCTTTACAGCAGAGATAAAAACCTAAAACTAGTCAGGCAAAAACAAAAACAAAAACAAAAAACTATAACCAAGATGCAAAACTGACTAGATGTAATCATAAAAAGGGTGGAAGAAGCAGTGGATTGAATAGGAGATATAGAAGATGAAATTATGGAAATAATAAGGCTGAAAAGAAGAGGGAAAGGCAAATATTACATAATGAATATAGACTTAGAGAAGTCATCGATTCCATAAAGCACAATAATATCCTTATTATAGGAATCCAAGAAAAGGAAAAGCTGGAAAAATGATATGAAGGTATATTTGAACAAATTACAGCTGAGAACTTCCCTAATCTGGGGAAGGGTACAGGCAGTCAAATCCAAGAGGCACAGAGAATGCTTCTCAAAATCAATAAAACCAAGTCAACACTGTCGCACCTGTGTGACTCATTGAGTTGAGCATCTGACTCTTGATTTTGGCTCAGATCATAATCTCCAGGTTCATGAGATCAAGCCCTGTGTCAGGCTCTGTGCTAACAGCACAGAGTTTGCTTGGGATTCACTCTCCTCTTCCTGTCCCTCCCACACTCATGCTTTCTCTCTATATATATTTCAAAATAAATAAATAAACTTAAAAAAAAGTCAACACCAAGACATATCACAGTGAAATGTGCAAAATACAAGATAAAAAGTGAATTCTGAAAGGAGCTATGGACAAAAGGTACTTAACCTACAGGGGTAGACACATAAGGTTACCAGCTGACTTGAGCACAGAGGTTAGCAGGCCAGAATGGAGTGGTGTGATATATTCAACATGCTAAATGGGAAAAATATTCAGACAAGAATACTTTATTTAGCTAAGCTGTCATCTAGAAAATGAGAGATAAAGAGTTTCTAAGAAAAGAAAAAAAAACTAAAGGAGTTTTTGAACACTAAATCAGTTTTGCAAGAAATATTAAAAATCCCTGTAAGTGGGAAAAAGAGAGCAGAAGCAACAAGACTGGAAAAGAACAGAGACAATCTACAGAAACAACAACTTTTTAGGTAATGGCACTAAATTCATACCTATCAATAATTACCCTAAATGAAAATGGAATAAATGCTCCAATCAAAAGATATAGTGTATCAGAATGGGTTAGAAAAAAAAAAAAAACACCCATTGATATGCTGCTAACAAAAGACACATTTTAGACCTGAAGAAAACTCCAAATTAGAAGAGATGGTGGAGAACCCTTTATCATGATAATGGACATCAAAAGAAAGCCGAAGTATCCATCCTTATATCAGACAATCAAGATTTTAAACGAAAGACTGTAATAGATAAAGAAAAGCACTATATCATAATAAACTGGTTTATCCAACAAGAAGATCTAACAATTGTATATATTTATACCTCTAAATTGGGAGCAGGCAAATATTTAAATCAATTAATAACAAATGTAAGAAACTCATTGATAATAATACAATAATTGCAGACGACTTTAATGCACCTCTGAAAACAATGGACAAATTACTAAGCAGTAAATTAACAAGGAAACAATGGCTTTTAATGACACTCTGAAGTATATGGACTTAACAGATATATTCAGAGCATTTTCCCCTAAAGCAGTATAATACATATGAAATGGAATGTTAATTTCAAACTGTTCCTCAAAACACTAAATGGAACGGACATGAAAAATTTGCCAGAATAGATCACACACTGGATCACAAATCAAGCCTCAACTACAAAAATATTGAGATCATATTTTTAGACAACAATGCTATGAAACTTGAAGTTAACCACAAGAAAATATTTGGAAAGACCACAAATACATCGAAGTTAAAGAACATCCTATTAAAGAATGAGTGGGTAAACCAGGAAATTAGAGAAGAAATAAAAAATACATGGAAGTAAGTGAAAATGAAAACACAATAGTTCAAAGCCTTTGGGATGCAGGAAAGGTAGTCATAAGATGGAAGTATGTAGCAATACAGGCCCAAATACACAACCTAAACTTACACTTAAAGGGGCTGGAAAAAGAACAGCAAGTAAAACCAAAAACTAGGAGAAGAAGGGAAATAATAAAGATCGGAGCAGAAATAAATTATATAGACCCAATTTAAACACAGACACACACACACATGCACACACCACAATAGAACAGATCAATGTAACTAGGAGCTTGTTCTTAGAAATAATTTGAAAAGAATTGATAAACCACTACCCAGACTTAGCAAAAATAAATATTAGAGAAAGGACCGAAATAAATAAAATCATGAATGACAAAAGATCACAGCCAACACCACAGAAAGAAAATTATAAGAAAATATTATGAACAACACATGACAAAAATTTATGCAATCTGGAAGAAAGGGATAAATTACTAGAAACATATGAACTACTGAAACTGAAGCAGGAAGAAATAGAAAATTTTAACAGACACATAATCAGCAAAGGAATAGAATAAATAATCAAAAATCCCCCAACAAACATGAGTCCAAGGTCGAATGACTTTCCACGGGAATTCTACCAAAAATTTAAAGAAGAGATAATAGCTATTTTTCTGAAGCTATTCCACAAAATTGAAACGGAACAAAAATTCCCAAACTCATTCTATGAGGCCAGCATTACCTTGTTTCCAAAACCAGAAAAAGACCCCACTAAAAAGGAGAATTATAGAAATTGTTCTCCTTCATCCCTGATGAAGATAGATGCAGAAACTCTCAATAAATTCTAGGAAATCTAATCTAACAGTACATTAAAAGAATGATTCACCACGATTAAGTGGGATTTATTCCTTGGCTACAGAAGTGGCTCGATATTATCAAATCAATCAACATGATACACCACATTAAGAAAAGAAAGGATAAAAACCACATGATCTTCTCAATAGAGGCAGAAAAAGCATTTGACAAAATACAACCTTCATTCTGGATAAAAATGCTCAACAAACTATGGATAGAAAGAACATATCTCAACATCATAAGATCATGAAAAACTGGGAATCTTCCTTGATTCTACTTTTCCCTTTATATTCCATATTGTAGTTTATTGTCAAATCTGACTACTATTTATCATTTGCATCAACACCCAAATACCGTCACCTCACTTGGATTACTGACTGCAATAGCCTCCTTATTTCCCTGTTTCAAATCCCTTCCATCTCTATTCAATATAGCAGCCAGATTGATCATTTAAAATATGAATCATTGAAACAGCCCTGTAACCCAGGGATGAATCCTACTTGATCTTGGTGAATAATTCTTTTTATTTGCTGTTGGATTCGATTTGCTAGTATCTTGTTGAGAATTCTTGCATCAATATTCATCAGGGATATTGGCCTGTAGTTCTCCTTTTTTTTTTTGCTGGGTCTCTATCTGGTTTGGGAATCAAAGTGATGCTGTTTTTCCTTCCGTTTCAATTTTTTGGAATAGCTTGAGGAGGATAGGATTTAACTCTGTTTTAAATGTCTTGTAGAATTCCCCAGGGAAGCCATCAGGCCCAGGGCTTTTATCTGTTGGTAGATTTTTGATAACTGATTCAATTTCTTTACTAGTTATGGATCTGTTCAAGTTTTCTGTTTCTTCCTGTTTGAGTTTTGGTAGTGTGTGGCTGTTTAGGAATTTGTCTATTTCTTCCAGGTTGCCCAATTTGATAGCATATAATTTTTCATAGCATTCCCAGATAATTGCTTGTATTTCTGAGGGATTGGTTGTAATCACTCCCTTTTCGTTCGTGATTTTATCGATTTTGGTTCTCTCTCTTTTCTTTTTGAGAAGCCTGGATAGAGGTCTATCAATTTTGATTATTTTTTCAAAGAACCAGCTCTTGGTTTCATTGATCTGTTCCACTTCTTTTTCTGTTTCCATATGATTAATTTGTGCCCTGATATTTGTTATTTCTCTCTTTCTGCTGGTTTTGGGGTGCCTTAGTTGTTCTGCTTCTAGTTCCTTTATGCATGCTGTTAGAATTTGTGTTTGTGATTTTTCTTGCTTCTTGAGATAAGCCTGTATTGCAATATATTTTCCTCTCAGGACTGCCTTTGATGCATTCCCAAAGCATTTGGATTGTTGTTTTTTCATTTTCATTTGTTTCCATGTATTTTTTTAAATTTCTTCTCTGATTGTTTGGCTGACCCAATCATCTTTAATAAGTTGTTCTTTAGCCTCCATGTTTTTGGGGTTTTTCCAGACTTTCCTGTGGTTGACTTCAAGTTTCATAGCATTTTGATCTGAAAGTGTGCACGGTATGATCTCAATTCTTTTATATTTATTAAAAGCTTCCTTTTGGCTCAGTATGTGGTCTATCTTGGAAAATGTACCATGTGCATTTGAGAAGAATGTAAATTCCTTTCCTTCTGGATGAAGGACCCTGACGATTCATCCTTGGGTTGTAGGGCTGGTTCAATATGCACAAGCCAATCAATGTGGTACATCACATTAACAAAAGAAAAGATAACATCCATATGTTCCTGTAAATAGATGCAGAAAAAGCAGTTGACAAAATACAACATGCTTTCTTAATAAAAACCCTCGAGAAAGTCGGGATAGAAGGAACATACTTAAGCATCGTAAAAGTCATTTATGAAAATCCCACAGCTAATATCATCCTCAATGGGGAAAAACTGAGAGAATTCTCCATGTGATCAGGAACACGACAGGGATGTCCACTCTCACCACTGCTACTTAACATAATGTTGGAGGTCCTAGCATCAGCAATTAGACAACAAAACAAAATAAAAGACATCAGGATTGGCAAGAATGAAGTAAAACATTCTCTTTTCGCAGATGACATAATACTTTACATGGAAAACCCGACAGAATCCACCAAAAGACTGCTAGAACTGATCCATGAATTCAGCAAAGTTGCAGAGTACAAAATCAACGTAGAGAAACCGGTGGCATTTCTATACACCAACAACGAAGCAACAGAAAGAGAAATAAAGAAGCAAATCCAACTCTCAATTTCACCAAAAACCATAAAATACCTAACCAGAGAAACAAATCTAACCAAAGATGTAAAAGATCTCTACGCTGAAAATTATAAAAAACGTATGAATGAAATTGAGGAAGACACAAAGAAATCGAAAAACATCCCATGCTCATGTATTGGAAGAATAATATAGTTAAAATGGCAATACCACCCAAAGCAACTGTTGGTTGGTCTGGTTTTGGATTCACAGCAATGCTTGCCTCATAGAATAAGAATCGAATATATTCTTCCATTTCTATTTTTTGGAAAAGTTTGAGAAGAATAAGTATTAACTCTTATTTAAATGTTTCAGATAATTCCCCTGGGAAACCATCTGGCCCCAGACTTTTGTTTCTTGGAACCTTTTTTGATTACTGATTCAATTTATTTGCTGGTTATGGGACTGTTCGTAATCTTTATTTCTTCCTATTTCAGTTTGGTTAATCCTAGTATCTATGTTGCCTACCACTATATCTTGCTCATATCAAGTTAGCAGTAAATGTATTAATAGCAGGTAGCAAAGACTAAGCATAAGCAGATACATCTATTATATTCCAATTCATTCATTATATTCATTCATTCATTTTCTTTTTTTTTTATTGTCAGATTGGTTTCCATACAACACCTAGTGCTCATTCCAACCTGTGCTCTGCTCAGTGCCTGTTACCCACTCTTCCCCCTCCCATACCCCCCTCAACCCTCAGTTTGTTCTTAGTATTTAAGAGTCTCTTATGTTTCATCTCCCTCCCTCTCTGTGTCTTTTTTCTTTCCCTTCTTCCACTCCCCCCTAATTTGCTGTTAAGTCTCACAAAGTCCACCTATGCGTGGAAACATGGTATCGGTCTTTCTCTGCCTGACTTATTTCACTCAGCATAATACCCTCCAGTTCCATCCATGTTGCCACACATGGCCAGATTTCATTCTTTCTCATTGCTGCATAGTATTCCATTGTGTGTGTGTGTGTATATATATATATATATATATATATATATATATATATATATATAGCACATCTTCTTTTCCATTCATCAGTTGATGGACATTTAGTCTCTTTCCATGATTTGGCTATTGTCGAAGGTACTGCTATAAACATTGGGATATACGTGCCCATATGCATCAGCACCCCTGTATCTCTTATAGATTCCTAGTAGTGCTATTGCTGGGTCATAGGGTAGTTCTATTTCCATTTTTTTGAGGAACCTCCCCAACGTTCGCCAGAGTGGCTGCACTAGTTTGCATTCTCACCAACAGTGCAGGAGGTTGCCTGTTTCTCCACATCCTTGCAAGCATCCATAGTTTCCTGATTTGTTCATTTTAGCCGCTCTGACTGGTGTGAAGTCGTATCTCAGTGTGGTTTTGATTTGTATTTCCCTGACGATGAATGACATTGAACATTGTTTCATGTGTCTGTTGGTCATCTGGATGTCTTCTTTGGAGAAGTCTCTATTCATATCTTCTGCCCATTTCTTCACTGGATTATTCGTTTTTTGGGTGTGGAGTTTTGTAAGTTCATTTGTTCATTTTCAAATTAAGATTTACTATCCACTCTGATACCATGAAAATTTCAGTCTCAATCCTTGCCTATATGTGTAAATAATAGTTTTCGCTAGGTTGTTATGTTGTCTTTGCTTCCCACAAGGACAAAAGAAGCTTTGAACCAACAGTAAGCCAAAGGGTATTCTGACCCAACCTTGTTTAAAAGCATATTTCTGGAGCAGCTGGGTTGCTCAGTCAGTTAAGTGTCTGACTTCCACTCTGGTCATGATCTCACGGTTTGTGGGCTCAAGCCCTGAGTTGGGCTCTGTACTGACAGCTCAGAACCTAGATCCTGCTTCAGATTCTGTGTCTCCCTCTCAGTATGCTCTGTCCCAGCTCTCTCTCTCAAAAATAAAGATTATTTTTTTAAATAAAAAGCATATTTGAAATCTAACATTTGAAGTTTGAGAAGAAAATCTTGCAAAAATCTTGAAAGTCTATAAATTAAAGAAGAGAAAGTTGCTAAGAACACTTTATATAAATACTGTTTTTTGTCTACAAAGAACTTAGTAGCTTGTCAAATAAAACATGATTTTATAGGATTCAAAGTAATTCCTAGATGTAGATGAGGAACTTTACTAGTAATCCCTGTTTCAGAAAAACATGATATCATGGACCTCTGATGCTTTTATTTGCAAAATAGAAAAACACTAATTTCCTCAAAATGCAGTTTGTTTCATCTTAAATTTTGTTTAATCTTAAAATGTCATTTTTTCATGTTTTTATTTGTTCATTGAAGGATTTTTGTTTTGAAATAAAATTGTACCATTCTTAAAGTTTAAACAAATATCAAATGACTTACATAATAATTATAAAATCTTCCTATGGACTTGCTAATAGCTTCTAGTTTATTATGTAAGAATTATACTTCCATTAATTTCACTGCAATTTTTTCCCTTCTCCTTTAAAATACTGTCAAAAATCTAACCTAGGCTTTAGAAGGCAGTAACAATCACCATCTGAAAACATTTCCTACTTGCTTTTAATAAATTAGGTGTATCCCAAGGGCATTATGATTGGATCTACAAAGGCACAGAAGTAGTCTGAACTAATCTGTGGAAGTCTTTGCAGACCCCGAATTATTATGGTACCGACAGACTACATCATTAGTTTTTTTTCCTCTCTATATTATCACCCTTTGAAGAGTAAAGGCTATATTTCTCTTCTACCTGTTATCCTTAATGTCTAAAATACTATTTAGTATTTAACAGACATTCAGTAGGTATCTTCTAGATGAATGAGTATTGACAGCATCAAAGGTGGAAGTATAGGAAGCAGAAGATGGGTAAGAGATAAATGTATGCTATAAATATTAAGGGAAGCCTCTAAACCTCTCTAGATATGAGGGAAAAATTAACAGCAAGATTTGGTAACAGATTGTGTACCATGTTGTGTCAGGATCAATAACTAATTTTCCACTCCCCTTTTTATGGTAAGACTAGTTATGAGAGTGTATCCCCCACCATTTTCAATTTCTATAGAATCAAAGGAGAATATTAAATTGATTAGCCTTTGTAGAATGAAAATTTTTAAAGAAATTACAAAAATATAAACCTAATAAGATAAAACTAGACATCATTTTACAGATTTTTGCTCAAAAATATTCTGAAGATATGTACCAGTATCTTCTTCAAGTGCTCCTCATAAATGTTTTGAATTTTATTTCTCCTCATTTGAACTTTTACCAGAACAAAGGTGTTTTTATTTTTGTTTTTGTATTTTTGGGGGGTTGTTAGATTACACAACTCACTAAAGGGAACTAGAAGTAAAGCAAAATCTCTTACCTTTTGAAAAATGGCAAAATATAGGTTTCTACTGTTTAAATAAGTATGCAAGTGATGCATCCCAGTTTTACTCTTTCATGTTACAAGAGATTTAAAACCAAAGCACAAACTGTAAAATTATATATCTGTCTAGAAAATATATTGTACAAATATGTTTCTGAATGCTGAAGTAAAATGGTATTACCTGTCATTACTTTTAAAACATTGTGTGTGTGTATTTATTGTCTGAATATACACTTCAAAGCAGTTTGGACGATGGCACATAATTGTTTTAAGGATAGTCACTATGCACATCTTACATTGTAAAATAGAGTAACATGGCAAAATAGGTAAAATTGTTATTTAAATAGTGTTATTAAATAGTGTTGGGAGCTCGCAGATTGAGACCCCTCCCTGCATGGGAAAGGTTGAAGCAAATCTCCGGCCAGCCAAACTGGCGCCTAGTTTTACCTCCTTCTAAATAAACTTTCAGGCCTGGATTTCTTGAACTGCTCTCGTTGGCCCTAGGGATATAATGCTCTTTGGTTTTATGGCATATGGAAAAGGGGACCTGGAGTGCGATGTCTTGATGGATAAAATCTGAATGAGAGTAAACTGGCCAGAAGTAATCTCAAAGTTGCCTCTTGGAGACAAGTTACACAAATTGATCATATAGAATAGCAGTTATGAGTTGGCTAGAAATTAGTAGGCATTAGACCCCAAGACTCCTTGAACCAAACTAGATTTTCCCTCCAGGTATCGCATTGTGTTAATCATCCCCTCAGCCCCACCATAAAACCTCAAGGCACATCTCCATAAAGCTTCTCTCAGAATTAACAGACTGATGGGAGAGATTGTAAAGAGACTTAGGACCTTCCCCGGAGGTTAGCCTAGCCCAAAAGTTAGAAGCACTGCTTATAGATAAGGTACAAATTAAAAGAGCTACACATATCTTCATTGATCATCAGCAAATATTGAGCACCTCCCTGAGGTTAACATTTCACAAATCCTTTTGTAATTCTCATCCCCACGCTTCCTTATAATAAAAAGGCAATAACAAAATACTCTTACAAAAGTTACCATAAACCTATAGATGACTACATAGGTCTTGTGACAACAATGTATGTTGTAAATGTATGTCACTGATGTAATGTCACTCGCTACCTTTAAAAATAAAAACGCTGAGACCAGCAAAGCAGAGATGCCAGAATTGCCTGGGCTGCCTGCTTGGTCATCAGACTCCATCTCTCTCATGGCTCTCATTTCATTTCGCCTGACCGTCCGTCCTTCATGGACCCCTAGATTCGGTGGAACAAGGACCCTGGCAAAATAGCACTGATATCTGTTGTCAATCCAGAGGTGAGATATGCCACTTTCAAGAAATAGATTTATAATTTTAAGTATCAAGATATTTCAATAAACATTTACAACTGTAAGTGAATTAAATACATATTCTACACAGGTATCCTTAATCACTGTCTACGATTCCCTCTTATTGTTCTGTAACATTTGAATTTTAAATATTTTTCAATGTCTACAAAAAAGTATCAACTTCACGTATGACAACAACAACCCTGATGTCCAATTTATATGTTTGACTATAGGACCCATAACACTTTCGAAGCATGTATCATGAATCACAAAGTTCACAACATAAAACACATTTTAAAAGTTAAGAACATTTATAGGGGTCTATCAAATAAGAAGATATAAAAATTATAAATATTTACATCCCCAACTCGAAACTCCCAAATATATGAACTGATTAATAACAAACATAAAGAAACTCATTGATAATAATAGAATATAGTAGGAGACTTTAGCACCCTGCTTACAGCAATGCACAGATCATCTAGGCAGAAAATTAATAAGGAAACAATGGCTTTGAATGACACACTGGACAAGAGGAATCACGGATATATTCAAAACATTCTATCCTAAAGCAACAGAATACACATTCTTCTTGAATGCACATAGAACATTCTTCAGAATGAATCACCTACTGGGTCACAAATCAGCTCTCAACAAGTACAAAAAGACTGAGATCATACCTTACATATTCTCCAAACACAATGCTATGAGAAGTCAAACACAAGATAAAATTTGGAAAGACCACAATTACATGGAGGTTAAAGAACAGCCTACAAAATAATGAATGGGTTAACCAAAAAAATAAAGAAAAAAAATCAATAATACATGGAAACAAACAAAAATGAAATCATGACAGTCTAAAACGTTTGCAGGGGCGGGGGTGGAAGCTGGGTGGCTCAGTTGGTTAAGTGACAGACTTCGGCTCTGGTCACGATCTCACGGATCGAGGGTTTGAGCCCTGTGTCAGCATCTGTGCTGACAGCTAACAGCCTGGAGCCTGCTTCAGATTCTGTCTCTCCCTCTCTCTCTGCCCCTCCCCCTCTCACATTCTCTCTCTCTCTCTCTCGTTCTCTCTCTCTCTTTCTCTCAAAAAAAAATAAACATTTTAAAATGTTTGGGATGCAGCAAAGGCATTTACAGAAAGGAAGAATATAGCAATACAGGCCTATCTCAAGAAGCAAGAAGTCTCGAATGCACAATCTAAACTTACACCTAAAGGAGCTTGAAAAGTAACAGCAAGTAAAGCCTAGAGCCAGAAAAAGGGAAATAATAAAGGCTATAGGAGAAGTAAATGATATAGAAACAAACAACAACAACAAAAACAACAATACAATAGAGCAGATCACTGAAACTAAGAGTTGATTTTTTAAAAGAATTAATAAAATTTGTAAACTCCTAGCCAGACTTATTAAAAAGAAAAAAGAAATGACACAAATAAAATCATAAATGAAAGAAGAGAGATAACAACAAGGCAATTGTTTGTAGTAATACAATTATAAGAGAATATTATGAAAAATCACGTCAACAAACTCATCAATCTTAAAGAAATAGGAAATACCTAGAAACATAAAAAGTTCTAAAACTGAAATAGGAAGAAATAAAGATTACGAACAGTCCCATAACCAGCAAATAAATTGAATCGGTAATCAAAAAAGGTTCCAAGAAACAAAAGTCTGGGGTCAGATGGCTTCCCAGGGGAATCATCTCAAACATTTAAATAAGAGTTAATACTTATTCTTCTCAAACTTTTCCAAAAAATAGAAATGGAAGAATATATTCGATTCTTATTCTATGAGGCAAGCATTGCTGTGAATCCAAAACCAGACTAATACTCCACTAAAAAGGAGAATTATAGGGCAATATCCCTGATGTACATTGGGATGCAAAAAATTCTCAACAAGATGCTAGCAAATCAAATCTAATATTACATTAAAATAATTATTCACCACGATCAAGTGAGATTTATTCCTGGGCTACAATAGTGGTTTAATAATTATGATACACCACATTAATAAAAGAAAGGATAAGAACCATATGATCATCTTGGTAGATGCAGAAAAGGCATTCGACAATACACAGAATCCATTCTTGATAAATAAAAAAAAGCAACAAAACAAACAAACAAACAAAAAAATCCTCAACAAAATAGGGATAGAGAGAACATACGTCGACATCATAAAAGGCCATATACAAAAGACCCACAGCTAATATCATCCACAATGGGGGTAAAGCGAGAGTTTTTCCTCCACAGTCAGGAAAAAGAATGGGAGGCCCTCTCTCATCATCGTAACTTACATAGTACTGGAAATCCTAGCTTCAGTAATCAGACAACAAAAAGAAATTAAAAAAAAATCCAAAATAATAAGGAAGAAGTCAAACTTTCACTATTTGCAGAAAACACGATACTCTGTGTAGAAAACCCAACATATTCCACCAAAAAATTACTAAAACTGATAGACAAATTCAGCAAAGGTGCAGCATGTAGAAAGAGCACTGACAGCTCAGAGTCTGGAGCCTGCTTCAGACTCTGTGTCTCCTTCTCTTTCTCTGCCTTTCCCCCAGTTGCACGCTGTCTCTGTCTCTCTCAAGAATAACAAAAAATAATAAATAAAAAAATAAAAAATAAACCTGTTGCATTACTATATACCAACAACGAAGCAGCAGAAAAGGAAATCAAGGAATCAATCCAATCTATGATTGCACCAAAAACCCTAAGAAAACTAGGAACTAACCTGACCAAAGAGGTAAAATATCTGTACCCTGAAAAGTATAGAACCTTTATGAAGGAAAGCAAAGATGACGCAAAGAAATAGAAAAACATTCCATGCTCATGGATTGGAAAAACAAATGTTAAAATGTCTAAACTACCCAAAGCAAACTACACATTTAATGCACTCTTTATCATAAAAGCACCAGCATTTTTCACAGAACGAGAACAAACAATCCTGAAATTTGTAAGGAACTACGAAAGACCCCTAATAGCCAAAGCAATCTTGAAAAAGAAAAACAAAGCTGGTGATGCCTGGATGGCTCAGTCGGTTGAGTATCCTTTTCTTGACATCAGCTCAGATCATAATCACAATTTGTGAGAATGAGTTCAGTGTCAGACTCTGCACTGACAGCATAGAGCCTGGTTGGGATTCTTCCTCCCTCCCTCTCTGCTCTCCCCCTTTTCTCCCTCTCTCTCTCTCTTTCTCTATCTCAAAATAAATAAACAAATAAAAAATGAAAATAATTATTAAAAACAAAAAGAAAAACAAAGCTGAAGGCATCACACTTGACTTCAAACTATATTACAAAGCTGTAGTCATCAAGACAGTATGGTACTGGCACCGAAACAGTCAAATAGATCGATGGAACAGAATAGAAAATCCAGAAATGATCCACAACTATATTGTTAACTGAAATTTGATAAAGCAGGAAACAATATCTAATGGAAAAAAGACAGTATCTTCAACAAATTGTGTTGGGCAAACTGGACAACGACATGCAGAGGAATGAAACTGGACCACTTCCATACACCATACACAAAAATAAATTCAAAATGGATGAAAGCCCTAAATGTGAGACAGGAAACCATACCAACCCTAGAGAAGAACACAGGCAGCAACCTCTTTGACCTCAGCCATAGCAACTTCTTACTGTACATGTCTCCAGAGGCAAGGGAAACAAAAGCAAAAATAAGCTATTGGGACTTCATCAAGACAAAAATCTTCTGAATATTGAAGTAAACAATCAATAAAACTAAAAGTCACCCTAAGGAATGAGAGAAGATATTTACAAAGGATATAGGGTTAGTCTCCAAAATCTATAAATAACTTATCAAACTCAACACCCCAAAAATAAATAATCCAGTTAAGAAATGAACAGAAGAAATGAACAGACATTTTTCCAAAGAAGACATACAGAGATGGCTAACAGAAACATGAAAACATTCTTAGTATCATTTATTGTCCAGGAAATATAAAACAAAAGCACAATGAGATACCACCCCCTCACACCTCTCAGAATGGCTAAAACTAACAACAGGAAACAAGAGATATTGGTGAGGATGTGGAGAAAGGGAAACACTCCTGCACTGTTACTGGGACTACAAACTGGTGTAGCCACTCTGGAAAATAATATGGAGTTTCCTCAAAAAGTTAAACCTAGAACTACCCTATGACCCAGCAATTGCAAAACTAGGTATTTACCTAAAGTATAAAAAATTATTGATTGAAGGGACACATGCACACTGATGTTTATAGCAGCATTATCAACAATAACCGAACTATGGAAAAAGCTCTTTTGTCCATTGACTGATGAATGGATACAGAAGATGTGGCAGATAGTAAGACGGATGATAGATATATAGATAGACAGGTAATAGATTGATAGAGGATAGATAGATAGATAGTAGATTGAAAGATAGATAATGGAATATTAGCCATCAAAAAGAATGAAATCTTGCCATTTGCAGTGATGTGGATGGAGGTATTGTGTATTATGGTTAGTGAGATAAGTCACTCAGAGAAAGACGAGTACCATATGATTTCATTCATATGTGGATTTTGAAAAAGAAAACAGGTGAACATAAGGTACGGGAAAAAATAGAGAGGGACTCAAACCATAAGCAGCTCTTAACTATAGAGAACAAAGAGAGGCAGAGTGATGGGCTAAATGGGTGATGGGTATTGAGGAGCATAGTTGTTGTGATGAGTACTGGGTGTTATATGTAAATGATGAATTACTAAATTCTATGCCTCAAACCAATTTTATTGAAATTTAAATAAAAACTTTATATTAAAAAAGTAAATAAATTTAAGAACATTTATAAAGTACCACTCAATTATTGCAAATTAATTTAATGTAAGATTATAAAATGCTAAAGGGTAAGAAGAACAACTAGAATTTGTGAATTTCATGAGGGAAGGCTCTAATAAGAGAGAATTTTTAGGTTTTCATAAATTGTGGTAAAATAAACATAAGAAATATTTCCTTTTTTTAGAGTTCTTTTTTTTATTAATAATTTATTGTCAAATTGGTTTCCATACAACACCCAGTGCTCATCCCAGCCAGTGCCCTCTTCAGTGCCTGTCACCCACTCTCCCCCCTCCCATAGACCCCTCAACTCTCAGTTTGTTCTTAGTATTTAAGAGTCGCTTATGTTTTGTTTCCCTCCTTCTCTGTGTCTCTTTTCTTTCCCCTCTTCCCCTCCCTCATGGTTTTCTGGTAAGTCTCTCAAAGTTCACTTATGCGTGGAAACATATGGTATCTGTCTTTCTCTGACTGACTTATTTCACTTAGCATAATACCCTCCAGTTCCATCCAGGTTGCTACACATGGCCAGATTTCATTCTTTCTCATTGCTGCATATGGAAAAACATCCCATGGTCATGGATTGGAAGAATAAATATCGTGAAAATGGCAATATTACCCAAAGCAATCTGCACATTCGATGCAATACCAATCAAAATTGCACCAGCGTTCCTAGAGGAAACAATCCTAAAATTTGTATGGAACCACAAAAGACCCCGAATAGCCAAAGGAATATTGAAGAAGAAAACAAAGGCAGGAGGCATCACAATCTCAGACTTTAACCTTTACTACAAATCAGTAATCATCAGGACAGTATGGTATTGGCACAAAAACAGACACATAGACCAATGGAATAGAATAGAAAACCCAGAAATGGACCCACAAGCATATGGCCAACTAATCTTTGACAAAGCAAGAAAGAATATCCAATGGAAAAAAGACAGCCTCTTTAACAAATGGTGCTGGAAGAACTGGACAGCAACATGCATAAGAATGAAAATTAGACATTTTAACAATATTCGTTCTTCCAGTGCATGAGCATAAGATGTTTTTCCATTTCTTTGTGTCTTCTTCAATTTCTTTTGTAAACTTTCTATAGTTTTCAGCATACATATCTTTCAACTCTTAAGTTTGTTCCAAGGTATTTTATGGTTTTGGGGGCGATTGTAAATGGATTTGATTCCTTGATTTTTCTTTATGCTGACTTCTTATTGATATATAGAAATGCAACTGATTTCTGTGCTTTCATTTTACATCCTGCGACTGGTGTATTCATGTATCAGTTCTAGCATTTTTGGTGTGATATTTCGGGTTTTCCATGTACAGTATCATGTCATCTGTGAAGAGTGAAAGTTTGAATTTTTCCATGGTGATTTGGATGCCTTTTATTTCTTTATGTTTTCTTTTTAAAATTTGTTTAATGTTTATTTATTTTTGAGAGAGACAGAGACAGAATGGGAGTGAGTTACGTTCAGAGAGAGAAGGAGAAACAGAATCCAAAGCAGGCTCCAGGCTAAGAGCCATCAAACATAGCCTGCTGTGGGGCTCGAACTCATAAACTGCGAGATCATGACCTGAGCTGAAGTTGGATGTTTAACTGACTGAGCCTCCCAGGCGCCCACTGTTTCTTTTTGTTTTCTTACTGCTGAGGCTAGCTTTCCAACACAATGTTGAACAACAGTAGTGACAGTGAATATCTATGTTGTGTTCCTGATCTTAGGGGGAAAGCTTTCAGTTTTTCCTCATTGGGTATGATATTAGCTGTGGGTCTTTCCTATATGGCCTTTATGATCTTGAGGTACGTTCTTTCTATCCCTACTTTTTTGAAGGTTTTTATCAAAAAAGGATGCTATGGGATAAAGACAGTCTCTTCAGCAAATTTTGGGAAAACTGGACAGCAACATGCAGAAGAATGAATTGGGACCACTTTCTTACACCATACACAAAAATAAACTCAAAATGGATGAAAGACATAAATGTAAGATAGGAAACCCTCAAAATCCTAGAGGAGACAGCAGGGAACAACTTTTTTATCTCAGCTGCAGCAACTTCTTACTAGACCTGTCTCTTGAGGCAAGGGAAACAAAAGTGAAAATGAACTATTGGGACATATCAAGATAAAAAGCTTCTGCACAGCAAAACAATTAATAAAACAAAATGGCAACCTATGGAATGGGAGAAGATATTTACAAATGACATATCTGATAAAAAGTTAGTACACACACACACACACACACACACATGGGTATGCATGAATCCTTTTGAAATACTGTTTTTGTAAACTTTTTTAAAGTTTATTTTATTTTGAGAGAGAGAGAGAGAGAGAGAGAGAGAGAGAGAGAGCGAGCACATGAGTAGGGGAGGGCCACAGAAAGAGGGAGAGAGAGAATCCCAAGAAGGCTTTGCACTGTCAGCACCAAGCCTGATGCCGATGCAGAGTTTGATCCCATGAACCATGAGAACATGACAGGAGCCAAAATCAAGAGTTGGATGTTTACCTTACCGAGCCACACAGGTTCCCCAACTGTTTTTGTAATACTTGGATAAATACCCAGTATTACAATTACTGGACTATAGAGTAATTTCATTTTTAACTTTTTGAAGAATCTTCATAATGTCTTCCACAGTGGCTGCACCAGTTTGCACTCTCACTAACAGGGCCTGAGGATTCTTATTTCTCACATCCTCTCCAACAGTTATTTTTTTCTTTCCTTCTTTTTTCTAAATTTTAGCCATTTTGACAGGTGTGAGGTGATATCATATTGTAGATTTGATTTGCAATCTAATGCAATTCCAATAAGTCATGTTTGCTTTTGTTTCCCTTGCCTCAGTAGACATGTCTAAAAAATGTTACTATACCCAATGTCAGAGAAACTGTTGCCTGTGTTCTTTCCTAGGATTTTTATGGTTTCAGTTCTAACATATAGGTCCTTAATGCATTCTGAATTTCTTTGTGTATGCTGTTAGTCAATGGTCCAGTTTTATTTATTTGCATGAAATTATCCAGTTCTCCCAAGACTATTTGTGGAAAAGAGCATCTTTTCCCATTGCGTATTCTTTCCTTCTTAGCCAAAGATTAATAGGCCATATAAACATGGGTATATTTCTGGGCTTTCTATTCTATTTCATTGATCTATATGTCAATATTTGTGCCAATACCATACTGTTTAGATTGCTACAGCTTTGGAAATCTGGAATTGTGATGCTTTTCTTTCTTGAAACTATTTAGGGTTTTCTTAGCTCCCATCAAACTTTTAGGATGGTTTGTTTTAGTTCTGTCATAAATGATATTTTGATAAGGATTGCATTAAATCTGTAGTTTTCTTTGGTTAGTATGGACATTTAACAGTATTTATTCTTCCAATCCATGAGCATATAATGTCTTTCAACTTATTTATCTCCTTTTCAATATATTTAATCAATGTTTTATAATTTTAAAGTACAGATTATCCACCTCATTGGTTAGATTTATTCCCAGGTATTTTATTATTTTTGGTGCAATTGTAAATGGTATTGCTTTCTTAGTTTCTCTCTTTTGATTTTTTCACTTGAGACAGAGAGAGGGCAAATAAGTAGGGGAGAGGGGCAGAGGGAGAGAGAGAGAGAGAGAGATGGAGAGAGAGAGAGAGAGAGAGAGAGAGAGAAAACCCCAGCAGGCTCCATGCTAAGCATGGATCCAAAAATGGGGCTCAATCCCATGACCCTGGGATCATGACCCAAGCCAAAATCAAGAGTCAGATGCTCAGCTGACTTAGCCACTCATCCCCTTAATTTCTCTTTCTATTATTTTATTATTAGTATATAAAATGCCACAGATTTCTGTGCATTGATTTTCTATATTGCAATCTTACTGAATTCATTTATCAGTTCTCAGAGTTTTTGGTTGAGTCTTTAGGTTTTTCTCTATATAGTGTCATGTCATCTTCAAATAATGATTTTTTTCTTCTTATTTCCCTATTTAAATGCCTCTTTTTCCCCCTTCCTCTTCTCTGATTGCTGTCGCTAGGACTTCAGTACAATGTTATATAATGGTAGTGAAAGTGAACATCCCTGTTGTGTTCCTGACTTTCGGGGAAACAGTGTTCTTCATCATTGAGTATGATGTTAGCAGTGGGTTTTTCACATATGGCCTTTATTATGTTGAGGTATGTTGCCTTGAATCCTACCTAGTTGAGGATTTTAACATGAATGGGTGTTGTAGCTTTGCAAAATGCTTTTTCTACATCTATTGAAATGATCAGATGGTTTTTGACCCTTCTCTAATCGATGTGATGTATCACACTGATTGACTCAAGTATGTTGTACTACCCTTGCATCCTAGGGATAAATCTCAATTAATCATGGTGAATTATTTTCTAAATGTTTTTATTTGTTTTTGAGGAGAGAGAGACAGAGCACGAGCCAGGGAGGGTCAGAAAGAGAGGGAGGCACAGGATCCAAAGCAGGCTCCAGGCTTTGAACTGTCAACACAGAGCCCTGACATGGGGCTCGAATTCATGAACCACAAGATCATGACCTGAGCTAAAGTCGGATGTTTAACCAACCGAGACAGGAGCCCCTATCATGGTGAATTATTTTTTACATCTATCGTTGTAATCCATTTGCTAACATTTTATTGAGGATTTTTGCTTCTATATTCATAAGAGATATTGGCTTGTAGTTCTGTTTTATCGTGGTGTTTATCAGATTTTGGTATCAGGGTAATGTCAGCTTTATAGAATGCATCAGGAAGTTTTCCTTCTCTTTTTTTAATTTTTTGGAATAGTTTGAAAAGAATCATTAGTAATACTTCTTTAAATGTTTGGAAGAATACACCTCTGAAACTGGCCTTTGGTTCAATGTCTTTGCTAATAACTGGCCTGTTCAAATTTTTTATTTCTTTCGAATTCAATTTTAGGAGGTTATATGACTCTAGAAATTTTCCCATTTCTTCTAGTTTGTCCAATTTGTTGGCTTATAATATTTCATAATATTATTTTACAATATTTCATATTTTGTGGTGTCAGTTGTTAATTCTCTCCTTTTCTGATTTTATGTATTTGATTTCCTCTCTCTCTCTCTCTCTCTCTCTCTCTCTCTCTCTCTGTTTATGAGGCTGGTTAATGATTTATTGATTTTGTTGATCCTTTCAAAGAACCAGCTTCTGGTTTCATTAATGGTTTCTAAGGTTTTTGTTTTTGTATATATTATGTTTGTTTCTGCTCTTTTATTATTTTCTTCTTTCTACTAGTTTTGGGCCTTTTTGTTGTTCTTTTTCTAGTTCTTTTGATGTAAGGTTAGCCTGTTTATTTGGGATTTTTCTTGCTTCTTAATGTAGGTCTGAATTGCTATAAACTTCCCTCTTGGATACTTTTGCTGTATCCCAAAGATTTTGGACTCTTGTACTTTCGTTTTCATTTCTTTCTAAGCTTTTTATTTCCTCTTTGATTTCTCGGTTTACCTATTTAGTGTTTAGCAGCATGTTATTTAACCTCCATGTTTTCTTGTGTGCTTTTCAGCTTTTTTTCTTGTGGTCGATTTCTAGTTTCATAGTGTTTGTGGTCAGAAAAGATGCATGGTGTGACTTCAAGGTTTTGAATTTGTTGAGACTTGTTTTGTGACCTAACATGTGATCTATTCTGGATAATGTTTTATATACACTTGAAAAGAATGTGTATTCTTCTGTTTTAGGATGGAATGTTCTGAATATATCTGCTAGATCCATCTGGTCCAATGTGCCATTCAAAGTCTTGGTCTCCTTGTTTATTTTCTGTTTGGATATTCTATCCTTCGATGTAACTGGGGAGTTAAAATCACTATTATTATTGCTTTATTATCAGTTATATTCTTTATGTTTGTTACGAACTATTTTACGTATTTGGGTGCTCCAATTTTGGGTGCATAAATATTTACAATTTTTATATCTTTTTGTTGTACTGTTCTGTACTGTTGACCATTATATATGATGTTAGCTATATATTTTTTTAATATATGGCTTTTATTATGTTGAAGTATGCTCCTTCTAAACCTACTTTGTTGATTTTTTGTCATGAATGGATGCTGAAACTTGCCAAATGCTTTTTCAGCGTCTATTGAGATAATCTTCGATATTTATCCTTAGTTTTCTTAATATGGTATATCATGTTAATTGATCCTTGCATCCTGGGATAAATGCCACTGATCTTGGTGAGTTAATTTTAAATGTGTTGCTGAATGCAGTTTGTTAATATTTTGATGAGGATATTTGCATCTGTTTTCAGCAGGGATATTGTTCTATACTTTTATTGATTTTTAGTGTCTTTGATTTTGGTATCAGGGTAATGCTGGCCTCATGGCCTCCTTACTCTTCTAATTTTGGGGATAGATCGAGAAGAATAGGCATGGATTCTTTGTTAAGTGTTTGGTAGAATTCACCCGTGAAAAATCCATCTGGTCCTGTACTTTTGTTCATACTTTTTTGATTATTTAATTGATTTTATTGGTAGTAATTTGTCACCTCAGACTTTCTATTTCTTCTTGATTCAACTTTGGAAGACTATATTTCTAGAAATGTATCCATTTCTTCTATGTTGTCCACTTGTTGACATATAATTCTTCACAAGAGTCTTTTATAATTCTTTATATTTCTGTGGTGCCAATTGTTAACTCTTTTTATTAATCATTTTATTATTTGGGTCTTCTTTTTTTCTCAATGTGTCTGGCTATTGATTTAGGAATGTTATTTGTGTTTTTAGAGAACTAGTTCTTGTATCACTGATTTTTTTTAAAGTTTCTATGTATTTTATTTATTTACTAATATTTATTATTTCCTACCTTTCTCTGATCTTGAGCTTTGTTTATTCTTCTTTTTCTATTCTTCAAGGAGTAAAGTTATTTTATTTAAGATTATTTTCTTTTGTGTGTGTGTGTGTGGTGAGCTTGTAGCACTATAATTTTCCCTCTTAAAACTGCTTTTATTGCATTCCAAAGATTTTGGATTATTGTGTTTTAATTTTCATTTTTCTCCACATATTTTTAAAAAATTATTCTTTGATTTGTGCATTGACCCTTTTTTGTTTGCTACCATCTTGTTTGCCTTCAATGCTATAGTGTTTTTTCAAGGTGTGTGTGTATGTGTGTGTGATTGGTTTCTAGTTTTCTACCATTCTGTCCTAACAAAAATGTATGATATGATTTAAATCTTCTTAAATTCATTTAGACTTTTAGTCTAAAATATGCTTTATTTTTGAGAATATTCCCAAGCCCTTGAAAAGAATGTGTGTTTTGTTGTTTAGGAATAGAATGTTCTCTGTATATATGTTATGCCCATCTGTTTTGATGGGTCACTTAAAGACAGTTTACTTATGGATTTTCTACCTAGATGGTCTATACATTCATGCAAGTAGGATGTTAAAGTTCCCTACTATCACTATATTACAATCACTTTTCCTCTTTATATCTATTAATATTTTCTCCATATATTTATGTGCTACCACGTTGAGCGCATAGATATTTGCAGTTGTTTTATGCTTTCGTTGGATTGAACTGATTCATTTATCACTATGAAATGACTTTCTTTTTCTTGTTACACCCTTCGTTTTAAAGTATATCTTTTCTGATAGAAGTATTGCTACCTCATTTTTGGGTTTTGCCTTTATTTTTATGGAATATATTTTCCCATCATTTCACTTTCAATCTGTATGTATCTTTAAGTCTGAAGTTATTCTCTTGTAGGCAGAATGAAAATGAGTCTTGTTAATTTCTCCATTTCTCCACTCTATTTTTTTCCATTGACCATTTAGACTTTATATATTTAACGTAATTATTGATATATACGTACTTATTGCCATTTCTTTGATTATTTTCTGTTTGATTTTGTAATTTTTATAGGTTCATTTCTTCTCTTGCTCTCACACTTTAGTTTAATGAGTTTCTGCCATTTGGCTTTCTTTTTATGTTTTTTTTTCCTATCTATTATGGGTTTTGGGCTTGTGGTTACCATAAGGTTCATACGTAACATTCTAAATATATAGCAGTGTATATAAATTCGACAATAATTTATGTTCATATGCATTTAAAAATATATTATACTCCCTACTTCAGATTATATATATATATATATATATATATTTATATTTTATATCTTTTTATTCACAATATATGTCAAGTTGTGGCCTTTTCTTTTTTCACCAAAAGAAGCTGACTTAACATTTTTTATAAGAGAAGTTTAGTGGTGATAAACTACTTCAAATTTTGACTGGGAATTTCTTTATTTCATTTAATTCTGAAACTCTTTCTGGGGAGAGTATTCATTATGTGAATTGTTTTTTTCCTTTCATCATTTTAAATATATCAAGCCACTCCCTTCTGGCTTGTAAAGTTTCTGCTGAAAAAGCAGCTCATAGATGTTTATGTTTTCTCTTGTACATAATTATTTGTTTCCCACTTGCTGTTTTTAAAATTCTATCTTTATGTTTAGCCTCTGGTGTTTTAATTATCATGTGTGTCGGTGGGTACCTCTTTGGGTTCATTTTTTTAAAACTCTGTGCTCTCAGAAACAAGATATCTATTTTCTTCCCAAGGCTGGGGAAGTTTTCAGCTATTGTTTCTTTTTTTTTAATGTTTATTTATTTATTTTGAGATAAAGAGACAGAGAGACAGGGCATAAGCAGGGTGGGGGACAAAGAGTGAAGAGAGAGAAAATCCCAAGCAGTCTCCACACTGTCAGAGCCCAATGTAGGGTTCAAACCCACAAATTGTGTGGCCATGACCTGAGTTGAAATCAAGAGTCAGATGCTTAACCAACTTTCTACCTAGGAACCCCAGCTATTGTTTCTTTAAATAAGATTTTGGCTTGAGGGAAAGATGGAGGTGAAGTAGGAGGGTCCTAGTCTCACCTCGTCACATGAATACAACTAGATAACTATCAAATCATCCTAAATACTCCAGAAATTGACTTGAAGACTAGCAGAACAAACTCCACAACTTAAAAACAGAGAAGAGGTAGGAAGTGCTGAGACAGAGGGTGGGAGAGAAATGGATAGTGGGCACTGTGATGGGGAGAGAGCTGCAGACACAGGGTACTGTAAGAGACAGACCAACACATGGGAAAGCACATAAGGAAAAGGAATTTCCATAGCAATTCACTTGGAAAGCAAGAAAGGCTGAATTTCATGAATTTGGCCAACAAGCAGAGCTTAAAGCCTGGAATTCTAAAGGTCAACAGGTGTGGCTCAGATAGAAACTGGAGGGCCATTGTGTTGTTCTTGGAAACACCTCAGGAAAACAGCCCATATACATATAGCATGGAAACAGACATTTGAAAAGCACCTAGGGACCACATTGGAGAGGTTATTTGCTCATCTCAGAGCATGTCCCAGAGAGGCAGCATTCACAGAGAGAACACTCTTGGAACAAAGGAACTGGCAAACATAATACTCTCTAGCTCCATCCATGTCATTGCAAATGTCAAGATTTCATTCTTTTTCACAGCTCAATAATACACACACACACACACACACACACACACACAAACACATATCACTTCTTTTTATCCATTCATCAATTTATTAACACTCAGGCTGCTTCAAAACTTTGGCTATAGTAAGTAATGCTGCAATAAACATAGGGATACATGTATCCCTTTAAATTATTGTTTTTGTATTCTTTGGGTAAATACCCAGTACCATGTTTGCTGGATTGTAGGGCAGCACTAATTTTTGTTTTTTGTTTTTTTTTTAAGATTTTACTCTTAGGTAATCTCTACACTGAATGTGGGGCTTGGAATCATGAACCTGAGATCAAGAGGTGCTTGCTCTTCTGACTGAGCCCGCCAGGCGACCTAAGGTAGTACTATTTTTAACAATCTCAGGAGACTCCATACTGTTTTCCAAGTACCAGTTTGCATTCCTGCAATAGTGTATGAGTTTCCCTTTTTCTTAAACATCTCTGCCAACACCTGTTGTTTCTTGGGTTGTTGATTTTAGCCATTCAATTGTGAGATGATATGTCATTGTAGTTTTGATTTGCATTTCCCTGATGGTGCTAGTGAACATCTTTTCCTGTATCTTTTGGTTATATATCTTCTTTGGAAAAATGTCCATATCTTCTACCTATATTTTAATTGGATTATTTTTTGGAGAAGTGTTGAGTTTTATAAGTTATTTCTATATTTTGGATATTAACAGTTTATTAGATATGTCATATGGAAATATCTTCTCCCATTCCATAGGTCGCCTTCTAGTTTTGTTGATTGTTTCTTTCACTGTGCAGAAGTTTTTATTTTGTTGAAGTCCCAATAATTTATTTTTGCTTTAGTTTCTCTTGCCTCAGGTGATATTTCTAGGAAAAAATTGCTATAACCTATGTGAAAGAGGTTACTGCCTTTTCTCTCTTCTAAGATTTTTAAGGTTCCAGGTCTCACATTTAGGTCTTTCACTCATTTTGAATTTATTTTTGTGTATGGTGTAAGAAAGTGGTTCAATTCCTTCTTTTGCATGTGCTCTCCAGTTTTGACAGCACGAATTGTTGAAGGACCTGTCTTTTTCTCATTGATTATTCTTCTCTGCTTTGTCAAAGACTAGTTAACCATATATTTGTGGATTCATTTTTGGGTTTTTCTATTCTGTTCCATTGTTTTCTGTGTCTATTTTTGTGCTAATACCACACTATTTTGATTACTATAGATTTGTAATATAATTAGAAGACAAGAATTGTGATGCCTCCAGGGTTGCTTTTCTTTTTCAAGCTTGCTTTGGCTATTTGGGGTCTTTCATGGTTCCATACACTTTAATGTTGTTGATTCTAATTTTGTGAAAAATGCTGTTGGTATTTTGATAAGGATTGAATTAAATTTGTAGATCGCTTTGGGTAGTATACACATTTTAATATTTGTTCTTCCAGTCTATGAGCATGAAATGTTATTTTATTTCATTGTGCCATCTTCAATTTCTTTTGTCAGTGTTTTATACTTTTCCAAGTAATAGATCTTTGCCTCTTTGGTTAAGTTTCTTTCTATGTTTATTATTTTTGGAACAGTTTTAAATAAGATTGTTTTAATATCTCTTTCTGCTGCTTTGTTACTTATATATAGAAATTCAACAGATTTATAAGCATTTATTTTGCATGCCAGTATTTTACTGATTTTTAAAATAATTTCTAACATTTCGTTTGGGGAGTATTTTCAAGTTTTCTATGTATAGGACCATGACATCTGCAAAGGGTGAATACCAGTTTGGGTGACTTTTATTTCTTTGTGTTCTCTGACAGCTGTAGCTATGACTTCCAGTACTATGTTGAATAAAAGTGATGAGAGTGGACCTCCTTGTCTTTTTCCTGACCATAGGAGAAAATGTGTCAGTTTTTCCCCATTAAGGAAGACGTTAACTGTGGTTTTTCATATATAGTCTTTATTATGTTGAAGTATGTTTCCTTAGACCTAATTTTTTGAGGGTTTTTTTCTGAATTAATAATTTACTTTGTCAATGCTTTTTTCGCATCTATTGGAATGACCATATGGTTTTTATCCTTTTCCTTATTGATCCAATGAATCACAGTGATAGATTAGTGAATATTGAACCACTCTTGCATCCTGTTAATAAATACCAGTAGATATTGATGAATTATTTTTTAAATAATTTATTTTCAAATTGGTTTCCATATAACCCCCAGTGCTCATCCTATCAAGTGCCCTCTTCAATGCCTGTCACCCACTCTCTCCCCTCTCACACTCCCCTCACCCTCAGTAGTTCTTAGTCTTTGAGAGTCTCATGTTTTGTCTCCCACCCACTCTGTGTCTTTTTCCTTTTCCCCTCTTCCCCTACCCCATGGTTTTTACTAAGTCTCTCAAAATCCACCTATGCGTGGAAACATATGGTATCTGTCTTTTTCTGACTGACTTTTTTCACTTAACATAATATTCTCCAATTTCATCCATGTTGCTACAAATGGCCAGATTTCATTCTTTCTCATTGCCATGTAGTATTCCATTATATATATGTACCACAACTTCTTAAACCATTCGTCAGTTGATGGGCACTTGGTCTCTTTCCATGATTTGGCTATTGTTGAAAGTGCCGCTATGAACATTGGGGTACACATGCCCCTAAGCATCAGCACTCCTGTGTCTCTTGGGTAGATTCCTAGCAGTGCTACTGCTGGGTCATAGGGTAGCTCTATTTTCATTTTTTTGAGGAACCTCCCCAACGTTCGCCAGAGCAGCTGCACTAGTTTGCACTCCCACCAACAGTGTAGGAGAGTGCCTGTTTCTCCACATCCCCATCAGCATCTATAGTTTTCTGATTTATTCATTTGAGCCACTCTAACCGGTGTAAGGTGGTATCTCAATGTGGTTTTGATTTGTATTTCCCTGATGATGCATGACATTGAGCATTGTTTCATGTGTCTAATGGCCATCTGGATGTCCTCTTTGGAGAAGTGTCTACTCATATCTTCCGCCCATTTCTTCACTGGATTATTCGTTTTTCAGGGGTGGAGTATGGTATGTTCTTTACAGATTTTAGATACTAGTACTTTATCTGATATGTCATTTGCAATTATACTTTCCCATTCCATTGGTTGTCTATTAGTTTTGTTGGTTGTTTCCTTTGCAGTGCAGAAGCTTTTTATCTTGATGAGGTCCCAATAGTTCATTTTTGCTTTCAATTCCTTCGCCTCTGGAGATGTGTCTCATAGAAAATTGCTGCGGCTCAGGTCAAAGAGGTTTTTTCCTGCTTTCTCCTCTAGGATTTTGATGGTTTCCTGTCTCACATTCAGATCCTTCATCCATTTTGAGTTTATCTTTGTGAGTGGTGTAAGGAAGTGTTCTAGTTTCATTCTTCTGCATGCTGCTGTTCAGTTCTCCCAGCACCATTTGTTAAAGAGGCTGTCTTTTTTTCCATTGGATACTCTTTCCCGCTTTGCCAAAGATTAATTGTCCATATGCTTGTGGGTCCATTTCTGAGTTCTCTATTCTATTCCATTGGTCTATGTGTCTGTTCTTGTGCCAATACCATGCTATCTTGAGGCCTCTCGCTTTGATTTTCTTCTTCAGTGTTACTTTGGCTATTCGGCGTCTTTTGTGGTTCCACACAAATTTTAGGATAGTTTGCTCTAGCTTTGAGAATAATGCTGGTGCAATTTTGATTGGGATTGCTATGAATGTGTAGGTTCCTTTGGGTAGTATTGCCATTTCAACGATATTTATTCTTCAAATCCAAGAACATGGGATGTTTTTCCATTTCCTTGTGTCTTCCACAATTTCCTTCATAAGTTTGTTATAATTTTCTGGTAGATATCTTTTGCATCTTTGGTTATGTTTATTCCTAGGTATTTGATGGTTTTTGGTGCAATTGTGAATGGTATTCGCTTTTTTATTTCTCTTTCTATTGCTTCATTGTTGGTGTAAAGGAATGCAACTGATTTCTGTACATCACTTTTGTATCCTGCAACTTTACCAAATTCATGGATCAGTTCTAGTAGGCTTTCAGTGGATTCTGTTGGGTTTTCCATGTAAAGTATCATGTCGTCTGCAAAAGGTGAAAGTTTGACTTCATCCTTGCCTATCCTGATGCCTTTTATATTGCTTTCTTGTCTGATTGCTGATGCTAGGACCTCCAACACTATGTTCAATAGCAGTGGTGAGAGTGGACATCCCTGTTGTGTTCCTGATCTCAGGGGGAAGGCTCTCAGCTTTTCCCCTTTGAGGATGATTTTAGCTGTGGGCTTTTCATAAATGGCTTTTATGATGCCTAAGTATGTTCCTTCTATCCCGACTTTCTCGAGATTTTTTATTAAGAAGGGATGCTGTGTTTTGTCAAATGCTTTTTCTGCATCAATCGACAGGATCATATGGTTCTTATCTTTTCTTTTGTTAGTGTGATGTATCATGTTGATTGATTTGGGAATGTCAAACCATCCTATAACCAAGGGATGAAGCCTAAATGACCGTGGTGGATAATTCTTTTTTATATGCGGTTGGATTCTATTTGCTAAAATCTTATCAAGAATTTTCGCTTCCATGTTCATCAAGGATATCGGCCTGTAGTTCTCTTTTTTCGCTGGGTCTCTATCTGGTTTGGGAATCAAAGTGATGTTGGCTTCATAGAATGAGTCCGGGAGTTATCCTTCCGTATCAATTGTTTTGGAACATCCTGAGGAGGATAGGTATTAACTCTGTTTTAAATGTCTGGTAAAATTCCGCAGGGAAGGCATCTGTCCCTGGACTTTTATTTGATGGGGGATTTTTGATAACTGATTCTATTTCTTCACTAGTTATGGACATGTTCAAGTTTTCTATTGCTTCCCGCTTGATTTTGGTAGCATGTGGCTACATAGGAATTTGTCTATTTCTTCCAGGTTGTTCAATTTTGCCGCATATAGTTTTTCATAATATTCTCTGATGACTGCTTGTATATCTGAGGGCTTGGTTGTAATCACTCCATTTTCGTTGATGATTTTACTGATTTGAGTTCTCTCTTTTTTCTTTTTGAGGAGCCTGGCTAGAGTTTTATCAATTTTATTTATTTTTTCAAAGAACCAGCTCTTGGTTTCATTGATCTGTTCCACTACTTTTTCTGTTTCCATATGATTAATTAGTGCCCTAATCTTTGTTATTTCTCTCTTTCTGCTGAGTTTGGGCTGTCTTAACTGTTCTGCTTCTCGTTCCTTTAGGCATGCTGTTAGAATTTGTGTTAGGAACTTTTCTTGTTTCTTGAGATGGGCCTGGATTGCAATATATTTCCCTCTCAGGACTGCCATTGCAGCATCCCAAAGCGTTTGGATGGTAGTATTTTCGTTTTCATTTGTGTCCATGTATTTTTAAATTTCTTCTCTGATTGCTTGGTTGACCCATTCATCTTTTAGTAGGTTGTTCTTTAGGCTCCATGTTTAGAGGGTTTCCCAGACTTTTTCCTGTGGTTGATTTCAAGTTTCAAAGCATTGTGGTCTGAAAGTGTGCATGGTATGATCTCAATTTTTTATACTTATTCAGTGTTTCCTTGTGCCCCAAATTTATGGTCTATTTTGGAAAATGTACCCTGTGTATTTGAGAAGAATGTAAATTCCTTTGCTTTTGAGTGAAGTGCCCTGATGATATCTGTCAGGCCCATCTGTTCCAACGTGTGTTTCAGGTCCATTGTTTCTATGCTGATTCTCGGTTTAGTGGATCTATCCAGCACTGTGAGTGAGGTATTAAGGTCTCCTGCAACTAGCACATTTTTATCAATAAGATTGCTTACATTTATAGTTAGTTGCTTTACAAATTTGGGTGCCCCAGAATTCGGTACGTAGATAGTTATAATTGTTAACTCTTCTCCCTGGATAGTGCCTGTGATTATTATATAATGCCCTTCTTCATCTTTTATTACGTCTTTTACTTTAAAGTCCAGTTGTCCGATATAAGTGTGGCTACTCCAGCTTTCTTCTCAGTTCCTGCAGCATGGTAGATAGTTCTCCACCCCCTCACTTTCAATCTGAAGTTGTCCTTACCTTCTGTCCCAGAAGATAGATGGGTCTTGTTTTTTAATCCATTCTGTTACCCTGTGTCTTTTAATTGGAGCATTTAGTCCGTTTACATTCAGCATTAATATTGAAAAAATATGGGTTTAGAGTCAAGGTGTTGTCTGTAGGTTTCATGATTGTAAGGATGTCTCTGGTGCTCCGTATTCCTTGCAACCTTTCCTTCACAGAGTACCCCTCAGGATCTCTTGTAGGGGTGGTTTATTTGTGATGTATTCCTTCAGTTTTTGTTTGTTTGGGAAGACCTTTATCTCTCCATCCATTTTGAATGACAGGCTGGCCAGGTAAAGGATTCTTGGCTGCATGTCCTTCCTGTTCATCACATTCAAGATTTCCTGCCGTTCCTTTCTGGCTTGCCAAGTTTCTGTGGATAAGTCCACTACTACCCTAATGTGTCTGCCTTTGTAAGTCAAGGCCCGTTTATCCCTAGCTGCTTTCAGGATTCTCTCTTTGTCTTTGTATTTTCCCAGCTTCACTATGATGTGTTGTGCTGAGGCTCTATCGCGTTACGTCTGAGGGGAGTTCCCTGTGCCTCTTGGACTTCAATGCCCATTTCCTTCTTCATGTTGGGGAAGTTCTCATCAATGATTTGTTCAAGTACCCCTTCGACTCCTTTCTCTCTCTCTCCTTCCCCTGGAATTCCTATAATACGAATGTTATTCCATTTGATTGCATTGCTCAGCTCTCGAATTCTCCTTTCCTGTTCCTGAATCAGTTTCTCTTTTTCTCTGCTTCCTCCTTTTCCATAATTTTATCTTCTAATTCCCCTATTCTCTCTTTGCCTCTTCAATCCGCGCTGTGGCCGCCTCCAATTTGTTTTGCCCCTCATTTAAAGCATTTTTTAATTGCTCTAGATCGTTTCTTAGGACCTTAGTCTCTGCCTCTAGGGTCCCCCTGCTTTCTTCTATGCTTTTTTCAAGCCCTGAGAGTATTTTTATGTTTATTATTCTGTATTTTTGTTCTGTTAAGTTGTTTATGTCTGCTTTCATCATTTCTTGTGCTGTCACTATTTCCTGTACAGTCTTTTGAGGAGAGTTCTTCCGTTTGGTCATTTTGGCTATGTGTGTATTGGTTTATTTCCTATTTCTCCCTGGAAAGGAAAAGGGTCAGACAGACAAACAGGAAACACAAACTCACAACCGTGCTGACCAGTAATACAGACAAACAAATCACAACATAAAAAAGATGAACAAACAACAGTCTGGAAGCATGCAACCTGATGTACCAGCTAGAGGATAATGATGGGATGTACGCTCTGCTAATGGCAAAGCATACATAGAGTAGTGGCAGATGTGGGGAGAAGAAGAAATTTAACTTTTACCAGGTAGAGAAATTTGAAGACTTGATCCTGCAAGAGAGAAATCAGAATAAGGAGGGATGCTAGGAAAGAGAAATGAAGTTAGATGTTGCTCAGATGCACTATGTGGTCTGACTGTTCCATAGAGAGAGATAGGAAATTAAAGAGGGAGGTGTAGAACATGCATTGAGAGAGTGGGTTAAATGTCTGTTTAAGCAAGCCAAAACCCCCAGTTGTCTGGTTTAGAGATGGGGAGAGATAGAAAGGAGAAGACGAAGAATATATTAAAACCGAAGAATTGACCTAGAATTAATCCAGGCAATGTTGCACTATTTGTGTCTCGGCGGGTACCACTAGTGCAGAAAGGCGTCTCCCATATGAGGAGAGGTGTTGCCTGGTGTAGGCGGGTACCACCTCCACTGCTGGGGGGTGGTGTCCTAGGGTTTGGCTTTGTGGGAATATGCCACCACAATGGTGCCCTCCCTGCACCCCACCAATCTCAGATCACTCTTCAGTTTCCATCCTCGACTCTATCCAGGTTACCAGCACAGTTCAAATCGCTGGGCATTCGTGGCCCCCTAGCTCATCTGAGTTCCTTTAAGTCGCTCTGACCGCCAAGCCTTATGTAAATTGAGTCTGTGACTCAGCACCGGTGCGACCACAATGGCATCTTCCTAGCCTTTCCTCTCGGACCTGGGGTCTCAGAACCCTCCTTTGTGTCTGTCCTGGACTTGGTCAGGGTTGCAGGTGCACCATGACCCACTGGGTGGTCGCAAGCCTCCCAGACGCCCAGCCTTCCCCCCCCACAAATTATGTCTCTGACTCAGCACTGATCCAGCGATGGTTCGCACCTGTTCGTGTCATGGGCTGGGACAGCGTAGCTGGCTCCAGAATGTAGAAAGCTCCGCCGTGAGCAACGGACCCTCTCTCCAGAAAGTCTCGCGTATAGGGACTGGATGATAAGCTCCCTCTCCGCCCGGGTTCGAGGTACTTTCCCTGCTGCTCTTTCTCTTTCCCTTTTCTTTCAGAGGAAGGGGCCCAGGGCCGGGGTCCCAAACCCCGCAGTCCGCACCTCCGCAGCTCTCTTTCTTTCTCCCAGATTGCACTCACTCAGTCTCCCAGGATTTTCTGGATTTCGTGTTCTCTTCCCTGTCACTTTCAACTCCTCTTCCTGCAGATCTCTGCAATTGAGAGTTCCTTGGTCTCAGTCCCTCCCAGATTAAGAGTCGCAGGAGAGCAGTGGGTATTCCTAGTTCTCCGCCATGTTGGCCCCTCCTATACCAATCTATTTATTTATTTTTTTACTTATTCTTGTGTGTGTGAGAGAGAGAGAGCATGAGCAGAGGAGGGTCGGAGAGAGAGGGAGACACAGAATAGGAAGCAGGCCCCAGGCTCTAAGCTGTCAGCACAGAGCCCTATGCAAGGCTCAAACTCACAAACCACGAGAGATCATGACCTGAGCTAAAGTCAGATGCTTAACTGACTGAGCCTCCTAGGTGCCCCTATATTTATTTACTTTTGAGAGAGAGCATGAGCAAGGGAGGGTAGAGAGAGAGAGGGAGACAGAGGATTTAAAGCAGCCTCTGTGCTGAGAGTGAAAAGCCTGTTGTGGGGCTTGAATTCACAAACTGTGAGATCATGACCTGTACCGGGACTCGAACTCATAAACCATGAGATCATGACCTGAGCCGAAGTTGGATGTTTAACCAACTGAGCCACCCAGGTGCCCCAGAAGATTGTTTTTGTATATATTTTACCTATAACAGTGATTGAAGTGCCAAAAATTCACATTGTTAGTGTAGAGCTACTATTATTTACAGTCTGGGGACATGATAATATTCTTTTTTTACTAAAACATAATTGAAAGCATAAATTATTCTTTAGCAGACAATTTACATAAAACACCTAATGAAAACACCAGCGATAATACAGAGCCATAAGCTGAAGGCAATATAAGCAAATGTGATGTTACCTCAGCATGGGTTTAATTAATCAATTTTAAAGTAATTTTAGGAGTATTTTAGAAAATGGTTATTTTAGTGACACTAATGTGCTTCATTTTAATGTATTACTGTGATGTAAAATACTGATTATAATGAAAAATTATCGCTGAGAAATGTATTAATGCTTTTGAAATAATTTATCTATGAGAGCATACTTTCTTAAATAAGTCGTTTATTTTTGTTTGCTTGTTTGTTTTGTTATACAATAAGAATTAAAACTTTTGTGCAGTTAGGAAAATCCCTCCTTATTTATTTAAATTCCTTGTACATAGAACAATTTCAAGTAACTCCAAAGTTACAATTTCTCACAACTTCTCCTTGCCCCTCCCCCAAATATTGTATTGGCAAAATTCTCACTATTGTCTACAATTTGCCAGTCCATTGTTTAGACAAACTAAATATTCTGACAACTCTTTGTTTCTTGGACATGTCACTTATTTGATCGACAGACATTTTCATGAAAATACGAAGTGATGAAATTTCTCACTGGCAATATTTCTATCTATAGTTTATTTGAACAGTGATTATTTTAATATGACCTGTTTCCAAGGCCATATTGGGCCAGAAGTAAGTTTATGTAACACAAAAATGACAATCCAGACCATAAATAAATATTTCTCTGAATCTCCTTTTTGCCCTGTCTTTCCCTTCTTCCATGGGCATTCTGGTTCATTAACCAAATAAAGCTGGGGCACCATAGACAGTGTGTCACCTGTGATGTGTTCTCATGATTTGCTTATGGTCTTAATCATTTTTGCTTTTTCTCCTTTCATGGTCAGGGTCAGATATGTTCAGATATCTCCAGTGACTGATGATGGGTTTTTTGGAGTGATGGTGGGGTCCAGACCTAATGGCCAAGATAGAATTCTTCAGTGCAAAAGTCTTTGGTGTAGAAAGGTGATTTTATTAAAGCACAGGAACAGGACTCTTGGGTAAAAAGAACTGCCCCAGGACATTGAAGATTGAGTGATTATATACCTGGGAGTTGGGGGAGGTAAAGTCAAGGGAAAGGTTCCAAAGGGATTTTTATATGCTAAAGGAGACTCACAAGATGTTGTATCCCCAGCTATTGTCATCCTAAGGTTTACCAGTTTATTTAGGTTTTTAATCAAGAAGTTTAAAGCTTCCAATCAGAGCTTCAAATTGGTATGAGGTGATCAGGTTAACAAGCATGAAGTCATAAAATGTGAGAAAAAACAACTGTTTTTAATGTTTATTTATTTTGGAAGGAGAGAGACAGAACCACAGAGTGTGAGTGGGGGAGTGTGGAGGGGCAGAGAGAGATGGAGACACAGAATATGAAGTAGGTTTCAGGCTCTAAGCTGTCAGCAAAGAGCTCGATGCAGGGCTCAAACTCATGAGCCATGAGATCATGACCTGAGCCAAAGTCAGATGCTTAACCAACTGAGCCACCCAGGTGCCCCTAAAAACAACTTTTAAAAACACTGTCTGACCTATACTGAGGGGATCTGTTGGCCTCAGGAGGTGTCCCCCCACACATGCACACAGATACACAAAAATGTGTAATAAGTATTATGCATAAAGATAAATAACAAGTGGTCCCTGTATACTCAGAGGGGAAAAATGCCTACCTCTCATGAGGGGCACAGAGACAGATACAAATCACTAATCTCCCAGGGATAACCAAGTAAGGTTTGTAAAGAGAGAAGTCCTATGTCCTGTGAGTGCAGCAGAAAAGGGCTTATAGAGACTTCAGGGACCAGGTGGCATCCATGCCAAACAATTGTGAATGGATGGATGTCAATGTTATTTAAGGAAGGACCTTCAAGGCTGAAGAAAACAAAACAAGCCTGTCCTCACATGAAGTGGCAGAATTATTGCCTGTTCAGAAGACAATAGAGCATTTGTTTTGAGAAAAGAGATGTAATCTGACAAGAGGCTTTAAAGAATAGTAGAAAGAAAAATCTCATCCAAGGAGCACCACACACAATGCTGGTCTGTATTTATCAATAACAGCTCAGTAGAGAATCCAGTGACCCCTCTAACCTACAAGAGAATAAAACATCTTCCCAAATGCTGAGGCTCCTATGATCTTTGAGGATGGTAAGTCGCTGAGTCTCACCCTGAAGCCCACTTCCCACCCCAAGGTCCCAGTCCCTTGGAATCAATGTCACTCATTAGCAAGAACCTTCCTTAATGGAAAATTCTGCTACAAAAAACAAACAAAACAAAACAAAACAAAACAAAAACACAACCAAAAAAACAAAACAAACAAACAAACAAAAATACAAAACAAAACAACACAGGCAACAAAATTCAAAATGAAGAGAGGTGATCAGAGCAAGTTTTAACTTCTCTAACTGCACTTATGCCTCAAATGTCATGCTGAGAACAAAGTCTGCCCCCTTACTTAAACTGATTCATCACTGCAGAACATAACAAAATTTAGCATATCACTACTCCTACTACACACCCCCTCCCTCCAAATTTGCTTAATTTATCAAAACTATAGACATTTTAGAAAGTATTTGAGAAATAATGTTTATAAAAATATGGGGACAATTTTAGATGAGACCTTAAACAAACAAAAATCATCTCATTCTTTGGAATGAGTTCTTCCAAAATGTCATGTCCACAAGAAGTGATGTTTGTCAAAATTTTGTTTAGGCTGACTTACACACCAAATCACCTTCAGGCCAGCTTTGATTCAGATTTGCTTCATTGGTGCAGGAATGTTAGCAAACACTTACTTGAGGTAGGCCAAGAACCCCGGAGGCATTTATTTTTAAGTTTATTTATTTTGAAAGAGTGTGAGAGAGAGAGAGAGAGAGAGAGATAGCACATGAGGAGAGGAGGGGAAGAGAAAGAGGATCCCAAGCAGGCTCCACACTGCCAGCACAGATCCTGATGAAGGGCTCAAACTCATGAATTGTGAGATCATGACCCCAGCCAAAACCAAGAGTCAGAGGTTTAACTGACTGAGCCACCCAAGTGCCTCCTGTACACAATGATCAACACGAGTTCTAATTTCTTTCTGATCTGTGCCGTCGACATAGTCCTGACTCACAATAGAAGCAAAGCAAGACTCAAAAGATGACTCCAACTCATCCATCAAGGTACTAATAAAAGTTCTGGGAGGGCCTGGCATGGTCTGAAGATGCTAAGCCTGATCCCTGCAGGCCCTGGGGTGTCCAGGTGGCTGCCCAGAAAATGTACCTCCCAGTGGAGCCATTGTTTCTGAAAATCTATTTTTCAGCTTCCTAAATTGTCTAATGGAAATGAAACTCCACTCATTGTTTACAACTTGTAATGAGTTTAATCAAGTATGAAGTTAAAGGGGGCAGAGTACTTCACAAAACTACCCTCACTTCTGCAATTTCAAGGGGTTCCCAAAACCACCCTCAGGTTTAAAAATTTGGTGAAAGGATACAAAAAATTCATTGAAAGTTGTTATAGTCATAAGTTATTATGGAGAAAGTCTACAGGTTAAAATCAGCCAAATGAAGAGACACATAAAGCAGAGTCCAAGGGGGTGGTTTAAATGAGGAGCTTCCAGGTGTCCTATCCCAACCAACTATGGATGGTGTTACCTCCTCCCGGTCAATAACGTGTGACAATATGTACAGTTTATTGCCATCCAGAGAGTCTTACACAAGCCTCTGATGTCCAGTTTTTATCGGAGTTCTATCACATACTACACAAGTAGTCGATCTTTATTCTCTAACTCCTCCAGAGGTTGGGATTAATATCTTTAGTAATCGGTTCTTCTGCTGGGCTTAATATCTTTAGTCATCAGTTCCTCTAGAGGTTTGAACTGAGACTGTGTGGCCCAAAGCCCCTATTGTAACTCACAGTAATAAACCCTCTGGTGACCACAGGCCACAGGGAAGCAAAGACATTCCTATCATGCGGGACCTTTCAGGAACCTGTAGATAACTTTCCAGTAGCCAAGGGCAGTCCAGATTGCTTTCAGGTAAGGTTTATTCTTTATGTACCCTAACAAATTTTTACCATTTAGATAAACTATGACTAAAAATCACATTTCTCAAACATAATCATATAACTAAAGCCCTCTATTTCATAGATGTTTAGTACTGCAATATCAGTGATGAAAGTGTTTCAATTTCCTATTTTTTTTAATTTTTTAAGTATTTATTTTTGAGAGAGAGAGGGAACGGGGAGGGGCAGAGAGAGAGGGAGACATAGAAGCTGAGGCAGGCTCCAGGCTTTGAGCTGTCACTATAGAGCCCGATGCAGGGCTCAAACTCCCGAACCGCAAGATCATGACCTAAGCCAAAGTCAGATACTTAACCGACTGAGCCACAGAGGCGCCCCTTCAATTTCCTTTTTATAGTAAAATCTCTAAAGAAAACTCCAGGACCCAAAGGAATGCATAAAATAAAACATTACACTAGAGACTTTCAAAACATTATTCAGTACATCTCTAAAATCAAATTTTCATCATTTTCTGAAAATTCTAATATGCATGTTGGTTTTTCGATTTTGATTAGTTTCTCAGATAGTGTCCTCACCTTGTTCCTTCAGTGTTTGAAAAATGTAAATTATTCATGAAAGGATAGACATAAAACAAATGGGAAAAGAAACAAGTAAACAGTAAAAGTTACCTGCCTTATTTATAGAAGCTTCAGACAGCATTTTAACAGGAGATATTGGCTTTGAGGGTCATCATTAGATTTTCACTTTATCACTGTTATATAAATGTCTGTGTGAGTGTGAAGCTCGGAAAATGCTCCTGTGATTTAGCTGTTTTCCTTCTAAACTGTATTTTTTTCTCTAAAAATAGACTTTGGATTATACATAAAATTCAAGTATTTATAATGATATTCATGCTTTCTTTCAATTTATTTATTTTTAATTTATTTTTAATGTTTATTTTTGAGAGAGAGAGAGAGAGAGAGCATGAGCAGGGAAGGGGCAGAGAGAGAGGGAGACAAAGGATCTGAAGTGGGCTCTGCCCTGACAGCAGAGAGCTTGGCGGGACTCAAACTCACAAACTGTGAGATAATGACCCGAGCTGAAGTTGAATGGTCAACCGACTGAGCCACCCAGGCATCCCTCTTGCTTTCTTTTATGTCTCCCTGTTCAACAGTAATTAAATATTTACATACTGAGAAAAATTAGGGAAAAGCTAAATGATCTGTTCTATAGTTAACTGCTGTGAAATCCTTATTTATTATGCTAATTAGGTAGTCTTGTTTTGGGGAGACTCAGGGCAGTTATTCAGGCAGGGAGCCTATACGAACCTAGACCTAAATGATATAGTGAACAGAATCCAAAGAACCATGTGCAAAGGGTCTCCTGAAAGTAGTTGTGACCTTTGGTCTAGGGTCACAGCCAACCCACAAGCACCTTCCAGAAGCAGTTAGAAGAATAAATATTTTTACTACTCTCTGGATAACCCACTGTGCCTTCCATTGGCTGAACCCAACTACAGACACGACTGCAAAGGATCTGGATAATGTAGTCCCAATAGATGAGCCTCATGGAACAAAGTAAAGAAAAGTAGAGACTGGAGCTGGAAGGGCAAATGTATTGGTCTGAGAATTAAGCTTTGGGGCAGTACAGTGCTTAGAAGTTGAGGAAACTATGATGTACAAGCAAAGGAGACTAAAGGGAAGAGACAATGGGTAGCCAGAAAACCAAGAGAGTAAGACAACTTAGAGACAAATAAAGGTGTTTAAATAGTAGGGAAGTAAAATTTTCAACTATATCACATGCTGTCAGGTCAAAAATAAGTGAATTGAAAATTAACTGCTAGATTTGGCAATGTAGAGGACACTGGCGAATTTGTAAAGAGAAGTGCAAAAATAAATGAAGACCATCCGGATGAAAACGAACAGAGGATATTTATTCAGAGCTTTCACTATAGCAAGGGAAACTGCCACCATCACTTCCATTTGGAGGATACTCAAAATCTTGCAGAATAATTGGAGAGCTTTATAGTGGAAAAAAGGAGAGGCTGCAGTATTGCTTTGATTAAAGATTGTGGGCATGGGGAAGCCAGAGGTAGGCTAGCTAAAAGGGGATATCCTATTTGATTGGTTTGAGGATCATATTTGGTTTTCTCGTAGTCTGAGTTGGAAGGGGGAACAGAAATCAGAGAAGCTGGTGGTCATTGACCAAGCTCTGACTCTTTTGGACCAATTGCTGCAAAGTTTTGGTTTGGTATCCTGGACTGGTTGCCACAGAGGTTGTGGTTCAGAATTCTATTCTAAAAAATGATCTTGCCATTGTCCATTTGCATAGCAAGTCTCCTAGGAGTTTCAGTGGATAGAAGAGTAAACAAGTGATTTGAATGGTGTACAAGTGAGTGTACAGTCAGAACACAGAAATTATTCTAAGAATCTAAAATTGATAATTTAATATAGGGGGTTAGTGATAGATGAGCTGAGGAAACTAATGAGAGACAGTAAGGCAACACAGAGATAAGCAACCTAAATGAAGTTATTCCATCCCTAGAGTTGAAGGAGTAATAGAAGGCAGTGGTGTTACCAGATCCCAGAAGATAGTCAAGTCCAGCAGAGGCTAAAACCACTACAGGAGCCATCAAGGGGGCTATTAAAAGGAGGCACTGAATGGTGGGACCTGGAGCCATGAAGAAGATACTAGAGGTGATACTAGAGAGGCTACTTTAGAAAGTGAAAACTGGAGGGAAATATATGGCTTCTCCTTTCTTCTCACCTTCCTCTCCCACTAATGTCTCTCACTGGCTAACCCAGTGAGAATCAAGCTGACAAGGAGACTGGGAAATGCAGTTTACAGATGTCAGTTCTCTTCAGTTTACAGTAGAGTGGGGAAAAAGGTGAATATATGAGTGTAAACAGGGGCACCTGGGTGGCTCAGTTGGTTAAGCGACTTTGGTTCACGTCATGATCTCACAGTTCGTGAGTTCAAGTCCCACGTCAGGCTCTGTACTGACAGCTCAGATCCTGGAGGCAGCTTCAGATTCTGTTTCTCCCTCTCTCTCTGTCCCTCCTCTGCTCATAGTCTGTCTCTCTCTCTATATCTCACAAAAATAAATAAACATTAAAAAAATAAAAAGAAAAAAAAAAAGAGTGTAAACAGGCATATGACTGACCTCAATGGGTTCAAGAAAGAAATGGGCACTCTTAGAAATGAAGTTGCTTTACTAGGACAATTAAAAAAAAAAAAAAAAAACTTTTAAATAATTAAAGTGCTATGAACAGAGAAGAAAACTGCCAAATTTTGGGGAGAATTGGAATTTAGAAGTGAAATCAAAGCACAGGCAAAAAACAAAGGTGCTTTTGCTCCTAGGAAATTTGTCAAAATAGGAAAATGTACGTAGCTTTGAGAGGGGACAAGAGTCAAGTCTCAAAGACACCCAAACCTTGTTGAAGGACATTGGAGCTATTTCCAGTTTAAAAAAAAATACAAATGGCTGTACAACTCCATAAATATACTAAAAACCATTGATTTGTACAGTTTAAACAGGTGAACTTTACGGTAGGTAACTAAATTCTATTTCATAAAGCTGTTAGAAAAATAACAAGAGTGAGAAAAAGACACTTTCTGACAAAAAACTGACAAAAAATGAGAACATTTGCCACTACTAGAAAAGAAAGCTTGCTTTCCAAAGCAGAAGGAGAGTGATTGGATGGAAAGTCTAGGCAAATAAAATGGTAAATATGTAGGTAAATTTTAACTGATACTGAGTCTATAAAACCATGGCATCGATAATAATGATGCCTTTTGTAGTAAAAAGAAAACCAAGATAGCATTAAGATTCACGGAAAGAGAGTGAGAGAGAATGAACAAAGGATGGTGAGGAATCCAGACATCAAGAACCGTTGGCATTTGTTACTATTTATAGTGCTACAAGTAAAGAGAAGGAAATAGTGTTGTCAGAGCACAGGGAGAGTTAAACTTGGGAGAAGTTTCCCAGTTATCATTGGGACATAAAGCTGTGCCAAAGACTAACCAGTTAAGCACAGAAGGTACATGACAGAAAGAAAAATAAACCTTTCTACATTATTATTCCAAGTTCTTGTTTATGCCTCCCTCTGGCCAAATCCAAAGGAATAGGAATATTAAAAGAAACAGTAAAGAAAATGAAAAGGCAAGCCAGAGCAGAAATCAAAATTTCCTACAGGTTTAACCAGCAAAGAACTAATATACTGAATATATAAGGAAATTTTAAAAATCAGTAGGAAATAGGAGAAAATCCATTAGAAGAAAAAAAAATGGAAAACTTGATTAAGCCCTCCACAGAAGAGAAAACCAAAATTAGAAATTATTTGCACATGAAAAGGTATTCAATTTTATAAGCAATCTCCAAACTATGAAACAATACTTGTATACCTATGAGATTGGCAAAATTAAAAATAAAAATTCTGGAGATTTCTAGGGTGAGCAAAAATGAAGAGCCATAGGAATTCTCATGTACTGCTAGTAAAAATGTAAATTGACATAATGATTTTGAAAATTATTAGGCAATGTCTAATAAACTTGACCATATACACACTCTATAATCTAGCAATTTCTAAACAATGAATTTATCTTCAAACTTATGTATGTGTGCACCTAGATAAATTCATAAGGATGCATATGATAGCATTGTCCCTAATTTATCTCTCAATCGGAAACAATACAAATATCCATCAACAATAACAGAGGTGAATAAACTGTTGAATACTCAATTAATTGAACATTATACAGCTTTATAACATTGAAAATGATTGAACTACATATACACATAATAGCATAAATGAAATGTATAAATATTTGCTGAAAGAAGACACAAAAGAAAATATAGTATAATTTAATTCATTTAAATTTATAAATTACAGGGTGCCTGAGTGGCTCAGTTGCTTAAGGGTTCAACTACAGCTCAGGTCATGATCTCAGGGCTCTCATGAGTTCAAACCCTGCATTGGCCTCTGTACCGATAGCTCAGACCCTGGATCCTGTTTCAGACTCTGTGTCTCCCTCTCTCTCTCTGCCACTCCCCCACTTGCATTCTGTCTCTCTCTCTCTCTCTCAAAAATAAATAAACATTAAAATTTTAAATTTATAAAAATACTAGCCAAACAATGGTATATTGCTTAGTGGTATAAAGTGATGATGTATTAAAAAGAAACATGGAAATGATTATCAGTCAGGATAATGTATAGTTCATCGATTGTAAAAAACAAAACACAAAGAGAGAGAGAGAGAGAGAGAGAGAGAGAGGAGAATATACTTGAATAACTATAGGGAAGTCTACAGGTATGGTAGTAAGAAACAGACTCTAGAGCAAAAGGGCATGGTATACACTCCAACTGCCTGAACTTGGGAAAATTTTGTGATTTCTCTTTGTCTCTCAGCCTCCTGATCTGTTAAATAGGGAAAATAATGGTAGTTAACAAATAGGAAGTGCCCAGGAGCACATAAGAAGCACTGAATAAATGGTAGTTATTGTAAGTATAGTTAATTTTAGGTTCCCCATTTACTCAATATTTATTAAGGACTTACTATATGCTGGAAACTGCAAGACATGATGTTTAACCTCAAGAGGAATATACTGGATCAGAGGAGGTGGTCATTTGGACAATAATTTTATTGAGAGCTTATGTGACACTGCATTATAAATGTTTTACTAAAAGAAAATGGACTGAAACCGAATGTACAAAATTTGGTGTAAAAACTAAGCCATTAATTCCTCACCAAATGCTCAATTTATTCCAGTTTATGCAAGTGAAAAAATGTAGTTTTGTTATTTTTTTTTTGTTTTAAAATCTATCATCTACTAGCTCATCAATTACTCTTTAGACATGGCCAGAATCTGAGATCTTACAATATTCTGTCTTTCCAATTAAACATCACATTCTCATGTATTCATTCAATATTTGTTAACATTCATCATATGAAAAGTCCTGGGATTAACACAAGGATGTAAACCAGTCCTTTTCAAAAATGACCTCAGCCCAATGTGAATTCAGTCATTTAAAAAATAGGCAATACGGGGCACCTGGGTGGCTCAGTCGGTTAAGTTTTCAACTTTGGCTCAGGTCATGATCTCGCGGTTTGTGAGTTTGAGCCTTGTGTGGGCTCTGTGCTGACAGCTTGGAGCCTGGAGCCTGCTTCAGGTTCTGAATAAATAAACATTTAAAAAATTTTAAAAATGGCAATATGATCTAATATGCTTAATGTGTAAAAAGAGATTAGAATAAGTTACTGCAGGAGCATTTAGGAGGTAAGAATGGTTGTTCAGTATCCTGAGATTTCAGGCAAGGTCTTTCTGGAAATGTGATATGTGAACTAAAATTTAGGAGAGGAGTAGAATGCAAATAGATGGAAGTAATGAAGTGGGGCACAAGGATATTAAGGGAGGTATCAGAAAAATGTGGGAAGATTGTATGAAGCAGTATGACATGTTCTGGAATTTAAAGTGGTATGGAAAGACTGGAGACTAGGGTGCAGCGACTGTTGAGCAGTGAAGTTGAGAGATGAAAGCAGGTAAGGTGAGACTAGAGCATTAAAATATTTGTATGCCAAACTAAGATGTCTGGCTTTCATTTCAAAGATGATAAAAACAAACAAACAAACAAAAAGATGATGAGAAACCACTGAACTGAAAAACTTCAAGCACAAAAGCAAAATTGCCTTCCTGACCAACCTCTAACCATTTGTATCTAATGTCTCCTTTATACCCAATTGAAGCTCCTTTTTTTAAATTTTTTTTAATGTTTGTTTATGTTTGACAGACAGAGACAGAGCATGAGTGGGGAAGGGGCAGAGAGAGAGGAAGACAGAATCTGAAGCAGGCTCCTGGCTCTGAGCTGTCAGCACAGAGTTTGATGTAGGACTCGAACTCACAGACTGAGAGATCATGACCTGAGCTGAAATCGGACGCTTAACTGACTGAGCCATACAGGGGCCCCTGAAGCTCCTGCTTTTGCTAAACAAGGAAGAAACCCAGATCTGGCTTATTTAAGAAACTGACTTTGATCAATTGTTGTACTATGGCTCAAGTACTCTGCTCTTCCTCAAACTTACACCCATTGCTGCTAGAGTGCCAACTTGTAAGCAGTCAGGGAGCAGGGTGAATGAGAGTCATTTAGGGAGCCTTGTGGAGTGTTAAGGAATTAAAGGGGGGATCTAGAAGAAGATTTACTCTATTTTCATTGTGGTGGCCAGGGAAGAGAAATCTTTTTTACCCCACTTCTCCTCCAGGTATATGTAGCAAGTCCTGATTTGACCCAAATACCTCCTCTTGCCTCAGTGACTAAATTTGTATAAGGCCAAAGGACCAACGGGAAAGGAAATGCCTGGATTGACTACCCCAGATCTTAGGAACAAGTGCAATTGACCTTGTACTTAGAAACGTGCTCAATGACCTTCCAGATCCTGATGTCCAATGAAGGAGTCTGTGACAACAGAATACTTTTAGCCCTTTTGATTCACTCTTTCCCACCTTATGTCTTCTAATAAAAAGTAAGTCTATATGTTTACCTCTCCAGCATATTTCAAAGACTGAATTATATAGGAAAGAAGGGACTGCCTTTGAAATGAAAAACAAAACAAAACAAAAAGACTAAAGTGGAAGAATCCAGGATATCTTCCTATGACAGAAAACAACAAATTATAAAAATTAATTCCAAAAGATGAGAATTCCACCAGTGTGAACCAAAGGAGTATAGAAGCCAAGGGTTACCTCTGTAATATGAAGGGAAGGTATTATATTTGTCTTTTTATTTGATGTGAGCAAATATGTTTGTGCTATAGGAGTCATGTTGAGGAGAAAGTGAAGGAGATTGAGAAAAACCCCACATTAATCAGGGAGAATAAAGATATTGTTACATCAACTGTATAAATACTGTAAAAGAAATCCAAAATTATAATTCTTCAACAATAAGGAAGGGAACTGATTCAAGCAACTACACAGAGAAAATGGCTTTAAAGAGAAAAGGGAAACAAAACCTGTGCTCTTAGAGAAACATAGTTAAATATAAAGCTGTTCACAGATAGGCTATTTCTCGACTTTTAGGGAAGAGAAGCACCCTTCGATATATAGCCAACCGTAAGGAGACTGGAAGGGATTAAAAATAAAAAAGTTAAGTGGACAGAATCTAGGAACTTGACACAAGAGGATGGAGAGAAATAAAAGAAATGAGAAAGGAAACTGCTCAATTGAACATTATTCTGACAAGAAAATTTGAACATTGATTTGAAAGTGAGATTTTGTATGTCTGAATTTGCTTTAGATGGTTTTTTGTGATTTATTTACTCTCTCATCTATTACCTCCCCAATATTTAAGCATCTTTTTTTTGTTAAATTAAATGAGAAAAAATATGTGTCACTAGCAGTGATCATCACCAAATAAATACTGAATGCATTTGTTTAAAGTTTTTCTTATGTAAAGTATTTCATAAACGAAATATTTTCAGACCCATAATCATGTGCAAGATTTTCTCTGTCTCTTGTTTTGTTTATAGAAAAAAAAATGTTGCTTTCTTTGAACAACTGCAGAACAACTAAATTTGAATCAGGTAAGACCTCTACTCCTTGAAAATTATTTAGATATTGTTATTTCAGTAAAGCAGCATCAATAATGTTTTGTGTAGCAGAGGACCTAGATATTAAAGTTTCCTCCAAACTAGAAACTTCTGGGACTATTTCAATGAAGAGATAAATTCCAGACATTACAGTACTGTTTATATCTTCTTCATTTCTCAACAATTAGCTCTGATCTTTTTAGGGAGGAACCAACTTTTCTGAATCACACACCCTGAATATATGTAACTAGGCTAGTGAACTCTCCTTGTGTCAATAACCTCCTTCCCCTGAGAGTTCCTTACAAACTTCTCCTGGTGACTTCTAGGTTTACACCCATTAAAGTTGTGATGATTTGCCTAATGGTATTGAAACTGAAGTTACAGGGTGAGGATCAAAGAAGACTGACAAAGTACATCAACCACTATCATTTATTTGCTAAAATAACATCAATTAGAACACTAGCTGAACAGTATTGATAGATTCTGTCCCCACTACTGTTGTGGTGGATGCCATCCCTGTGAAAACAAAGTTGGATATTCTACTAATACGTAAACAGAATGGGAAACAGTGGTCAATGTGGGAGACAGGGAATTTGGAGTAACTTTCTTCCCCTTATCACTTACTACTCTTTACTACTATGTGTAAACCAGGGTGTGTGCTGAGAGCGGGTGGGCAACAAGACACTACCATTTTTGAACTTTGTACCAGTTATTCTAAGGTTCTTTCCATGCATTTTCTCACTGAAGGACTCCCGGTAACTATCTCAACATCACGCTTACCTATATATTATAAATAAAGTCATCTCTTTTGATTCCTGTTCCTCAGGGCCATCGTTACTAGTTATATAGGAGTTCAACCTACTGCTTCTTCCATGCCCAGTGTCTGACGCATTATTGCCCTATCCTAGAAGTATAATAGGAAACCTTCCCTTCATTTTTACTGTTTTAAGCCACCTAGGAAGCAGTATATTCAGGGATACTCCATGGGCACTTCTGTGTCCACTAAGTTGCTGGTCTCCCTTCCTGCTCTTTACAACAAACTTGAATATGTTAACCAATTATCAGTTACTTAGTTAAAGTAGCAAATTAAACTCCATTTCCCTTTTGGGGTTAATTTCCTGTCCTAAATTCAACTCAGCTTAGTTTTTGTGAGCCTGAATGCCTTGCTTGTAGTTCTTGTCGTGCCTCTCACTCATAGACTAGTTTATTTAATGAACCCTGAGTAATCGGCTGGAGAGATGGTTTTAAGTATGTCCACAAATTCTTTGATATCCCTCCCTTTAAGAGGGAGAGCTTAGTTCCACTTTCCTGAGTGTATGCAAACCTAGAGACTTGCTGCTACTGAATAGAACAATGCAGAAAAAACAGTGTGTGACTTCAGAGTCTAGATCATAAAGACACTGTGACTTTCCTCTTGGATCACTCAATCTGGTCTAAGTCAGATGTTATGTCATGAGAAAAGCTCCATGTGGGAAAGAAACGTGTCTTTTAACAACCATGTGGATGAGGCGTTTTAGAATTTGATTCTTCTGTCCTGGTCAAGTCTTCAAGTGACTATAACACAGGCTGAAACTTATTTCTTCAATTTTTATTTAAATTTTAGTTATTTAACATACAGTACAACATTAATTTCAGGTGTACAATTAGTGATTCCTTACTTACATATAACACCCAGTGATCATCACAAGTGCACTCCTTAATACCCATCACCTATTTAACCCATTCCCATGCACATACTACTCCTCTTGTTCTCTTTAGTTAAGAGTCTTTTTCCTGGTTTCCCTTGCCTTTTTTTTTCCCTCCTATGTTCAACTGTTTTGTTTCTTAAATACCACATATGAGTAAAATTGCATGGTATTTGTCTTTCTTTGACTGACTTATTTCACAGCATAATAATACTCTTTAGCTCCATCCATGTCCTTAAAAATGGCAAGATTTCATTCTTTTTTATGACTGAGTAGGATTCCATTGTATGTGCACACACACGCGCGCGTGCGCGCGCGCCCCACACTTCTTTATCCATTCATCAGTCAATGGACATTTGGACTCTTTCCATAATTTGGATATCGTTGATAATGCTACTATAGACATAGGATCACATGTATCCCTTCAAATCAGTATTTTTATAACATTTGGGTAAATATGTAGTAATGAAATTTCTGGATTGTACAGTAGTACTTTTTTCTTTTAATCTTTTTAGGAACTTCCATATTGTTTTCCAGAGTGGCTGCAGCTGTTTGCATTCACACCACTACAGTTTTGTAATATGACTTGAAGTCCAGAATTGTGATGCCTCCAGCTTTGCTTTTCTTTTCAAAATTTCTTTGGCTAGTTGGGTTCTTTTGTGGTTTCATACAAATTTTGGGATTGTTTTTTCTAGTTCTGTGAAAAATGCTAGTGGGATTTTGATATGGATTGTTCTCAATGTGTAGATTGTTTTGGGTAATATAGACACTATTTGATCTTCCAATACATGAGCATGACACATATTTCCATTTCTTTGTATAGTTTTCAATTTCGTTCATCAGTGTTTTATAACTTTCAGTGTACAGATATTTTACCTCTTTGGTTAGGTTTATTCCTAAGTGTCTTATAGTTTTTGGTGCAATTGTAAAAGGGATTGATTCCTTAACTTCTTTTCCTGCTGCTTCATTAATGATGATGGAAATGCAATAGTTTTCTGAATGCTGATTTTGTATCCTGCAAATTTAGTGAATTCATATATCAGTTCTAGCAATTTTTGGTGAAATATTTTGGGTCTTCTATACAGATTGTAATGTTATCTGCAAATATTAGAAATTTGACTTCTTCCTTGAAAACTTAGATGCATTTTATTTCTTTTTGTTGTCTGATTACTGCGTCTAGGACTTCCAGGACTATGTTAATAACAGTGGAGAGAGTGAACATTTCTGTCTTGTTTCTGACAGTAGAGGAAGCCTCTCAGTTTTTCTACATTGAGATTGATCTTAGCTGTGGGCTTTTCATATATGTACTTTTTTATGTTGAGGTATGTCCCTTCTATCCTTACTTCGTTGAAGGTTTTTATTATGAATGGGTGTCGTACTTTGTAAAATGCTTTTTTCTGCATCTATCGAGAGGATCATATTGGTTTTTCTCCTTTATTTCATTAATGTGATGCATCACCTTGACTGATTTGCAATAACTGAACCACCATGGCAACCCAGTAATAAATCCCACTTGATTGTGGTGAATGATTCTTTGAATATAATAAGTTTAATAAAGTTCTCAATATAACCGTCTGGATAGTGCATATCTGATATTGTCAAAATCAAGGAAAAGAGCTTACATCTTATTTCAACATACAATAGTCCCAATATTTAAAAAAGCTTTTAAGAGTTTAAAAACTCATTTGAAAGGATTATTATAGCTTAAAAAATACATCTGTAGCCCTCCTTTCTTCAGAAAACATAATTCTGAGCTCTGAACCTCAAATAATATACAACTATAATACAACAAAAATTAAGAAAGCAATAATTTATCTTTTGGGCTTCTATAGCCTGCACCTCCTTCTCATACAAAATGTTCCTGACCATGAATCTTGACCTTAATTCAGCTTTTCTGTTCTAAAGGATTGTCGAAGACAAAAACTAAAAAATAAGAGAAATAATTTCATGAAGTCTCTTGCAACAGAGAGAACTCCAGATTCAAAGATCAGAATGTTTCAGCAGAGTGGTTTTGCTTTAGACTTTCATAGGAACAAGTCAACTAGTTATAAGTGGAGTGATTTATGATTGGAAATGTTTCAGTCAGCTAAACAGGAAATATCTATGTCTCTATCTAGCTAGTTTTGGGGAACAATTGTGATCTCAGCTAATTATGCATAAGACAAAAAATGGGGAGTTGGAGTGTCTGTGTCTGGCCTTGTTAGCAGGTTCAGGCAAAAGAAGAAAGATGTGTTTGACCATATCACAAATAAAGAGTCATCCATAAGTCTTATGAGAGTTATGAGAAAGAATGGATAGCAAATCTTCTCTGAGTCTTCTGGGTACAAGCGGTTGTCTGCAGTAAAGAGTTTCCTAGAACACTTAAGGATATGGTGATAATATAACCTTCACTGTTTTCTGGAAACACAGGGCTCAGGCAAAGTTCAATATTCTTAGCTCCCCCTTTTTATTAAGGTAAATGAATATCATTTGTTGCTGGGAAACTTATAAACAACCACAAACTTCCTGAGTGGGGTGAAGCGGACTCTGAAAAAATAGTCTCCTGAGGACACTTATTGCTGTTATTCCTCCAAAATCTGTAAATAAATCTATTGAGAGTTGGTAGCAAAGATCAGTTTGTTTGTTTTAGTTGTTCTGGATTGTGGTTGTTGTTTAGAGTCCTGGATGATCAGGCACCTTAAAAAAGTGATGCCTGAAATATACAGAGAGATATAGATAGATAGATGGATATATATATATATATATATATATATATATATAGATAGATAGATAGATAGATAGATAGATAGATTGATATTGTACAGAAAAAAAGGTTAGCATAGCAGGTATGTGCCTCTGATACTCAGAAATGTCTACTTGCACAGTATGTATTTTGGATAAATATCTAGTAGTACAAACTCTGGGCAGTTCTATTTTTAATTTTTTGAGGAATCTACACATTGTTTTCCATAGTGGTGGCACCAGTTTATGTTCCCTTTATCTGCAACCTTGCCAATATATGTTGTTTCCTGAGTTGTTAAATTTTAACCATTTTGACAGGTGTGAGGTCATATCTTGTTGTTTTGATTTGTGTTTCCCTGATGATGAGCAATGTTAAGCATTTTTTCATCTGTCTGTTAGCCATCTGGATGTCTTCTTTGGAAAAGTGTCCATTCTTGTTTTCTGCCCATTTCTTCACTGGATAATTTTATTTTTAGGTGTTGAGTTTGATAAGTTCTTTATAGATTTTGGATTACTAACCTTTTATCAGATATGTAATTTGCAAATATCTTCTCCTATTCTGATTGTTTTGTTCTGGTTTGTTTATTGTTACCCTCACTATATATAGGGTTTTTATCTTGATAAGTGTCCAATAGTTCATTTTTGCTTTTGTTTCCCCTGACTCCAGAGACATGTCTAGTAAGAAAGTGATGCAGCCAAGGTCAGAGAGGTTACTGCCATTTTCTCCTGTGGGATTTTGATGATTTCCTGTCTTGCATTTGAGTCTTACATACATTTTGAATTGATTTTTGTGTATGGTGTAAGAAAGTGATCCAGTTTCTTCTGCATGACGCTGTCCAGTTTTCCCAGCACCATTTGCTGAAGAGACTGTCTTTTTTCCATTGGATTTTCTTTCCTGCTTTATTAAAGATAAGTTGGCCATACTCATGTGGGTTCTCTATTCTGTTCCATCGATCTATGTGTCTGTTTTGTGTCAGTACCAAACTGTCTTGATGATTGCAGCTTTGTAAAACAGCTTTATTAAAGTCCGGAATTGTGATGCCTCCAGCTTTGGCTTTCTTTTTCAGGATTGCTTTGGATATTCAGGGACTTTTTGGTTCCATACTTTTTTTAGGATTATTTGTTCTGATGTTATTTTGATAGGGATTCCATAGAATGAATAGACTGCCTTGGATCGTATAAATAGTTTAACAATGTTTGCTTTTATAATCACAGGGGTGGAATATTTTCCATTACTTTGTGTATTCTTAAATTTCTTTCCTAAACTTTCTATATTTTCACCCTACAGATCTTTTGCCTCTTTGCTTAGGTTTATTCCTAGGTATCCTATGGTTTTTGGTGCAATTGTAAATGGGATTTGCTCCTTGATTTCTCTTTCTGCTGCTTCATTATTGGTATATAGAAATGTAATCAATTTCTGTATGATTGATTTTATATCTTTTGGTTTTCGAAGATTCATGTATCAGTGCTAGCAGTGTTTTGGGGCAGACTTTCAGGTTTTCCTTGTAGAGTGAAAGGTTATCATTTCATTATCATTTGCGAAGAGTGAAAGGTTCACTTCTTATTTGCCAATTTGTATGCCTTTTATTTCTTTTGTTGTCAGTTTGCTGAGGCTAGGACTTTCAGTACTATGTTGAACAAGAGTGATGAGAGTGGATATCCCTGTTATGTTTCTGACTTTAGGGAGAAAACTCTCAGTTTTTCCCCATTGAGAATGATATTAGCTATGGACCTTTCATATTTGGGCTTTATGAAGTTGAGTTATGTTCCTTCTCTCCCTGCTTTCTTGGTGGTTTTTTATCAAGAAAGGTTGTTATATTTGCCAAATGCTTTTTCTGCATCTATTAAAAGGATCATATGGCTTTTATACTTTGTTTTATTAATGTAATGTAACACATTGATTGATTTGCAAATATTGAACCAGACTTGCTGCTCAAGAATATATCCCAATTGATCATGGTGAATAATTCCTTTTTTTATTTTTTTAAATTATTTTTAATGTTTATTTATTTTTGAGAGAGACAGAGTACAAGCTGGGTAGAGGCAGATAGAGAGAGAGACACAGAATCTGAAGCAGGCTTCAGGCTCTGAGCTGTCAGCACAGAGCCTGATGCGGGTCTTGAACTCACCAACTGTGAGATAATGACCTGAGCTGAAGTCAGATGCTTAACTGACTGAGTCACCCAAGTGTCCCTAATTCCTTTTTTTTAATGTTTGTTTATTTTTGAAAGACAGAGACAGAGTGTGAGTGGGGGAAGGTTAGAGAGAGAGGGAGACACAGAATCTAAAGGATAGAGCCCGACAAGGGACTTGAACTCATGAATGGCGAGATCATTACCTGAGCCAAAGTTGGATGCTTAACCAACTGAGCCACCCAGGTGCAAAAATAATTCTTTTTTTTTAAATGTTTATTTGTTTTTGAGAGAGAGACAGACAGACAGACAGAGCATGAGCGGGGGGGGGGGGTAGGCACAGACAGAGAGGGAGATACAGAATCTGAAACAGGCTCCAGGTTCTGAGCTGTCAGCACAGAGCCCGACATGGGGCTCGAACTCGGGAATGGTGAGGTCATGACCTGAGCCAAAGTCGGACACTTAACCGACTGAGCCACCCAGGTGCCCCCAAATAATTCTTTTAATGTACTGTTGAATTCAACTTGGAAGTATCTTGTTGAGAATTTTTCCATCCAGGTATGTCAGAGCTATTAGCTTGTAATTACTCTTTTAAATGGGGTCTTTGTCTTGTTTTGGAATGTAGGTAATGCTGGCTTCATACAATGAGTTTGGATGCTTTCCTTCTATTTCTATTTTTGGAAGAGCTTGAGAAGAATAGGTAATAACTCTTCTTCAAATACTTGGTAGAATTCCCCTGGGAAGCCATCTGGACCAGGACTCATTTCTTAGGAGATTTTTGATAACGGACTCAATTTCTTTGCTGGTAATGTGCCTGTTCAAATTTTCTATTTCTTTTTGTTTGAGTTTTGGTAGTGTGTGTGTCTAGGAATTTGTCCTTTTCTTCCAGATTACCCAGTTTGTTGACAAATACTTTATCCTAGTATTCTCTTATCATTGTTTATATTTCTGCAGTTGTTGTGATCTTTCCTATTTTCTTTTTCTCTGACTAGGGATTTATTAATTTTGTTTATTTTTTCAAAAAAACAACTTTTAGTTTCATTGATCTGTTCTACTGTTTTTTTGTTTGTTGTTTCTATATCATTTATTTCTGTTCTAATCTTTTAATTTTCCTTCTTCTGATGGCTTTAGGCTTTATTTGCTGCTCCTTCTCTAGTTCCTTTAGGTGTAAGTTTAGATTGCATGTCGGGACCTGCCTGTTTCTTGAGATATCCCCGAATTGCAGTAGTTTCCTCTTAGGACTGTCTTTGCTGCATCCCAATGGGTTTGGACTGTCGTATTTTCATTTTTATTTGCTTCCATGTATATTTTTTATTTCTTCTTTAATTTCCTGGTTAATCCATTCTTTAGTAGAATGTCCTTTAACCTCAATATTTTTGGGAGCTTTCCAATTTTTTTTTCCTGGGTTTAATTCAAGTTTCAGACATGATCTGAAAATATACATGGTATGATCTTGATCATTTTGTGCCTGTTGAGGAATGATTTGTGACCCAGTATGTGATCTATTCTGGAGAATGTTCCGTCTGCACTCAAGAAGAATGTATATTGGGCTGATTTAGAATGCAATGTTATGACTACATATATGAAGTCCATCTGTTCCAGTATGTCATTTAATTCCACTGTTTCTTTGTTGATTTTCTGTTTAGATGATCTGTCCATTGGTGTAAATAGAGTATTACAGTCCTTTACTATTATTGTATTATTATCAATGAGTTTCTTTGTGTAAGTTTTAAATTGATTTATATATTTGTGTGCTACTTAGTTGAATGAATACTTACAATTATTAGATCCTCTTGATGGATAGACCCCTAATTATGATACAGTGCCCTGCTTCATTTCTTGTTAAAGTTTTTGTTTTAAAATCTAATTTGTCTAATATAAATATGGCTACTTTGGCTTTCTTTTGACAAAAAGATGTCTGTCTTTCTGAGAGACGGATGGTTCTCTATCCCCTCACTATCAATCTGCAGATGTCTTTAGGTCTAAAATGAGTCTCTTAAAGGCATAATATAGTTGTGTCTTTTTTTATCCTTTCTGATACCCTATGTCTTTTGATGGGATCACTTTGTCCTTTTACATTTGGAGTGATTATTAAAATATATGAATTTCTACCATTGTGTTTTTTGTAGTTTTGGTGTTTCTGGTCGTGTACCCTGGTCCTTTGTAGTCTATTTTTCTTTGATTTCCTTCCCTCCCCTTTTTTTTTTCCTCCATTCAGAGAGGCTCCCTTAAAATCTCTTGCAGGGATGGTTTAGTTGGTCATGAACTTTTTTAGTTTTTGTTTGAGAAACTCTATCTCTCCTTCTATTTTGAATGTCAGTCTTGCTGGATAAAGAATTCATGGTTACATATTTTTCCCACTCAGCACCTTGAACATTTCCTGCCATTCCCTTCTGGCATGCCAAGTTTCAGTTGACAGGTCTGCTACTAAACTTATGTGTCTACCCTTGTAAGTTAAGGATCTTTCATCCCTAGTTGTTTTCAGACATCTCTTTGTCTTTGTATTTTGTAAATTTCACTATGATATGTTTTGGTGTTGACCTGTTTCTGTTGATTTTGAGGGGAGTTCTCTGTGCCTCTCGGACTTGATTACCAATTTCCTTCCCCAGATTAGGGAAATCCTCAGCTATAATATGTTCATGTAAACCTTATGCCCCTTTTTCCTGCTTTTCTTCTTCTGGGACTCCTATGATACATATATTGTTTTATTTTAATTTATGGAATCACTAAGATCACTAACTCTTCCCTGATGATCCTATAGTTTCCTTTCCCTCTTTTTTCCAGTCATTGTTTTCCATAATTTTACCTATTCTTCTTCAATCCTCATTGTGATTCTATTCAGTCGATTTTTATCTCAGTTATAGCATTTTTTAATTTCAGCCTGACTAGTTTTTTAGTTTTTTTAATCTCTGCAGCAAGGGTTTCTCTGGAGTCTTCTATGCTTCTTTTAAGCCCGACTTATAGTCTTATGACTGTTGTTTCTAAATTATTGTTTAGATATATGCTTACATCTGTTTTGAGCAAGTCCCTGGGATTTCTTCTTGACCTTTCTTTTGGGGAGAATTATTCTTATCAATTTTGCTAAGTTTTTGTCTTTTGCATGTTTTAAAAGCTTATGTTTCCTCCACCTAAGAGTACTGCTATGTTAAAAAAAGGCCATACACTGTCCAGAGCCTGACACTTCAGGAAGTGTCTCTAGTGTATTTTTTGTGCACTCTGATTTTTTTTTTTTTTTTTTTTGCATTTTAACTGCTTTTTTTCCACTGGTCAGTCCTATGAATAGCTCCTCTTTGCTTGTGTGAGACATGTCTGGATCTTTAATGAGGTGTTCTTTGATGTCTTTTTTGAAGTAACCCTGGAAAAAAAGGGGAAACCAGCCTGATTCCCCCCCAAAAGTAAATGTAAAAGGAAAGGTAACAAAAAAGAAACAAACAGAAACTCAAAAATAAGGCTGAAAAAGAAAAATAAAGAATAAAAGGGGAAGAAAAGAACGTAGAAAGAAAAAGAAAAGAATAAAAAAAGCCCTGCTCTAAGAAAAAGAGAAAACGAAATAAAAACAACAACAACAACAACAACAACAGAAAACTGTAAGTCTGATTTCAAAAGATAAAAGAAAAGAAGAAAGGAAAAAAAATTAAACCTGGTCCTATTTCCAACAGAACTGCAGGTGTCATTTTGAAGTATTCAATTTTCAGGACACTTGGTGCATGTATGGTGCTGGCTGTGGTGGACTTCTAGAAGAGAGACCCGCCCACTGCATTAACTCAGAGTCAGTCTTGCCTCAGTAAATAAGCTGTTGCCACGCATGGGGGCGGCGGTGTTTGGAGTGAGTTCCACCTCCACTGGGGACTGCTATGTTGCGCTCTGAACTCTCACCATGTTGGTGTTGGGTGGATAATGGTGCCACCCCAATTTCTCATCCACAGAGAGGGGAAATCACACCTCCTGCTGTTCAGGCAGTCCTCACAGAATAGCGAGGGCAGTCAGTTCACCCTTTGCCACCACTCTTCTGCATTTTTCCTTTGGTGCAAAATGGGATTCAAAACCAGCAGTCTTAAAAGACACAGCACCATTGAGATCTGGCTGCCTCCTTCAGAGTAGAGACTCTCCACACCGTGTCTGAAGTTATTTGTCCTTTAAAACAACTCCACACCTTTACAGTGCATGGAATCTATGGTGTAGCACCACTAAAGGCAGCAAAGTTTATTCCCTCTGTGGAATGTCCCCTGCTAGTGAATGTCCTTTTTCTGGCATCTTCAGGGTCTTTTGTCCTTGGGGAGGGAATATACTTTCTTCCAAAAGTCTTCAGGAAGGGGAATGTGCCCAATGTGTCACAGAGAGCCCTACACCATGCTATGCACTCAAGGGCCAGTTACCTCCTCCCAGGAGTGAGAGCCATAGCTCTGCTCCAGAGAGTCACACACTTCCAAAACCTCAGAGTTTGAGATCCAAATGTTGTTTGGAAAAAAAAAAAAGAAAAGAAAGAAAAAGAAAAGAAACCTGCTATACTCAGTGTTTCTTGCTGCCCAGTCTATGGTCCAGAGATATTTTTCTCTTGTGTGAACTCAATGCCACATTTTTTCAACCCCTTCTCTCTTTTTTTTTCTCCACAGAAAGGGCTCCCTTCCCTCCATGGCACTGCTGTTTCTCTCTCTTCCAATTCACTTCCACACACCTCACACCTGCCACACTATCTCCCTCTAGCTGTTGAGAGTCTTCTGCCACTCTGCTGATTGATTCCTTGGGTGTTCCAAGTGATCTGACTTCAATACAACTGTGTTTGAGGTATGAGGAAAGCCCATCGTGCCCCTACTTCTCTGCCATCTTAACTCCCTCCTAGTACCCCTACTACTATTAACATCTGACTTCTCATTAAAAACAATGGAGGGCAGAAGTCAAAGGAATAATAATAAATAAATAATAATAATAAAATAAATAATAATTAATAATAAATGATACATTTAACATACTAAAAAAATAAACCATTAACCAATAATTATACATACATCAAAACTAACTTCAAAAAATGAAGGCAAAGTTAAGACCTGTATTTGTTCAAAATAAATGAAACAGAAAATTCATTGTACCACACCCACTTTAAAATAAATTCTAAAGAAAGTTCTTCAGTGACCTTGCATGGTAATTTGAATCTACATGAAAAAGTAAAGATCACTGATAAAGATAATTATGCAATTAAAAGTCAGAAAACATGCCTATTTCTTCTGTTAACTGATTTAGAAAAAGAATTGCATGAAACAATGTGTATTTGTGTTGTTCATCTTAGAGGAAACCGAAATGTAATATATTCTTGGGGTGCCTGAGTGACTCAGTTGGTTAAACGCTCCACTCTTGATTTCAGCTCAGATCATGATCTCTCACATTCGTGAGATCAAGACCCCCATTAGATTCTTTGCTGACAGTGTGGAGCCTGCTTGGGATTCTCTCTCTCTCTCTCTCTCTCTCTCTCTCTTCCCCTTTCCCACTTGCACACTCTACCACTCTCAAAATATATAAATAAACTTTAAAAAAATATTTTTTTTAAATGGGGCACTTGGGTGTCTCAGACAGTTAAGCATCCAACTTCAGATCAGGTCAGGATCTCATGGTTTGTGGGTTCGAGCCCCGCATCAGTTTCTTTACTGACAGCTCATACCCTGGAGCTGGCTTCAGTGTCTGTCTCCCTCTCTCTCTGCCCCTCCCCCATTCGTGATCTGCATCTCTCTGTCTCGCAAAATGAAAAAAAAACTTTTTTTTTTTTAACGTTTATTTATTTTTGAGAGACATAGAGATAGAGCATGAGCAGGGGAAGGGCAGAGAGAGAGGGAGACACAGAATCCGAAGCAGGCTCCAGGCTCTGATGAGCCATCAGCACAGAGCCCGATGTGGGGCTCGAACTCACAGACTGTGAGATCGTGACCTGAGCCGAAGTCGGCCGCTTAACCGACTGAGCCACCCAGGCGCCCCGAAAAAAAACTTTTAAAAAATTAAAAAAAAAATAAATGTAATATATTCATAAAGAATAGCACAAAAGAGGTGGGTGAAAACAAAGATTTATTGATGCCCCAACTGTTGAGGTTGCCCACTGAGAGAGAGGCTCCCCAATCACCTAGCTGTGAGAAACGATATAACTTACATTCATGAGTACCACAGGACTACAGCAAACAAAGAAGCAGTTTTTAAATGGGAACATGATTATCCCTCATAGCTATACCCTTGGGCTCATCAAAGAGGAAACAGGCAAAAATTCCATCTCTCAGTTTCTTCCTGGAAGGGATTTGACTTCATAATTTCCTAGCTGCTTCCAGAGGGATAGGCATCTAATCAGCTTGAATCTAGGTGTTGACTGAAATCTTCTGAGGAGCCTGAAAGAGACAGTGAACATTTTCCCCAAAGTACTCCCCTGGTTGGCCCCAAGAATGATACCAAGTCTCCAGATACTCCCTGGGAGGAGATTGGGCACATATCTAGTGACCCGACTTTTACAGCGCCCCCAGAAGAACTGGCCTTAACATCACTTAACTCTAATAGCCAATACTCCTCAGTATTCATGAGTTCACAGGACCACACTAAACAACAACAGCAACAACAAAGTTTTTAAAGTGCACAAGCATTTCCTGTAGCTATAGCCACTGGGTTCCACACAGAGAGAACAGGTACAAACACTCATTACATCATACTTAATGGGGAAAACCTGAGATCTTTTCCCCAAAGGCCAGGAAAAAGACAAGGATCTCCACGCTTGCCACTTTATTTAACATAGTATTAGAGAGCAACTAGCCCCAGCAATCAGACAATAAAAAGAAATAAAAGGTATCCAAATTGGTAAGGAAGAAGAAGAAATCTGTAAACTTTCACTATTTCCAGATGATATGATCCTTATATATAAAACCCTAAAGACTCTAGAACCGATAAATGAATTCAGTAATAAACAGGACACGAAATCAATATACACAAATCCATAGCATTTCTATATATTAATAATAAAGTAGTAGAATGAGAATTTAAGAAAACAATCAATTTTATAATTGTACCAAAACAATATAATACCTAGGAATAAACTTAACCAAGGAGGTAAAAAACCTGTACTCTGAAAACTATAAAACATTGATGAAGAAAACTGAAGACAACGTAAACAAATGGAAAGATTTTTCCATGCTCATGGGCTGAAAGAAAAAATATTGTTAAAATGTCTATAATCTATAGATTTAAAAAAATTATTAAAAAATTTATTTACTTATTATTTTTTGAGAGAGAGAGCATGAGTGGAGAAAGGACAGAGAGAGCAAAAGACAGAATCTCAAGCAGACTTCAAGCTGTCAGCACAGAGCCTGAGTGGGGCTTGAACTCACAAACCATGAGATCATGACCTGAGCTGAAACCAAGAGTTGGATGCTCAACTGACTGAGCCACACAGGTGCCCCATATAATCTACAGATTTAATGCAATTATTATCAAAATACCAACAACATTTTTCACAGAACTATAACAAATAATCCTAAAGTTTGTGTGGAACATAAAAGAGCCCAAATACTCAAAGCAAACTTGGTAAAACAAACAAACAAACAACAACGACAACAGCAAAAAACTGGAGATATCACAGTCCCAGATTTGATGATATACTACAAAGCTGTATTAATCAAAACAATATTATACTGGTGCAAAGACACACATAGATCAATAGAAATGAATAGAGAGCTAGGAAATAACTCCATAATTATATGCTAAGTTCATCTTCGACAAATAAGGCAAGAATAACCAATGGGAAAAAGACAATCTCTTCAACAAATAGTGTTGGGAAAACTGGATAGTTACTTGCAAAATAATGAAACTGCACCACCCTCATATACTGTACATAGTGATAAACTCAATATGGATTTGGAACCAAGATGTGAGACTTGAAAACATAAAAATCCTAGAGGACAGCACAGGCAGTAATTTTTCTGACACTAGCCATAGCAACATTTTTCTAGATATGTCTCCTGAGGCAAGCAAAACAAAAGCAAAAGTAAACTATTTTGCTATATCAAAATAAAAAGCTTCTGCACAGCAAAGGAAATAATCGACAAACTTAAAACACAACTTATTGAGTGGGAGAGGATATTTTCAAATGACATATCCAATAAAGGGTTAGTATCCAAAACATATAAACAGTACATTAAAAATAAAACAAATAATCGAACGAAAAATGGGCAGAAGATATGAACAGACATCTTCCCAAAGAAGATATGCAGATGGCCAATATATACATGAAAAGATGCTCAACATCACTCATCATGAGGGAAAAGCAAATAATAAAAAAAACTACAATGAGATATCACCTCTTGCCTAGCAGAATGACTAAAATAAAAAACATAAATAAATAAATAAATAAATATCCTAAGAAACAACACATGTTGGCAAGAACGTGGAAAAAAAGGAACCCTTGTGCACTCTTGGTGGGAATGCAAACTGATGAAGGCGCTGTGGGAACCAATATGGAATTTTATAAAAAAAACTAAAAATAGAACTACCATATGATCCAGTAATTCCACTAATTCCACGACTGTGTATTTACCCAAAGAATATAGAAACATTAATTTGAAATGATATATGCATCCCTATCTTTACTACAGCATTATTTACAATAGCCAAATTATGGAAGTAGCCCAAATGTCCATAGATAGATAACTGAATAAAGAAAATGTGAGATGTGTATACACACACACACACACACACACACACACACACACACAAGGGAATATTGTTCAGCCAAAAAAAAAGTATGAAATCTTCTCATTTGTGACAACATGGATGGATCTAGAGGGAATACTTATAAGTTAAAAAAATCAGACAGAGGAATCAGACAAATACCATATGATTTCACTCATATGTGGAATTTAGAAACAAAGCAAATGAACCAAGGAAAATGAAAAGGACAATCCAGAAAACGACCCTTAACTGTTGATAATAAACTGATGGTTTTAAGAAGGTAGGTGGGAGTAAGGGTGGATGAAATAGGTGAAGAGAAGTAAGAGTACACTTATCATAATGATCACTGGGTAATGCTTAGAATTGTTGAATAATTATATTTTACCTGAAACTAATATACTATTGTACATTAACTATAATGGAATTAAAATTTATAAAAATATAAAGTAAAAAGATAATCCATAGAACAGGATGTCATTATTCCAAATTATGTATCTAGGAAACTTGTGTATTGAATATATAATGAATATCTACAATGGAATAAAAAAATAATCATTATATAATGGGCAAAGGATTTGGATAGACATTTTTCCAAATAATTTGCTATTATTATGGCAATTATGCTAATTGCCAATCAGCACATGAAAAGATGTGCAACATCATTAGTCATTATAGAAATGTAAATCAAAAACACAATGAGATACCACTTAGTATACCCTAGGAAGGTTATAATTCAGGCAGGAAATAACAAGTATTGCTAAGGATGTGAAAAAATTGGAATATTCATACACTGCTGGTGAGAATGTAAAGTGCAACAGTCTTTAGCAAACAATTTGACAGTTTCTCACAAGTTACACATATAGTTAGCTTATTATCCAGAAATTCTACTTTTTGGTGTATATAAAAAAAATAAAAATTATTTTTCACATAAACAGTGTACACACGGATGCCTGACTAGCTCAGTCAGTAGAGCATGGGCCTCTTGATCTCAGGGTTGTGAGTTCAGGCCCCATATTGGGCATGGAGTCTACTTAAAACAACAACAAAAAGTGTACACAAAACATGACTATATATTAGAAAATCCAAAAGAATCAAACAAAAGTCATGGAACTTGTGATTATAACAAAGTTGCAAAATATAAGGTTAATATATAAAACTCAATCAATTTCCTAGATACCAGCAATGAAGTGGAATTTGAAATCAAAGCTACAGAACCATTTACATTAGGACTGCAAAATATAAAATGCTTATGTAAACCTAACAAAGTATGTATATGACCTATATAAGAAGAACTATCAAACTTGATGATCAGCAAAATCAAAAAAGAACTAAATAGAGAGATGTTCTATGTTGATGGAATACAAAACTCAATACTGTCAAGATGTCAGTTATTTCCAACTGGAGATATAGATTCAATGCAATCCCAATCAAAATCCCAACAAGGTAGTTTTTGGATATTGATAAACTGATTCTAATGTGTATGTGGAAATGCAAAAGCCTAAAAAAGGTAACACAATATTGGAGAAGAACAAAGTTGGGGAACTGACACTACCCAACTATGAGACTTAGTTGATAAGTACAGTATTCAAGACAGTGTGGTATAGGTGAAAGAACAGTTCATTTAAGAGAACAGTGTCATAGACTCTGGGTCTGGAGTTTTCTCTTGTCCAGCAAGAGAGCGGGACTCAGGATTAAAATGCGAGGGAGGCTAATGTACAGGGGTAGACAAAAGCCCCAGAATAAGTGTTCTTGCTCCATTTTTATTAGGATCAGAAGGCTTATATGTGTGATGGACATGCACAAAGAGACAATGAAACCGTGAACATTAACTCATAGGCGTGGGAAAAAAAGGGGGTTTTTAAGATATGCAGTGTTAGGGATTTGGGTTAATACAAAACAAAATCCTGGCACAGGGCAGATGGTTGTTTACAGCAGGCATGAGGCGCCACCTGTGTTTACCTAAACTTGCCTAAGGGAAAAGAAAAACCAAGCATGCTACCTCAGGGTCAACAAGGCACTTTTCTTTTGCTAATTAGGTCCGCTCTGGGCAACATCACCCTGCTGAGGTCTAATGTCCTGTTTTCCTGTTTTTGTCCTTCCTTCCTATAAAAGCAGCTTTCTGCTATTGTACTAAGTTGAGGGGCACTTCCACCCTGAATACATAATATTGTTTACCTATTCTTGGATGTTTTCATCCTGAGATTTCCTATTCCTATACCTTTGTCCTATACTGGGGGCCTTTGCCCTGTTTACCTAATCTTGTTTACCTAATCTTGGACGCATTCATCCTGTGGCATTCTATTTCTTTATGCCTTGTTAACCCATTGGTGCAAGCTCAGGGATTGCCTAAGCTTATTCCCCACAGAACAGAATAGAGAATGCAATAATAGATCCACATTAAATATAGTCAACTGATCTGTGACAAAGAAGCAAAGGTGATATAATGCGGCAAAGATAGCTTATTCAACAAGTGGTGCTATAACAACTGGATATCCACATGAAAAACAAATTAAAACAAACAAAATCTGTATACCATTCACAAAAATTAACTCGAATTTGATCATAAACCTAAATGTAAAATGCAAATCCGTGAAACACTCATAAAGTAACATAAGAGAATACCTAAATGACTTTGGGTTTGAAAATGTATTTTTATGTATAACACCAAAAGCACTATTCATGAAAGAAATAATTAATAAACTAGACTTCATGAAGAGTAAAAACTTCTGCTCTGCAAAAGTCAATGTCAAGAGAATGAGAAGACAATCCACAGATGAAGAAAAAATTGGCAAATAACATATTTTAAAAATAACTAGTATCCAAATATATGAGGAAATGTTAAAAAGCCAGCAATGAGAAACCAATCCAATTAAAAAGTAGGCAAAAATCTGAAATACATACCTTACCAAAAGAGAAATACAGATGGTAAATAAGTATACGAAAAGATGCTCCACATCATATGTCATTAAGAGAATGCAAATTAAAATAAGATACTACCATACACCATTAGAATGGCAAAAATCCAGAATAATGACACCACCAAATGCTAGTGAGGTTGTGGAACAATAGTAACTTACATTCATTGCTGATGGAAAAGCAAAATGACTTTATAGTGACTTCGGAAGAAAGTTTCTTACAAAACAAAACATACTTTACCATATAAGCAAGCAATCTCACTCCTTGGTATTTACCCATAGAAGCCGAAACCTATGTCCACACAAAAACGTGCCCACAGATGTTTACAGATGTTTTATTCATATCTGCTAAAACTTGGAGGCAACCAAGATACCCTTCAGTAGATGAGTGAATAAATAAACTGTGATGCATACACACAATAGAGTATTATTCAGTGCTAAAAGAAATGAGCTATCAGGACATAAAACACATAAAGGAGACTTAAATGAATATTGCTAAGTAAAAGAACCCAATCTGGAAAGACTACATACTGTGCAATTCCAACTGTATAATATTTTGGAAAAGGCAAAACTATGGAGATAGTAAAAACTTAAGTGATTGCCAGGGTTTGGTGGGGGGAGGGAGGATGAATAGGCAGAACACAGAGGATTTTAGGGCAGTGAAAACACTCTGTATGATAGCATAATGATGGATACATGTCATTTTACATTTGTCCAAACCCATAGATTTTACAACACCAACAGTGAACCATAATGTAAACTATGAGCTTAGGGTGATTTTGAGGTGTCCATGTAGGGTCACCATTGGCAACAGATATGGTGGGGAATGCTGATAAGGGGTGGGGGGTTATGCATGTATGGGGGCAGAAAACATAGGAAATAATTGTACCTGTCCCTCAATTTTGCTGTAAATTAAAACTACTCTAAGTAATTAGGTTTTGTAAAGTGTATACACATTCATAGCACATTTATTCATAATTGCCTAAAAATCTAAACAACCTAAATTCCATCAACTAGTGGATGGATACATATATTGAGGTTTTTCATACAATAGAATATTATCTGGCCATAAAATGAATGAAATACTTACTCATACTATAATATATATGAACCTTGAAAACATTAAGTGAAAGAAGACAGTCACAAAATACTACATATTGTCTGAGTCTATTCATATGAATAGGTAAATACCTAGATACACAAATTAGTTTGGTGTTTCCCAATTTCTAGGGATAAGGCAGAAATAAAGAATGACTCTTAATGGATATGTAATTTTCATTTGGTGTAATGAAAATATGCTAAATTAATTATAGTACTGGTTGCATATTTCTGTGAATATTCTAAAACACATTGAGTTGTATAATTTAAATGGGTGATTCAATAAATCTACTACAAAAATAAATATTTACCATTCGAGACAGAATGTGCATACCTAACATTTTCCTGCAGTTAACAAAGAAGTACAAAAGAATTCAGAAATAATAAACAGGTCTAAATTTGATAACCTAGAAGAATGCACAACTAGTTTTCATCAAAACACAAAAATTTCTCTAAGTTAGTAATAGTTCATCAAAAAGACTCAAAGAAATTTTTTCATCATAGAATAAGAGTAGTCTCATGAAATTTGGTCTAATTATTTACATACTTGTAGCAAGAATGCTAATTTACCATATAGACCTTCTTAAAATTAATTGGCTCTAAGTGTTCATATGGAATCTCATACTATACTTTTAAAGGCCTCTTCAGGCTAGGAAGTCAAGCCAAGTTGAGGTGTTACCTACAGTACCAATAGATTTGTATGAATATGATCCCTGAAATATCCTAAAGTTCCTATAAAGCAGGTACCAAGTGCAAAAATACAGCCACAGCTTCCTCATTGAGCTTTTTGAACACTGGTTTTATAAAATCAATTTTAATTCCTTAAACGTGTCTTGTTATAACTGATTAAATAAGCAACATTCTAAAATACGACATTCCAGGCAAGATCCTGGTTGCATAACCAGGATTTCCAATTATGTCCTCTTAAGAAGGAGGATATATTCTTACTAAACTTATTCAAAACAACTACATTGCTATTAAAAATACCAATAAGAGTTTCCAGATTCTGGAGGTGTCAGGCAATGACAAAAATATTTTTTTCATTTCTGTTTATAAGAGCATAGTCTATTAAGCCTTATAAATTTTAGACACTTCAAGAGAAAATAAAAATTAATTCCTTATACCCAGAGAGTAGAAGATTAAAACAACCAGCACTTCGAAACAAAAACTACAATTACCTCCACATCCAATTTAATTATATGTAATTAATTCTTGTTCAGGTAAATCTTGCTTTTAGCAGTTTCATGAAGACACTGGCTTCTCAACTAGAGTTCTAATAATCTTGAGTCAGTCAACTGAATACGATATTAAAGGTTTTTTAGCAATACCATCAGAAGCCTATGCTCAAATATAGTTATTTTCCCTGAGTCTCTGAGACAGTCCTATAAAACAAAGCACGCTGGCTTATAATTGATATGAAGTGCTTTAAAGGACCAGAGTTGTTTGGACTGAATGACTGTGTGCCTTCAAAATCCATACATTAAAACTCTAACCCCAAGTATGGCTGTATTGGCAGACGGGGTCTCTAAAGAAGTAATTAGGGTTAAAGTTACGATGTTGGTACCCTAATCCTATAAAACTAGTGTCCTTATAAAAAAAGATTGCAGAGACCCCAGTCTCCCCCTGACAATGTGAAACAAAAACATAGAATATACTAGATTTAAATTTAAGAAGTAAAGTTGTGACCAAGATAACATTTTAACCAACACAGTTAAGACTCAGCACGGCATCATTTTGGTCTAATATCAGCACCATATTTCCCTCATTTAGAAAGATATCTGAGGCCAGAAGAGCATGATAAATATCTATAAATTTATACATTTTATGAAATATTTAAATAGAATTTTACCCATACAAATTGAAACTGACATATTTTCTGATTGGACAATGATTTCCATGAAACCAATAATATATCAAAGAAATCCAAGGATTTCTAACTCCAATCATTTTCAAAGAAATATAATGATTTCTATCTTGTATCGATTTACAAAATGAAAGAACAAATCCTTCGTGATTTTCTAGGGATCCTTTGAGAAACTTCAAAGAAAGTTTTAGATGTAAAAGGTCACTTAGGGTTTGGATTTGGGAAAGTAAAATTTCAAAACTTTTCATGAGATTTGAACATTTGGTTAAATAGGATCACGGGTTACTGAAAAACATCACCTTGTTTTCTATTTAATCAGAGTGACACAAGTTTTTAAAATTAAAGGTAGGAGGTAGCATTAATGTAAGGAAACTTAGTTCTTTCAAAAGTAAGAAGACTTTGTTCTCTTAAATAATCAAGGACATTATAAAGTCAACATAAGCGACATAAAAATGTTCTGATAAAAGGGGAGGGGCCAAAATGGCGGAGAAGTAGGAATACCAGATGCTCTCCTGTGACTCTTAATCTGGGAGGGACTGAGACCAAGGAACTCTCAAACACAAAGATCTGTAGGAAGAGGTGTTGGAGGCTACAGGGAAGAGAACGCGAAATCCAGAAAATCCTGGGAGACTGAGTGATTGCAATCTGGGATAAAGAAAGAGAGAAAGAGCTGTGGAGGTGTGGACTGCGGAGAGTGGGCCCTGGGCCCTGGGCCACTTCCTCCAAAAGACAAGGGGAAGAGAAAGAGCAGTGGGGAAGTATTTTGAACCCGGGCGGAGAGGGAGCTTATCATCCAGTCCCTATACGTGAGACTTTCTGGAGAGAGGGTCCGTTGCTCATGGCGGAGCTGGCAGAGCTTTCTTCACTCTGGAGCCAGTGACACTGTCCCTGCCCATGACACGGAGAGGTGCACGCCATCGCTGGATAGGTGCTGAGTCAGAGACATAATTTGGGTGGGGGAAGGCTGGGCGTCCGGTAGGCTCGTGACCACTCAGTGGGTCGTGCTGCCCCTGCAACCCTGACCAAGTCCAGGACAGACACAGAGGAGGGTTCTGAGACCCCAAGTCTGAGAGGAGAGGCTAGTGAGATGCCATTGTGGTTGCACCAGTGCTGAGTCACAGACTCAATTTACATAAGGCTTGGCGGTCAGAGCGAGTTAAAGGAACTCAGATGAGCTAGGGGGCCACGAATGCCCAGCGATTTGAACTGTGCTGGTAACCTGGATAGAGTCGAGGATGGAAACTGAAGAGTGATCTGAGATTGGTGGGGTGCAGGGAGGGCACCATTGTGGTGGCATATTCCCACAAAGCCAAACCCTAGGACACCACCCCCCAGCAGTGGAGGTGGTACCTTCCTACACCAGGCAACACCCCTCCTCATATGGGAGACGCCCTTCTGCAGGAGTGGTACCCGCCGAGACACAAATAGTGCAACATTGCCTGGATTAATTCTAGGTCAATTCTTCGGTTTTAATATATTCTTCATCTTCTCCTTCCTATCTCTCTCCACCTCTAAACCAGACAACTGGGGGTTTTGGCTTACTTAAACAGACATTTAACCCACTCTCTCAATGCATGTTCTACACTTCCCTCTTTAATTTCCTATCTCTCTCTATGGAACAGTCAGACCACATAGTGCATCTGAGCAACATCTAACTTCATTTCTCTTTTCTATCATCCTTCCGTATTCTGATTCCTGTCTTGCGGGATCAAGTCTTCTAATCTCTCTACCTGGTCAAAGTTCAATTTCTTCTTCTCCTCACACCTGTCACTACTCTATGTATGCTCTGCCATCAGCAGAGAACACATCCCATCATTATCATGTAGGTGGTATGTCAGGTTGCATGACTCCAGAATGTCATTTGTTCATTTTTTTTATGTTGTGATTTGTTTGTCTGTATTATTGGTCAGCACGGTTGTGAGTTTGTGTTTCCTGTTTGTCTGTCTGATCCTTTTCCTTTCCAGAGAGAAATAGGAAATAAACCAATACACACATTGCCAAAATGACCAAACGAAAGAACTCCCCTCAAAAGACTGTACAGGAAATAGTGACAGCACAAGAAAAGATGAAACCAGACATAAGCAACTTAACAGAACAAGAATATAGAAAGATAAAAATTAAAATACTCGCAGGGCTTGAAAAAAAGCATAGAAGAAAGCAGGGGGACCTTAGAGGCAGAGATTAAGATCCTAAGAAACAATCTAGAGCAATTAAAAAATGCTTTAAATGAGGGGCAAAACAATTTGGAGGCGGCCACAGCGCGGATTGAAGAGGCAGAAGAGAGAATAGGGGAATTAGAAGATAAAATTACGGAAAAGGAGGAAGCAGAGAAAAAGAGAGAGAAACTGATTCAGGAACAGGAAAGGAGAATTCGAGAGCTGAGCGATGCAATCAAACGGAATAACATCCATATTATAGGAATTCCAGGGGAAGGAGAGAGAGAGAAAGGAGTCGAAGGGGTGCTTGAACAAATCATTGATGAGAACTTCCCCAACATGAAGAAGGAAATGGGCATTGAAGTCCAAGAGGCACAGGGAACTCCCCTCAGACATAACCTGAATAGAAACTCAGAATAACACATCATAGTGAAGCTGGGAAAATACAAAGACAAAGAGAGAATCCTGAAAGCAGCTAGGGATAAACGGGCCTTGACTTACAAAGGCAGACACATTAGGGTAGTAGCGGACTTATCCACAGAAACTTGGCAAGCCAGAAAGGAATGGCAGGAAATCTTGAATGTGATGAACAGGAAGGACATGCAGCCAAGAATCCTTTACCTGGCCAGCCTGTCATTCAAAATTGATGCAGAGATAAAGGTCTTCCCAAACAAACAAAAACTGAAGGAATACATCACAAATAAACCAGTCTTACATGAGATCCTGAGGGGGACTCTATGAAGGAACACAGAGCACCAGAGACATCCTTACAAGCATGAAACCTATAGATTACTCCTAGACTCTGAACCCATATTTTTCAGTATTAACGCTGAAAGTAAACGGACTAAACACTCCAATTAAAAGACACAGGGTAACAGAATGGATTAAAAAACAAGACCCATCTATCTGCTGTCTTCAATAGACCCATTTTAAACCTGAGGAAATCTTCAGATTGAAAGTGAGGGGATAGAGAACTATCTACCATGCTACAGGAACTCAGAAGAAAGCTGGAGTAGTCACACTTATATCAGACAAACTGGACTTTAAAGTAAAAGATGTAATAAGAGATGAAGAAGGGCATTATATAATAATCACAGGGACTATCCAGCAGGAAGAGCTAACAATTATAACTATCTACGCGCCGAATTCTGAGGCACCCAAATTTATAAAGCCACTAATTACAAATGTAAGCAATCTTATTGATAAAAATGTGCTAGTTGCAGGAGACCTTAATACCTCACTCACAGCGCTGAATAGATCTACTAAACAGAGAATCACCATAGAAACAATGGACCTCAACGACACGTTGGAACAGATGGGCTTGACAGATATATTCAGGGCCCATCATCCAAAAGCAAAGGAATTTACATTGTTCTCAAATACACATGGTACATTTTCCAAGATAGACCATAATTTGGGGCACAAGGAAACACTGAATAAGTATAAAAATTGAGATCATACCATGCACACTTTCAGACCACAATGCTTTGAAACTTGAAATCAACCACAGGAAAAAGTCTGGGAAACCCTCTAAACATGGAGGCTAAAGAACAACCTACTAAAAGATGAATGGTTCAACCAAGCAATCAGAGAAGAAATTTAAAAATACATGGACACAAATGAAAATGAAAATACTACAATCCTAATGCTTTGGGATGCTGCAATGGCAGTCCTGAGAGGGAAATATATTGCAATCCAGGCCCATCTCAAGAAACAAGAAAAGTTCCTAACACAAATTCTAACAGCATGCCTAAAGGAACGAGAAGGAGAACAGTTAAGACAGCCCAAACTCAGCAGAAAGAGAGAAATAACAAAGATTAGGGCACTAATTAATCATATGGAAACAGAAAAAGTAGTGGAACAGATCAATGAAACCAAGAGCTGGTTCTTTGAAAAAATAAATAAAATTGATAAAACTGTAGCCAGGCTCCTCAAAAAGAAAAAAGAGAGAACTCAAATCAGTAAAATCATCAACAAAAATGGAGTGATTACAACCAATCCCTCAGATATACAAGCAGTCATCAGAGAATATTATGAAAAACTATATGCGGCGAAATTGAACAACCTGGAAGACATAGACAAATTCCTAGGTAGCCACATGCTACCAAAATCAAACGGGAAGCAATAGAAAACTTGAACATGCCCATAACTAGTGAAGAAATAGAATCAGTTATCAAAAATCCCCCATCAAATAAAAGTCCAGGGACAGATGCCTTCCCTGCGGAATTTTACCAGACATTTAAAACAGAGTTAATAGCTATTCTCCTCAAGCTGTTCCAAAAAAAAATAGATACTGAAGGAATATTCCCGGACTCATTTTATGAAGACAGCATCACTTTGATTCCCAAACCAGATAGAGACCCAGAAAAAAAAAGAGAATTACAGGCCAATATCCTTGATGATCATGGATGCAAAAATTCTTAATGAGATACTAGCAAATAGAATCCAACAGCATATAAAAAGAATCATCCACCACGATCAAGTAGGATTCATCCCTGGGTTGCAGGGCTGTTTCAATATTCGTAAATCAATCAATGTGATACATCACATTAACAAAGAAAAGATAAGAACCTTATGATCCTGGCGATTGATGTGGAAAAAGCATTTGACAAAATACAGCATCCCTTCTTAATAAAAACTCTCGAGAAAGTCAGGATAGAAGGAACATACTTAGGCATCGTAAAATCCATTTATGAAAAGCCCACAGCTAAAATCATCCTCAATGGGGAAAAACTGAGAGCCTTCCCCCTGAGGTAAGGAACATGACAAGGGTGTCCACTCTCACCACTGCTTTTTAACATAGTGTTGGAAGTCCTAGCATCAGCAATCAGACAACAAAGGAAAATAAAAGGCATCAGGATAGGCAAGGATGAAGTCAAACTTTCACTTTTTGCAGACGACCTGATACTTTACATAGAAAACCAAACAGAATCTACCAAAAGCCTACTAAAACTTATCCATGAAATTGGCAACGTTGCAGGATACAAAATCAACGTACAGAAATCGGTTGCATTCCTTTACACCAACAATGAATAATAGAAAGAGAAATGAAGAAGTGAATCCCATTCACAATTGCACCAAAAACCATCAAATACCTAGGAATAATCCTAACCAAAGATGTAAAAGACCTTTACACTGAAAACTATAAAAAACTTATGAAGGAAATTGAGGAAGACACAAGGAAATGGAAACACATCCCATGCTCATGGATCAGAAGAATAAATATCGTTAAAATGGCAATACTACCCAAAGCAATCTACACATTCAAAGCAATCCCAATCAAAATTGCAGCATTCTTCTAAAAGCTAGAGCAAACAATCCTACAATTTGTATGGTACCACAAAAGATACCAAATAGCCAAAGTAATACTGAAGAATAAAACCAAAGCGGGAGGCATCACCATCCCAGACTTTAACCTTTACCACAAAGCGGTAGTCATCAAGACAGCATGGTATGGGCACAAGAACAGACACATAGACCAATGGAATAGAATTGAGAACGCAGAAATGGACTCACAATCATATGCTCAACTACTCTTTGACATAGCAGGAAAGAGTATCCAATGGAAAAAAAGACAGCCTCTTTAACAAATGGTGCTGGGAGAACTGGACAGCAACATGCAGAAGAATGAAACTAGGCCACTTCCTTATACCACTCACAAAAATAAACTCAAAATGGATGAAGGACCTGAATGTGAGACAGGAAACCATCAAAATCCTAGAGGAGAAAGCAGGAAAAAACCTCTTTGACCTGAGCCGCAGCAATTTCCTACATGACACATCTCCAAAGGCGAGGGAATTTAAAGCAAAAATGAACTATTGGGACCTCATCAAGATAAACAGCTTCTGCATGGCAACGGAAACAAACGACAAAACCAATAGACCACCGACGGAATGGGAAAGGATAATTGGAAATGACTTATCGGATAAGGGACTAGTATCTAAAATCTATACAGAACTTTCCAAACTCCATGCCCAAAAAACAAATAATCCAGTGAAGAAATGGGTGGAAGATATGAATAGACAGTTCTCCAAAGAGGACATCCAGATGGCCAACAGACACATGAAATGATGCTCAATGTCACGTATCATCAGGGAAATACAAATCAAAACCACACTGAGATATCACCTTACACTGGTTAGAGTTGCTAAAATGAATAAATCAGAAAACTATAGATGCTGGTGGGGATGTGGAGAAGCAGGCACCCTCCTACACTGTTGTTGGGAATGCAAACTAGTGCAGCCACTCTGGAAAACGGTGTGGAGGTTCCTCAAAAAAATGAAAATAGAGCTACCCCATGACCCAACAATAGTACTGCTAGGAATCTACCCAAGAGACACAGGAATGCTGATGCATAGGGGCATGCGTACCCCAATGTTCATAGAAGCACTTTCGACAATAGCCAAATCATGGAAAGAGACCAAATACCCATCAACTGACAAATGGATAAAGAAGATATGGTACATATATACAATGGACTACTATGTGGCAATGAGAAAAATGGAATCTGGGCATGTGTAACAACATGGATGAAACTGGAGGGTATTATGTTAAGTGAAATAAGTCAGTTAGAAAAAGACAGATACCATATGTTTCCATGCATAGGTGGATTTTGAGAGACTTGGCAAAAACCATGGAGAAGGGGAAGGGGTGAAAGGAAAAAAAGACACAGAGAGGGAGGGAGATAAAACATAAGAGACTCTCAAAGACTAAGAACAAACTGAGGTTGAGAGGGGTGAGGGAGGGGGGATGGGGGTGATGGGCATTAAAGAGGGCACGTGTTGGAATGAACACTGGGTGTTATATGTAAACCAATTTGAAAATAAACTATTTAAAAAATGTTCTGATAAAATATAATCTTTTCCTTCTAGGCACATTATTCAAAGAAAAGAAAAACATTTTATAATCTCTTATTAAGAGCAGACCAATAATCGACTCTACAATAAGATAAAATATTACTTCATCTATGTGCATCTAACAACAGAACATCAAAATGTTTAAAGCAAAACCTAATACAATTGCAGGGAGAAATAGAAAAATCTAGTGTTATATAGACATACCTCATTTTATTGAATTTTTTAATTGAATTGTGCAGATGTTGTGTTTTTTACAAAGTGAAGATTTGTGACAGCTATGTCAAGCAAGTATATTGGCCATATGTTTCCAACAACATTTGCTAATTTTGTGTCTGCAACACATTTTTTGGTAATTCTTGCAATATTTAAAACTTTTTCATTATTGACATATTTGTTATAGTGTTCCGTGATCAGTGATTTGGATATTACTATAGTAATTATTTGAACAATGCTCACATAAGATGGAGAACTTAATAAGTATTGTATGTGTTTGGAGTGCTCCAGTGATCAGCCTTTTCCCATCTCTCTCTCCTTGGGCCTCCTGCTTCTCCGAGGTACAACAATATTGAAATTAGGACAATTGACAACTCTACAATGGTTTCTAAATGTTCAAGTGAAAGGAAGAGTTGCTCATCTCTCACTTTAAATCAAAAGCTACAAATGATTAAGCTCAAGGAGGAACTTGAAATTTTGTAAAATTATAAAACATCCCCCCAAATTTAAGCATTTAGGTACACATCTAATCAAATGTGTATGGTATCTACACGTGAAAAACTACAAAACTCTGACAGAAAAAAAAAATTAATGATCTAAATAAATGTATAGATGTACCATCTTCATGGATTAGAAGACTCAATATTGTTAAGGCGTCAATTCTTTGCAACCTGTACAAATTAAATGCGACCCCAATCAAACTTCCAGCAAGTTATTTTGTAGGTATGGAAAAACAATGAAAGACAAACCACCTAAAACATTTAGCACAATTGTAAATTGGAACAACATTGAAAGACTCAATACTTACTATAAAGCTACAGTATTCAAGAAGAGAATGGCTTAGTGAAAGAAGAGACATATAGATGAATGAAACAGAATAGAGACCCCCAAAAGAGTCTGACAGACATGCAGTTGACTTATCTTTGACAAAAAAACAAGGGAAATTCAATGGAGAATGGATAGTAATTTCAAAAAATGGTGCTGGAACAATTGGTTGTCTGTAAGCAAAATTAAAAAAAATAACTTATACAAAGTTCATACGGTTTTCACAAAAATAAAATCAAAATGGATCATAGGCTTAAATATAAAAACTTAAAACTCTAAAACTCCTTGAAAAAACACAGAAAATCAACTCATGAGTTTTTAAATATGACACCAAAAGCAAAATCACAAAAGAAAACATAAATAAATCAGATGTCATAAAATTAAATTAGATGTCAGTAAAAGTCATTGTTAAGAGAATTAAGAAGTAAGACACTAACTGGGAGGAAATATTTGCAAAACATATCTGATAAGAGAATATATAAAAACATCCAAAGAGCTCTTAAAACTCAACAATAAAACAATCAAAAAGTCTTTTAAAAATTGGCACAATATTTGAACTGACACCTTATCAAAGAAGATATATAGGTGGCAAAGAAATGTATGAAAAATGGTCAACATCATTTCTCAATGGAGTGTTGCAAGATAAAACATACCTATTACAATGACAAAAAAAATAATATCAATTAAAGTTGTAATCTGAAACAACAGTAACTCTCATTCATTATTGGTAGGAATGCCAAATGGTACATCGACTTTGGAAGATAGTTTGGCAATTTCTTACAAATTTAACCATACTCTTACTATAAATATATTAGTTTCCTAGAGATGCTATTATAAGAAAGTAGCAAAAACTGAGTGGCTTAAACAACAGACATAAATTGCCTCACAGTTCTGGAGACTAGAATTCTGAAATCAAGGTATTGTCATAGTTGGTTCTATCTGAGGACTGTGATGAAGAGTCAGTTTTTGGGCATCTGGGTTGCTCATCCACTGGGCATCCGACTCTTGATTTCAGCTCAGGTCGTGATCCTAGGGTCATGGGATTGAGCTCTGAATTGGGCTCCAAACTGAGTGTGGAGACTGTTTAAGATACTTTCTCTTCCTCTGCACTCTCCCCTGTTCAAAAATAAAATGAAAAAAAAAAAAAAAAATAAAATAAAATAAAATAAAATAAAATAAAATAAAATAAATGATCATTTTTGTGTTTTTCCCCTAATTTCTGGTTCTGTGTTGGTAATCTTTGACATTTCTTAGCATATAGACATCACCCTTATCGCTGCCTTCATCTTCGCATGGTATTCTCCTTGTATGCCTATCGCTCTGTCCAAATTTCCCCATATTATAAGAACTGTAGTTATATTGGTTTTGGGTCTACCATAATGATATAATTTTAAATTGATTATCTGTAAAGACCATACATCTAAATAAAGTCATTTTCTGATGTACTGTGTTCTAGGACTCCAACTTACTTTTTCTTTTCTCAAAGGAAATGGACACAATTCAATCCATTACACCAAATAATCTATTAAATATAGTCCTAAATATTTACCCAAGCGATTTGAAAACATTCCCATGCAAAGAACTGGATGCAGTTATTTATACCAGTTTCTGCCAACAGGGAAAAAAAAGAATGGAACTTATATCCAATGTTGGATTTCCACAGGTCTGCTTGAGGGATTGGTTTCTGTATCACGTGATCCAGAGTGATAACAACCATGTACTTTGGATGCATGGTGGCCACTGAGAAGAAAGAAGAGCTCTGCGGCTTGTTGCAGCACCAGAAAATCTCCAGTACTGCAAAGAGACAAGAAAGGTAGCAGAAGATTTACAAGTTCTTGAAAATGAAACACACAAATTTCTCTACAGGGAAATTACCATACAAGATTAATTACAAGCCCAGAGAAGATACATCCCCAGAAAATGTTTGAGAAGCCCAAAGAAACTCTAGTCAGGCTGATTGATGAACATCTTCTGTACACAGCCAGTCAGTAAATATTGGAAGAGATGACTTTTTTTTAAATATCCAAATACAACAAATTATCACATGGCACATAAAAACAAACACACAAAAAGTAGGAAAATATGGCCCAATAGAAGGGGAAAAAATCTCCAGAAACCAACCCTAAAAGAAACAAAGATTTATAGGGGCACTTGGGTGGTTAATTGGTAAGTCAATTAAGTGTTCAACTCTTAATTTTGGCTCTGGTCATGATCTCATGATTTGTGAGTTCAAGCCCTGTGCTGGGCTCTGTGCTGACAGCATGGAGCCTGCTCGGGATGCTCTCTCATCTTAAAATGAATAAAGAAACATTATATAAAAACACAAAGAAACAAAGATTTATAAACTAAGTGACAAAGAATTAAAAATAACCATCTTAAAGATGCACAATGAGCTAAAAGAGAACACAGACAATTAAACAAAATCAGGAAAAAAATTCATAAACAAAATTAGAAAATCAATAGCAAGAGAGGAAAAGAGACACAAAAGAGCCACAAGACAGACAAACAACTAAGAAAATGGCAATAGTAAGTTTTTCTCTATCAGTAACTGCTTCAAATATAAACTCAACTGTTGAAATATAGTGACTGAATGGATTCAAAAACAAGATCGAATTATATGCTGTCTATAAGAGACTCACTTTGGCTATAAGGACACACATAGGTTGAAAGTGAAAGAATGGAAAAATATTCCATGTAAATAGTAATCAAATATAGTAGGTGTTGCCATAATCGTATTGGATGAAAGATATTTTAAGTCAAAAACTGTCAAAAGAAACCAAGAATATTATATAATGATGAAAGGGCCAATTCACCAGGAGGACATAATAATTATCAATATACATACAACAATTATCAGAGCACTAAAATATATAAAACTTTTAAAGAATTGAAGGGAGAGATACATAGTAAAAATAATTATAGGAGACTTTAATATCCGCTTTTTCAATAATAGAACAAGACAGAAAAGCAATGAGGAAAAGAGAACTTGTATTATACTATAAACTAATACTATATCTTACCAGACATATACAGAAAATTCCAAAAGCAGAATTCACATTCTCCCTAATCACACATGGAACATTCTGCAGGATAGATATCATCTGAAGTTTTAACAAATTTAAGAAAACTTACACAAATTTAAGAAGTCATACAAAATGTCTTTTCTAACCATGATGGAATGAAACAAATAGCAATAGCAATATAAAATATTTAAAATCATTGTTGCCATGGGCTGGAGCAAGGGGAAAATGGGGGAGTTGCTACTCAATACATACACAGTTTCAGTAATATATAAGTTCTGTTGTAAAACACTGTGTCTACAGTAAATATATTTTATTATACACTTAAAATTTTGTGATGTTATATCTCATGTTAAGTATTTTTACCACAATAAAATAGAAATCAAAATTTTAAGAAGGAAAATTGGAAAATTCACAAATAACTGGGAATTAAACAACATAATCTTGAACAACCAACAGGTTAAAAAGAAATCTAAAGGGAAATTGGAAAATATGTTGAGTAAAAATTAAAATGATAAAAGAACATACCGAAATTTTGGGGATGCAGCAAATGTTAGGAGGAAATTTTATAGTGGTAAATACCCACATAAAAAAAGAACAAATATACGACTTAACTTTATACCTCAAAGAAACAGAAAAAGAAAAGTATGCTTAATTGAAATTTAGCAGCAGGAAAAAGTAATAAATATTAGAGACAAAAGAAATGAAATAGGGAATACAAAAGAGTCCTAAGAAAATTGATAAAATGAAGAATAATTTTTTTATAAAAACAAAAAAGACAGACATTTTTGAACAAATCTTTAGACTAAGAGAAGACTCAAATAACAAAAAATAAGAAATGAAAGAGAAGACATTACAACTGATGCCACAGAAATTATAAATGATTATAAGAGAGAATAATTATATGCCAATAAGTTGAACAACCTAGAAAACATGGATAGATTCCTGGAAACAACCTACCAAAAAATGAAGAAAGAATACAAAATATAAACAGATCTGCAACCAGTAAGGATACTGAATCAGTAACCAAAAAACTTCCCAACAACAAAAATAATCAGGACCAACCGATTTCACTGAAGAAATTCATTGTACATTAAAAAAAATTAATATAAATCCTTCCCAACCTATATAGAAAAAACACTGTAAAGGTGGGAATACTTACCCTGATACCTAGATATTTATCCATTTCTTCCAGGTTGTGCAATTTGTTGTCATATATTTTTTCATGTTACTTTCTTATAATTGTTTATATTTCTGTGGTGATGATTGTTATTTCTTATCTAACAATAGTGATTTTATTTCTTTGGGTCCTTTCCCTTTTTTTTTTTTTTTTTTGACAAATCTGGCTAGAGGTTTTTCAGTTTTATTATTTATTTTTCAAAGAACCAGTTTCTAATTCATTGATCTGTTCTATTGTTTTTTAGTTTCTGTATCATTTATTTCTGCTTTAATTTTTTTCCCTCTATTGGTTTTTAGGCTTCATTTATGGTTCTTTTTCTAGCTCCTTTAGGTGAAAGAAAAGAAAAAAGGTGTAACATTTTTGTTTGTGCTTCACGAGGTAGACCAGTATTGCTATATTATTCCCTCTTAGGACCACTTTTGCTGCATCCTGAACATTTTGGACTGTTGTGTTTTCATTGTAACTTGTTTCCATATATTTTTAAAAATTTCTTCTTTGATATCCTGGTTGACCCATTAATTACTTCATAGCATGTTGTTTAACCGTCTTGTATTTTTGTGTTTCCTTTTTCTTTTTTCTTGTTATTATCTTCAAATTTCATAGTGTTGTGGTTAGAAAATATGTATGGTATTATTTTAAACTTTTTGTACATGTTGAGGCCTGATTTGTGATACAGTATGTGAACTATTATAGGAATGTCACATGTGTATTTGAAAAGTATGTGTATTTTGCTGCTTTTGGATGAAATGTTCTGAATATGTTTGTTAAGTCATCTGGTCCAGTCTTCCATTCAAAGCCATTGGTTCTTTGTTGATTTCTGCTTTGATGATCTGTTCATTTATGTAATTGGGTATTAAAGTCTCCTACTCTTATTGTATTGTTATCAATGAGTTTCTTTATGTTTGTTATTAATTGACTTACATATTTGGGTTAATCCAAGTTGGGGGCATAAATATTTAAAATTGTTAGATCTTGAATAGACCCCTTCATTATGATATAGTGCCTTTCTTCATTTCATTACAGTCTTTTGTGCAAAGTCTCATTTTTCCGATATAAGTATCGCTACTCTGGATTTCTTTTGACTTCCTTTTGTATGATAAATATTTGTCCATTTCCTCACTTTCAATCTGCAGGTGTCTTTAGGTCTAAAAGTAGTGTCTTATAGGTAGCATATAGATAGATCTTGTTATTTTTATCCATTCTGACATACTATATCTTTTGATAGGAGCCTTTAGTCCATTTGCATTCAGAGTAATTATTGATTGATAAGTATTTAGTGCCATTTTATTACTTGTTTTGTTGTTCCTAGAGATTTTCTCTGTTTCTTTCTAGTATTTTTCCCCATGCCACTTAAAGAATCCCCTTTAATATATCTTGCAGGACTAGTTCACAGGTCATAAGCTTCTTTAGTTTTTGTCTGGAAAACTCTTTATCTCTTCTTCTATTCTGAATGACAGCTTTGCTGGATACAGTGTTCCAGGATGCATATTTTCCCCATTCGGCAGGTTGAATATATTATATTTCGCTCCCTTATGGCTTGCCAAATTTCTGTGGAGAGGTCTGGATCTAGACTTTTGTGTCTCCCCTTTAAGTTTGGGACCTCTTTTCTCTTGCTGCTTTTAGGATTGTTTTTTCCCTTATCACTATATTTAGCTAATTTATCCACAATATGTCTTGGCATTGCCCTACTTTTGTTGATTTAGGTGTGAGTTCTCTTTGCCTTCTGGATCTGGATTTCTGTTTCCTTCCCCAGATTAGGGAAGTTTTCGGTTATTATTTCCTCAAATAAATTTTCTTCCCCCACTTTTATGTCTTCTTATTCTAGGATTCCTATAATACAAATGTCATTACATATGATGGAGTCACTGATTTCCCTAAGTCTATGCTCATGTTCCATAATTTTTCTTTTTCTTCTTTTTTTTTAATCTTCATTATTTTCCATTATTTCCTTTAAAAATTTTTAATGTTTATTTATTTTTGAGAGAGAGAGAGAGTGCAAGTAGGGGAGGGGCAGAGAGAGGGGAGACATCTAAGCAGGCTCCGGGCTCCAAGCTGTCAGCACAGAGCCTGATGCGTGTCTCAAACCCACAGACCATGAGATCAAGACCTGAGTCAAAGTTGGACACTTAACCAACTGAGACACCCAGGGGTCCTTCCATTATTTTCTTTTATATCATTTATTTGTTCCCCTGCTTCTTCTATCCTTGCGTTCATCGCCTCAGGCATTTTTTGAATCTCAGTTGTATTTTTCATATATGACTGATTATTCTTTAATTCTTTTCATTTCTGTGGTAAGGGCTTACCTCAATTCTTTTCTTAAGTCTAGAGAGTATCCTTATGATTATTACTTTAAATTCTCCATCAGGCATGTTACTTATATGGGTTGAATTTAGATATATGGCTGTGACCTTGTCTTATTCTTTAAATTGGGATAAAGTCCTCCATCTTGGCATTCCATTTAATTTTCTGTCTTCTTCTCTGTGTTAGAAAACCTCACTATGCTTCCTGCTCCTGAAGTAATGTCTTTATGAAGAAGAGGTCCTATAATTTCAGGGTCTGGCACTTCAGGAAGTCTTTCTGTTATGTGCTGCATGTGCTCTGCTGCTGTGCTTTGGCTGCTCTATCCTTCAGTCCAGTCATCTGCAGAGGGTCTCCTTGCATGCAGTGGGCACCAGTATGTGTCAAGGTTTAGCTAGGTGTGCTCTAGTCTGCTTTTCAATTGAGACATGATACTACACCCACTAAAACTGAGGCCCTGCAAATCTCACTGGTCAAGAGACGTGGTGTGTGCAGGGGTTTTTGTTGGTCTTCTGGGTAAGGGGCCCATCACAGTGGAACTGAGACAGCCCTGACCGAGAAAGGCAGTACTGCCAGAGAGCAGGGCTTTGGGTCTTGATGTAAGCAGATTAGGCAGCCATTGTTGGCTTTGTGCTGTTTATACTAGGTGGCTCTGTGTTTATACAGAGGGACTGGGGAAGGAAATGGTGTCAGACACCTCCTGTGTCTCTCGATAAGAGTCTCAATGCATGCTAGATTTCAGGGACTCTGACAAGAGTGAATAATCTCCTCCATGTGTGTCCCAGATATTTTTCAGATCATTGTTTCCACACTGCCTGCCTTGAGTCTGTTTGCCTGCCTTCCCTTCAGGAGTAGCACAGAGCCCTCCAGGGCTCTATCTCTGACAAGCCTGCTGACTTTTAAATCTCCAGGTTTTAGGCATCATGGTGTGAGCATGGGCCTGTGCTGTTCTTCTGGGGGAGGGTCTCGCTGTGTAGGGATTGATACAGACTTGACCACAAAGGACAGCCGCACCAGAGCACCGAGGTGTGTACTTGGTGTAAGCAGGTTAGGTGGCCAGTGTTGGGGATGAGCTGCTTTCTGCAGGTGACTGCATTTATGCTGAGGGTCATGGAAGGGAAATGGCATCAGCTGGCTCCTTTGTCCCAGGAGGAGTCTCTATGAACTCTACCTGTCAGGAATGCATTCCATCAAGAGTGAATAATCTCCCCTCTGTGTGCCCCAGGTGTTCTTCAGATTGCTGTTTCCATGTTGCCTGTCAATGGTTTGTTTGCTTGCATTCTATCCAAGAGTAGGGCAGTGTCCTCAGGGCTCTATCTCGGCCAAGCCTACTGACCTTTACAACTCCAGTCTTTAAACCCTGCAGGTTGTAATAACTCACTTAGATCAGCCCCTCATTTTCCCAGTCAGTTGCTCTGGGAAAATGTTCTACTTGTGATTTCCCCTGTGTGCTCTTCTCTCTCCCATCTTTCTCTGCAACCTCAGTTCCCTCCCCTCTGCAGCACTTACCATCCATTTCTCCCTTAAACCAAGTCTTTGAACTTCCTACCTTCTTCGATGTGGCTTCTTCTTTCCCTTTAGTTGTGGAATTTGTTCTGTCAGTCTTCAGGCTGATTTCTGGGTTATTTAGAATGACTTGATAGTTATCTAGTAGTTGTGTTTGAGGGACGAGAGAATCTTAGGTACCTTCTACTATGGTGCCATATCAGTTGCCCCTACCTATAACAACTTTTCATAAGCAACCTAAAGAGTAAATAGTAATATTCCTCATTTACTGTTATCTGAGTTGATGTATAAAGAACTCCATATTTGAGACAAAGTAATATAGTTTCATATAAGTTACAGAAACATAATTTTAAGATTGTTCAGAAACACTAGTTCGAACATATATAAGAGATGTGTTAAATTTAATTTGGAACAATGTAAATATTGTTTTCTAGTAACATGGTCTAATTAAACTTTCATCTATTTATTACTTGTTTTCATTATAATAATGTAAAATGTATCAGCAGGGAATAAATTTCTAGATGGTCTCTTCCATCTAGCTATTAAAAAGAATGAGAATATAATTGACTAAAACTGCTTTGTTACTTTTGTATCTAAGTAGTCAAATATTATTTACCTTTCAGTATCCCATTCAACTCTTGGTGATCTTTTTATATCAGCTGAACCTCTAGTTAACCTGAATAACAAACTAAAATTTGATTAATTTATAGAATTCCATTGAAAGTTATGGGAAAGAGGATTCTTAGTAAATAAAGTACTGATCTGGTAAATTCTGATTAGAGTTGGAAGAATAACTAGAGATGAGGATGGGCCCAGTATACACCTACGTCAGCTCATCAACCAGGTAAGAATGTCTCGCACTTCCCCAAATAATCAAATGCTTAAACTTTAATTGTATTTTAGAATATGATCCAGAGCATTCTACTAAGATCCTTCAGTGTGCCACACCTCCTGCTCCTTAAAAAAAATGAATACAAACATTTATATATTTTTCTATACATGCAGCCGTTCACTACTTACACATTAATACATTCATTCACCTTCTCTCCATCTGTTGGTTTATCCAACTATGTAGCTATAATTCGCCTACCCCAATTTCGTTTATAGAAATATAGAGCCACTTGGGGAAGGGGGAAGAGGAGTTCAGGTGCTCTAAGTAGAACATGATGGTGGGGTGGGATTAGAGGTATAAAGGGATTTATTTTCCTAAGATCATGCTATGAACTTAATTGTATCTCCTCCAAATTTATGTATTGAAGCTCTAACCCCCAAAATGACTACATTTGGAGATACTTCTTTTAGAAAATAATGAAGCTTGAATAGAGTACTGATCTTGTAAGATTGTTGGCCTGATAAGAAGAGGAAGAGAGAGATGTCGCTCTCTTTCTCCTACTCCAGTCCATTCCCTAGTCCTCTTCCCTCCCTCTCTCTACCTTTCTTGACTTCTCCCCTCCCTTTTTCTCTCTACCATGTAAGGACACAGTGACCCATCTGCAAGCTAGGATGAGAGATCTCACCAGAGCCCAACCATACTGGCACTCCAATCAAACTACCAGTTTCCACAACTGTGAGAAAATGATTTCTGTTGTTTAAAGCCCTCAGTCTATTGTACATTGTTATGGAAAGCCAAGCTAATACAGATTGGGACTCAAACGGTAGTTCTTTTGGAATAACAATCTCAAGCTGACTTTTTCTCTGCCTGGAATTGTAGTCTGTGGGGCTAAAGATTTTCTTATTATACCCAATGGTTTCTCCTATTCAGTAGAGGAGACCATGTTATTCACTATTTACTTTATCTATATCTTTTAATTAATCTCCCTCTGCTTTACATCAAAAGATGCTGATGATGAAGAAGGGTAACTAATCTCCTGTATTTTAACTGCTTCCTGAATTAGCTAATATACTTCAAGTTTCATTACACCCACTTTTTGTACATTTTATAAACCAGAGAAAGTAAGTTATGTAATGGAAATTCTAACAGGTATTTAACTACAGAACCATGAACAGTGACACTATAGTTACAGGTAAAGTTGTACAAAACACTTCATTTATGAAGTGTCAAGCAACGAGCTGCATGAATCATATTACTGCTCATGGACTTTACTGGCAATCAGTTATGCTGATAACAAAATTGAATGACTGTAAGCTTTTTAGTTGAGGAGGCCAAATATGACAAGAGACTTTTCTTCAGTAAAAATGAGATATGTACTATCTCTCATCCTTTGTATCTTCTATATGAAAAATTAAAAGGACAGAGTTTAAAATTATGTTTGATTACATAGTTAGCTTTTGGTTTTGATTTGCTGAAAAAGATAAATTAATATACACAGTTTTTTTCATAAGTCTAATATTTTTATCTTTGTATCATTGCTTATAGCGTGTACCAAAATAGTAATAAAATAAAACAAGCATTTCTCTAGAAGAATAGACCATGCCTCTTTGTTCATCACTATATTCTTTAGGTGGAAAAACCTGGATTCAAATTGAGGTTCTCATATTTAAAAACTATGTAAAAACGGCTAAGCTATCAATCATTGTACCTCAGTTTTCCCATTTATAACATGGGGATATTATCCACCTTACAGAGATTCTGTGACAATATGGGTAAAACATACTAGCAAGCATACAGCAGTGACCCAATATTGATTCTGTTGTTATGTTCTGCTAGACAATTTTATTATATACTTTATATCCAGCTGCAAAGTCAATCCGATGTCAAATGAGCTCTGAGATATTTGTCGCCCAACCTTCACGATCTCTGATTCAAATTGAATGTACCAATGCCTGGGAATTAAAGCCTCAGACATTCCCAGTTCTAAGAAGCACTGATAGCCTGGTCATAGTGCTAGAAGTGTTGTCGGCACTCCATGAGAGATCTAAATGAATTTAATTCCATAGCAGCCCTGGCAAAGAATGAGCAGAGAAAATAGGCACAAAAATGACTCTATGTGGGGAATACAATATACTGTAGATATAATGTTTTGATGAAGAGGTCAACTGCCTTGGCTATCCATTATTTTCCTTGCAGAAAACACTACATTTTCTAAAGAATTCCTAGAATCTAAGACATTGATAACATATAAAATTGCTTAACTCAACAGAAGAAAGTTCTTGTCCATTGTGCTTAACTGTGGGCAGTCTGGTCTTGAATCTCTGCTTGAAACTGAAAATTTGTGGTGGTTACATTTTTTTTTCATATTGAAGTATAACTGACACCAATTATACCAATGTACCAAATGCACCAATGTAATTTGGTGTATTAGTTTTAGTTTCAGGCATACGACTTATTGCTTAAACAATTTTATACATTACTCAATGTTCACCACAATAAGCACGATCACTATCTGTCACCATACAATATTATGACATATTATTGACTACATTCCTTATGTTGTACTTTTCATCTCCATGATGCTTTTTTAGTAACTGCAAGTTCGTACTTCTTAATCCCCTCAATACCATAGAAGCAGACAATCTGATTTAAAAATGGTCAGAAGACCTAAATAGACATTTCTTTTTTTCAAAGAAGACATATGTATGACAAACAGTCCCATGGATAGATGTTCAGAATCAATCACCATCAAGAAAATACAAATAACAACAATAATATATCACGCCGGTCAGAAATGGCTAGTATGAAAAAGATAAGAAGTAATAAGTGTTGTCAAGGTGTGCAGAAAGGGAACATTTGCCCACTGTCAATGGGAATGCAATTTTGTTAACGTTTATTTATTTTTGAGAGACATAGAGACGGAGCATGAGCAGGGAAAAGGCAGAGAGAGAGGGAGACACAGAATCTGAAGCAGGATCCAGGCTCTGAGCCATCAGCACAGAACTCTATGCGGGGCTCGAATTCAGACCACGAGATCATGACCTGAGCTGAAGTTGGCCGCTTAACTGACTGAGCCACCCAGGTGCCCCATGGGAATGTGATTTGGTGCAACTACCATGAAAAAGAGTATAAAGACTCCTCAAAAATTAAAAATAGAAATACCATATGATCCAGTAATCCCAATACTGGGTATTTGCCAAAGAAAACAAAAATATGAAAATACTAACTTGAAAAGTTATATGCACTCTTTTGTTTATTGCAGCATTATTTATAGTAGCTAAGATATGGAAGCAACACAAGTGTCTGTTGATAGATGGATGAAGAATACATAGTACATATATACAATGGAATATTAGTTGGTCATAAAAAAGAATGATATCTTGCCATTTGTGACAACATGGATGGATCGAAAGGGTATTATGCTAAGTTAAATACATTATACAGAGAAAGGCAAATCTGAAAAAAAAAATGAACAAAGAACAGACTCTTAAATACAGAGAACAAACTGGTGGTTGCCAGAGAAGATGTGGGTGAGCCAAATAGATGTGATAGTTACTTTCATATGTTAAATTGTTAAAAACCCAGATATTTTGTCAAACATCAAATATCTAGATATTGGGGTGAAGATATATTTTAGATGGCATTAACTTTTAAATCAGTAGACTCCGAGTAAAGCAGAGTATCCTATATAATGTGTGTGGGCTTCATCCAATTAGTTCAAGGCCTTAAGGAAAGAAGATGGAGGTCCCTCAAAAAGCAAGTAATTCTGCCTCCAGATTGCTTGTAACTCTTGCAACATCAACACACCTCCTTGTGTCACCAGTCTTTATGCCTATTCTGCCGAATTTGGACTTTCTAGGTCCCTCAATTACATGAGCCAATTGCTCAAAATAAATCTCTGACTCTCCTCTCACTGTCTCTCCCTCCCTTTCTTCCCTTCTCTTTCTTCCTCTGTCTCTTTCTATAAATAGGTAGAGAAATAGGTAGGTAGAAGGATATAGATATAGATAGATACAGATATGGATAGATTATAATATAGATATAGATACAGATATATATATATATATATATATATATAAAGATACAGACACAGATATAGATATAAATATATCTTATCTACGTATTATTTGAGGGTTTTTTTTTTTGGTTGTTGTTCTGTTCTCTGGAAAGCCCTAGTACAAAGTTTAACAGTTAAATAGAGAAACTTTACTATTGAAGGGCCAAGAAACCCATCCCGGTAATATCTGGTCATTTCTTCATTTCACTTTTGGTGAAAACTAAAGAGAATCTACTAAAAACTTTTTGATTGATACCTACCTTGGTTGTAAATGTTTCATTCACTGACTCCTGGAAGAGAGGAGTCTCCCAATATTGTCCTAAAACTTAGAATAAAAAGTTAATATTTTAATAAAAGTTTATTGAATCAAAATTATCGGCATGCTGACAATATGTAAAATTTTTGAGAAACTTGTAATTCTTAAGTAATATGATATATGAACATAAAAATCTCAAGTAAGGGCATTATGTCATATGAGAATATTTATTTTAATAACCTACATTGAGTTGTCAAAAAATATTTGTTGAAAGAAAAAGAAATGTGCAGTACAACGTGTAAGGTAACAAACTTGTGTCAAGATTTGTCTCCATTTAGCCATTAAAAACTTAATAATAACTAAGTATTCTCAGTCATTCTAATAATATCCTTACGGTAGGCACAAAGAGGATAAAGGATTATCTTTATAAGTTAGAGGATAACCAGGAAATTATATTTCTGGCTTCCAGCCCAGTAGACCTGACCACCTCTCCAGAAAAACCTTATCTCATTCAGAATTGCTCATTCACATTCAGAACTTTTTTAAAAGGAATCTTTATATCCTCAAAAAAAGTAAATTATAATTTATAGCTTTAGTTGAAAATGTGAACTAAAAATCTACAAATGTATTTTAGCAATTCATTTTTTCTAATTAAAACTATTAATTCATCTTTCCTAATATAAATATTTGAGACCTTGTTATTCAATTATTTTACTCATGTTGGAACTTATCATGCATCAGACCTGGAATGTCATTAATTTTAATCCTTTTACAGAGATTTGTTTGCAGTATGTAAAAATTGATGGCCATAGCACAGATCAGTTGAGGAGGAATTATAAAAAAAAAAAATCAAAGAAGAGGTATGTAGAGGCCAATGACAGGCCTTCTCAAAATGCACCACTTTAGAATATTGAATAATTTAAATAAAAATTACATAAAATATAGCCAATGCAAAAAGAACACTCTGACTTCCCCATTTTGTCTCCAGAAAGCAAGAAATAAATCTCCCATTGTAAAAGGTATTCTTTTTGTACCAGAAAGTAAAGAGATATTCTTATCGCCAGATATGGGAAATATACAATGGAGAAGGTCGTATAAACAAATCTAATTACTTTTTACTAATTTACTACCCCAGTCCAAATTCTGTTTAGAGTTCCTTAGTAATTGAAATTCCCACAGGTAAGTTTTCATTGTCCTGTCAATTCCTCACAGATCTGTTGTCTCTTTGTCCAAGTAGTATAAAAACTACCTGCCTAGGTCATTTGTGTGGATCACAATTTCATTATTGGGCCTCTGTGCACATATATTTAAACCTTGTTGTTGTTGTTTGTTTTGTTTTGTTTTGTTTTGTTTTGTTTTGCTTTTGTCCCATTAATTTGCTTCATGTCAATTTAACTCTTAAAGCCAGAAGATTTTGAAGGGTAGAAAAAAAAAATTCCCTACCTACAGGTATTTCTCATTACCCATGATATCTTAAGTGTTGTATTACAAAAACACATGATATCATTAAATTTTTTTTTCCAAATTTGTCTTTATGGAACATATTCAGAGGAACGGAGAGAGAATAAACCCAAGTTTATATAAATCTCGACTATCATGAAAACAATTTTACTAACCTGAAACTACTGTCGTGTACTTTTGACATTAAAGTTTCACTGCCATTTTCCAATAGGAACAGCCTGAGGGGGGAAAAAAACAGCCTGAAAACATTCCATCTTTTTTAAGCTATATGCTAATGAGCATTGATTAAAAAGTAGCTAAAAGAAGAAAAGTCACTAATGTATTTTATACAGTGACTGATCAGATATTGATATATAATATTTCATTTTCTTTAGGACATTAAGAGATGTTGTATATCTGAAAACAACAGCTTGCATGATAGCACATCTATCATAAAGCACTATTGCTTTATTTTACAGTGCCTTACAGACACTTTGCAAATAATCTTTTACATAAACCTATTAGCATAAAACAAAATAAAATACAAAAGGAGCTATATAGTGAGAAAAAAAATCTCTCATTTGTCACATGAAGGTTATTTTTGGAAGCAACCAGAAAAGAATATAATACTTTTTTAGAATTTAAGAACTTGTTAGAAAATTGGGGAATTATTGCTGATTTCCTCAACTTGTGTCACATATGGTATAGGAATTCCCCAAACAGGATAGTCAGTGAGTAGTTTAGAAAATTCATCTCGGGGCGCCTGGGTGGCTCAGTCGGTTAAGCGGCCGGCTTCAGCTTAGGTCATGATCTCGTGGTCTGCGAGTTCGAGCCCCGCATCGGGCTCTGTGCTGAGAGCTTAGAGCCTGGAGCCTGCTTCGGATTCTGTGTCTCCCTCTCTCTCTGCCCTTCTCCTGCTCATGCTCTGTCTCTATGTCTCAAAAATAAATAAACGTTAAAAAAAAAAATTAAAAAAAAAAAAAAGAAAATTCATCTCAATTCTTTTTAGTAAGCCTTAATTCTCTCTTACTAATTTTTGTATGTAAAAATGTAACAGTACATCAGCAAATTTCCATTAGTTAATTCAAGACAGACCAATAATAAAGCGTTTTTTTCATTTTACTCTAAATTTGACATTTTCCTACCGATAGTTCAATTCTTAAAAATTTTATTAGCCATGAAACTATCATATCTCAGACATGCCAGAAAACTTAAACTTTAAGATACTAGCATTTATTCTAAAGTAAAATTTTAATACCAACGATAACGAGTAACAGGCCTAAAGAATCTTGATACTACCACAGGAGATAGTGAACTCTGCATTTCATTTGATTACAAAAACAGTTTTTTAAATAGTTTAAAAACAAATCTTAAAACATAAGCACGACCAAGCTGTTATGACAGTTGAGTCCACGTGGAGGTTTTTTTAACCATGTGAACCTTCTCCACTCGGCATACTCCAGAAAACCCTTAAAAGAGAAAGCACACACGCACATACACACAAGCACAAGGATGATGGATGGAGAAGGATGGAGCAGAGGAGAGAAGGTGAGAAGTGGAGAGGAGCAGGGAAGGAGAGAAATGGAGATAGTGATAAGAAAGTAAGTGATAAGAAAAAGTAAGGCAAGTCAGAAAAAAGACCACTGAAGCACCTGCTTTTCAATGACTGGAGATGTATTTTTTGCCTCCAAGTAGCCCATGGAGCAGTTGTGGCTGCTGTCTTTGAGCGCCTAAGGTGGCCGAGCAGAGTAACTTCTGGGTTTAGCCATCAGACAAAACACGTCATCAAAGGTAGCCCTCCCGCCTTCCTCCCCTTGGCTTATGATGCCTATGCACGTGACATCGAACAAGCACATACTGCATCACAATCAGGCACGCTGGGTATCTATAGGCAATGTTCCTGACTCACCATAACCCAAGGTCTATAGTCTCAGTTTCCCATGGCTGAGCTCCGGCTTCGACTGTGACTGAGGCCAAGCAGAGCATTCTTGTCCTCAATTCCTCATTTGATCGACTATCTCCCATTGAGAGAGATCCAGTGTTGGTGATTGATGGAGATCTCACTCAAGATTTCACTCAAGATCTAACTCAAGATGAATGCTTCAGTTTCCCACTGTGAAATGTTTACACTCTATGTCGGAGACCTGCACCCCGAAGTTAACGAGGCAATGCTGTACGAGAAATTCCGTAGGGCCGGGCCTATCCTTTCCATTCGGGTGTGCCGTGATGTGGTAACGCGTAGCTCCTTGGGCTATGCATATGTAAACTTCTTGGTGCGGGCGGATACTGAATGGGCTCTGAACACTATGAACTTTGATGTTATGAATGGCAACCCACTACGTATCATGTGGTCCCAGCATGACCCATCACTTTGTAAGAGTGGAGTGGGTAATATATTCATTAAAAATCTTGCCAAGTCTATTGATAGTAAGTCCCTTTATGATGTATGCTCTGTCTTTGGAAACATTCTTTCTTGTAAAGTAGTAACCGATGAAAATGGATCAAGGGGTTTTGGATTTGTGCATTTTGAGAAATTAGAAGCGGCTGAAAGGGCGATTGCAAAGATGAATGGTATTATGTTGAAAGGTAGGCGAGTTTTCGTTGGGCAGTTTAAACCTCGCAAAGAAAGGGAAGCAGAGCTCAGAGCTAAAGCAAATATATTTACCAATATTTATATCAAAAATTTTGGAGATGATGTAGATGATGAATCCCTTAAAGAAGTTTTTGGTGAGTTTGGTTCTGTATCAAGTGTGAGAGTTATGATTGATGAAAGTGGAAAATCCAAAGGCTTTGGGTTTGTGAGTTTTGAGAATTGTGAAGATGCCAAGAAAGCCATTGAAATAATGAATGGAAAAGTCCTTAATGGAAATCAAATTTATGTTGGTAGAGCCCAGAAAAAACTGGAGAGACAATCTGAACTAAAACATAAATTTGAACAAATGAAACAGGATAAACTCACCAAGTGCAAGGGTGCTAACCTTTATGTGAAAAATCTTGAAGATGAAATTGATGATAAACGGCTGAGAAGAGAATTATCCTGCTATGGGACAATCTCTAGTGCCAGGGTCATGATGGAGGCAGGCCACAGCAAAGGCTTTGGTTTTGTTTGCTATACAACTCCTGAGGAAGCTAATAAAGCTGTCATGGAAATGAATGGAAAAATCGTGATCACAGAACCACTGTATGTGGCTATTGCACAAAGTAAGAATGAGCACCGAGCTTTCCTCACCAAGAACTATATGGAGGGAATCTCAGCTGTGAGAGATGAAGATAATCTTGTAATCAACTATCGCAATGCAACACCATCTAATAACTTCATGCCAATTCTTCCTCAATCTCAGTGTGGCAGTGCACATCTTTGCAAGCCTGTGGTCAGGGCCAAATATCATCCACCTCAGAATACACATTATGCTATCCACTCAGCAGTACCACATAAGCCATCAAACAACACCTTCACACCACCACAAGTACCAGGGGTCATATCAACCAATCAAATCACAAATATGACAACCTCAACCATGACCGTTTACCCTCAAACTTCTACCTTGGGATCACATGCAAACCAAAGATTCAAAAAAGTTCAGGTGTTGCAGGTGTCTGCAGGCCTCTTAAATTTAAAGTAGGAAGGCCAGCATCCATCCAGAAACCTATCCCTGTTTGTCATGATATGTCCAATGTATCTGTGCAGGCATCAACTACTACTCAGAAGAATATTTTGGGTGAAAAGCTGGTTCCTCTGGTTCAATCCATTCACCCAACTCTGGCTGGAAAAATCCCTCAAATACTGCTGGAGATGGATGATGCTGAAATTCTTTTTCTGCTCAAATATCCTGAGTTTCTCCATGCCAAGGTTAATGAAGTAATCTTTATTCTGCAGTCCAACCAAGCTCAAGATAATGCCCTGAAAACTACTGACAGCACTCCCAGTATCCGACTTACGTAAAATGAAATTCCTGCTTGGAAAAATGAAAGTTCCAAACAATGAAAAACATAAACATTGGAGAAAATTATGAGAAAATATTTTAAGAAAAATAAATGTATACTTTTCCAAGCAAATGTTGTTTCATTACTGGTATTTGATTAATCAAGGTTTAAAAGGAAATACAGACTATAAGAATGGGAAAACAAAAAAAGAAGAAAAAATTAAAATTCAGTATTTTTGGGGCGCCTGGGTGGCTCAGTCGGTTAAGCGGCCGACTTCGGCTCGGGTCATGATCTCGTGGTTTGTGAGTTCAAGCCCCGCGTCGGGCTCTGTGCTGATGGCTCAGAGCCTGGAGCCTGCTTCGGATTCTGTGTGTCCCTCTCTCACTGACCCTCCCCCACTCATGCTTTGTCTCTCCTGCTCTCAAAAATAAATAAAAAACATTTTAAAAAATTCAGTATTTTCAATACATGTAGAAGGACTATTGGCAAAATTACACAAAAAACAATAAATTGGTTTTTAGTTTTAATATTTTTCTTATCTATAAACAGTGCAAAACGACACCAGTATTTTACATTCTAGAATGTGGTATTTGGATTTGTCATTTAGTAATTCTAAAAGGTAATGTAATTTAGGTTTTAAAATTCTTTTGTGAAAGATGAACAGAAGATAAAAATATGAAAGATTCCAATAGCTACAAATACCAGATTAGTTCATGAATTAGCTTCACTAAATATTACAATATAAAATGGAAAATTCTAAACAGAAATACAGTGTATATAAATATATTGCATTGACCTAAAATAAGGCAAAATTTTTACAAAACAGAGTAAGGGGATATGAAGAGACAATCATGTGTGAACGAATGCTTTTTAAGAAAGCAAAATTTCCTCCTTTCTTATTATGCTTAATCCAAGCTGTCGACCAAAGAGAAATAGATCAGAAAAAAATAATGCCATTTCTAAAGATATATATATTTAAGTTTAATACATAATTTCTGTTAACAAAGAACAGTTTTTGATTTCATACAAACAATTTGTAGTGAAAATTCTTGTTTTGTATGAAAGATAAGGTTTTAGGAATTTTCATAAAGAAGCTGTTTAGCTAAAAATATTTTAATAAATGAAATATTTGATAACTCAGATCTATAATCTAATAAAATGACAAAGCTAGTGAATGACATTCAAAAAGTGCCACTCTTAACAAATAGATCTAATGATCTACTAGGGGAGTTGTGTTTTGAACTATATTTACTTGTTTTACTACATTCAAAATCTCGGTTACTAGGATGTCATACATGCTAACTTAAATAGTACAGCTTAGACTAGAAGAACCGACAGGTAAACTCATATAAATGGGAAGAAGTAAATATTTACCTCACAAATGCAAGGAGAAAATAGTAAATTCAATTAAAATAAATATATAGTTTTGAGGTGCCTCGGTGACTTGTTTGGTTAAGCGTCCGACTATTGATTTTAGCTCAGGTCATGACCTCATAGTTTGTGAGTTTGAGTCCCGCTTCAGGCCCTGTAGTGCAGAGCCTGCTTAGGATTCTATCTCCTTCTCTCTCTGCCCTGTCCCTGCATAAAATATATGTAGATTATTCCAGTATCTTAGCTGTCTCTGTATAAATATATAATTCACATTACTTAATTGGGTATCATGACACAATTCTTCAATACTCTGTAAGGGCTGCTCCTTCAAGAATAACTCCAGCATAAAACCCATTCCAAACAATGGCAAATATGAATTGATTGCAAGTCTTTTAGTTCCTTTGTTCAGGGCTTTCTACCATATACTAAGAACGGGTGTCTTACAGAAGACTGTGTTTACCTCAAAAACAGATTGCCCTCCGTGGCAATCTGAGAAGCAAGGATTTGACCTCTGACCTACGGAGACAATAATTGTTCAAACAGAACAGGGCAAAGTGATGGGTAGATGACAAGCTGTCCAACTGGTAAAAAAAAAAAAATGCATTGGATCCACAAATAATAAATAATTGCTATGGGGGTGGGGAGAAAAACACACTTTTATTGTTGTAGCTTACCTGAATGAAGCTAGTGTTGAGGGCTAGCCTAATGATATCCACTCCTTTCAGCTGGGCCAATAATCTGGCAGATTTCATTGCAGTAATTTAGGCCAATGGATTGAAGATTAAAAACAAATGTTTTCTTTCAAGAAAAACCTTCTTATTTTGGCGGGTATTTTGGGTAAAATGTATTAACTTCAGACATGCATCAGAGACTCAGTTCTGATGGGACTGTATGCCAAATGACAGCAGTAATGGCAGAGATATAGTCTTGGGCAGGGAAATTATATTTGTAAAGGAGCGAAGGAGCAATGGGAAAGAGTAAGTAGAAGCAACAATCATAGGTATTAATGGTTTCATAGGCATGTCAGGTGAAAAAAAAAACAACAAAAAACAAAAACACAATGCCAAAGGTTTTAGAATTGAGGAGAATAGAAGGGGCAAGACAGAGTAGAAATAACGGAACAAGAATAGGAGGTATCTCTATTATCAGCACTTGGATATAATTCTAGAGATGCACAAATTCAAGGTTAAGATTGAGGCAGGGTTTTTGTTCCATTGTTTGGAGCAGAAGCTGCCCATTTTCTGACATCATCTTCTTGTTCCAATATTTATGAGAAAGCTGTATCCTTTATGCCATCATGTACTTCACAAAAGTTTTGAGAAACCTCAGTTTAGAGTTTCTGGTTAAATAGAATTCAAATTGATAAGAGGTGAATATTTCTTTAGCTTTGACACAAGGAACCAGAGGTATAACCCTTGTAGCTTTGCTACACTGTTAGTGATAAGGGGGACCTGGTAGAGATCTTTCCAGTGGGGCTCCAGAGCAGTTTTTTGTTGGTGTCAACTCCAGTAGACTATGTCTCCTGGTTGTAAGTCCAGAAGGTGGGGTGGCTTCTTTAGAAAGACAGTTTGACCCTGTTGATGACAAGTCTGAGTATACTGCATTAGTCCTTTACATTATTATCCCATATTTTCCTACAACAATGTAGAGTTTAAAATAGGGGTGTAGTTCCTAATCTCTTTGGTCTTCCTGTGACAAACGCATAGTCATAATCTGTGTTTGCTATTAGGGTCAAAGGGACTAATTTAGGAGAAGGTAGTTTTATGTCTTCATAAAAGTTAGCAAATTTTGATTTTACAGAATTGAGCATAGTAGGAACAGTATAATTTTTGACCAGCAGCCAACACATTACGAATTTCCTTAATTAGGATTCTGGTAAAATGAGTAGCTCATACTGAAAGTTAAGTAGAAAAAATACAATGTAATAGTTTTTTCAGTCACAATAAAAATGGTTTCCTTTCAACGTTTGGAAAGCCTTTCAGTATATGAAAGGCTTACAATAATAATCACATTTTCAAGGACTTTGTGATGCAGGGTGTTGTATGAAGTCTATTTGTGAATGTTCAAATTCTCCCTTGTGCTTTCTATCTATGTACCACTTTTACAATACTTCCAGAGTTAGAAGTCTGATACATAAGACATACACTAGAAATCCTTATCTGCTTTAAAATTAAATTTTCCCCTTTAATACTGTTTTTTTTTTTTACATTTTCTTTACTGAGATGGGTTGTAGTGTGCACATTTTTTCCCAAGATTCATTTCAGAGTGTCTAGAAAGAACAGTCATCTTGCTAACTCTATAATCCATTGGATTAGAGGGCACACCCAGATTTCTCCAATTATCTTTTTTTTTTTTTTTTACTATCTGATATTGTGATTTCAGTTTTCTCATAAACTTCATGAAATTATCTGGACAAACCAGATCAACTTTAATTTGGTGACTTAATTAAACCTGGGTAAGAGTAACTTGGTTAACATACTGGTCCACTGAGATATTTTCTTTTCTTTTGTGAGTTTATTTTCTAGTATGAGTTTCAAGTTAATTACAACCAATTTTTTTAGGGAGAAGCAAGGCATTTAGTAAAACTCAGTTTTGCTCACTGTGCTTGACAGAAGCACCATCAGCAAAGTTACAGCATAAGCAACCATGTTACTTCCATAACATCTAGAAACACATCAAAAACATATTCTATATAAATATGTTAGCCGTTTCATTCTTTTTTTAAAAAATTTTAAACTCATTCTTTGTTAACTGAAAACTATTCAAGCTAGCTTATCTAGTTGTGCTATTTTTTTTTCAGAAAAGGGATTAGATTCAATAAATTATTGGTGCCAGTATATCCAGCTTAAAAATATTCTGTTCATTCCTAAAATGAGACTGACCTACAAATAATTCTAAGTCTGGATCTAACAGAGAAGTTCAGAGTGTGGCAGGGAACATTGTTAAGTTAATGTTAAACAATTCCTTTCTCTGGGAGAGGGGAAAAGGATAGGTAGCTGGATTAAGGGTATGACAACTGTAAATGTATTATGATTCGCATTGGCCCTTAATGGATCCGCTGTTCCCTTCCATTAAAAGGTATCAGATATCAAAATACTCCACACAGGAACCACTGATTGCAAGTAATTAAAATATGTATTACTCTTTTAGGAATTGGCAAAGGAAGGGAAATCTCTGGAAGAGAGTGCCAACCAGTCAGAGGGCCTTCTAATATCCAGAAGGAGAGAGAGAAAGAGTGTGATAGGGATATTTATAGGACAAGCCCATGACTCGTATTTTGTTGAATGATGTTAGGGGTAGACTAATTTCAGATCACTCACCCCTTTGGGGGTGATGAAAAATCAAAGGGATAAGCCCCTCTAATGTTTTCTTTCCTAGGGCAATAAAAAGAGGCTGTGTGGGATGTATATTGACTCATTAAAGTTTTATATTTTTCCCATATTTGTAGATGAGATAGTCCAGAGGACATTAGGCATTAAGGAAAGTAAATCAGAAAATTTAGATAATTCTAGAGTAAAAGAGAGTTAGAGATACAAGAGTTCAGAGTACTGAAATGGAACCATATAGTAGGGTATATTTAACTATCAGAGTCTGGGACATCAAGAAAAAGAGTCCTTTGTGCACCTAAAAGTAAGTACTCACTGAGCCCAAAATTTTAATAAATTTTAACAAATTAGTGGAGGTGGAAAGACTGAAGAAAATAGCCATTTTGAAAAATTAATATTCCCAAAGAGATAGGCAAAGTAGGAATGGAGAGGGATGAGAAAGAAAAAAATGCGGTTGGTAAGTCCCAACACCAAGACTTTTTATTGGTGAGGAAGGGTGGTGGGAAATTAGGAGAGATTATTGGTGGAGGGTGTCGCCGTAATTTTTACTAAAAACAAGAGTAAATAGCCATTTACTAACATCGTTATTTTTCCTTGTTGATCCAACGACAGTTGGGACGCTGGAGTAGGTCTTCCTCAAAGAGGAATTATTTTGTTTCTGATTGAGCAACCTGATGAGTGGCCTGTTTCCTGATCAGAGAAAGACCACTGTGGATCCAGTAGCCTTTTTACTTGAAATATCTTCAAGTATCAATCCTTACCTGTATTGTGTCTAACAAGCTATTTTAAATAACAGTGCTATGATTTTTCAGTGTGTGGTTTTCTTGATGTTTATTATGCTATCCTCAAAATGCTCGGCTATATGGTCTGCCAGCTTATATTATGCTTCAAAACAGCAGATATTTGAGGCTAAACGCCATTAGCAAAAAGGTGAAGGTTGCCTGTGGCAGTGTTCATGTGAATGCCAAACCCTGAGTATTTCCTAAAAGGGGTTTCTAGTTGATGCCTAAAATTAAGAGACAGATTAATTTGTTGACAGAGTTGGATTATTTTCCAGTCAATTTGAGAGGAAATTTTTCAGGAATTGTCTTTAAAACTTTTTAATGTTTATTTACTTTTGAGAGAGATAGAGACAGAGTGCTAGCAGATAAGGGGCAGAGAGAGAGGGAGACACAGAATCCAAAGCAGGCTCCAGGCTCTGAGCTGTCAGCACAGAGCCTGACGCAAGGTTTGAACCCATGAACCGTGATATCATGACCTGAGTGGAAATCAGACGTTCAACCGATTGAGCCACCCAGGCACTCCAGGAATTGTCTCTTAAAGACTTTCTCCTATCCCTAATATTTTCAGAGATTTGAAGGGAAGAGGATGAACATTCTACTCTAAAGGTAAAAAGGAGCTGGAAAAGGGAAGAAGGAGAAGAAAAAGAATGGAGGCTGGGGAGCAAAATAGGAGGGAGACTCGCTGAGATTGACACTAGAAGGGGCAGAAACAGAGTTAGAAAAAAAAGCAGGTCTTCAGGGAAAGAGAGAGCTGAAATTGTTTTAAGAGAGGCCTCAATAGATGGGAATCTCTTGAGTTGTTGGTTTTTTCTCAGCTTCTTCGTACCAGTTAAAAGAATGTCTCCCACTGTAAGTTGACTATCCTATTTCCTTTTTGTTTTAAGGCATTATGAAAGGAGCCACTAATTTCAAGTTCATCTCCTCCAAGGTCACTACTTAGCCCATGATAAAAGATAGCAGATAGAAGAAAGGCCAGGAAGGCTTTTTCTATCTTGGGACAATTATGTAATTGTCCACTTGGCCAGATATTCCAGAAAGATTAAAGGAGAACAGAGGTAGTAATTGTAGTCAGATAGTAGGTTAACCCTTTCAAATATTCAGAGCCACAACCTCTGTGTTGCAGGAAAAATTGAAACACATGACTGGGAGGAGGCCTTAACACCCAACTCAGCCTGCAGTTCCAGAAAAGGGAGGAAGACTGAGTTCCTTGGTGCACTCTGTCCTACTATGAACCTTCAGTAGGAGAAGTGTTCATTCAGACTGAATCTGCATCACAAAATAAAATTGTCAAGGAAAAAATAGTCAAAATGAGTCAAATAGATGTTAAAGACTTTATTTAGGTGATGGACATCAGAAAGCTACTTAAGACCTGGTGACTCAGAACCAAAGAAGAATTGGAGTTTTTATAGGGTGAGAAGAAAGAGGTATGTGACTCAATTTGTTCACTATCACTGTGTAACTACCACAAAGTTAGATTTATCAACTTAAGATAACACATATTTATCATCTCATAGATTCTGTGTGTCAGGATTCCCAATATGGCTTAGTTGGGTTCTTCCACTCAGGGTCTCACAAAACTGCAATCAAGGAGTCAGCCAATCTACATTCTTTTCTGGAGCTTGAGATCCTCCAGCTCACATGGTTGTTGGCAGAATTCAGTTCCTTTCAATTGCAGAACTGAGGCTTATATCTCCTAGAGGATGGCCTGAGGTCCTGGCCATATATACCTTCCCGTAGGCTCTTCATATTATATCAGCTTTCTTGTTCAAGGCCAGCCAGAATATCTGTTGCTCCATTCTGTGAAAATGAAGGCTTCTATAATCTAATATAATATAATCAAAGAAGAAACATACCATAATCTTTTGCCATATTCTTATTTCTTAGAAGCAAGTCAAGTATTCTGCCTGCAATCAAGCAGGGAAGATTATATAAGGAAGTCAATCACTGGGATTCACCTTAGGATATGCCTGCCACAGTGACTGTGGTGTTGTCCAAGGTTTTAGTTTGTCGTTGTTGTTGTTGTTGTTGTTTTTTATCTGTAACTGCTTCAAAACTTGCAGTTGAATAATTGGAGACGAAATATTTAGTTTTTCATGTTGCCTCCTAGGAATTGTTGGTACAATCTCATTTTTTTCAGCTGTTAGAACAATCTATAGAAAGCTATCTTTAGGAGATGTGAAGGCTATCTGTTAACTTTCTAGTGAAAATTGAAGTTCAGAGGAAGGTGAGATAGTGAAAAAAATAGTAGTAGAAGAGAATAGAGGAAAAAAAAAGAAGACAAAGTAAATAAATATTTAAGTAAGTAACTTTAAGTAATATTTAAGTAAGTAAATATTTTCACTCACATGTTCATTGCAGTATCGTTCATTATTCTAAGAAGTGGAAACAACATAAATGCCCATCAACAAATGAATGGATAAAGAAAATGTGATATAAACATACAAAGAACTATAATTCAACCTTAAAAAAGCAGGAAATCCTGCTATATGTGACAACATAGATGAACATTGAGGACATTATGCTAAGTGAAATAAACCAGGTACAGAAGTATAAATACTACTTAAGTCTACTTCTTTGAGGTATCTAAAATAGTCCAGTTCAAAGAAGCAGAGTGTAGAATGGTGGTTGCTAGGCCGTTTCTGTGCCTTTTTGATATGCTCATGTTTTAAGCATTTCTTACTCTCTAGAACCACAAGATTCATCTTGTATTTTCCTCTTCTAGCTCTAGAGTCAGCAATTTCTCTAACACCTCATTCCTTTTATTGGGGAATGATAAACTTAAGCAAAAATATGAGTGCTGGTGTGAGCATTGTTGGTGGGATGTTATTGCTTCTATGCTCCTCCAGTGAAAACAACTAGGAAATAACACACATCTATACTAACACAAGAACTCACATACATATGTATTTATATATCTATCTATCCATATCTAACAGTCTATCTACTATCTATCTATCTATCTATCTATCTATCCACCTAGCTAGCTATCGTCTATCTATCTAAATATCATCTATCTATTGTTTGATCAATCTATACCTATTAGCATGTACTTATATCTAAATATCTAACTGTGATGTTGTGATTTATAGTAAGAAATATAAGTCAGTCAGAGAAAGACAGATATCATATGTTCTCACTCATATGAGGAATTCGAGAAACTTAACAGAAGACCATGAGGGAAGGGAGGGAAAAAAATATTTACAAACTGAAAGCGAGTCAAACCACAAGAGACTCTTAAATACAGAGAACAAATTGAGGGTTGATGGGGGAATGCGGGGAGGGGAAAATGGGTGATGATCATTGAGGAGGGCACTTGTTGGGATGAGCACTGGGTGTTGTATGTATGTGATGAATAATGGGAATCTACTCCCAAAACCGAGAGCACACTGTATACTCTGTATGTGAGCTAACTTGAGAATAAATTATATTTAAAAAATACATGAAATGAAAATGAAATGAAATGAAGAAATGAAAAACTTGCAAAACTTTTAAAATTTTAAACTTTGAATATGTGCAGTTTATTGCATGCTAATTATCTCAATAAACTGCTTTTAGAAAAGAAAAAAATCTATATATATTTATATATAAATATACAAATATATACAAATATACAAATACATATGATATATAATATAAATATATAAATATAAATGTAAAATATATAAAATATAAATATAAATATATAAATATGTATACAATTTATATATATACATGTGTGTGTGTGTGTATATATATGTGTGTGTATATATATATATATATATATATATATATATATATATTTTTTTTTTTTTTTTTAATCTTTGTTGCCTTTTCTGGCACGGAGTACTCCAAACACTTAGAATTTCCTAAGTGGGGGCACCTAGGTGGCTCAGTCGGTTAAGCGCCAAACTTCAGCCCAGGTCAAGATCTCACGGCTTGGGGATTCAGGCCCCGTGTTGGGCTCTGTGCTGGCAACTCAAAGCCTGGAGCTTGCTTCTCTTCCGTGTCTCCCTCTCTCTCTGCCCCTCCCCTGTTCGCCCTCTCTCTCTCTTTCTCAAAAATAAACATTAAACAAACAAACAAAAAAAGAATTTCCTAAGTGACAAGAACAACAAAGGTAGTGTTTGTTATGTTAATGAGGTCACTTTTGGGCAACAAAAGCTGGAAGTTGGTTGCCAGAATTGATCATGTGATTAGAAGGTTGGAACTTTCAGTCCTACCCCCTGACTTTTGGAGAGGAGAGAGGAGTTAGAGATTGAGTTTAATCACCAATGGCCAATGAATGAATCAATCATGCCTTTGTAATAAAGCCTTCATAAAAAACAAAAGAAGGGTTACTGAGAGCTTCTATGTTGGTAAACAAATTATAGACATAAGGAGGATGACACACCTGGAGAGTACATGGAAGCTCCATACTCCATTGCATTTACTTTGCCCTATGCATCTCTTGCATCTGGCTGTTTCTGAGTTACTGTCTTTCTTATAAGAAACTCATGAGCTAATAAGTAAAATATTTCTCTGAGTTCTGTGAGCCATTCTAACATATTAATCAAACACAAAGAGTGTGTCTTGGAAACTTATAATCTGTAGCCAGTCAGTTAGATGCATGGGTATGTAAAAGATGGGAATTTTTTTCTCTAATCCTCTTGTTTCCTTTGGCTGATCTAATAATTAAATTGTCCCAAGACAGATTAACAGGAGAATAAAATTAATTTAATTTTATACATACAAGGGTCACAAAGATATGAGGTCCCAGAAGTGAGTAAAGCAGGCTGTTGTCCTCTTGGAATGACTTTGAAAGTTTTCTTTCATTTTCAATTTTTTGGAATAGTTTAAGAATATGTATACATTTTTTCTTTAAATTTTTAATAGAATTCGCCTGTAAAGCCATTTGTTCCTAGACCTTTACTTGTTGGGGGATTTGATTACTGATTTCCTTTCTTAGCTGGTTACCAGCCTGTTCAAATTTTCTGGTTTTGTTTGTTTGTTTGTTTGTTTGTTTTTGTTTTTCCTGTTTCAGTTGTAGTAGTTTATATGTTGGAGGAATTCATATTTTTTAGGCTGCTTAATTTGTAGGCATGTAAGTTTTCATTATATCTCTTATGATTTTTTTCCTGTTGTGCTGATTGTTATTTCTCCTCTCATATTTGTGATTTGATTTATTTGAATCTATTCTACTTTTTTCTTCATAAGTCTGGCTAGAAGCTTATCAATTCTATTGAATGTTTCCAAAAACCAGATCCTGGTTTCATTGATCTGTTCTAATGTATTTTTTAGTTTCTGTATCATTTATTTCTGCTCAATTTTTTTTACTTCCTTCAATCTGCAAGTTTTAGGTTTTGTTTCTTATTCTTTATCTATGTCCTTTAGGTTTAAGATTAATTTCTTTATTTGAGATTTTTCTTATTCCTTGATGTAAGTTTGTATGACTCTCAACTTCCCTCTTAGAACAGCCTTTGCTGCATTCCAAAGGTTTTGCATCATTTTTTTTCATTTTTACTTGTCTCCATGAGTTTTTTTTTTCCTTCCTTGATTTCCTGATTGACCCATTCATTGTTAAGTATCATGTTATATAACCTCCATGTATTTGTGGTCTTTCCAGATTTTTTTTTCTTGTGATTGACTTTTGGTTTCATAGCATTTCTTCAGAAAACATTCATTGTATGACTTATATGTTCTTGAATTTGTTTAGGCTTGTTTTCTGGCCTTATAGGTCATCTGTTCTGGAGAATTTCCATATATACATGAAGGGAATGTGTATTCTGCTGTTTTAGAATGAAATGTTCTGAATATATCTGTTAAATCCATCTAGTCTAAAGAACAAACTGAGGAGTGAGGGAGGTGTTGGAGGGGAGAGAGTGGGTGACAAGCACAGAGGAGGGCAATTGTTGGGATGAGTGCCGGGGTTCGTCCTGAGAGGAGGCCAGCTCCTTCTGTCAGGACACCTGGCTGATCCAGGGTTTCACCTGCGTGAAGGTTGGTCAGGGCACGAGAGAAGATGCGGAGTCAATCTCTTATCTGGATTGCTCAAAGTTTATTTTTTCTTTAGGGTTTTTATGCATTTTATCTAAACACAGCAAATATTCATCTTGTAAAGATTGGCAGGATGAAATCATTCTAATTTCTCAAGGTTCTTAGTAAAATAAAGAATACTTGTTTCTTCACGTTTCTAGTAAAAAAAGAAACTGATTAAAACAACCTTCACATTACATGAAACTTTAAAGAACGCTTGTTTCTCAAGGTTACATAGAATGTTTAAACAATTAGTATATGAGGGTAAAAAACAGCTCACCTGCAGTCAAAGCATAACTAATGGATACATTCTGGTGAATATCATGGGTTGAAAGGATAAGAACAAGGTATACAGATATCAATTAAAGGCTCTGGCTACAGTCGAAGGATTGTGTGAAAAACATGTTTTTTTCTAAAGTTACTCCCTAAGATTATTTTTGTCTACTGACTATTAATAATGTCTTAACTCAAAAACTACAGCAATCACCACATTCCTGAGAGTCAGACTGCACTCTTAGGTTTAATAGAACATTCAGAAATTTAGTTTATTCTTGAATTATTTCTATATTACCTGAGGCAAACTAAAGCCTCCTAAATGATTTTCTTATTATTTTCATGATGATCAACATTATATCTCTCTATATTCTAAACCTATTAAGAGGAATAAAATCAGCACCATTAATTGGCTAGCAGAGGGGTGCCATAAGACCCTCTTTTACTTCACCCTGCAGTTGCTGCTATCAGGGACTTTTCTTCAATATTATCATCACCCTGAGTGCAGGGATTCTTACAGACCCAATGTACTTATCGTAGACCTGGCACGAATTTACCTCCTGAAGACCCTTTTGCGACTGTGCCTGTCTTAGGTTGTCCCTCCTCTGAGGAATCTTACCTATCACTGGCTAACCAGCCATCCTCTTAGGGCCAAACAAAGTGAGGAGATCAAAAGCCATAACTTTTATGGCCTCAGGCCTAATACTTGCCTTAGGACACCTCCGCCTGCTGGCAGAGCTCCAGGCTCTGGGCTGCCTGGGCCTTGGGCCTTGCTTCTTCACCCTGGGCATTGCTACCAGGGTCATGGCCTTTTGGTCCCCGGCATATGAGCACTGGGTGTTATATGGAAACCAATTTGGCAATAAATTATTTAAAAAAAAATCCATCTATCTAGTGTGTCATTCAAAGCCATTGTTTTCCTATTGGTTTTTAAATTGGATGATATGTCCATTGATGTATTGGGGTATTAAAGTCCCCTACTATTATTGTATTACTATCTATCATTTACTTTATGTTTTTATTAACTGTTTTCTGTATTTGGATACTTTCATGTTGGGTGTCTAAATATCTACAATTGTTATACTTTCCTATTAGACTGTCACTTTTATGATTATATAATATCCTCCTTTGTCTCTTGTTACAGTCTTTGTTTTAAAGTTTTGTCAGATATAAGTATTGCTATTCAGGCTTTCTTTTGACAACCATTTTTATGAGAGATATTTCTCTATTCTAAGTAATTCTATATTCCAAGCAAGTATTGTATTATCCTCTCTCTCATTCATGGTTTGCTGATTTTCTTTAGTGATATATTTTGATTGCTCTCTATTTTTTTGCATATTTATTAGTGGTTTTTGATATATGGTTGCCACTAGTTTTGTTTATAATGTCTCAGATATATAGTAGTCTACATTGGGTTGATGGTGATTTTATTTTAAAACCGGTTTTTATTCTTCTCCCCACATTTTAGGGATATGTTGTCATATTTTAAATCTTTTTATTCTCTGAGTTTATTTTTTACAGAAATACTTATTTTTATTTATTTTGTGTTTCCTACTTTCATACTGTTACCTTTGATTTATCTTTTCACTCAAAGAATCTCCTTTAATATTTCTTGCAAGGTTGGTTTAGTTGTCATGAAGTTGCTTTAGGTTTTTTTGTTTTTGTTTTTGTTTTTGTTTTTGTTTTTTGTTTTGTTTGTTTGTTTTGGTCTGGGAAATTGTTTATCTCTACTTTTATCTTGAATCATGGCCTTGCTGGATAGAGTATTCTTGAGTACAGATTTTTCTCATTCAGCACTTTAGATATATCATGCCACTCTCGTCTACCTTGCAAAGTTTCTGTTGAAAAATCTCCTGCTATCCTTATTGAGTTTCCCTTATATGTTACTGTCTGTTTTGTCTTGCTGCTTTTAAATTTTCTACATCAATTTAGCCAATTCAATTACAATATATCTTGGTTTGGAGCTGCTTTTGTTGATTTTGTTGAAGTTTTTGTGTGCCTCCTGGTTCTGGATATGTTTCATTCTACAAATCAGGGATGTTTTCAGCTATTATTTCTTCATTTATATTTTATGTCTCTTTTGTTTCTCTTCTTTTTCTGGGGCTGCCATAATACAAGTGTTATTATGCTTGATGGGTTAGTTGAGTTCCCTAAGTCTATTCTCAGTTTTACATAATTATTTTTCTCCTTTTTTTTCACCTTGATTACTTTCCATTCCTCTGTCTTCTAAGTCATTAATATGTTCCTCTACATCTTCCAGCTTGCTGTTCATTCCATCCACCACGTTTCTCATTTCATTTATTGAATGCTTTATCTCCGCTATGTTATGCTTTACCTATATTTTAAAGGTCTCAGTGATGTCTTTCACTCCTTCAGAAGTTCTGTGAATGTCCTTATTATCATTGCTTTAAATATTCCATCTAACATGTTACTTATATCTGTTTTGCTTAGATCTCTGACATTGGCCTTATCCTGTTATTTCATTTTGGATAAATTGCTCTCATTTTGTCTAAGTGTCTGTCCCTGTCACTTTGTGTTAGGAAAGTGAGCTATGCTTTCGGATCCTAAAAGTAATGGCCTTATGATGAAGAGGTTGTCTAGTGCCTCGCCATGTATTGTCCCCTGTTTGCCAGGGCCCGGAGGTTCTGGAAGTGTCTTGAATGTGTGCTGCATGTGCTCTTCTGTTTTGTTCCTAGCCACATTATCCTTTAGGCTAGTCATCTGCAGAGGCTGTCTTTGTGTGTTGTTGAAAGTTTCAACTAGGTGTGCTCTGGTTTGCTTGTGAAATGATACCTGTCACCACTGCCACTAGAACTGAAGCTCTGCAAAACTCCTGAGTTGGGATATATAGTGTAAGCAGTGGTTTGGGCCAGTCTTTTGAGGGAGGGGTTCCTCTGTGCTGGGAGCAAGGCAAACCTGAATGGGAAATGTGGTTCCACTGGTCTGTGGGGCACCAGGGTTTAGTGTAAACAAGTTATGTAGAGAGTGTGGGTGCAATCCCATTACCCATAGGTGTCTCTGTGTATATGCTTATGCTGAGAGGTAGGAAAGGGAAATGGTGACTGCCATTTCCTTTGTTCCTGAAGGGGTCTTCTCCCTGAACACTACTTCTCTGGGATACTCTCTGAGATGAGTAAATAACCTCCCCTCTATGTGTCCCAGGTGCTCTTCAGATTGTTGTTTCCTTGCTGCATGCTTATGGTCTGTTTTCCTGCCTTTTCTCCATGAGCAACACAATACCCTCCCTGCTCAATCCAAATCAAGGACGCTGACCTTTCAAACTCTAGGCTTTAAGCCCCACTGTTTGCTAGAACTCTTGAAATTTGGGACCTCTCACTTTCCAAGCGAATTGCTTTGAGGATTCATTTTTCCTATGTGTTCCCCTTTGTGATAGCCTCTCTCTTGACCTTCTCCATGACTGTGGCTCCCACCACACTACAATGGCCATGATCCATTTCTCTCCCAAACTGCATCTCTGCATTTTCTACCTTCTTCAGTGTGGGTTCTTCTCTCCCTTTAATTGTGAAGTTTGTTCTGTTGACCTTCAGGTTGATTTCTGGGGTGTATAGGACGATTTGAAAGTGATCTATTTTTATTCGTGCAGCATGGCGAACCTAGAGTCCTCTATTCCCCCTCCACCTTCCAATATATTCTATAACTCCGTCTTTTGCACATTTGTTAATCAAGTTGTGTGGGGTTTTTTTGCTATTTTTATTAACTTCTTATGTATTTTGGATTTTAAACACTGATACATGATTTGCAAATATTTTCTTCCTTTCCATAGGTTGCTTTAGGTTGCTTTTTTTCCCTTTTTTTCTTGATGGTTTATTTGCCTTATAGAATATTTTTGTTTTTATGTAGTCTCTGTTTTTTTTATTGTTTATTTATTTTTGAGAGAGCACAGAAGGGGAGGGATGGAGAAAGAGAGATAGAGGGTCTGATGTGGGCTCTGTGCTGACAGCAGCAAGCCCAATGTGGGGCTTGAATTTATGAACAGAGAGATCATGACTTGAGTTGAAGTCCAATGCTCAACCGAGCCACCAAGGTGTCCCAGAGCTTCTGTTTCTTATTTTTGCTTTTTTTTTGCCTGAGGTTTTGGTGTCAAATTATTTTAATTTTATCTTCAGTTATTCCTTAAAGAATAGTGTTCCTTAATTATGCATTAAGATTTACTTTTCACTTTGAATCTTTTTTTTCTGCCTGAAGTATTTTTTGTTTGTTTCTCATAGTTTAAGTTTATGGTAATGTGAGTGTCCTCAGTTTCTTGTTTCGTTTTATTTTATATATACAAAAGTTTTCATTTTTTTTTTATTTGTGAAAGATAATCGCACTGGCTAAGGAATCTTTAATTTACATGTTTCCCTCTCCATTGTCAACTTAAATATTGTCAAATATTTAGACCCCACTGTCATCTAACTTGGGTCATTTCTTCTTTTTTTCTTTTTATTCTTTTTTTATTTGAAATAATAATCGCAAGTGGAGGAGAGGGGCAAAGATAGAGATAGAATCTTAAGTAGGTTCCAAACTTAGCATGGAGTCTGACACAGGACTGGATCTCAGAACACTGGGATCATGACCTGAAGTGAAATCAAGTGTTGGACTCTCAAATGAGTGAACCATCCAGGCAACGAACTGGTATAATTTTCCAACAAAGATATCCTGCAATTCTTAAAATTGTTCCTTTTTATGTAGTGGTTTTTTTTTCCTCTTGCTGCCTTCAAGATTTTTTCTTTGTCTTTTATTTTCAGAAGTTTCAATAAAATATGTTTGTGTGTGTATGTGACAGAGAGTGCAGTAGACAGTTTATATTTATTTTTCTTTTTTTTAAATAAAATCAATGGTTATTTATTTTTGAAAAAGAGCCAGAGCGCAAGCAGGAGAGGGGCAGAGAGAAAGGGAGACACAGAATCTGAAGCAGGCTCCAGGCTCTGAACTGTCAACACAGAGCCTGATGTGGGGCTCGAACCCAAAAACTGTGAGATCATGACCTGATCTGAAGTCAGAGGCTTAACCTAATGAGCCACCCAGACACCCCTATATGTATTTTTCTTGGTGTTATTTTCTGAGCATTTTTTTATCTATTGTTTGGTGTCTGCATTAATTTTGGAATTTTTTTGGCTTTTTATATTTTCAATTTTTTCTTCTACATGATTCACTTTCTCTTCTTCTGAGCTAACAATTGCATGCACGTTAGAATGTTCCATGTGTTCTCACAATTCACTGTTCTGTTCAGTTTGTTCAATTTCTTCTCTCTCTGTTAATTAGTTGTGGTCATTTGTGGTGCTCAAATTTACTGATTATGTTCTTGGTTGTGTCATATTTTTGGAGGAGACTGTCAAAGGCATACTTTATCTCTGTTACTATGTATTCACTTCTAGCATTACCATGATCTTTTCTATAGCTTTTCTTCTCTCTGTTAGCATTACTCATTTGATCTTGCATGACGTTCACCTATACTATTATAACTTTTAACATATTAATTGGTTATTTAAAGTTACCTACCAAAGTGTTCTAGCTTTTTTTTTCCTAACTGAAGGTGGTTCTCATGATTTATTTGTATTTTATGAGTGTGTTTTCTGTTGTCTATTTGTGAGTCCTATAATTATTTTGTTGAGATGTGGACATCTTGAGCAGTATAGTAGAAAGAAAAAGTGGTAAATAGTTCTTATGCTTGAAAATGGGCCCATCCTTCCTTATGTTATGCCTTTGGTGTGGAATTTTAGTTAATCTAGTTAAGAGTGGGGTTAAGTTTGAGATTTATTGCTGTCATGGTTGCCCTCAGTGTACCATAGACTTAAAAGTCTTGTAAAATAATTTGTGTTTGGAACAGGAGTTTTTGTTCTGAAGTAATGTCTTTTAAATTTCAAGTTTTAGATTTTTGCTTTGTGCCCTCACAGAGGGTCTCTGGATGTTCATGTTCTTTTCCTGTACCTCTCACAACATTATTCTGCTGTTATTCGCTATTAGAAATTTGTTAGATTGAAAGTGGGTAATCGTGGAAGGTGAAATACCTTGTTCATAATAACCCTCAATTTTAGTGTGCACCTTGGGTCTTTGGGATGCAGTCCTTTTGCTTTTACTATTTCTTCCCGATCTGTTATGGGTTCAGGGCATGACTTTTTTTTTTTCCCATAAGAAGGATTTTTCCGTCTTTCCTCTTCCTTAGATGTAATGCATTTTCAACAATACTGTTTTTTTTTCTTTTATCTATAGTTTAAGGATTTTATTTACAGTACAGACAAGGAAGAAGTTACCAATGATAGTTTCTTGTCCATCCTCTGTGGTAAAGCTTTTCTTCCTTTAAGTCTGAACCATAATAAATACTTCTTATGGCTGTATGCAAAGTTTTGCGGGTCCAGTGGATTTTATGGAGAAAGATATTACAAAAAAGTACATATGAGAGAGAGAAAGAGATGGGAGGGATAGAGATTTCAAAGACTTAATTCATATGATTGGGGGGCTGGCAAGTTTGAAATAAGGGGAGGCCAGCATGCTAGAGCCTCAAGGAAAAGTTGGTGTTGTAGCTCATGTCCAAAGGAAGTCAAGAGACCAAATTTCCACTTTCTTGGAAGACGTTAATGTTTTTTTTTTCTTCTTAAGTCTTCAACTGATTGGATGAGACCCATCCACATTATGTAGAGTAATATGCTTTATTCAATCTACTGATTTAGATATGAGTCTCGACTAAAAATTACTTTTACTGTAATATCTAGACTAAATGACCTGAAAAGCTATTGATTCTTATCAGAGAACATGCCAGCCACACCTCCTTGCTTCTAGATCTATATATAACTACACTTATTCCAAGAAGCTCCCTAAATATGAAAAGATACTCTGCAATCCAAAAGAACTACACAATTTTTCCAATTTTTTTCAAGCAGAAGTCTAAGGACTATGTGTCGGAATGGATAATAAGGGTACAGCCTAATGGTGAAAGGAATGTAAAGTTAGATTAGAATGAATTAATTATATGGACCTGTCAGGATCTCAGCTAGCTTATAGAGAAATAGAGCTGAGGTTTCTGAGTATCTGATTAAAATAGCAAGGTAAAACTGAAATATTTAAACTTTTAATCATTTACTATGATGGTATAAGCAAAAGTGTAAAACTGAAAGAAACAATTATCTCTGCTTCAATTTCTATCATTGAATGGTGCACCAAAGGCCAGGTGTATCAGTATAGACATGGGGGTCATCTCACTCTTGAGAGAGTCCTGAACAAAAAGATCAGGTAGTTTTATCGATTTTGAGGTTGGCAGGAGAGTGAAGTGGGAGACCTCAAAGTGCAAATGTACTAGGTATTGGGTCAGAGTGGAGAAAAGTGTTTTCAAGACTTCTCCCTTCTTCCCTCAAGAAGGTCTCCACAGAGACACCTGAAGAGGAATTCTGCTTAAGGACTCAGATAAAAGGACCTAGGAAAAAAGGTACTGGTACTAGGAATGTAAATATGTGAAGAGCATGGCTGGCCACAGAAACATGTGTCCTTGACTGCAACTTCTTTCAGAGGCTGCTAGAAACTAGCTGTATCACACGTCTGACTTGAACAGTGTAACTTCTCCCATGAGGTCTGTAAGGTAAAGCCTTTGTAATTGCCTCTTGTCAGGCCTAAAATAAAAAATCACACATAAGTTTTTAATCAGGAGCTGGATTCCTTAACCCCATTCCTTAAGTTTTCATGATCTGACAAGAAACATGGGCTACTCTATCGTGAATATGAATAGGTTATACTTTAAGATGCTGTGGCAATAACCAGGCAATTAGTCTGAGGCAACAGCAAACTAATGCCATGCGTAAAACCACTCCAGGCAAGATGGTCAGGCCTTCTTGGAGAATTGAATATGATCATTAATCCCAATATTTGCTAAGACAGGAAATGATGCCTCATAGCTCATCATTAGAGTCTCGTTTAGAGTTTCTGGAGTCGGAGTACTGCTTTTGGCTTTGTCCTGCAAAGTCAACGGAGGCAGAAAGAATTATTCAAGACTATATGAAAGTCAAGAGAGATGAGAGGGAGGCTAAGGGAAGTCTTCCCGAGCTGTTCTCAATCTCACATATTTATTAAGCATACATTTTGAGAAACAATGTGCAATATATCAGTGGACTCTGTGCCCGTAAGAACGTATTGAAAATGTTCAGAAAAACAAGTTAAGGTGTTCCCTAGACTTCAAAAGAGCAGTTGTAGAAAACAGGATAAGAAACAGGATAAGATATCCTATGTGTTAAAATAGTCTAAAGAATTTATGAGTGCAGGTAGGACCTAACCCCTAGATATACATTAACTGGATAAATGAAATGAGGCATGCCCCCTAGATATACATTAACTAAATAAGTGAAGCTTGGCCTGTTGTTTTCAGCAAAGCCAGAAAGCAGTGTTCTGCTTTGCAATGCATTCCCTATAACTCCTAACCCAGGATATGTCTGATTGATTTCCCATGCTAGAGGCTTTACTTTAATTTTTTTTATATAAATCTTTTATATTTTACCTGGCCCAAGGCATTAATTTAGGCACAGCATAGCTTTTGACCATAAGATGAAGCTGACCTGAATGATTTGCAGGGCTTAGGCAATGTCATTGTAGTTGGAGTACATACATAAGTACAATCCTAGAAAATAGATGTAGTATCTTTGGAAACAGAGGTTACAATGTTAGGTCATTCCATACTGGACATATGTTCACCAGTCAGATTAATGCGGCTTCCTATCATGCAGTCTCCTTCCCTGGGATTCTGAGTCAAGTCTGTATAGATTAGTTTAGTCCTGGGTTTAATAAAGACTCCCTGAGACAGTCAGTTTTAAACAATTTGATTTCTCTGTGACATCAGTCCATTTGCCTAATAAGTGCGGGTGATATGTGGAGGTGTTTTCCATGGAAAATGTAGTAACTGAGACCATTTTTTGTTGTCTCATAGTGAGTGCTGTCAGATGGAATCATTGGCTCAGCAGTTAGTCTGAATCCAAAGTACTCACTGCAGGTTGGAAATATAGCATAGAGAGTTACTTTTTAGGAGAGGAAATCTTTCAGAAACAGTTCCAAAACATAGAGATTTTTAAAATTATTTTAGAGAGAGAAAGAGCAGGGAAGGGATGCAGAAGGAGAGAGAGAGAGAATTCCAAGCAGGCTCCACGCTCAGTGCAGAGTCTGAAACTGGGCCACAGTGCATGACCTTGGGATCATGACCTGAGCCAAAATCAAGAGTTGGATGCTCAACCCACTGATCCACCCACATGCCCCCAAAACACAGAGATTATTCATATCCTACCACTGTCCCTGTGTTTTACTAGATATTAGAGTTTTAGTTTGTTGTTTTTGTTATCAGTGTGTCCCATACAGCAATTAAAATTTTACATTTTACATTTTACATTTTAATTATCCCTTAGTTTTATCTAGACATTTTGTTCAGAGGATTACATGCAAGAGTAATAAAACTATTTCCACAGGAAAGGCATTTGTTTACAATTTAACCATAAAAACACATCGTGTTTAAAAATTGGTTAGAACAAAATCGAGAATTTTCGAAAGATTTCAAAATAGGTTTATATAAATTCCCACCCCTTGCTGTTTATTGGCCATTTTAATCCCCATTTACTTGAGTCTCCGGAAAGGAGTCATAGGAAATACAAGGTACTTGCAGGGTCTTTCACAGATACTAAGGTATCGATAACTGTAAAAGAAGGGTGTACATTTGAAGAAAGGGAGCAGTGTGGATAAACATAAAGATCAAATGAGATATGCTCTTTTGAGTAACTGCTGCATTGAAAGCCCAGACTGCTCACTGAGATGTGTAGCCCAGACTGGGGTTGTCTTGTCCTCTCTCATTAGCTACATAAGCCTGTTTTTTAAATTGTCCACTAAAACACTTAACTACCCCTGCAGCTTGGGAGTGATATTGAGCATGGAAGGTCCATTGTATGCCCCATGATTGAGCCCACTGATATGTAGCTTGGGCCACAAATCCAGGGCTGTAATTAGATAGAATATGCTTAGGAAATCTGAATAAGAAATAAATGTGATCTTTTACTGCCTGGACAGTACGACCTGAGTGGATGGTCATTATCCAGCCATGCCCTCTGGATGGGATGAGACACCCAATGTAATCTACCTACCAAGAAAGTCCTGGTCTGTTGGACTTGGAATCTATCCATGGGGAATAATTTTAGCCAGACTCAGGAAGGCAGAGTAGCCTTTCATACTGTTTTGGTGATTTTTGAAGGTAGTGATAGTACATACATGTCAGTCCAGTTTAGGATAGTATTTGAATTGCTCTGGGCCATCATTTTGTTGATCCAAGAAGTAGTTGGTTATGGATAACAGAGGAGTTAAATGTCTATGTTTAACCATCAAATATAGTCTGCTTGTTGTTTATATTGCCCTTGTTAGTGTAAATTTCTCTCATGCAAGCATCCAGATGCTTTTGTGTAACAAAAAGCTTACATGGATCAGAACTAATTTTAATCCAAATGTTTCATTTCCACAAGAGGGCTTCTTGTATTTCAGTCTAAGGCTTTCTAGTGGCCCAATCAAATGGCCAGGCTATTAACTATAATCAAGGAGTCAGGGAGGTTTACAGCCTTCCATATACCCTTTGTAATGGTCCAAACTGCAGCAGTTCCCATTAGAGTTTGGAGACAAAGATCAGCAGGGGTGCACATGGACAATACATTAACATCAATAATACATTCAGTTATTGGGACCATGATGATGGAGGCTTATAGGTACCCAAAGCAACCTACTTGGAGTCAGGCTTAGATAGTGGTGGCTTAACACCCCAAACCAGAGAACATTATTCTGTTTTGTTTTGTTTTCCTCTTCTTGGTGCCAGGGATTCCAAGGATAACATTGCTTGTGCAGCAGTACCTAAAAGGTCAAGAAGTATACCTTTTTTTGTATTGAACCCAAATTTTGGCAGAGGGCCTTCAGTTCCTCCTGGAGACAGAGAGACATCAGCTTAATCTTAGCCTTGTATATTTCTAAAGGCTAAAAGATCTGGATAAAGGCCAGTGGGACACTTCAGTCCATCCACACGTCCACAAGGAGGGGCAAAGGGAACAGAATTCTTGTCAGTAACATGGGTTGTTTGTCAGGATTTGTTAATAAGTTTTCTGGGACTAGACAGGGAGTAAAGGGCTTTGTGGAACATCCAGCAGGAACGGACACCTTTTTATTTTTTTTAATTGGAACTTCCAGGCACTGTATAGGGAACAGCAATTTCAAAAGAGTCTATGCATCCATGGAAGTGAATTTGTAGTAATGTGCCCTATACTGTGCTACTCTCTCTTAGCTTTAGAAAAATCACTTGCAGAGTGGGTCAAACTAAAGTGTCTAAGGTCTCTTCTGGACCTCTGAGCAAAGAAAACCCAAAAGGCTCTTTACTTTCTTTAAGTTCCTATAAATTGCTGCACCAAAGGAGTTTATTGGTGCCAAGGACTTTCTAGAGTTAATTACCTCACAGGAGCCCCCCCCCAATTTCTGTTTCCCTTGTTTGAGGAATACAAGCAATGGCTATGGAAGTGCTTCTCTGTCTTTCTCTGAACCTCTCTGTTGGATCTCTAATCTGAACAAATGGGAGTGATCAGTTGGGGAGTCGAGGGAAAAAGAGAAGAACAAAAGGTCTTAAAATATAAAAACTTATATAAACAATCCACTATAATTCCCTAAGAATGTCCTTTGGCTTTTTTCTAGCATAACCCTGGACCCATTAGCTTGGCTGAAGAAGTGCTCCAAGGGATCTACTAACAGTTTCTAAGACCCATTGGTAAAATGCCAAGCAGGACACTCAGATTCTTGCAATCTGCTAACGATTCTTTACAATGACCTTCAGACTATATTATCACCTCCTTAAAGTACCCCCAAAATATCTTTATGGTTTTTGCCTCTAGAATTAAATTGTGCTTAATCAGATATCTTTCTTCAAGGCATATATGCCAGGAGCACTGCTGAGAAGGTAAAGAGACAGAAGAAAAATGAGATGCTAAGTACTTGAGTAGTTAATTAAAGCAACATACCAAAAATAAGAGATTTAACACTTTAATCATTTACCGTGGTTTTATAAGCAAAATCTTAAAACCAGGAAAAATGATGACTCCCTGAGTTCTATTTTCCACCATGAAATGGTGCACTGGTAGAGGGTAAGGTAGTCAGTCAAATATGGAAATCTTCTCACTGTGGAGGGAACCCCAAGCAAAGGATCTGGCAGTTTTATGGACTCTAGAGTATGGGAAGGGCTCAGGGAAGGGCTCAGAATGCAGAAGTACTAAGTATCGAGTTGGAGTGGAAGAAAGTGTCTTCAAGGTTTCCCCTTTTTCCCCTCATAAGGAGATGTCCACAGAATAAGTACCTTAATAGGACCTTTGCCAAGACAACAGATAAAGAGATCTAAGAATAAAGGTGCTAGGACTAGAAATGTAAATATGTGAAGAACATGACTAGCTGGGGCTCTGAGGTTTTGACTGCAGCTTCTATAAGACACTGATGCATTAGCTGTGTACTAAATTTGGTGTGAGGAAGGCGGCTTTCCCTATGAGGCCTGCCAAGTAAAACTTTTGTAATTGTTTGTTCTGTATGGAAGTTTTTATGTGACTTGTTATGCATTTCTTCCCAGAGTCACACCTAGGCAATCATGGGGACTTAGTTGGCTTGCACTCTGCACCTAGCCTTAGGATCAGAACAAGTCTGTTCCTGCTGCCAAGAAGAATTAACGTGCATCACGTTGCTCCTTGAGCCAGACTAGGCTGACCCCCCTGGAATCAATCAGGGAGAGAAGAAGAATATGCAGATGCTCAGGCTCCTAAGATTGTAAGATATGGTAAGTGAAACAGAAAAACAAAGCTCTCTTGGGACGGCCCTTACGCAAACTTAATGACTAACCATAAATCACACATGGGTAGTATATTTGCCTGGTGGGAATAGCTAGTTGGAAGTCTCACCTGAGGGGTGGATGCTCCACCCAGGACACTCAATAGGAACTCTAGCCAGGCTGCTGACTTCGGTACAACCAAAAGGTTGGATGTTATAAGTACTCAATTTGATATATTAAGCCTTCTTTTATCTTCTCTATATATGTAAGTTTACTATTATTGTTTAAGTCATTATATTCCTTTTACCTTATAATTAATAATATCTTCCTCCATGAAACTGAAAGTGTGGCTATCCTGAGTGAGTTTTTATTATTTAGAACATTGCTTATTGCCAGAACTGAAAAATCACACATAAGTCTTTAACCACTGCCTTAGTGTGTGATACTATAACAAACTAACATAAACTGAGTGGCTTAAAAAATAAATATTTATTTCTCACAGCTCCAATGGCTGAAAATTCATGATCAGGGTGCCAGCATGGCTAGGGTTCTGGTCAAGTCTCTCTTCACAACTTTCATGTTGTAGAGAACAGAGGGAGGAAGCAAGCTCCCTAGTGAGTCTTAAAAGGGCACTAAGCCCATTCATGAGGACTCCACCCACATGACCTCATCTAATCCTAATTACCTCCCAAAGGCCCCATCTCCTAATATTATCACATGGCAGAGGTGGGGATTCAACATATTACTTTTGGGAAAACAGAAACATTCAGTCCATAAGAACCAGGACCTGTACACCTCAGGGCATACTAAGTAGAGATCCTAATTTAATGTAGCAACGTGGAGTTTAGAAAGAGTTCTAACAGTTTGGTTGGTTAACTGCAACTTGGACAAAAAGGTGACCAAAACTGAATGAAGTTAAACTTTAGATATGCTTTCATATGCTCTAAAAGAAAAGAGTCAGAGGCTTATGAAGAAAAAAGTAGAGTGGATTTGTTATTTAAAATCTCCTGACACAACCTGGCAAGATCTAGAGGACACATCTTTCACCAATTCTCTGAGAAATAAATTCGTGAGGAGACCCCCAGTGTCTTTGAAGAGCTTTGTAACTGCCCTATACTGTACGTCATAAATTACAGGGATAACTGTGACTGACAAATTGGGAAACTTAAATGCAATGGGGCCATTGGTTCCCTGTGTTGCAGGGTCAAGTGGAAGTACTCAATCACCAAGGGTAGTGTGGGTACACTTACTGTGATGGACAGTAGAGTCAAATTAGCAATGAGAATAATCTGAATCACAAAGACTTATGGCATTGAATAGTCGATCATGGTGTTCTAGAAGTGTAATAGATACGAAGTCTACTAAATTCTTTACCGGGTCTGTGAAAGTAGAGAAATTTTATGTCAAGTGAATGAAAGTCTAACTTGAATCATAAAAACGGAGAGTCACAGTCCCTCAGTGAATTCCCAGACTCTAGACACTTTACAGTCCCCTAACTCCGTGAATAAAGGGGAAATTGAACACCCTTCAGGAAGGACTTGACTACAGTATCAAAAATTTTTACTATTAGTATTTCTGAGCTTTTTCTGAGGAGATCAGTGGACTTTTACTAGGGTGACCCTGTGCGATGGTTAGTTTTATGTGTCAGCTACATAGCTGGTAAAATAATTCTTCGTGCGTCTGTGAGGGTCTTCCTGGAAAAGACTCCAATTTGAAAGGGTAGGCTGGATAAAAAAGACAACCTTTACTATTTTTTATATTTTTATTATGTTTTTATTTAAAGTTTTTATTTAAATTTCAGTTAGTTAACAAAATGGTGACATTGGTTGCAAGTGTAGAATTTAGTTATTCATCACTTACATATACAGCTAGTGTTCATCATAACAAGTGCCCTCATTAATACCCATTACTCATTTAGCCCATCCTCCAGCTTCCTCCCTCCATCAACCCTCACTTTGTTCTCTATAGTTACAAGTCTCTTATGGTTTGCATCCCATATCTTTTTTGTTTCCTTCCCCTACGTTTATCTGTTTTGTTCCTTATATTCCACATATGAGTGAAATCATATGGTTATTTATCTTTCTCTGACTGACTTATTTCGCTTAGCATAATACACTCCAGCTTCATTCATGCCATTGCAAATGGCAAGATTTCATTATTTTTGATGGCTGACTAATATTTCATTGAATATATATACCACATATTATTTATCTATTAACCAATGGACATTTGGAATCTTTTGAGAGTTTGACTATTGTTGATAATGCTACTATAAACATCAGGGTGCATGTGCCCCTTCAAATCAGTATTTTTGGATCTTTTGGATAATTACCTAGTAGTGAAAATACTGGATCATAGGTACTTCTATTTTTATTTTTTGAGGAACTTCTGTACTATTTTCCACAGTGACTCCACTAGTTTGCATTCCCACCAACAGTGCTTGTTTACTATGCTTTTAATTTAGCCATTCTGACAGGAGTGAGGTGGTATCTCTTTATGGTTTTGATTTGTATTTCCCTGATGATGAGTGAGGTTGACCATCTTTCTAGGTATCTATAAGACATCTATAAATCTTTTTTTGGAAAAATGTATATTCATGTCTTCTTCCCATTAATTAACTGGATTACTTATTTTTATGTTTTTTACTTGATAACTTCTTTTAAGATTTTGGATACTAACTCTTTATCAGTTAATGTCGTTAGCAAATATCTTCTTCCATTCTGTAAGCTGACTTTAGTTTTGTTGTTTCCTTCATTGTGAAGAAGACTTTTATCTTGATGAAATCCCAATAATTCATTTTTGCATTTGGTTCCTTTGCCTCTAGACACATGTCTAGTAAGTTGTTATGCCCAACGTCAAAGAGGTTAATGCATGTGTATTTCTCTAGGATTTTGATGGTTTCCTGTCCCATACTTAGGTCTTTCATCCATTTTGAGTATATTTTTGCATAAGATGTAAGAAAGTCATCCAGTTTCATTCTTCTACATGTTGCTGTCCAGTTTTCCCAATGCCATTTGTTGAAGAGAATCTTTTTTTTTTTTTTTTACCATTGGATATTCTTTCCTTCTTTGTTGAAAATAAACTGACGGTATAGTTGTGGGACCATTTTATGGATTTTCTATACTGTTCCATTGATCTTTGTGTTTGTCTTTGTGCCAGTATCATACTTTTGATGACTACAGCTTTGCAATTTAGTTTGAATTCCAGAATTCAAGCTAAAATGTGATGCCTACAGATTTGCTTTTATTTTTCAATATCGCTTTGGTCATTGTTTTTTGTTTTTTTTTTTTTTTTTTGTGGTTCCATACAGATTTTAGAATTATTTTTTTCTAGCTCTGTGAAAAATGCTGGTGGTATTTTGATAAGGATTGCATTAAGTAACTAGATTGCATTGTAAAAATATTTGTTCTTCTAATCCATGAGCATGGAAAGTTTTTCTACTTTTTTGTGTCATCTTCAATTTATTTCATAAGTAGTCTATAGTTTTCAGAGTATAGGTCTTTTACCTCTTCTGTTGAGTTTATTCTTAGACATCTATTATTTTTGGTCCAATTGTAAATGGGATCAATTCCTTGATTTCTCTTTCCGCTGCTTCATAATTGGTGTATAGAAATGCAACAGATTTGTTGTTTAATTTCATATCTTATGACTTTGCTGAATTCATGTATCAGTTCTAGCAAATTTTTGGTGCAGTCTTTCAGGTTTTCTACATAGAGTATCAAGTTGTCTGCAAGTAGTACAGCCTTTATCATGTTGAGCTATGTTCTCTCTATCCCTAATTTGTTGAGGATTTCTACAAAGAATGGACTCTACTATTTCAAATGTTTTTCTGCAACTATTGAGAGGATCATATGTTTCTTATCTTTACTTTATTAATTTGGCTTATCGCATTGAATGAATTTAGAATATTGACTCAGGAATAAATCCGACTTGATCATGGTGAACCATTCTTTTAATGTACTGTAACATTTGATTTGCTAGTATCTTATGGGAATTTGTCTATCCTTGTTCATCAAAGATCTTGGTTTGTAGATCTCCTTTTTAGTGAGGTCCGTGTCTGATTTTGGAATCAAGGTAATAATGGCCTCATAGAATGAGTTTGGAAGTTTCCCTCCCATTTATATTTTCTTAGAACATTTTGAGAATAATTGGTATTAACTAACCCTTCTGGTCTGGCAAGTTTCTGTGGAGAGATATTCTGCTAACTTTATTTGTCTTCTTTTGTAGTTTAAGGACTTTTTTCCCTTGCTACTTTCAGGATTCTTTCATTATCTGTGTATTTTGCAAATTTTACTATGATATGTCTTGGTGTTGGCTGACTTTTGTTAATTTTGATGGTTCTCTGGGCCTGCTGGATTTGGAGGTCTCTTTCCTTTTCCAGATTAGGGAAGTTTTCAGCTATAATTTCCTCAAGTAAACCTTCTGACCCTTTTCTTCTCTTTTTCTCTCGGAACTACTAATATGAATATCATTACACTTTATGGATTTGCTGAGATCCCTAAGTCTACATTGGTGACCTAATATTTTTCTTTCCCTCTTCTTTTCTGCTTCAATATTTTCCATAATTTTATCTTCTATATCACTGATTTGTTTCCCTACTTCTATTTTTATTGTCATTATACCAGTCAGGTTTGCATCTAATTTATAGCATTTTTTTATTTTATTTTTTTATTTAAATAGTTTATTTTCAAATTGGTTTACATATAACACCCAGTGTTCATTCCAACACGTGCCCTCTTTAATGCCCATCACCCCCTCTCCCCCCTCCCTCACCTCCCTCACCCTCAGTTTGTTCTTAGTCTTTGAGAGTCTCTTATGTTTTATCTCCCTCCCTCTCTGTGTCTTTTTTTCCTTTCCCCTCTTCCCCTCCCCCATGGTTTTTGCTAAGTCTCTCAAAATCCACCTATGCGTGGAAACATATGGCATCTGTCTTTTTCTGACTGATTTATTTCACTTAACATAATACCCTCCAGTTCCATCCATGTTGTTACACATGCCCAGATTCCATTTTTCTCATTGCCACATAGTAGTCCATTGTATATATGTACCACATCTTCTTTATCCATTTGTCAGTTGATGGGCACTTGGTCTCTTTCCATGATTTGGCTATTGTCGAAAGTGCTGCTATGAACATTAGAGTACACGTGCCCCTATGCATAAGCATTCCTGTGAGTCTTGGGTAGATTCCTAGCAGTGCTATTGCTGGGTCAAAGGGTAGCTCTATTTTCATTTTTTTAAGGAACCTCCACACCGTTTTCCAGAGTGGCTGCACTAGTTTGCATCCCCATCAACAGTGTAGGAGGGTGCCTGCTTCTCCACATCCCCGCCAGCATCTATAGTTTCCTGATTTATTCATTTTAGCAACTCTAACCGGTGTAAGGTGGTATCTCAGTGTGGTTTTGATTTGTATTTCCCTGATGATGCGTGACATTGAGCATCGTTTCATGTGTCTGTTGGCCATCTGGATGTCCTCTTTGGAGAACTGTCTATTCATATCTTCCGCCCATTTCTTCACTGGATTATTTGTTTTTCGGGTGTGGAGTTTGGTAAGATCTTTATAAATTTTAGATATTAGTCCTTTATCCGATATGTCATTTGCAATTATCCTTTCCAATTCCGTCGGTTGTCTATTGGTTTTGTTGTTTGTTTCCTTTGCTGTACAGAAGCTTTTTATCTTGATGAGGTCCCAATAGTTCATTTTTGCTTTAAATTCCCTCGCCTTTGGAGATGTGTCACGTAGGAAATTGCTGGGGCTCAGGTCAAAGAGGTTTTTTCCTGCTTTCTCCTCTGGGATTTTGATGGTTTCCTGTCTCACATTCAGGTCCTTCATCCATTTTGAGTTTATTTTTGTGAGTGGTGTAAGGAAGTGTTCTAGTTTCATTCTTCTGCATGTTGCTGTCCAGTTCTCCCAGCACCATTTGTTAAAGAGGCTGTCTTTTTTCCATTGGATACTCTTTCCTGCTTTGTCAAAGATTAGCTGGCCATATGATTGTGGGTCCATTTCTGCATTCTCTATTCTATTCCATTGGTCTACATGTCTGTTCTTGTGCCAATACCATGCTGTCTTGATGACTACCACTTTGTAGTAGAGGTTACAATCTGGGATTGTGATGCCTCCTGCTTCTAACATTTTTAATTTTAGTTTGACTAGTTTTTAGTTCTTTTATCTCTGCAGTAAGGATTTCTATGCTTTTCTCAACTCCAGCTAGTATCCTTATGATTGTTATTTTAAATTCTGGTTCAAGAATATTACTTATATCTCTTCTGATTAATCTCCTGGCTTTGACCTCTTCCAGTTCTTTCTTTAAGATGAATTTCTTCTTCTTGGCATTTTGCCTAGACCTTGGTCTACTCTATTTGTCTGAATTTTTATTTTGCCTATTTACTGAATTCATGTATCAATCCTAGAAATTTTTTGATGGAATCTCTTGGGTTTTCCATGTAGATACCATGTCATCTATAAATAGTGAAAGTTTGACTTCTTCCTTGTTGATTTGGATTCATTTTATTTCATTTTGGTTTCTGGTTGGTGAGGTTAGGACTTCCAGTACTATGTTATCTAACAGTGGTGTGAGTTGTCATCCCTTTCTTGCTCCTGACAGTAGAGGAAAAGCTCCCAATATTTCCCTATTGAGGATGATATCAATTGTGGGTTTTTATATATGGCCATTATTTTGTTGAGTCTTTCTAAGTTTTCTTTGGTAAGGATTTTTGCATCTATACTTATAAGGGATATTGATCTGTGGTTTTATGTTCCTGTAATTAATTCATCTGTTTTGTTTTGTTTTGTTTTTTCCATTTGGTCATTTGGCCCTAAAAATTTCCTTGTGTGAAGTTTTTTCATTATTTTTTCTCCTCACTTGTACATTTATTCAGATTTATCTTATATTTCATGAGTCAGTTTTGGTATTTTATATCTTTCTAAGACTTGTTCAATTTTATCTAAATTATTTAATTCATTGATATATAAATATTCATAGTATTACCTTATAATATTTTTTATTTCAGTAACTTATAATTTTCCTTCTTTAATTCTTTTTAACTGAATATTTAAAATACTTTTACAAATAGAAGGAATGCAAGAGTACTAGTTTTATAAATTGTATTTTACAACTATGTCAAAGATGTTTTATTATTAAAAAAGAAACTCTCCCATTTCCCAGTGTTTTATATTTTCTTAAAAGCAATAATTAGTAATTACTACTCTCATTGTGTTCTACAGTAACTATATTTTTATGTTTTAAGTAATTAACATCTCCAAAAACTACCCTTCATTTCACTCCACAGGCTTACTGTATCATATCCTAGTAAAAGTGTACTTCATAAAAATTACAAGATCGTAAATGAATTAGAACAAAGAGTGCTAAAATTCATGTGAATGAATGCTGTAAGCCCAACTATTTTTAAGTATTGATTAGTAACATTCTACTGGCACAAACTTTCTATTTATTTGTATTATTAAAACTCTACTGGACCAAAACCTACTAGAACTGACAAATTAATTCAGTAAAATCACAGGATACCGAATCAATGTACAGAAATATGTTTAATTTTTATACACTACTAATGGTGCAGCAGAAAGTGAAATTAAGAAAACAATTTCATTTACAATTACACCAAAATGAAAACAAAACAAAACAAAAATCTAGGAATAAAATTTAACCAAAGAGGAGAAAGATCTGTACTCAGAAACACTGATAAAAGAAATTTAAGACAATGTAAAGAAAAGGAAAAATATTCCATTCTCATGGAAGAACAAATATTGTTAAAATGTCTATATCACCCAAAGTGATCTACACATTTAATGCAATCCTTGTCAAAATACCAACAGTTTTTTTCACAGAACTAGAAGAAAAGACCTTAAAATTTGTATGAGACCACCAAATACCACAAATATCCAAGAAATCTTGAAAAAGAAAAAAAAAATAGATATATCACTGTTCCAGACTTCAAGTTATACTATAAGGTGGTAGTAATCAGAAAAGTATAATACTGTCATAAAAATAGACAATAGATCAATGGAATAGAATAGAAAACCCAGAATAAAACATCAACGATATTGTCTATTAGTCTTTGACAATGTGAGTATGAATATCCACTGGGAAAAAGTTTTTTCAACAAATGGTGTTAAGAAAACTAGAATACAATGGAATTGGACCATATTCTTTGTTTTTTCTTTAAATTTTTTTTAATGTTTTTATTTTTTGAGAGAGAGAGCAAGCAGGGGAGGAGCAGAGAGCGAGGGAGACACAGAAACTGAAACAGGCTCCAGGCTCTGAGCCATCAGCACAGAGCCCGACGTGGGGCTCGAACTCAGAAACCAGGAGATCATGACCTGAGCCAAAGTCGGATGCTCAACAGACTGAGCCACCCAGGCATCCCTGGACCATATTCTTGCACCATACAAAAAAATAAAAATAAAAATAAAGAAAAAGTAAAAAGAAAAAGAAAACAAACAAACAAAAAAACTCAAAATGGATTAAAGACCTAAATGTGAGACCTGAAACTACCAAAATCCTTGAAGAAAGTAAGGTAGTAATTTCTCTAAGAACAACTGCGGTAACATTTTTCTAGATATGTCTCCTTAAGGGAAATAAAAACAAAAATAAACTATTGGGACTACATCAATATAAAAAGTTCCTGTCCATTGAAGGAAATTGTCAACAGAACTAAAAGCCAATCTACTGAATGGTAGAAGATGTTTGCAAGGGACAAAACCGATAAAGGCTTTGCATTTAAAATATTAAAAAAAAACCTGATACAACTCAACATCCAAAAAAACGCAAATAATCCAATCATAAAATGGGCAGACAACATCAACAGACATTTTTCCAAAGAAGACATTCAGATGGCCAACAGACGCATGAGAATATGTTCATAATCATGCATCATCAGGGAAATACAAGGCAAAACTACAAAGAGATATCACCTCATCCCTTTCAAAATGGCTAAAACCAAAAACAACAAAAATGTTGGCAAGGATGTGGAGAAAAAAGGAACTTTCATGAACTCTTAGTTGAAATGAAAACTAGTGCAGCCACTCTGAGAAAGAGTGTGAAGGTTCTTCAAAAAATTAAAAATGGATCTACCCTACAGTCCAGCAATTACACTACTGTTTACTTACCCCCAAATATAAAAAAAAAACTAATATAAAGCATACATGCACCCCTATATTTATTACAACATTATTACAATAGCCAAACTATGGAAGCAGCCCAAGTATCCATTGATAGATGAATGGGTAGAGAAGATGTGGTACGTAAATGAAACATAATTTTTTTTCAGCCCTGGAAAATAATGAAATTTTGCCATTTGCATCAACATGGATAGAGCTAGAGGGCATAATGTTAAGTGAAATAATTCAGTCAGAGAAAGACAGAAACCTTTTGATTGCGCACATGTTTTTTTGCTTGCTTGTTTCTATTTTATTTATTTCTGCTCTGATCTTTATATTGTCTTTCCTCCTGCTGATTTTAGTCTTTGTTTCTTGTTCTTTTTCTGGATCTTTTAAGTATAAGGTTAGATTGTTCATTTGTGATTTTTCTTGCTTCTTTAAGTACATCTGTATTGGTATAAACTTCCCTCTTAGAGCTGCTTTTGTTGCATCCAAAAAGTTTTGGAATGTTCCATTTTTATTTTCATTTATTTCCTTGTACTTTTTAATTTATTTTTCTACAGTTTTATGTTTATTTTTAATTTTATTTGCAGTTTTACAAGGAAAATCAGATTATTAAATAATGATCAGTGTTATCTGTTACAAAAAGAGTAAAATAAAATAAAAAGTTAAAATTCTGATACATTCTTTTACACTTATACTAAATTCTTCATTACATCGATATAAATTTTACATAACTTAAATTTTCCTGATATGATGATCTGGATTGGAATTAAGTATGCCATATCTTATCCTCAAATTCTTAACATTGTTATTGTGTCTTTTGGATTACTCTTTCTACAGACACATACAGGAATTACATTTCTATTGCACGAGGGTTATATTTATTCACTCCCTAAAAATGCACCTTTCCTTTTGGTCTTTCCTCAAATTAGGAGGCATGACAGCTTCTATACCAAATTATCTTCTTTTATTACAATATTATACTGACTTTTTTCTAAAATGGGATATAAATTGATCATTAACAGTTTCCTCTAATTTGATTTCATCCATAAAAGTTTACCAAATATTTGTTGAAATTGAAAGTAGTTGGGAGGAAAACTTCCCTGGTTTCATGAATGATGCCTATGTTTTCCCAATTTTATTTTTCTTTATAAAACTTGGTCTTTTTTCTGTTACCAATCAGAAATTTTGCAATCAATAATATTTAGGGGTTCCTCACAAAGGAGTTTAAAATGAAGACTTTGGTTGGAGGCAAGATAGCAGAGGAGAAGGGCAACCCTAAGCTTGCCTTCTCCTTCCAACACAGGTACACAAATATCAAATCATTATGAACACTCAGAAAATCAAGCTGAAGTCTTAGAGAACAAAGCTGCAAGTCTACAAACCAGAAAAATGACCCATGAAAGGTAGGAACTGTGTAGAGTTAGTAGGAGAGTTAGCTGCAGACATTCCTTAGGGGATGAGCCCTGACCACTGGGGGAGTTGTGAGAAAGGAGGAGAGACAGAAAAAGTACAGGGGAAAAAAAAAAGAGTGCAAATACACACAGGGGACTGCATAAAAACAAAACAAAACAAAATAAAACAAAACAAAAACACTACTCCTCAAACTCTTTGACAGGGAAAAAAAAAAGAGGGTTACCATATTGCATCCTTAGTAGAGAGCAGATCCCAAAATTTCTGAGGTCTGCAACATTGCCAGGTTCATGCCTGGGGAGCTTAGTAGTGCTCTGGTGGAAAAGCAGAGCTGAGTCCCACCAGTGGACAGCCTGATGATTCCTAGGGTCACACGGGGAGAAGTTCCCCTGATTGGGAAAGGTGATACAGCCTCTCCATGGAAAAAGGAACCTGCAGGCACTACCCAGCACTCCCGCTCACCCTTATAGGAACAAAGACACCAGCTGAGGGCAGCAATCCTTCTCAGTGTCTGTGTTGCAATTTACCATAAACTCTATCTAATCTGCTGCATGGTCATGTGGCTGTCTTCTATAACAAGCTGGCACCCTCCACAATGCAGGGTGACCCTCCCCCAGAAGACCAGTACTGGTCCCTCCTGAGGGGGACTCTGAAGTGTAGGGTTTTGAAACACAGCCACATTTTGAGTTAAAACACAAGAGTATTGCACAATTTGGCAGGCAGACAGCTCAGATACAGACAATGCGAAGCAGGAATCTGACAGAAAACAGACACAAGTGGGGTCACGGTTGTGCATCTATAATGGCTTACTGAAGAGAGATGGAATGCAACTCCCGGTCCTGATAGAACTGAGCAAAGCCATTTTATTTCCACACCCAACAGCTTGATCCAGCTCAATGAACTAAAGAGCACCACCAAGTGGAGAACTCTGCTACACCAAGTCCCACCCATTGTGTCCTACAGGCACATCTCCACTAGGACAATTGCAGCTGAGAATTAGCTTAGCAGGCCCCTATCCCAGAACCCCAACACAAACCCCTAGCCCATATCAAGTCTATTGATTATAGAATGCTGTAAAACTTCAGCTCTAGGGGTAAAAGGATCTAACATCAATTGGAGTTTTTGTGCTTGTTTGTTTTTGTTTTACTGTTTTTGTCTTTGTTTTTGTTTGTTTTGCTTGTTTGATATAAAAAGCAATTTAATTTATTTTCTTTTTTTAATTTACTTAATTATTTTTAATATTATATATATTAATTTTTATGTTTTTCTTCTTTTCTTTTTCTTTTCTTTATTTCTACATTTTTTTTCTATCAAGCTTCTTGTAACAAGCAGACCAAAACACACCTACGATCTAGCTTCTTTTATGTATTTTATTTTATTTTATTTTTTTCTTCAATTTTCCAGTTGTTATTTTCTGTTATTTTTTTTCTTTTCTTTCTTTCCAAAATGACAATGAGGAGGGACTCACTCCAAAATAAAGAACAGGAGAAAACGATGGCCATAAATTTGATCAGTGAGATTTAAGTAAGAAGGCTGAAATAGATTTTAAAACAATTATAAGGATATTATCTGATCTTGAAAAAAGCATAAAATACACTAGAGAATTCCTTACTACAGTGCTAAAAGAACTAGAATCTGGTCAGGCCAAAATTAAAAATGCTATAACTGAGATGCAATCCCCAATGAAGACCATAAAAATGAAGATGGATGAAGCAGAGTAGTGAATCAGTAATACAGAAGATGAAATTTTGGAAAATAATGAAACTGAAAAAAAGAGGGAAAGAAAGGTCATTGAAAGCAAGGGGATGGAAAACTATGTTATGCTAATGGACATCAAAAGAAAGCTGGAATAGCCACACTTCTATCAGACAGACTAAACTTTAAACCAAAGACTGTAACAAGAGATGAAGAGGACATTATGTCATAATTAAGGGGTCTACCCACCAAAAATATCTAACTCTGGATGTCTCTCTACTTTTGTTCAGATGACCGCAGAACCTGGAAAAGCTGTTGCTGCTATCAATGCATAACATACTGCTATTGGTCCTTTTATATAAATAAATAAGTATATATATATATATATATATATATATATATATATATATATATACACACACATACATATACATATAGATAATTTGAATTTTTGGAAACCTTAGCTGTGCTTTCAACTTTGGAAAAAGTACCCCGGTCGTACCGTGTTGGGTTGGCATTGTACAGAAATTAACAGCCATGTTGGTCTGGAAATGTTAAACACATTTTTTTTTCCATTTGTACAAGGGTAACTCATGTATTAAATGTGTAAGGTCATATCTACATGGGTTTGATTATAGAAACTAATAAATATTCTCTAAATAATGAAAAAATATATCTAACAATTTTAAATATTTATGTTTCAATTTGGGAGTAACTCTATATACAAGTAAATAAATAACAAACATAAAGAAGCTTGATGATAATAACACAATAATAGAAAGGTATTTTTAACATCCCACTTACAGCAATGGACAGATCCTCTAAGCAGAAATCATCAGGAAAACAATGACTTTAAATGACACACTGGACTTAATGGACTTAACAGATACATTCAGAAAAATTCCTCCTAGAGCAGCAGAATATATGTTCCTCTCAAGTACACATGGAACATTCTTTACGATAGATCACAAAGTGGGTTACAAATCATCCCTCAAAAAGAACAAAAAGATCAAGATCATGCCATGCATATTTTCGGAACAAAAAGATCAAGATCATGCCATGCATATTTTCGGAATGCAACACTATGAAACTTGAAGTCAATCACAAGAAAATACGCGGAAAGCCCTCAAATACATGGAGGTTAAAGAACATCCTACTAAAGAATGAATGGATTGACTGGGAAATTGAATAAAAAATAAAATAAAATAAATACATGGAAGCAAATAAAAATGAAAGCACAACGGTCCAAAACCTTTGAGATTCAGCTAATGCAGTACTAAGAGGGAAGTATATTGCAATTCGAGTCTATTTCAAGAAGAAGAAAGGTCCCAGACACACAACCTAATCTTATACCTTAAGGAACTAGAAAAGGAACAGTAAATAAAGCCTAAAGTCAACAGAAGGGAAATACAAAGATTAGAGTAGAAATAAATACTATAGAAACAAATAAATACAGTAAAATCGATCAATCAAACTAAGCCGGTTCTTGGAAAGAATTAACAAAATGGATAAACCCATAGCCAGACTTATAAAAAATAAAAGAAAAATAACACAAATAGATAAAATCACGAATGAAAGGGGAGAGATCACAAACACCACATAAATACAAAAAAAATATATATAAGACAATGGAATGAAAAATTATTCCAAAAACCAGGGCAATACCTGCAAAAAATGGAAAAATTCCTAGAAACTCACAAACTGTCAAAATGGAAAAAGGAAGAAATAGAAAATTTGAACAGGCCCATAACGAGCAAAGAAATTGAATCAGTAACGAAAAAATCTCCCAACAGTCAGGTGTTCTTGGCCAGATGGCTTTCCAGGGGAATACTTCCAGACATTTGAAGAAGAGTTAATACCAATTCTTCTCAAAATGTTTCAAAAAATAGAAACGGAAGGAAAAATTTCAAACTCATTCTATGAGGCCAAAAAGGAGAATTATAGGCCAATATCCCTGATGAACATGGATGCAAAAATCTGCAACAAGATACTAGCAAATCCAATTCAACAGTACATCAAAAACTTACCATGATCAAGTGGGACTTATTCCTGAGCTGCAGGGCTGGTTCGATATTTGCAAATCAATCCATGTGATACACCACATTAATAAAAGAAAGGATAAGAATAGAATTATCTAAAAAAAAAAAAAGAATAGAATTATCCAGTCAATAGATGCAGAAAAAGCATTTGAAAAAATACAGCATTCATTTTTGATAAAAACCCTCAATAATGTATGTATAGATGGAACATAACTCAATCATAAAGGTCATATATGAAAGATCCACAGCTAATACCATTCTCAATGGGGAAAAAGTGACAGCCTTTCCCCTTCTCTCAGAAACAAGACCAAGAAGTCCATTCTCACCATTACTATTTAATATGGTACTGGAAAACTTAGGCTCAGCAACCAATAAGCAAAAGGAAGGGAATAAAGGGCATCGAAATTGGCATGGAAGAAGTGAAACGTTTACTATTTGCAGACATGATACTCTATTTAGAAAACTCAAGAGACTCCACAAAAAAAAAAAAAAAATGCTAGAACTAATACATGAATTCAGCAAAGTCACACTATATATGATAAATGTCCAAAATTTTCTATGCACCAATAATGAATAATGAATCAGCAGAAAAAGAAATCTGGGAATCTACATTTGCAATTGCACCAAAACAATAAGATACCTAGGCATAAACCTAACTAAGCAGAAAAAACTGTGTATTCTGAAAACTATAGAAAACTTATGATAGAAATTTAAGAGAACACAAAGAAATGGAAAAGTATCCTATGCTCATATGTATTGGAAGAACAACTTTGTTAAAAAGTCTATACTTCCCAAAACAATCTATACATTTAATGAAATTCCTATCCACCAGCATTTTTTGGAGAGCTAGAACAAATGATACTAAAATTTGTGTGGAACCACAAAAATCCTCAATAGCCAAAAGCAATCCTGAAAAAGGAAAACAAAATTAGAGCCATCACAATTCCAAATTACATTACAAAGCCACAGTCATCAAAACAGTACGGTTCTGGCACAAAAGAAAAAGAATAAACAAACAAACAAACAAACAAAAAAGACATATAAATCAATGGAACAGAATAGAAAACCTAGTAGTGGACCCACAGCTATATGGTCAACTTATCTTTGACAAAAGAAGAAAGGATATCCAATTGAAAAAAAGAGACAGTGTCTTCAACAAATGGTGTTTGGAAAACTGGACAGTGACATGCAAAAGAATGAAACTGGGTGATTATCTGACAGCAGAAATAAAATGAATTCAAAATAGATTAAATACCTAAATGTGAGACAGGAAACCATCAAAATGGTAGAGGAGAACACAAGAAGAAACTTATTTGACCATTCCCAGTACAACTTCTTACCAGACACATTGCTGGAGGCAAGGGAAACAAAAGCAAACATGAACTACTGGGACTTCATCAATATAAAAAACTTCTGCTCAGCAAAGAAAACAATCAACAAAACTAAAAGGCAAGTAAAGGAATGGGAGAAGATATTTGCAAATGACATATTGGATAAAGGATTGTTATCCACAATCTATAAATAATTTATCAAACTTAACACCCAAAAAGTAAGTGATGAAATGGGCAGAGGACATGAATAGATACTTTTCCAAAGAAGACATCCAGATAACTAACAGACACGTGAAAAGATGCTAATCATCGCTCATTATCAGGTTTTTTTTTTTTCCTAGTAATTTTACAGTGTCAGATCTTACATTTAAGTCTTTAATCCACTTTTTAGTTAATTATCATTAGTGGTATAAGATAGGGGTCCAATTTAATTATTTTTCATGGGTTTATATAGTTTTCCAACAGCATTTATCAAGTAGACTGTCTCTTACCCATTTTATTTTATGGTTTTCTTGTCAAATATTAATTAACTCTGTATGAATTGGTTTATTTCTATATTTCTACCCTATTCCATTGACCTGTGTTTATTTTTTGTCTATTTTATTTTAATTCCAGTGTATTAATATAAAGTGTTTAAGGTGTACAATATAGTGATTCAACAACTCTATGTATTACTCAGTGCTCATTAAGTGTGTCTCTTATTTTTTTTTAACATTTATTTATTTTTGAGAGACATAGAGACAGAGTGTGAGCAGGGGAAGGGCAGAGAGAGAGGGAGACACAGAATCAGAAGCAGGCTCCAGGCTCTGAGCCGTCAGCACAGGGCCTGATGCGGGGTTCGAACTCACAGACCACGAGATCATGACCTGAGTTGAAGTTGGCCGCTTAACCGACTAAGGCACCCAGGCGCAACAAGTGTGTCTCTATTTTTATGCAACTACCTGTTTTGGTTAATATAGTTGTGTAATAAAGGTTTAAATCAGGAATTGTGCTGTCTCATGCTTTGTTCTTTTCAGGATTCCTTTGGGTATTTGGGGACTTCTGTGATTTTACACAGATTTCACAATGTTTTTTTCTGTGGAAAATGCTATAGAAACTTTGATAGGAATTTCATTGAATCTATAGAAGGTTTTGGATAGTATGGACATTTTAAAGAGATTAAATCTTTCACTCCATGAAAATGGGATGTCTTTCCACATATCTATGTCTTCTTCAATTTTTTCAAGAATTTCCTAAAATGTTTGCATACAGATATTTCATCTTTTTAATTAACTGTATTCTAAGTATTTCTCTCTTTTTTTGGTTCTATTGTAAATGGGATTGTTTTATTAATTCTTTTCCCAAAAGTTCATTGTTAGTGTATAGATATGCAACTGATTTTCATATGTTGATTTGTACCTGCAAAGTTACTGAATTTTTAAATTAGTTGTATTTTTTTTGGTGGATTGTTAAGGGTATGTTATATATAAGATCCAGTCAATTGCAAACAGAAACAGTTTTACTGCTTCCTTTCTGATTTGGATTCTTATTATTGCCTAATTGCTCTTGCTAGGATTACACAATAGTACTATACTAATATTATACTTAGTACTGTAGTACGAGGACTTTCTCATACTATATTAAATAGGAGAGGTAAGAGTGGGCACCCTTGTTTTGTTTTGTTTTGTTTTTTCCTTTGAGGGAATATTTCAACCTTTCACCATTAAGTATGGTATTAACTATGGATCTGTCATATATGACCTTTATTATGTTGAAGTATGTTTCTCCCATACTCAATTGTTGAGAGATTTTATCAGAAAAGTTAAATTTTGACAAATGCTTTTTCTGCATCTTTTGAGATAACCATAGGATTTTTATCTTTCATTTTATTAATGTGGTGTATCACATTTATTGATTATTGTATGTTGAAAAATATTTGCATCCCAAGGGTATATCATAAGTGATCCTTTTAACTGACTGTTAAATTTGAATTTCTAGCCTTTTGCATCTATATTCATCAAGGAGAGTGGCCTATAGTTTTATTTTCTTGTTGTTGTTCTTATCTGGCTTTGGTATAATGGTAACGCTGTCCTTGTAGAATGAGCTTGAGATTTTTTTTCCTCTTCATCTAAACAAAGTTCTTCTTTAAATATTTGGTAGAATTCACTAGCAAAACCAATTAGTCCTGAGCTTTTCTCTGTCTTTTGATTACTGACATAATCACTTCACTAATTATCTGATGAGATATTCTATTTCTTCATGATTCAGTCTTGGCAGGTTTTATGTTTCTAGGAATTTATCCACTTATTCTAGGTTATCCAATTTGTGGACAGTACTTCACAGTGTCTCTTGTAATCATTTGTATATCAATTGTATTGGTCGTAATATGTCCTATTCTGTTTCTGATTTCATTCATTTTAGTCTCCTCTTTTTTCTTAGTCTAGATAAAAGTTTTTCAATTTTATCTTTTCAAAAAGCCAGCTCATAGTTTCATTGATATTTTTATTGTTTTTGTGATTTCCACTTATTTCTGCTCAGATCTTTGTTATTTTCTTCCTTCTGCTAACTTTGGACTTTGTTATCTATTTAGTTTCTTTATGTGTAAAGTTAAATTATGTATTAGTGACCATTCTTCTTTCTTGATGTAGGCATTTATTGTTGTAAACTTCATTCATAATTTCATTTGATGTAGCCCATAAATTTTGAATTGTTTTGTTGCCAGTTTTGTTTGTATCAAGCTATTTTTTTCAATTCCTTTTTTGTGTCTTCTTTGACCTATAGGCTGTTTAGGTGTGTGTTGTTTAATTTTTACATGTTTGGGTATATTCAAGTTTTCCTCTTGTTTTTGATTTCTGGTTTGATACCATTGTGATCAGAAAAGTTACCTAGTATGATTTTGATCTTCTTAAATTTGCTAAGGCTTTTTTTGTGACTTAACATATATTATCTAACCTAAAGAATATCCCATATTCATTTGAAAAGAATGTATATACTGCTGGTGTTTGCTGAAATATTCTGTATATGTCTGTTAGGTCCATTTGGTCTAATATAATCCAAGTCCAGTATTTCCTGATTTATTTTCTTTCTGGATGACCTATTAATTGTTGAACATGGATTATGGAGTTTCCTAATATTATTGTAATGTTGTCAACTTATCCATTCAGATATGTTAGTATTTGCTTAATATATTTAAGTGCTATGATATGACATGTCTATCTATGCAATTTTTATACCTTCTTGGTAAACCATCAGTATATCATTATCTTCTTAGTTTCTTGTTACAGTTTTTTACTTAAAGTATATTATGTCTGATATAAGTATAGGTATCCATGCTTTCTTCCTTTTTCCCCATTCCATATATATATGTATATAATATGTATATATTATATGTAATTATAATATATATATAATGGAATATTACTTGGCCATCAAAAAGAATGAAATCTTGCCATTCGCAATGATGTGGATGAAGCTAGAATGTATTATGCTAAGGTGAAATAAGTCAGAGAAAGACAAATGCCATGCAATTTCACTCATTATAAGTAGTATATATATATACATATATATGTATATATAATTTGATGGTTGAGTAATATTCTATTGTATAAATATACAATATATATATGTTATATATACTCATCTTTACATATTCTTTACTCATTCAACAGTCAATGAACATCTGGACTCTCCCTATAGACTGGTTATTTTTCATAATGCTGCTATAATTGTTGGAGTGCATGTACCTCTGATGTATTTTTGTATCCTTTGGGCAAATAACTCATAGTACAATTGCTGTATCATAGAGTAGTTATTTTTTTTAGTTTTAGTTTTTTTTTTTTAGTTTAGTTTTTTTTTTAATTTTTTTTTGGAACCTCCATAATGTTCTCCAGAGTGGCTGCACCAGTTTGCACTCCCACAACACTGCAGCAGGATTCTCCTTTCTCTGCATCTTTGCCAACACCTGTTGTTTCCTGTGTTGTTAATTTTAGCCATTCTGACAGGTGTGTGGTGGTATCTCATCATGGTTTTTATTTTGTATTTCCCTGTACTGAATGATGTTGAGCAATTTTTTATGTGTCTATTAGTATTCTGTATGTCTTCTTTGGAAAATGTCTATTTATGTCTTCTGCCAATTTCTTATCTGGGTTATTTTCTTTTTGGGTGTTGAGTTTGATAAGTTTTTATAGATTCTGGATACTAACACTTTATCAGATATGTCTTTGCAAATATCTTCTCCAGTTCCATAGCTGCCTTTTAGTTTTGTTGATTGCCTCCTTTGTCGTGCAGAAGTGTTTTATCTTGATGAGATCCCAATAGTTTTTGTTTGCTTTTGTATCCCTTGTGTTTGGCAACATGTCTAGAAAGAAATTCCTCTGGATAAGGTCAGAGTTTTTCCTGTGTTCTCTTCCAGGATTTTGATGGTTTCCTGTCTCAAATTTAGGTCTTCCATCCATTTTGAATTTATTTTTATATATGGTGTAGGAAAGTGGTCTAATTTCTCTTTTTTTCATTGGATATTCTTTACTGCTTTGTCAAAGATTAGTTGACCATATAGCTATGCATCCATTTCTTGGATTTCTATTCTGTTTCATTGATCTCTGTGTCTGGTTTTGTGCCACTACCTTACTGTATTGATGACTACAGCTTTGTAATATAGCTTGAAATTCAGAATTGTGATACCACTAGTGTTGTTTTTCTTTCTTAGGATCACTTTGGCTATTCAGGGTTTTTTGTGGTTCCACACAAATTTTAGTTTTGTTTCTTCTAGCTCTTAGAAAAATGCTCGTGGTAATCTGAAATGTATCGACATTTTAACAATGTTATTCCATTCTGTGAGCATTGAATAGTTTTCCATTTCTTTGTGACCTCTTCAATTTCTTTCATAAGTCTTTATAGTTTTCAGAGTTTATATCTTTTACCTCTTTAGTTAGGTTTATTCCTAGATTTCTTATTGTTTTTGGTGCAATTACAAATGGGATTTCTTTTTCAACTGCTTTGTTGTTAGTGTATAGAAATGCAAAAGATTTTTGAACTTTGATTTTATATCTCGCAGCTTTGCTGAATTCATGTATTAGTTATTGCAGTTATTTGGTGGAGTCTTTTGGGTTTTGTACATAGAATATCATGTCGTCTGCACATAGTGAAAATTTGACTTTGTTCCTTGATGATTTGGATGCCTTTATTCCTTTTTGTTCTCTGATTGTTGAGGCTAAAATTCCAGTACTATGTTAAATGCTAATGGTGAGAGTGGGCATCCTTGTCTTGTTACTGACTGTAAGGGAAAGTCTTTCAATTTTTCCCCACTAAGAATGATATTATCTGTGGGTTTTTCATACATGACCGTTATGATGTTGAGGTATGTTCCATCTACGTCTAATTTGTTGAAAGTTTTTATCAAGAATGGTGCTTTATTTTGTCCATTTTTTCCCCTGCAACTACGGACAGGATCTTGCAGTTCTTATCCTTTCTTTTATTAATGTGGTGTGTCACACTGATTGATTTGTGAGTACTGAACCAGCCTACATCCCAGGAATAAATCCCACTTGATCGTGTGAATAATTCTCTTAATGTAATGTTGAATTGAATTTGCTGCTATCTTGTTAAGAATTTTTGCATTCATGTTCACCAGGGATATTGGCTTGTAATACTTCTTATTAGTAGAGTCTTTGTCTGGGATTGGAGTCAAGGTAATGTTGGCTTCATGAATGAGTTTGGAAGTTTTCCTTCCATTTCTATTTTTGAGAAGAATAGGTATTAACTGTTCTTTAAATTGCTGGTAGAATTCTCATTAGAAGCCATCTGGCCATGGACTGATGTTTGTTAGGAAATTTTTAGTGATTCAATTTCTTTGCTGCTTATGGGTCTGTTGAAATTTTCTATTTCTTCCCATTTCAGTTTAGGTAGTTTGTAAGTTTCTGGGAATTTGTCCATTTCTTCCAGATTGACCAGTTTGTTGGCATATAATTTTTCACAGTATTCTCTTCTAATTGTTTATATTTATGTGGTGTTGATTTTTATCTCTCTTCTTTCATTCATGATTTTATATCTTTGGGTCTTTTTTCTTTTATTTGTGATAATTCTGGCTAGGGGTTTATTAATTGTGTTAATTCTTTCAAAGACACAGCTCTTAATTTTGTTGATCTGTTCCAATGTGTTTTTGTTGTTGTGGTTTGTTTCTATATCATTTATTTATGCTATATGTCATTTATTATTCCCCTTATTCTGCTGGCTTTAGGCTTTATTTGCTATTCCGTTTCTAGATCCTTTAGGTGTAAGTTTAGGTTGTGCATTTGGGACCTTACTTGCTTCTTGAGATAGGCCTGAATTGCAATATACTTCTCATTTAGGACTGACTTTCCTGCATCCCAAATATTTTTGACTGTCATGTTTCCATTCATTGGCTTCCATGTATATTTAAATTTTTTTCTTTAATTTCCTGATTAATCCATTCATTCTTTAGTAGGATGTTCTTTTTTTTAAATTTTTTTTAACATTTATTTGTTTTTGAGAGACATAGAGACAGAGTGTGAGCAGGGGAAGGGCAGAGAGAGAGGGAGACACAGAATCCGAAGCAGGCTCCAGGCTCTGATGAGCCGTCAGCACAGAGCCCAATGCGGGGCTCGAACCCACAGACCGTGAGATCATGACCTGAGCCGAAGTCGGCCGCTTAACCAACTGAGCCACCCAGGCGCCCCAGTAGGATGTTCTTTAACATTCATGTATTTGAGGACTTTCCAATTTTTTCTTGTAGTTGACTTCAAGTTTCATAGTGTCGTGGTCTGAAAATATGCATGTTTATAACCTCAATCTTTCTGTACTTGTTGAGGGCTGATTTGCGACCCATATGTTATCTATGTCCCACGTGCACTCAAAAATAAGGTGTATTCTTCTGCTTTAATATGAACTGTTCAGGGACATCTGGGTGGCTCAGTTGGTTAAGCATCCAACTTCAGCTTAGGGCATGATCTCATGGTTCAGTGGGTTCGAGCCCCGCGTTGGGCTCTGTGCTGACAGCTCAGAGACTGGAGTCTGCTTTGGATTATGTGCCTCCCTCTCTCTCTTTGCCCTTCCCCACTCAGGCTCTGTTTTTCTCTCTCTTAAAAATAAACAGTAAAATGAAATGTTCTTAATACAACTGTAAATTCCATCCAGTCCAGTGTGTCATTCAAAGCAATTCCATCTAGTCCTGCATGTCATTCAAAGCAATTGTTTCCTGACTGACTTTCTGCTTAGGTGATATGTCCATTCTTGTAAGTACAGAATTAAAGTCCCCTACAATTATTGTATTATTATCAATGAGTTTCCTTATGTTTGTTATTAATTGATTTGTTTTGGGTTGCTATCAAGGTGGGGACATAAATATTTACAACTGTTAGATCTTTTTGATGTATAGACCTCTTATTTATGATATAATGCCCCTCTTCATCTCTTGTTACAATCTTTGTTTTAAACTCTAGTTTGTTTGATATATATATTGCTACACTGGCCTTCTTTTGAAGTCTATTAGCATGATAGATGTTTCTCCATCCCCTCACTTTCAATCTTCTAGTCTTTCTAGGTCTAATGAGTGTCTTGTAGGCAGTATATAGATTAATCTTTTTTTTTTAATATATGTGCTGCTGAAGTGAGCACATAATCTCTTTCTTTTTATTCCATTAAGATACCTTATGTCTTTTCATTGGAGTATTTAGTCCATTTACATTCAGAATGATTATTGAATGATATATATTTAGTGCTATTATGTTACCTGTAGAGTTGGTGTTTCTGGTGATGCTCTCTGGTCCTTTCTGGCATTTGTTGCTTTGGGTCTTTTTTTATTTCTCCACTCAGAGACCCTCTTAAAATTTCATGTAGGGATAATATAGTAGTCACAAACTCCTTTATTCTTTGTTTGTTTGGGAAACTCTTTATTTCTCCTATTTTGGATAAGAATCTTGCTGGGTAGAGTATTCTTGGTTTCATACCTTTTTTTTTTTTTTTCTCCATACAGCACATTGAATATATCTTGTCACTCCTTTCTGGCCTACCAAGATTCTGTGGACGAATCTGTGAACCTGATCTGTCTTCCCTTGTAGGTTAAGGGTTTCTTGTTTGTTTGTTTGTTCGTTTTTCCTTTCTGCTTTCATGATTCTTTCCTTGACTATGTATTTTGTGAATTTGACTATGATATGTCTTGATAATGACTGGCTTTATTGAATATAATGTGAATTCTCTGTGATTCTTGGATTTTTATGCCTGTGTCCTTCCTCAGGTTAGTGAAGTTTTCAGCTATAATTTGCTCACATAAACTTTCTGTCCCTTTTTCTCTCTCTTCATCTGTGAATCCTGTGATAAGAATGTTATTATGTTTTTTAAAATTGCTGAGTTTTCTAAGTCTGCCTTCATGATCCTTGACCTTTGTTTCACTTTTTTTTCATCTTCACTTGTTTCCATAATTTTATCTTCTATTTCGCTATTTTCTCTTCTGCCTCTTCTATCTACATTTTTATGGCCTCTATTTGAGTTTGTATCTTGATTATAGCATTTTTAATATCAGAATCACTAGATTTTACTTGTTTTATCTCTGGATAAAGGGATCATTTGGTTTATTCTCTGTTTTTTTGAAGCCCAACTAGTAACCTTATAATTGTTGCTTTAAATTCTAGTTCAGACATATTACATCTGCATCGACCAAATCCTTGGACATCATTTTTCCCTTTTCTTTCTTTTGAGATGAATTCCCACATCTTATTATTTTTGAGGGAAAAACAACAACAACAACAACAATAAAAACATGAAATAAAAATTAAAAAATTAAAAAATATCAATATGGGAAGCTATATCTTACATGTGTTTTGGTCTACTTGTTAAGAGAAATTTGATAGGAAAAAAACAGAAAATAGAAAAAAAAGAGGGAAAAAAGATTAATAATTAAAAATATATAAAATTAGAAAATAAAATAAAATAAAATAAATAAAAAAAATATTCTTTCTGTATCCAAAAACAGAAGAAAAGAAAAACAACAAAACACTAAAACAGAGGCAACTACAATAGCAACATAAAAGAACAAACAAACAATAAAACCAAAATGAAGCTAGATCCAGTTTCCCCTATAGCTGAAACTTTTCAGTAGTCTACTGTCAATATATTAAGCTCCTGGAAGGGATCTGTGCTGGTCTTCTGAGGGAGGGGCTTGCTTCTCTGGTTCCCTGGTCATCTTCCCCTAGTGGAGATGTGTCTGGAGGGTACAGGGAGATGGGGCTTGGTGGAATGGCTCCGTTCACCCTGCGGTGGCGTTGTTTAGCACACTGGCATTGATCAGTGTTGGTGGGCTAATGGTAAAAATGGCTTCACCCTGCTCTTTAGTCTCCAGAGCAGGAAGTTGGCATCCTCACAGACCCCCGATTATTATTATTCACCACTCCTTGCTGACCTCTGAAACCAGACTCTGTGTTCCTTGCTGACCTCTGAAACCAGACTCTGTGCTCCATATATATATATACACACACACAAATATAAGTGGCAGTATTGAAGCCCTCTCCTTTTCCCCCTATAATGGTTTTGGGAGACAGTTTTCTTGTGCAGTCCCCTGTGCATGTTTCACTCTCTCTAGTTTCTTTCAGGGGAAGTGTTTTCTTGTGCAAACGTGATGTGCTGTTCTCTCTCTCCCTCTGTCTTTCTCCTCTTGGAGAAAACTGTTGCAGGATTCTTTACCTCAATACCCAAGGTTCATCATATTGCCACTTTAAAGAATGAAGAGGTGGACACAGAATAGAGTGAGCAGCAGGCAAAAATTTATTAGAGTATAAGATCAGAAAGTAAGACTAGTATGAAAGTTCTCTTTACAGAGAAGGGACATTTGAGAGTGAATACCTGTGAATATAGGCAAGGGGCATTGTTTTATAGAATTTGGGTTGGTCCTTTTCCTTCCCCCTTGTTCCTTCTCAGTTTCTACCTTTACTGGCTGGGTAACTGTAAATGCCTAGTCATTCCTTTTTGATTGACTCGTTTCAATTGTATAAGGAGTGGTCTATGGCCATACCTTCCTTGTGGGTCATACGTTTTTAGTCAGGTCTTTTGTCAAATTCCTGAGGGAAATGTAAAGGAAAATAGGTGGTTCTTGTCACATTTTTAAGAGTAACTTTATGCCTGAGGGAGTTTGCTGAAGGTTAGTCATTCCCAGAAGAAATGCTTTAAAATATGTTTCCCCCCACCTTTCCCTTCAAATCCTAGTGTCTCCCTTTGTGCCTACTCCATCCTATCTTTTCCCATCCAAATGGCTCCCTCCCCTCTGTGGCACCATTGTTCTTCTCTTCCCCAGTTCACCATTCTGCACCATGTACCTGATGTATTCTCTGCCTCCAAATTATACAGATTGTTAAGACTTAGAGCGATTTCCTAGGTGTTCTAAATGGTTTGCTGTTGACCTAGCTGTGATGAAGGATGAGATAAACCCAGGGCTCCCTTACTATTCTGTGATTTTAACTCCTCTTCAAGCTTCCCATGACTTTTAGAAAGAGGACAAATTTCTATAATGTGACGCACAAAATCCTTCATGGTCTAACTCCTTCCCATTGCTCTAGCCACTTCTTGTACCATGCTCATCTTCGTTCTTATAAGCTACCGTCACATGGAGGTCGTTTCTTGTCTTCAAACAATATACTCTATTCTTCCTCAGAAATATTGCGTATGTTTATTCCCTCTCGAATGTTCATACATCATTCTTTGTCTAACAAATTCATAGTCATCCTTCAGAACAAAGTTGATATAGAATTTTCTCTCTAAAGCCTTTCTGTCTACCCCTATGCTAGATAAAAGCTTCTTGTTACTTGTTTTTATAGTATATCGTTTTACATTGCAAGCTCAAAGTAATTAGGGATCCTGGCTGCCATATTCCTATACTAAATAATAACTGTTTCTTGAATAAACTTTTTCTTAGTTGTATTTCATGTATAATGTGTTATCAGTGATATTAACTGGATATTTTATAATAACTTTCTATTACAAAGCATTTAATTGTAACCACACAGTTTTCAAAAAGGAAAAGAAACATTCGCTTTTGGAACAAAAGTGTCTACAATCCAGATTGAGTGGGTGAGAAAAAAATATATTTTGGATTTGGGAGGCTGAAATATAACACTAGCTCAAATAACAACGTTATTTTTATAATAATGCTATTTTCAATCATATTAGCAACATAAGAAAAGCATATTTTGAGTTTAGCAAAACATTTAAAATTTTTAAAAAACTAAAAAAAAATTATACAATTACATCTGTGTTACCAGAAAATGTATTCATTGATGTTAAACTTATGAAGAAATAAAAATATTGATCATATATTTATACCCTCATTTTTCAGAAATGGAAGTTTAATTTCATTATCTCAGAACATGAACAGATTTGCTGACCTTATACAACCTTGTGTAAAATAAAACTTAGGAAAATTATACCTTACTGTAATATTAAATTAACTAGAATTTAAAAATTATGTCTCCTGGTTTCAGACAAAATTAGCTAACAATTTTTTAACAACACATTAGTTTAATATTTTATTTTGAGGAATATATGCCATTAATAAAGAATTTAAGTACCTTTATGAAAGAATAACTGACAAACTGGGTCAACTGAGTGGCTTAGTTGTTTGGGCCTCCAACTTCGACTCAGGTCATGATATCATGGATTGTGAGTTTGAGCTCCACATCAGGCTCACTGCTGTCAGTGCAGAGCCTGCTTTTTCTTCAGATCTTCTGTCTCCCCCTCTCTCTGCCACTCATCCTGTTTCTAGAAAAAAAGAAAAAAAGAGTAAATGACAAACTAAGAATAATACTTGGTTGTCCTAAACTTCATTCTCATCTTAAAGGTTAAATTATGAAAAACAAAATCCTTATTCACATTGTTAATTGTAAAATAACTTCAAATGAGCACAGAAGTAACGATTCACAGTTTCATTGTCACTGATGTGTTGGGAAGTTGAAGAAGGAATATTTACTGATGGAAATAAATTTTAAAAGATAGGAGATGACAGTTAAAGGGATAGTAGCATAAAAGTGTTCACCAGTGAATTCTCTTTGTATTACTGATTTGACAATCCATCACTTGCACTAGACTGTGAGCTGTTTGAGGAATTTTTTCTGCATATGACAATCCTTGTTATATACTAGTTACTAAAATTTCTTGCAATGATTTTTCCCAAGTTTCAATAAAATCGGAAACATATATTCTTTGGTTAACTCACCACTTTTGCCCCTTTTGGATTGAAATTCTTATACTTTTTTTCTTGGTTACCAGGAAAGATTCTTTACACAATCTCTGGGGATCATTGCTATGTTGTTTAATATTCTAATTATTAAAACAGGCAATAATCCATTTTAACAATATTTAACTATGTTTTATTGTTTCAATAATTCTATGATCTGAATAAATGCTTGCATTCATCTTTGGACTGTTTTTAAAGTCCTTTTTATCATAATAATATCTGAGATTCACAATAACCCTTTGGAATAAAAAAAGGTAATCACGTTTTATTTTAACCCTCATGCATAGATAAGGAAACTGATTCTCAGAAAGATTAAGAAATTTCTCAAACCCAGCATCTTATCCATCTTCTATGCATGCCCCAGTAAGAGATGAAACTTGATATCATGCTCTAACCTTAGTTCAGTGGTCTATATCTGTACTCTAGTAAAGTCATGGGGTTTTCCCAAAATAATATATTTTTTTAATATTCATTCTAGTTTTAATGTTTATTTTTGAAAGAGAGAGAGAGAAGGAGAGCTGGAGTGGGCAAGGGCTAGAGAGAGGGAGACACAGAAACTGAAGCAGGCTATAGGCTGCTTCAGCAAGCTCCATCTGTCACCACAGAGTTTAACGCGGGGCTGAAATTCACAGACTATGAGATCATGACCTGAGCCGAAGTCAGGAGCTTAACTGACTGAGCCATCCAGGCACCCCGATAATATTTATTTTAATTACTTTTTCTATTTTTAAGTTTTTATTTTAATTCCAGTTAGTTGACATACAGTGTAATATTAGTTTCCGGTGTACAATATAGTGATTCAACGTTTCCATACAACACCCAGTGCTCACCACAAGTGACACTCCTTAATGCAGATCACCTATTTAACTCATTCCACCCACTTCCCTCTGGTAAACATCAGTTTGCTCTCTATATTTAAGAGCCTGTTTCTTGGTTTGCCTCACTTTCTCTCTTTTGTTAGAGACACTCACATTTAGAATTTTAATCAATTTTTAATTTATTTTTGTGGATGGTGTAAGAAAGTGGTCAGATTTCATTCTTTTGCATGTTGCTGTCCAGTTTTCCCAGCACCATTTGTTGAAGACACTTCCTTTTCCCATTGGATATTCTTTCCTGCTTTGTCAAATATTAATTGATGATATAATTATGGGTATATTTCTGGCTTTTCTATTTTGTTTCATTGATATATGCATCTACTTTTTGCCAATACCATATTGTTTTGATTACTACAGCTTGTAATATGACTTGAAGTCTAGAATCGTGATGCCTCCAGTTCTACTTTTTTTTTTTCAAGATTCCTTTGACTATTTGGGTTCTTTTGTGTTTCCTCATAAATTTTAGAATTGTTATTATATTTCTGTGAAAATTGTGTTAATATTTTGATATGGATTGCCTTAAATATGTAGATTACTTTGGGTAGTATAACATTTTAACAATATTTGCTCTTCTAATCCATGAGTATGGAATGTCTTTCCATTTCCTTTTGCCATCTACAATTTCTTTCATCAGTGATTTATAGTTTCCATGTACAGATCTTTCATCTCTTTGCTTAGGTTTATTCCTAGGTATCTTATTGGTTTTCTTGTAAATGTAAATATAACACTTTTTTAGGATCTTTTTCTTAATTTCTCTTTCTGTTACTTCATTATTGGTGCATAAAAATGCTACAGATTTCTGTACATTGGTTTTTGTATTGTATAAATTTACTGAATTTGAGTATCAGTTCTGTCAATTTTTTGGTGAAGTCTTTTGGATTTTCTGTATATACTATCATATCCTCTCAATATAGTGAGTTTTACTTCTTCCTTACCACACTGGATGTATTTTATTTCTTTTTGTTGTCCTATTGCTTAGGCATGAATCTTCAGTGCTAGGTTGAATAAAAGTGGTGAGACTGGACATCCTTTTCTTGCTCCTGACCTTAGGAGAAATGGATAATGTTAGCCATGTTTTGTTACTTTTTTTCATAAATGATCTTTATGATGTTGAAGTATGTTCCTTCTAAGCCTATTTCATGGAGTTCTTTTATCATGAATGAACGTTGCACTTTGTGAAATGCTCTTGCTGCATCCACTGAAAGGATCATATGGTTTTTATCCTTTCTCTTATTGATGCAGTGTATCATGTTGATCGATTTGTGAATATCGACTCACCAGTCTGATGCAGTAATAAATACCACTTCATCATGGTGTATTATTATTTTTTTTTTATCTGGGATTTCATTTGCTATTATTTTCTAGAGGAGATTTACATCCATGTTCATTAAGGGTTTTAGACTAGAGTTCTCTTTTCTTACGGTGTCTTTATTTATTTATTTTTTAATATCATAGAATGAATTCAGAAGTTTTCCTTCCTCTTTTATGTTTTGGAATAGTTTGGGAAGAATAACGATTAAATCTTTTTTGAATGTTTGATAGAATTGCCTGTGAAGCCATCTGGTTCTGGACTTTTGTTTTGCAAGTGCCACTTTGATTTAATCTGTGCTCAAATCATTTTTCAGGTGAGAAAAATATACTTAATTTCTCCATTTTCTGTTTTTCCTTACTTGTTTCATTTTATTTTTTTTTTAGTTTGCATTTTAATTCTAGTTAGTTAACATACAGTATTATATTAGTTTCAATTGTATAATGTAGTGATTCAACAATTCCATACTTATTTTTTTTTACTTTTGCTATTTATTTTTAGTCACAGTGTTTTGTGATTAGATAATATAGCAAGCAGCCTGACTTAGAGCAACATTCAATAAATACTGGCTCTTGTTATAATTGTATATTCATTCAATACTCCCTAATTTTAATACCTCAATTAGAGAATATTAATTTTATATAATTGGGAAAGGTACACATTATCATTAAAAAGGAGCATATATATATATATTTATTTAAACATATATATTATTTATTTTATATATAAATGCTAACAATATTTTATTTTAAAATACTTTTACTGTGAATTTGCCTTTGGTCAAATTAGTCCTTCAAATGTTTTTATTTTTTTAATTGTTTATACTTTTTTAAGTTTTTATTTTCATTCTACTTAGTTAACATACAGAGAAATATTAGATTGTGGTGTACAATATAGGTATTCAATACTTTTATACAATACCCATGCTCATTACAAGTGCACACTTTAATTCCCATCACTAACCCCCTCTCCTGCCCAAGTCATCTCCAATAGCCATCAGTTTGCTCTCTAGAGTTAAGAATCTGTTTCCTGGTTTGCCTCACGTTTTCCCCCCTTATGTTCATTTGTTTTGCTCCTTAAACTCCACATATTGAGTGAAATAGTATGGTATTTGTTTTTCTCTTACTTATTTTGCTTAGCATAATAGATTCTAACTCCATCCACGTCATTACAAATAGCAAGATTTCATTCATTTTTATGGATGAGTAATATTCCATTGTGTGCATGTGTGTGTGTGTGTGTGTGTGAGAGTGTGTGTGTGTATAATCTTTTGGTAGACACACACACACACACAAAATTTTTTGCATCTTCTTTATCCATTCATCAGTCACTGGAAATTTGAGATTTTTCCTCAAAAACAATAAAATAAATGAAATAAAATAAAATAAATTAAAATTAAATGACACAAAATAAAATAATAACACAACATAACAAAACATAACATAATGTAATAAAATAAATGGAAGCCTCTGTTTTAAGACATAGGGAGACAATCGAATGTTCAGTGATGCTTCATACTATGGCAAGAAATTAGATAAATTGTGTGATAGACTTGCTATAAAATGTGACTTTTATGGTGATTAAAACGTGATTATCTAGTAATTTGCTCAGCGTAGGGATAATTACATCCATTCTCCATTATTTGTAACTTAACGGTGTATTTAAAGGGTAAGTGTTTCTAACTCATTTTTTTTAACGTTCATTTATTTTTGAGACATAGAGACAGAGCGTGAGCAGAAGAAGGGCAGAGAGAGAGGGAGACACAAAATCCGAAGCAGGTTCCAGGCTCTGAGCTGTCAGCACAGAGCCCGACGCGGGGCTTGAACTCACAGACCGCGTGAGATCATGACCTGAGCCGAAGTTCACCGCTTAACCGACTGAGCCACCCAGGCGCCCCTAAATCATTTTAAAGGTAAAAAAATCCACATGCTTTCTTGACAAAAGTCTAAAAATAAACACATTCAGGAAATTACAACTAGCTACACAAGAAACGTTTCAAATTAATGTCACTATCTTAATGAATCAATGAAATGTAAAGAACAAATTCAGTTTACCATCAACATCCTACATCTAAAGAACCTGGGAAAATATATTCTAGTTGTCTTAATCTTCTGTCTTCCTAAGAATACTCTTTTGTTTCCCTGTTTCATATGTTTATGACATCTTTTTTTAACATGACAAATATTATGCCTTATTATTGTTCATTCACTCACACATGCATGCATGCATTTACTTCCTAGATACTTATTGCTTATCTTACATAGTCCAAAATTTATATAAAATTACCTGGATATAGAATGTATCATCTCCTTGAAAACCTTACCTTTCTTTTGTAAGATTAATTAAAATCCCATTTCCTTCAAGAAATCTCTGGGATTCGCTTTATAAGAACTAACGCCTCCCTCGCTAACACCCAACACCACATTTTTATTAATCTTCATTGGCATGCGGGTGTGGGTATGTGCACATGTGTGTTGTCAATTATACTCCCTGCAGTGTCTGGTAAAGTTACTATACTAATACATATGCTGAATAGGACTAAAAACTAAAGCAAAAACAAAACAAAACAAAACAAAACAAAAGAACAAAAAAACAAACACACATCAAAATTGCTACTAAATTTCAGGAAATTTTGTGTGGCATGTTGAAACCAACATTTCCAAAAAGATATATACTCCTCAGATGTATACACTTTATAAAGTGTTTACTGCAACGCCTTTCATTAGCTGTTAATACTTACCTCTTAACCTCAGGACATAAACACAGTTCCTTATTTATTGAAATAATAGTTTTATTATTAGATTTTGTTTGGATTAAAATTGAATAAATTATTGAGAACAAATATGGCATCCACTAATTTAATTATTTTTTAAAATATTTTTGTGGGTAAATAACTATATAACTGGTTCTTTTTAAAAATAATTGGTTTTTAATCTCCACTTCAAATTATCATTTAAAGGAGCTTTTACAAAAAATGGAAATACCCAAACCTCATTAAAAATATGAACTAGTCTTACCATTCTTAAAATATTAATTTTGTTACAGAAACTGATCTTGATCACCCAGTGGAAGAACCAAGCGGCGCTCAGAGATCTTGGAAGGCAGGAGGTTTATTTACCTAGTGGGTTCAGAGGAGATCACTCTCCAAAGGTCTGAGTCTTGAGCATAAGCAGAGGGAACGATTTATAGTCTGTTACTTCTGCATTCTTCATTAATGCACGCGCAAACAGGGAAGAAGAACTCAGAGGGGACAGGACTTTCCTTATCAGTCCTGTTGGCCATCTGATAACAGGTTTCCCCCCTTTGATGCCCCTTTAAACAGATCTAGTCTGTGTTAGAGGGCATCATCTTTATTTATTATGGGCTGATTCTTTTCCTGAGTCCCCTGACTTTGGTTATGACTATTCCCGACTGGTTTATAAAGTAACAGCATTCTTCTCCAAGATGCAGGTGCTCTTTTTCTCAGCAGTGAAGAGGTCAAGTGCCTGTCCGTTCTGGAGGGCAACTTCTGTCGGGGAACTTATTTGGCTCTGTAGGGATACTAGGAGTCAGCCACTGGTTAGTCCCATAGAAGAGCCTATGTATCCTATGCCAGTCCCTATACCTGTGGCCCCTAGGTGGATGGGTACCAACACTGCTCACTTAGCCGGAACTTTTCTTGAAGTTTGAGGCACATCCAAAACTTCCTCAAAATGGCATTAACAACCTCCTTACTGACAGGCAACCCAACAGATCGAAAGAGGTTTTTCCCTGTCAATTTGAGGCACAGTAAGCAAAACGATTATAGGTAAGAATGAAACATGTAATGAATATTGATATGTATTACTCAACATTCCTTTTTCCTTCATTTGGTAATGGCACCTGCATTTTGTTTTGGGGAACTTCCATTCTCTCTCAACGCACATAGCTCTAGTTGAGTTACCTTCTCCCACATTCTTCTAAGCCTTAAACATGATCTTATAACAGCATTTTGGTGGCAGACATAGCACCATATTTCCTTAATCACAGTGATCGGTTGAGAAATATGCATAGGAACTAAGCATAATTAGTGTACTCTCTGGGAGTTTAGTAGGAGCATTTTGGGAAAAGACACTTTTAACTGGAGGAGTTGAGAAACTAGTAAAATAAAAATAAAAAATTGCTTTGCCAACATTTAGGGAGAATCTTTTTGAAAATTTTGGAAACACAGAGGAGTGGAAGACCAAGAAATGGAAAGAGACTGACCACTGGCAACGTGTGATTTCTTGAATTCAGTTATGCACTCCGGATAGGATAACTTTAATTATCCCCCTTTAGATTCACACCACTTTTTTTGTGCTCTACTCTGTGTCTTGATAATCCTATCAATGACCAGTAGGTACTGCATTAAAGTGTTAATTTGCCTTCTGAATTCCCTTTGAATTTAGCTCTTGGAACCCACAATAGGAAATTAAAAAGTAGGATGGCATTGAGGTAATCCCCTCATCTATTAAATGCTAGGTTCCTATCTATCCATTTGCTTAATTTTTCTTGCAAAAACCACAATTTATGTTAGAAGGACCCCTTCACACAGTTATCTGCTGGGAATGGCCAGAAAACCCTGTGCTGATGGATGAAAAATTACTCCACACTTTGGTAAGAAAGAGAGAGTTGGCATGGGGGTCAACTTTCGCAGCTGAAGATCCTGTTGGCCTCACTCATATTTTCATTTATTGCAGTGTCAAGTCAATCACAAATCTCAGTTGACTTGTTGTGTACAGAGGGCTTATAACATTTCAGGCATGCAAAAACAAAGGGTGCATGACTTAAATAAAGGTGAACAATCTCTAAAGACTAATCATATCAGAGAAATGCAGCAAAGGTCTATGTGTCCTATTGTTTTGCTAAACTCTGTATATAATGTATAGATAATGGAGTTCCCTAAGGACTGCAGAAACACCTAGGAGGGCCTGCCTCCAGGCATTCCAAAGTCAGGGCTGTTACATAGACCTCTGTCATTCCAAGAGACCTATGTCCCTCCCAAACTTAACTGCAGCCCTCAGAATTCTCCCTGTCACATTTTAGCTAGCAAAGCATTGTGTATAATCTCCTCATCCTCAGTAATAACCCCAACAGCTATCCACATTGAGTCTCATTTACTCTTTATCCCCATGAGCCATGAGGCCTAATAGTAATAATTGTGTCTTGCTCTTGTTATACTGTTTTACACTGACCTGTGTCATTTTCCCTAACATCTGTTCTTATTTGGCTATTTATAAAGCTATTCTCAACTTTTTTTTTTCTCTATTTCTTGGGCACCTGGGTGGTTCAGTTAGTTGAGCATATGACTCTTGATTTCAACTTAGGTCATGGATCCCAGGGTCATGGGATTGAGCCCCACATCAGGCCCCATGTTGAGGTGGAGCCTGCTTAAGATTCTCTCTCTCTCTCTTTCTCTCACTCCCTCTGTTCCTCCCTCTGCTTATGCTGTCTCTCTTTCTCTAAAATAAAATTAAATTAAATTAAATAAATAAAATTAAATTAATGAAAAATAGTTATTTCTTTGGAAAGTACTTGACTCCAAAGCTGTAGTCTAGTATATTAATAGTTGTCCTCAATTTTATTGACATTGCTACAGAAGATTATATTAGCTGATAAAGGTTTTTTTTATGATTGATTCCTGAACTGTCTGTATAAAGTAAGATACATATTTTAATGGAGAAAAAGAGGAAGTATTCACCAGGAATAGAAAAGAAAAACAATTAATGATAAATATTTATATGTATTAATCCAATGGTTTGCTCCATATCTAAATAAGACTGGAAAAATTTGTCTAGTTGCTGGAAGTTATTGATGACAATAATAAGTCCTATACTCCCACTGATTCTAGGCATGAGCTTACTTCAGTGTTTGAAGCCTGAAATCTGTTTCCTTGACTTAGACTAACATTTTGGAAGGAGTACTGTAAATAATTATCAATACACCAAGAAATGCTATGTGTGCTAATAGAAGCACTTTCCCTTCAGTACAACCAGGTTTGCTGTTGAAATCAAATGCATTTTCACAAGATTTGCAAACTCTTATAGCTTTTTGCTAATATACTAAGAATTACATGCTATATTCTTGTCAGTGAGAAGGGAAAGATTTATTCACCAACCACTTTGAAAGTCTGACTGTAGAATTAACTGTACTACGTTTTAAATGTTTTCTCCTATATTTTTTATCTTCTATAAAATAATATAAGTCAATTTTAATGGATTGCTTTTATATAGAAGTGGTTTACAAAATTCACATCATATTATTAGAATTTTTCAAACATTAATTAGAAATATGTGGATATTGATAGAACTAATTAAATATTCACATTATTTATAATTTTGTTCTGTAGATATTATTATTCCTCTTGGCAAATTTTGTAGGCATTTCAAACCCAATACTCTGTTAATGATCAATCTAATATAAAAAGACAGAAAATTCAAAGGTCAAATAGCATTTGCCCTTTTGTATCACATTTAAAGACAGTTCTAAAGAAAAAAATATTACATTTTCTATTTTTTTGTATTTAATCTCTTGCTTATTTATTTTTGTCTATATTATTAAATAATAGGCAGTACATTAAATTATAATAAAATATATTGTCCATTGATTTATATCAAGTCAATACCTTTGTAATGACAAAACAAGCAAAATAAAATAAAATAAAATAAAATAAAATAAAATAAAACATCGCCAATACTAAGAAGCCCCACTTGTGTGGAACAATCTCTATACATCTTTCTTCAAGAAAAGTAGCTTCATATGGAATTTATATCCTGATTTTTATGGTAAATATATCCTTGAGTATCTTCATTCTTTTAACAACTAAGTATCTGTTTACAAAATATAATTTATTTTTTGCTGTACTTTGCACTACATACAAATAGAATCATACAGTAGATATTTAACATTTCATTTTGTCAATATTTGACATGTGAGCTCTATTTACGTTTCTACTTTTAAGTATAGTACTTCTTTGCATGAATATACCACAATTTTTATTGAAAGATATTTGGTATTTTTTCAATGTTGTGATATTATTAAAGGCTGCTCAGAACTTTTTGGTATATATCTCCTTCTGCAAATTGAAGGTGTTAGGCCATATATCATAGATCTCTTAAATGTTTGTAAATGATGCCAAACTGTTTCCCAACATGGTTGAAACAATTTAAACTCTCACCACAGCATATGAGAGACCCCTTTGCTCCACATTTTCAATGATTCTCATATATTTTTAAAAATTATATCTATTATGGGAAATGTGAGGTAGCTTCCCCTTATCTTTGGTTTTGTTTTCCATACTCTCAGTTACTTATGTTAAACCGCAGTCTGGAAGCAGATGGTCCTTGAGATATATCATTGGAAGGTCAATAACAGTCTAACACTTGTCACAGTGACTATGTCATTTACCTCACTTCATCTCATCACATAGGCACTTCATCATCTCATGTCATCACAAGAAGAAGAGTGAATACAGTACAATAAGATATTTTTAGAAAGAAAAACAAAGAGCACATTCACATACTTCTTATTACAGTGTATTGTTATAACTGTCCTGTTATTGTTGTTAATATCTTATTTACCGGGGTCCTTGTTCCGGCGAATCTAGAGGTCCACGAAGGATGGATGGTCAGGCGAAATGAAGTGAGAGAGCCACGAGTGAGATGGAGTCTGATGACCAAGCAGGCAGCCCTGGCAATTCTGGCATCTCTGCTTTGCTGGTCTCAGTGTCTTTATTTTTAAAGGTAGCGAGTGACATTACATCAGTGACAAGGCATTCTTTACAAAATACATTGTTGTCACAAGACCTATGTAGTCATCTATAGGTTTATGGTAGCTTTTGTAAGAGTATTTTGTTATTGCCTTTTTATTATAAGGGAGCGTGGGGATGAGAATTACAAAAGGATTTGTGAAATGTTAACCTCAGGGAGGTGCTCAATATTTGCTGCTGATCAATGAAGATATGTGTTTTACCATATCTATAAACAGTACTTCTAACTTTTGGGCTTGGCTAACCTCCGGGGAAGGTCCTAAGTCTCTTTACAATCTCTCCCATCAGTCTGTTAATTCTGAGAGAAGCTTTACGGAGATGTGCCTTGAGGTTTTATGATGGGGCTGAGGGGAGCGATACCTGCAGGGAAAATCTAGTTTGGTTCAAGGAGTCTTGGGGCCTAATGCCTACTAATTTCTAGCCAACTCATAACTGCTATTCTATATGATTAATTTGTGTAACCTATCTCCAAGAGGCAACTTTGAGGTTACTTCTGGCTAGGTTACTCTCATTCAGATTTTATCCATCAAGACATTGCACTCCAGGTCCCCTTTTCCATGTGCCATAAAACCAAAGAGCATTATATCCCTTAGGCCAACGAGAGCAATTCAAGAAATCCAGGCCTGAAAGATTATTTAGAAGGAGGTAAAACTAGGCGCCAGTTTGGCTGGCGGGAGCTTTGCTTCAACCTTTCCCATGCAGGGAGGGGTCTCAACCTGTGAGCCCAAAATGGCTCCCAACACTTATTGTAGATAATTTATAAGTTAAACTTTATTATGGGTATGCATATATAGGTTAAAAAAAAGTACAAATATGATTCAGTACTAACCATGATTTTAGGCAGACACTAGGATGTCTTGTGTAGTTAAGAGGTGACTATCATAGTCATATCAATGTAGTTCCATTTTATATTTCTCTAAAACAAATCAATATTTCAAATGTTTACTGGTCATTGGAATATCTTCATACATGAGTACATTATTCATGCCCATGTTCATTTTTATATTAGTTTGTGTTTTCTCATAGATTTTTAAACTTCATATATATACTGAATATGTATATATCAAATACTAGCACTTTCAGGTATATGTGTTTCAAATACCTTTTCTGAATCTTACATTTTTAATTTTTTTATGTCCTATGATGGCTAGAGGATCTTAATGTCAATGAATTTCAATTTACTAACATTTTCATTTATATTTAGGACTTTGTATGTAATGTACATAGTATTTTCCTATTTTTAGTTAATCCAGGTGTTCTTCCGTATTATCTTGTGAAACCGTATTGTTTACTGGCCAGTCCTGGGGCCCCAAGGGTCCAAACTTTACCCGTCACAGCATGAAGGTTGGAAGGAGTAGAATTAAGAAGACAGAGGACTCAGATATCAGTTTATCATGAGTGCCTTGCCATAGCAAGACCACGTCTTTTATTATAGCAGAGGAACAGCTTAATGCAGAAAAACAGATTACTCATGTACAGAGAGTGACAATACATATCTAGGTTCCTAATGTACTGAACTACTGATTCATTAGGCTTACGTGATTCTAAAATGGCAAACAGCTATACGTGCGTAATTAGTGTAGTTAAAACAATCAGAGCAATCAGAGCACAATATGACCCAAGAATTTCAGTATGTTCTAAAAGGTTAGGAAATTTAATGGGAGACAAGAAGCAAGCTTTAAGCCTTCTCTGGCCTGTTTGCTGCCAGACCAATTCCTGCTCAGAGTTGCTTTATGCCTGACAGTTTGCTGCCAGACCAACTCCTGCCTGGAACTGATCAGGCCATCCGCCATTCTCCTGTCTCCACATGGGGCTCCTTCAGTTTGCCTCCATAATTTTATGCAATTTGGAATTTATTTTTATAGTGGATTATATACAGGAATCTTGTTATAATATTTAATTTTAATGATCAATTTTTTTTTTATGTATAGCAAATGGAAGTCTAAATTTATTACTGTGTCTGCCTAGTCTAGTCAATCTAATCTGCTGTTGAAAGTTTCTGAGGATTTTCATTATTTGTTTTTTAAATTTGTTTTTTAATTCCAGTTAGTTGACATACAGTGTTATATTAGTTTCAGGTGTACAATATAGTGATTCAGCACTTCCATACATCACCTTATACTCAGCTCAAGTACATTCCTTAATCCCCATCAAATATTTAACCCATTCCCGAAGCCCTCCCCTCTGGCAAACATTTGGTTTGTTCTCTATAAATAAGGGTCTGTTTCTTGCTTTATCTCTCTCCCCTCTCTTCCCCCTATTCCTCCTTGCTAGTTTGTTTTCTTTCTTAAGTTCAACATATGAGTGAAATAATATGGTATTTGTCTTTCTCTAACTGATTTATTTCATTTAGTATTGTACTCTAGTTCCAACCATGTCCTTGCAAGTGGAAAGATCACTATTTTCGGTGGCTGAATAATACAACATTAAATTGGAATAGTACTTTTCTTTATCCATTCATCGATCAGTGGAAACTCAGGCTGTTTCTGTATCTTGGCTATTGTAGATAATAGTACTGTAAATATCTCCGTGCATGCATTCATTTGAATTAGTGTTCTTGTATTCTTTGTGTACATACCTGGTAGTGAGACTGCTGTATCCATAAGGTAATTCTGTTTTTAACTTCTTAAGAAAAATCCACACTGTTTTCCACAGTGGCTTCACCAGTTTCCATTCCCAACAAAACTGCACAAGTGTACCTTTCCTCCACGTCCTTGCCAACAACTGATGTTTCTTGTGTTGTTGATTTTAGACATTCTGACAGGTGTAACGTGATATCTCATTGTAGTTTTGATTTGCATTCCCTTATGATAAGTGATGATGAGCATCTTTTCATGTGTCTGTTGGTCATTTGTTTGTCTTCTTTGGAGAAATGTCTGTTCATGTCTTCTACCCATTTTTTAATTGGATCATTTGTTTTTCAGGTGTTGCACTTGATAAGTTCTTCACATATTTTGGATACTAACCCTTTAACAGATATGTCATTTGCAAATATCTTCTCCCATTCCATAGGTTGCCTCTTAGCTTTGTTAATTGTTGCCTTCGTTATACAAAAGCTTTTTATTTTGATGTAGTCCCAATAGTTTACTTTTCTTTGTGTTCCCCTTGCCTCAGGAGACATACGAAGAAAGAAGTTTTTACATCTGATGACAAATAAATTACTGCATGTGTTCTCCTCTAGGATTTTTATGGTTTTGGGTCTCACATAATTCTTTAATCTGGGGGCTCCTGGGTGGCTCAGTTGGTTAACCTTCCGACTTAGGCTCAGGTCATGATCTCGAGGTTCGTGAGTTCAAGCCCCATGTTGGGGTCTGTGCTGACAGCTCAGAGCCCAGAGCCTGCTTCAGATTCTGTGTCTCCCTCTATCTCTTCCCCTCCCCAGCTTGCGCTCTGTCTCTCTCTCTCTCTGTGTCTCTCTCTCTCTTTCTGAAAAATAAGTTAAAAAAAATTAATTCTTTAACCCATTTTGAGTTTACTTTTGTGTATAGAAATGCAACAGATTTCTGTACATTGGTTTTGTATCCTGGAACATAAGTGAACTTGTTATTAGTTCTAACAGATTGTGGTGGAGGTTTTCAAGTTTTCTATATATACTATCATGTCATATGCAAATAGTGAAAGTTTTACTTCTTTCTTATCAATTTGGATACCATTTATTTTGTTGTTGTTTTTTGACTGCTGTGGCTTAGCATATCCAGTACTCTGTGCAATAGAAGTGGTGAGCGTGGATATCCTTCTCTTTTTACTGAGCTTAGTGGAAAAGTTCTCAGGTTTTCCCATTTACAGATGATGTTAGTTGTGGGATTTTCATATATGACCTTTATTATGTTGAAGTATCTTCTCTCAAAACCTACTTTATTGAGGGGTTTTATCATGAATGGATTTTGTACTTTGTCAAAGGTTTTTTCTGCTTCTACTGAAATGATTATATGATTCTTATCATTTCTCTTATTTGGTAGTTTATATGTTTCTAGGAATGTACCCATTTCTTCTAGGTTATACAATTTGTTGACATATAGTTTTTCATAATCTCTAATGATTTTTTTTTTATTTCTGTGGTGTTGGTTGTTTTTTCTTTGCCATAATTTGTGATTTTACTTATTTGAACTCTTTCACTCTTTGTATTGATGAGTCTGGCTAGAAGTCTATCACTTTTATTGATTTTTTTCAAAAAACAAGCTCCTGGTTTCAGTAATTTGTTCTCCTTCTTCTTATTATTATTTTTTAGTTTATATATCATTTATTTCTTCTCTAATTTTTATTGTATCCTTCCTCCTGCTGGTTTAGGTTTTGTTTAGTGGTCTTATTCTAGCTCCTTTGAGTGCAAGGTTACAATGCTTGAGGTTTTTAATGCTTCTTGAGGTAGACCTGTATTGCTATGAACTTCCCTCTCAAAGTCATTTTTGCTGCATCCCAGAGGTTTTGGACAGTTGTATTTTCATTTTCATTTGTTTCCATGTACTTTTATATTTCTTCTTTTATTTCCTGGTTGACCCATTCCTTTTTTATAAGATGTTATTGAACTTCCATGTATTGTGATCTTTCCAGATTTTCTCTTGTGGTTGACTTCAAATTGCATAGCATTGTGGTCAGAAAATATACAGTATTGTTTTGATCTTCTTGAATTTGTTGAGGCTTGTTTGGTGGGCCATTATGATCTCTTCTGGAGAATGTTCCACGTGCACTTGGAAAGAAGGTGTATTCTGCTGTTTTAGGGTGGAATGCTCTGAATATATCTGTTAAATACATGTGTTTCAGGGTGCCATTCAAAACTATTATTTCCTTACTAATTTTCTAATTAGATGATCTGTCTGTACATGTAAGTGGGCTGCTAAAGTCCTCTACTATTATTGCATTATTATTGAATAGGTCCTTTATGTTAACAACTGTTTTAATTATTTATGGGTCCGTATATTGGGTGCATAAATATTTAAAGTTTTTATATCTTGTTGTTTATTTGTCCCCTTTTTATTATATTGTATCCTTCTTTGTCTCATGTTACAGTTTTTCTTTTAAAGTCTATATTGTATGGGGAACAGCTAAGATGGCAGTGTACTAAGAGGACTCTAAGCTTGCTTCATCCCTCAAAGACAGTTTGATAGCTATCAAATCATTCTGAATACCCAATAAATTCTCTTGAGGACTGGAAGAACAAATTGCACAACTAAAGGGAGAGATGAGCCCACATTGAGAAAGGTAGGAAGTGCAGAGACAAAATTTGGGGTAGAAATGGACCTCTGGTTCAGTGGAGGGGAGGAAACCCTTGACACAGAGAAAAGCAAGAGAGAGTAGAGCACAAAGGGATACACACAAGGAGACCAATTCCCTAAAGCCATTGGGTGGAAAAATAAGAAATCCTGATTTTTATGAGTTTTTGCAACAAGCAGAACTCAAAGACTGGAGTTTTAGAGATCCCTGGTGTTGGCTGGGATAGAGAGCAGAGGATGCTACCCTACTGCTGGAGAAAAGACAAGCAAGCAACCATTGGACACACTGTGTGATCTGAGGATTGCCTAAGGCACATGAGGAGAGACAGTTCATACTTTATGGAGCATATATGTAAGAGGTGGCATTGACTCTCCAAGGATAAAAGAACTGGTTAATATCAGTTTCTTCCTTCACACCTCAGCAGAGGCACAGAGACACCTGCTGGGTAAGCTAATCAGGACACTGGCTGTTTAGCTTGCTTTGCTTTAAAACCCATGTCCCTTCTCTCTGGCACAACTGCCAGACTATTTCCAAGAGGACTAGGGCAGGTCCATGCCACAACAGGTCCCTGAAGTTTAGAATTTTAAAAGTCAGCAGGTGTGGCTAAGATACAACTCAAGGTGCTGCTCCAGGCAAGCAAATAATCCAGAGACAAAAAGTCTGAAAACAACAATTTGAAGATTGTCTGGAATGCATGAGGGGAAATTATTTGCTCCTCTGAAAGTGTTTCCCTGAGAGCAGCAAGCAAGGACTCCACTTATCAGGTGCTGGAAGCCACTTGGGCCTCATTGGCTGACATGGTCACAGTGAGGTAATGGCAGCATTTGCATGGCTCTTGCCATACAAATCGAAGCCGGTATCTCCTCTTGCTACTGCTATTCTTTATCATAAGATTTAGTCTGCTGCTTATAATGAGGCCCCGGAACACTTTGAACCAAACCGAGATTCCCTGCAGGTATTACATGATGATAACCATTCTACTAGCCCTACCATAAAACCCTTAGAACACAACACTGTGAAGCTTCTCCAAGTGCCTACTCAATGTACCTTCTCAGATCAAAAGGAGAAACTGTAAAGAGATCAAGGATCCTTTTACTGGGCGTTAATTTAGCCCAAAAGATAAGAGCTCAAAATAAGATAAGACCCTTCCTGGTCTGGGGAATTAACATAAATCATAAAAATACTAGCCTAATAAAAATTGTTAAAATATATTTTGCTGATCAAAGCACCTTATAACTAAAATTAACGAATCATACTTACTGATGTAATGTCACTCACTGCCTATAAATATAGATACTGAGTCTGGCAGAGTAGAGATGCCTGCTCAGTGATCAGACTGAATCTCTTGGCTCTCTCATTCTTCTCACTGACTCTGTCCATCCTTCAGGGACTCCCGGACTCACCGAAGTGGGACTCCAGCAATCAGGGGACAAAGGAGCTGACTGGCACCATTCCCTTCCCCGACTCCTAGCACAAACAAACTTCAGTAAATAGCACAGAGCCAATATTGGCTGACTAATCTGCTTAAACAAGATCCTGCCCCACTGTGCTTTGCTGGTTCTGCTTTACCTAGGCAAACGTGCCTAAGGACCAGTGCAGTTGGCCCTTTCCCCAGAAGGCCAACTCACACACAAACCCCACACACACCATGTCTACTGACCATAAAGATCTGCAAAGATTCAGTTCTATGGAAATAGCATCAGGTCTCTTTACAAACAGACCAGAGCACATCTAGTTAACACTTGCCAACTCTGGCTAATTTCCAAACACTGACCTCTGTAGGAAAGCAGAATTCTCTGTAGATGACAAACATGAGTGGTAGAGCAGCCAAAACACAGCAGCGGATTGCACAGAGAAGACAACAGAGACACTTCTGGAGCCTCCTGACCCTGGACATTATGTGACCTCTTCATTATAAAGACATTGCTCTCAAGAGCAGGAAACATAAAAGTCTTTTCTAACACATAGAAGAAGACACAGACCTAGACAAAATGTCAAGACGGTGGAATTCATCTCAAAATAATTTAAAAAAAGGTCGTGACCAGGGTTCTAATCAAAACAGATATAAGTAATATGCATGATCCAGAATTTAAAGTAATAATTATAAACATACTAACTGGACTTGAAAAAAGCATGGAAGACATCAGGGAGACCCTTACCAAAGAGAAAAAAGAGGTAGAAAATAATCAGGCCCAAATGAAAAATATAATAACTGTGATTCAAAAATGACTGTATGTAATGACCACAAGTACAGAAGAAGCAGAGTAAGGAATAAGTAATATAAAAGATAGAATTATGGGAAACATTGAAGCTGAACAAAAGAGGGAAAGAAAAATCTTGGATCACAAACATGTAATAACATGTAATAACAGAAGAAGAAGAGAGAGAAAGGGAGGTGGATGGTTCATTTGAGGAAATTATAACTAAAAACTTCCTTAGTTTGGGTAAGAAGACAGACATCAAAATATAGGAGACACAGAAAACTCCCATCAAGATCAATAAAAGCAGGCTAACACTGACATATTGTAGATACATTTGCAATTTATATTGATAAAGAAAACATCTTAAAAGCAGCAAGACAAAGAAGTCCCTAATTACACAGGATGAAAATAAAGCTAGCAGATCTCTCCCCAGGAACTTGTCAAGCCAGAAGGGAATGGCATGATGTGTTCAACATGCTGAATGGGAAAAATCTTCGGTCGATAATATTATATCCATTAAGTATATTATTCAGAATAGAAGAAGAGATAAAGAGTTTCCCAAATAAACAAAAGCTAAAGGAGTTCATGGCAATTACACCAGCCCACAAGAAATATTAAACAGGACCCTTTGAGTGGGGAGAAATGAGCAAAGATGACAAAAAAAAAAAAAGAATGCAACAGAGAAAATATCCAGAAAGAATGACAAAACAAGCAGTAACATGGCACTAAATATATATCTATCAATAATTACTGTGAATTTAAATAGACTAAAGACTCCAGTCAAAAGACATAGGGTGTCAGAATAGATTAAAGAAATAGAATCATCTATATGATGCCTACAAAGGACTTATTTTAGCCCTAAACACACCTACAGATTGAAAGTGAGGGTGTGGAGAAGTATTTACCATGCAAATGGCTTTCAAAAGTAAGCCAGAGTGGCAATACTTCTTTCAGAAAAAAACTAGATTTTAAACCAAAGTATGTAACAGGAAATGAAGAAGGGCACTATACCATAGTAAAGGGGACTATCCAACAAAAAAATCAAATAATTTTAAATATTTATGCTATTTGGAACACACACACATATATAAAACAATTAATAACAAACACGAAGGAACTTATTGATACACCAATGGTAGGGGACTTAAACACCCCACTTTCATCAGTGGATAGATCATCTAAGCAGAAAGTTAAAAAGGGAAAAATGAATGACACACTGGAAGAGATGGAGTTAACATACACATTCAGAACATTTCATCCTAAAGAAGAATACCCATTCTTTTTAAGTGCACATAGGAAAACCTCCAGAATAGATCACATACTAGTTCACAAATCAGGCTTCAACAAGAACAAAAAGATTGAAATCATACCATGCATATTTTCTGATCACAATGAAAGTTGAAATCAATCACAAGAAAAAATTTGTGTGCAAATTTGTGTCCCCCACTTCCACAACTGCATGGAAGCTAAAGAATGTCTTACTAAAGAATGAGTAGGTCAACCGGGAAATTAAAGAAGAAATAAAAAATATATAGAACAAATGAAAATGAAAATACAGTGGTCCCAAATCTTTGGAACGCAGCAAAAGTGGTCATAAGAGGAAATTATATAGCAACACAAGTAAACCTTAAGAAGCAAGAAAAATCTCAAATAAACATTTTAACATTACACCTAATAGAACCAGAAAAAGAACAACAAACAAAGTCTAATCCAACAGAAGGGAAAAAAACACCAAAAAAAAATTAGAGCGGAAAAAATAATATAGCAACTAAGCAAACAAATGAACAAACAAAAAACCCACTAGAACATATCAATGAAAGCAGTAGTTGGTTCTTTGAAAAAATTAATAAAATTGAGAAACCCCTAGCAAGACTTATCAAATAGAAAAGAAAAAGGATCAAATAAATAAAATAGAACTGGAGAGAGTAGAAATAGCAACAAATACCACGGAAATACAATTATAAGCAAATGTTACAAAAAAATATATGCCAACAAATTGGAAAATGAAGAAATGGAAATTTCTTAGAAACATATAAACTACCAAAAAAGAACCAGGAAGAAATAGAAAACTTGAACAGACTGATTAGCAGCAAGAAAATTCAATTAGTTACAGAAATTTTTCCAACAAACAGAAGTCCAAGGTGAGATGACTTCACGAGGGAATTCTACCAAACATTTAAAGAGTTAATACTTTAGGGCGCCTGGGTTATTAAGACTTTTTAAGCGTCCAAGTCTTGATTTCAGCTCAAATCATGATCTCAGGGTTCATGAGTTCCAGCCCTGAGTTGGGCTCTGTGCTGACAGTGCAGAGCCTGCTTGAAATTCTCTTCCTCCCTCTATCTCTGCCCCTCCCCCACTCATGAATGCACTCTCTCTCAAATAAATAAACTTAAAAAGTTAAAGTTTTTTTACGATTTCTTTTTTAAGTTTATTTATTAAACAAATGGAATATTACTCAGCCATAAAAAAGAATAAAATCTTGCCATTTTACAAGGACGCGGATGGAGTTAGAGAACATTATGCTAAGCAAAATAAGTCAGTCAGAGAAAGGCACATACCATGTGATTTCAATTATATGTGGAATTTAAGAAACAAAATATGAACATAGGGGAATAAAAAACAAAAGAGGCAAATCATAAGACAGACTCAACTATAGAAAGCAAACTGCGGTTTACTAGAGTGGATGTTTGCTGGGAGCCATCTTGGGCACACAGGTTGACACTTTCCCTGTGTGAAATGGTGGATGTTGCAAGGCTCCTGCCGCCAAATTGGCGTCCAAAACCATCTCCTTCTAATATTAATCTTTCAGGCTTGGATTTCTTGAATTGCCCTCGTTGGTCTTAAGGGATGTAATGCTCTTTTGTTTTGTGGCATTTATATAAAAAAGAAGGACTTGGAGCATGATGCTTTGATCGATTACATCTGAATGAGAGTAGCCTGGCCAGAAGTAATCTTAAAGTTGCATCTTGGGGATGGGTTACACAAATTGATAGCAGTTATGGGCTGGCTAAATATTAGTGCAACTTATGTAAACGTTAGGCCTCTATTATGTAAATTCACTCATTCATAAGCAAAGGAACTTAGATAGGCCTTCTGAATTACCAGAAGGGTTATACCTCTCTCACTGTAGTTTAGGAAGCTAGACTCTTAACCTTTCTATAGATGATTAACATAGGTATTAAGATGATAATGTATGAGCCCTCTGTTTACTGAGACTTAAAGTAACAATAATAACAACCCCGCTTGCCTTGTAAACATCCTCTTCTCTCCCCCTGCCACAAATTTACCTAATCCTATTTCAAAGACACCATATGTTAATTAACTTAGGAGCAAAATCACAAGATAACTAAGATAAGAATGGTTTCCTTTATGGTCTAAAAAGAATGATATAAAACAACTTGCAAGATTGAGGAAATTAACTGCTTTGCTGACAAAAACACATTGTTGTAAAAGATATCAAACTTGTATGCAAGTTTTGCATACAAAACTATGCTTACTGATGGAATGTCACTCACTCATTGCAGTAATGTCACTTACTACCTTTAAATAAAATACTGAGACCAGCAAAGCAGAGATGCCAGAATTGCCAGAACTGCCTGCTGGGTGATCAGACTACATCTCCTGGCTCTCTCATTCCTTTCGCCTGATCGTCCATCTTTTGGGGTCCCCTGGACTCAGCCAGAGCTGGATGCAGATGTGGGTGGGAGGAATGAGTTAAATGGGTGATAGATTAAAGAGGGCACTTGTAGTGATAAGCACACAGTGTTGTTTGCAAGTGATGATTCACTAAATTTTACACCTGAAACAAATATATTGTATCTTGATCAATTGTATTTATATATTTATACAAATAAATACTTGAAGAAAAAAAATAAAAATAATAAGTCTATTTTGTCTGAAAGTGCTATTGCTACTCAGGCTTTCTTTTGAGACCCATGGGCATGATAGATTTTTCTCCATCTTCTTACTTTCAATCTGCAGGTGTCTTTAGATCCAAAATGAGTCTGTCGTAGGCTGTACATAGATGATTTTTCTATTTAACCATTCTGTCACCTTTGTATTTTGACTGTAGCACTTAGTTTGTTTAAATTCAAAGTATTTTTTTAAGTTTTTACTTAATATCCAGTTATTTAACATACAGAGTAATATTAATTTTATGTGTAGAGTTTTGTAATTCAACACTTGCATACAAAACCCAGTTGTCATAACAAGTGCCCTCCTTAACCCCATAATATATTTAACCCATACCCCACCCACGTCTCCTCTAGTAAAAATCAGTTTGTCCTATACAGTTAGGAGTCTGTGTCTTGGTTTTCCACTCTTTTGTTCCCCTCTATGTTCATCTGTTTCTTAAATTCTACATATGAGAACATATGGTATTTTTCCTTTTCAGACTGAGTTAATTCACTTAATATGGTACTCTTTAGCCCCATCCAATGGTAAGATTTCATTATTTTTTATGAATGAGTAATATTCCAATGTGTACATATATACTACCTCTTCTTTACCCATTCATCAGTGGATGGACATTTGGGATCTTTCCATAATTTTGCTATTGTTTATAATGCTTCTATAAACATTGGGTTACATATATCCCTTTGAATTGCATTTTTGCATTATTTGTGTAAATATCTAGTAGTGCAATTGTTGGATTGTAGAATAGTTCTATTTTTGATTTGTTAAAAATGGGCAGAAAACTTGAATAAAGACTTTTCCCAAAAAGATGTAGAGATGACCAAAAGATACTTGAAAATATGCTCTATATCACTCATCACTAGGGAAATACAAATCTAAACTATGGTGAGATGTCACTCACACTAGTCGAAGTAATTATTGATAGATATGTATTTATTACCATTTTATTACTTGTTTTGTGATTGTTTCTGTAGATTTTCTCTGATTCTTTCTTGTGTTTCATGTTTTGCTTAATTTCTTAGTGATATATTTGGATTTCTTTTTTTTATTCTTTGCATACTTTGTCATTTTTGATATGTGGTTACCATTAGGTAACCATTGCATATAACCTTTTCTGTATATTGCAGTCTACATTAAGTTGATGATCATTTATGTGTGAAATCATTCTTTTCTCCTCTCCTTCCAATGTTTTAGGTATATGTTATTATATTTTATATCCTGTTTTTATGAGTTCCTTCACTGTTTTTTTTTTTATAGAAATACTCATTTATACTGCTTTTCTGTTTCCAAATTCTATACCATCGCTTTTGATCTCTCCTTTCCACTCAAATAATTCCTTTTATTATTTCATTTAAACCTGGTTTAGTGGTCAATAACTCCTTTAGTTTTTGTCTGGGAAACTATCTCTCCTATTCTGACTGATTGCCTTGATATATAGAATATTCTTGACTGCATGTTTTTCCATTCAGCACGTTGAAAATATCATGCCACTCTCTTCTGGCTTACAAAGTTTCTGTTGAAAAATCTTCTGCTAGGAGTTATCTTTTTCCTTGAAAGTTAATGACGTTTTGTATGCTACTGCTGTGGAAATTATTTTATATCACTATATTTTGCCAGTTTAATTACAATATGTTTTAGTTGGTCTGCTTTTGTTGATTTTGTTGATATTTGTGCTTCCTGGATGTGGATATATGTTTCCTTCCCTAGATTAAGGATGTTTTCAGATATTATTTCTTCAAATAACTTTTCTACTCCCTTTTCTCTCTTCTTCTTCTGGGACTCGTATAATACAAAAGTTTTCATGTCCTTCTCCTGTTATTTCATTTTGGAAAATTTCTCTGTCTTTTCATTTTGGCTGCTTCTTTGTGTCTGTTTCTGGGTTTTAAGCATCAGTTGTGTCTTATGCTCTTGAAAGCAGTGACTTTATGAAAAATATGTCCCTGAGTGCCCTGCAATGCAATTTCCCCTGTTCACCAGAACGTGGCATTTCAGGAGAGTATACTATGTGTGTTACTTTCACCCTGCTGTTGTGTTTCAGTCACTTTTCCTTTCAGTGCAGTCATCTGCACTGATTGTCTGTTTTGGTCTGTGCTTGCTCTCTGTGCTGTTAGTAGGACCCAGGCAGGCCAGCTTTAAGATGTCATATCCTCTGGGGGACTTGAGAGCAAGGTGCCAATGTTACCAAAATTTGTTCTGGGCCACTAGTCCTATGCTGGATTCCTCAAAGTGCTGTGACAGTTGAGGACTATGTACCAGAATGGTTACATGTGGGAAGTTGGGTGCAGCTTCTCATTATCTCTTTTTTTAACAGCTCTACTGAGATATGATTTACATGTCACTCAATTTATCCACGTTAAAGTGCAAAAAAAAAAAAAAGATTTTAGTGCATTTACTGATATGTAAAACCATAACCACAGTCAATTTAGAACATTTTGATCCCCTCAAAAAGAAAGCCCATGTCCTTTTACTATAATCTTCCTATATTGTCATCTTTCCAGCCCTAGGTAACCACTAATCTACATTTATTTCTACTTTCTAGATACAAGTCACTTTTAAAATAATATGATTTACACGTTTTTTTTTCCATTCTATGCATTTTTTGACTTCTTTTATAGTGACTTAAAAGAGTTAAATGTTGATGAAGTACAATTTATCTTCTTTCTATTTTTATTACTCATGGTTTTCGTGTCATAAATAAGAATATTTGCCTCATCCAAAATTCTATGTTTTCTTCTAAGAATTTTATAGTTTTAGCTCTTGCTTTTACTTTTTGATCTGTTTTAAATTAATTTTGGTAAATGGTATAAGGTAAAATTCCAACTTAATTCTTTTGTATATGCCTATCAGTCACTATCTGTTTAGACCAAATTTTCCAGGCATACCATATATATCTTATAGCAGCCCTTGTTTTAGGTATTACTCAAAAAAATATTGATTTCATTTACTGAAAAATGATATTTTAAAGCTATAGTCTGAATACTAGAGAAATTCAATACAACTGGCTTGGTAATTTTTATAGGCCTCGCCAGTAAATAGAATATCTATGTATCTATATCTGTATATTTTTCATTATATATTATGTATATAATACATAATCTTAAATATCCCCAAACTATTGTAAAACTAATAAAAAGTCAGAATATTTTCAGTATAAAAGATCAATATGCAAAAATGGGTTGTATTTTGATACATAACAATGAACGATAAAATCAAATAAAGAAAATAATTTCATTTACAATATCATCAAACAGTATAAAATACGTGGGAACACTTTTAACCAAGGAAGTACAAATGTTGTACACTGAAAACTACAAAATATTGCTAAAAGAAAAATAAAGAAAAAATTAATGAGTAAACATCCCATTTTTATGAACTGAAAGATTTAATATTTTTTAAAATAATTTATTGTCAAATTGGTTTCTATACAACACCCAGTGCTCAATCCAACGAGTGCCCTCCTCTGTGCCCACCACCCACTCTCCCCCCTCCCACACCCATATCTCCCCTCAGTTCTTTCTTATTCTTTGAGAGTCTCTCATATCATGTCTTCCTTCCTCTCTGTGGCTTTTTTTTTTTCCCCTTCCCCTCTTCCACTTTCCCCTGGTTCTCTGCTGGGTCTTCCAAAGCCTACCTATGCGTGGGAACATATGGCATCTGTCTTTCTCTGCCTGATTTATTTCAATCAGCATAATATCCTCCAGTTCCACCATGTTGCCACACATGGCCAGATTTTATTCTTTCTCATTGCTGCATAGTATTCCATTGTATATATATACCACCTCTTCTTTATCCATTCATCAGTTGATGGACACTTAGTCTCTTTCCATGATTTGGCTATTGTCGAAAGTGCTGCTATGAACATTGGGGTACATGTGCCCCTATGCATAATCAGTCCTGGATCTCTTGGGTAGATTACTAACAGTGCTGTTGCTGGGTCATACGGTAAGTCTATCTTCGTTTTTTTGAGGAACCTCCATGCAGTTCTCCAGAGTGGTTGCACCAGTTTGCATTCCCACCAACAGTGCAAAAGGCTGCCTGTTTCTCCACATCCTCGCCAGCATCTATAGTTTCCTGATTTGTTCATTTTAGCCACTCTGACTGGTGTGAGGTGATATCTCAGTGAGGTTTTGATTTGTATTTCCCTGATGATGAGTGATCTTGAGCATCGTTTCATGTGTCTGTTTGCCATTTGAATGTCTTCTTTGGAGAAGTGTCTATTCATATCTTCTGCCCATTTCTTCACTGGGTTATTCGTTTTTCGGGTGTGGAGTTTGGTAAGTTCTTTATAGATTTTAGATATCAGTCCTTTATCCCATATGTTGTTTACAATTATCCTTTCCCAATCCGTTGGTTGCCTATCAGTTTTGTTGGTTGTTTCTTTTGCCGTGCAGAAGCTTTTTATCTTGATGAGGTCCCAGTAGTTCATTTTTGCTTTTAATTCCCTTGTCTTTGGAGATGTGTCGAGTAGGAATTTGCTGCGTCTTAGGTCAAAGAGGCATTTTCCTGCTTTCTCCTCTAGGAATTTGATGGTTTCCTGTCTCACATTCAGGTCCTTTATCCATTTAGAGTTTATTTTTGTGAGTGGTGTAAGGAAGTGGTCTAGTTTCATTCTTTTGCATGTTGCAGTCCAGTTCTCCCAGCACCATTTATTAAAGAGGCTATCTTTTTTCCATTGGGTACTCTTTCCTGCTTTGTCAAAGATTAGTTGGCCATATACTTGTGGGTCCATTTCTGAGTTTTCTATTCTATTCCATTGGTCTATGTGTCTGTTTTTGTGCCAATACCATACTGTCTTGATGACTACCGCTTTGCAGTAGAGGTTGAAGTCTGGGATCGTAATGCCTCCCGCCTTGTTTTTGTTCTTCAGTATTACTTTGGCTATTCAGGGTCTTTTGTGGTTCCATACAAATTTTAGGATTGTTTGCTCTAGCTTTGAGAAGAATGCTGGTGCAATTTTGATTGGGATTGCATTGAATGTGTAGATTGCTTTGTGTAGTATTGCCATTTTAATGATATTTATTCTTCCAATCCATGAGCATGGGATGTTGTTCCATTTCCTTGTGTCTTCCTCAATTTCCTTCATAAGTTTTCTATAGTTTTCAGCGAAGAGGTCTTTTATGTCTTTGGTTAGGTTTATTCCTAGGTATTTGATGGTTTTTGGTGCGATTGTGAAGGGGATTAGCTTCTTTATTTCTCTTTCTGCTGCTTCATTGATGGTGTATATGAATGCCACCGATTTCTGTACATTGATTTTGTACCCTGCAACTTTGCTGAATTCATGGATCAATTCTAGCAGGTTTTTGGTGGATTCTGTCGGGTTTTCCAAGTAAAGTATCATGTCATCTGCAAAGAGTGAGAGTTTGACTTCCTTCTTGCCAATCTGATGCCTTTTATTCTGTTTTGTTGTCTGATTGCTGATGTTAGGACTTTCAACACTATGTTAAATAGCAGTGGAGAGAGTGGACACCCCTGTCGTGTTCCTGATCTCAGGAGGAAGGCTCTCAGTTTTTCCCCATTGAAGATGATATTAGCTGTGGTCTTTTCATAGATGGCTTTTATGATGTTTAAGTATGTTCCTTCTATCCCAACTTTCTCCAGGGTTTTTATTAGGAAAGGATGCTGTATTTTGTCAAATGCTTTTTCTGCATCTATTGACAGGATCATATGCTTCTTATCTTTTCTTTTGTTAATGTGATGTATCACGTTGATTGATTTGTGAATATTGAACCAGCCTTGCATCCCAGGGATGAACCCTACTTGATCATGGTGAATAATTTTTTTTTATATGCTGTTGGATTTGATTTGCTAGTATCTTGTTGAGAATTTTTGCATCCATATTCATCAGGGATATTGGCCTGTAATTCTCTTTCTTTGCTGGGTCTTTGTCTGGCTTGGGAATCAATGTGATGCTGGCTTCATAGAATGAGTCTGGAAGTTTTCCTTCAGTTTCAATTTTCTGGAACAGCTTGAGGAGGATAGGAATTAACTCTGTTTTAAATGTTTGGTAAAATTCCGCAGGGAAGCCATCTGGTCCAGGGCTTTGATTTGATGGGAGATTTTTGATAACTGATTCTATTTCTTTACTATTTACGGGTCTGTTCAAATTTTCTATTTCTTCCCGTTTGAGTTTTGGTAGGCGTGTGACTGTTTAGAAATTTGTCCATTTCTTCCAGGTTGCTGAGTTTGGTGGCATATAATTTTTCATAGTATTCTCTTGATGATTGCTTTTATTTCTAAAGGATTGGTTGTAATTACTCCCTATTCGTTCATGATTTTATCTATTTGAGTTCTGTCTCTTTTCTTTTTGAGAAGCCTTGCTAGCGGTTTGTCTATTTTGTTTATTCTTTCAAAGAACCAGCTCTTGGTTTCATTGATCTGTTCCATTACTTTTTATGTTTCCATATGATTAATTTGTGCCCTGATCTTTGTTATTTCTCTCTTTCTGCTGGGTTTGGGTTGTTCTGCTTCTAGTTCTTTTAGGCGTGCTGTTAGTATTTGTGTTATTGATTTTTCTTGTTTCTTGAGGTGGGCCTGGATTGCAATATATTTCCCTCTCAGGACTGCCTTTGCCGCATCCCAGAATGTTTGGATTGTTGTATTTCATTTTCATTTGTTTCCATATATTTTTTAATTTCTTCTTTGATTGCTTGGTTGAACCACTCGTCTTTTAATAGGCTGTTGCTTAGCCTCCATGATTTTGGATATTTTCCATGCTTTTTCATGTGGTTAATTTCAAGTTTCAAAGCATTGTGGTCTGACAATGTGCACGGTATGACCTGGATTCTATTATATTTATTCAGAGCTTCCCTGTGGCCCAGAATGTGGTCTATCTTGGAAAATGTACCGTGTGCAGTTGAGAAGAATGTAAATTCCTTTGCTTCTGGATGAAGCACCCTGAAGATGTCTCTTAGGCCCTTCTGTTCTAATGTGTCATTCAGGGCCATTGTTTCTGTGGTGATTTTCTGTTTTGTGGATCTGTCCAGTGCTGAGAGTGGAGTGTTAAGGTCCCCTACTATTAGGACATTTTTATCGATAAGGTTGCTTATGTTTGTAATTAGTTGTTTTACATATTTGGGTGCCCCCAAATTTGGCACGTAGATATTTATAATTGTTAGCTCTTCCTGCTGGATAGTCCCTGTGATTATTATATAATGCCCTTCTTCATCTCCTATTACATCCTTTACTTTAAAGTACAGTTTGTCTGATATAAGTGTGGCGACTCCAGCTTTCTTCTGAGTTCCAGTAGCCTGGTAGATAGTTCTCCATCCCCTCACTTTCAATCTGAAGGTGTCCTCAGGTCTAAAATGAGTCTCTTGAAGACAGCAAATAGATGGGTCTTGTTTTTTAATTCATTCTGTCACCCTGTGTCTTTTGATTGGTGCATTTAGTGCATTTACATTCAGTGTTAATATTGAAAAATATGGGCTTACAGTCACTGTATTATCTGTAAGTTTCATGCTTGTAAGTCTGTCTCTGGTAGTTTGTGTTCTTTGCAACCTTTCCTTCATAGGGTGCCCCTCAAGATCTCTTGTAATGTTGGCTTGTTGGAGATGAATTCCTTCAGTTTTTGTTTGCTGGGGAAAACCTTAATCTCTCCTTCTATTCTGAATGACAGGCTAGCTGGGTACAGGATACTTGGTTGCATATCCTTCCTGTTCATCACGTTGAAGATATCCTGCCATTCCTTTCTAGCTTGCCATGTTTCTGTAGATAAGTCTGCTACTATCCTTATGCGTCTGCCCTTGTATGTTAAGTCCCTTTTATTTCTAGCTGCTTTCAGGATTCTTTCTCTGTCTTTATATTTGGCCAATTTCACAATGATGTGTCATGCAGAGGGTCTATTCAAGTTACGTCTGAGGGGAGTTCTCTGTGTCTCCTGGATTTCCATGCCCGTTTCCTTCCTCATGTTGGGGAGGTTCTCAGCAATGATTTGTTCAAGTACCCCTTCGACTCCTTTCTCTCTCTCTTCTTCCTCTGGAATTCCTATGATACGGATATTGTTTTGTTTGAGTGCATTGCTCAGCTCTCGAATTCTCCTTTCCTGTTTCTGGATCAGCTTCTCTCTCTTTTTATCTGCTTCCTCTTTTTTCATAAGTTTATCTTCTAATGCACTTATTCTTTCTTCTACCTCTTCAATCTGTGCTGTGGCTGCTTCCAATTTCCCTTGTATTTCTTCCAAGGCCTTTTTTAATTCTTGCTGACCATTTTTAAGGTCCTTGAACTCTACTGCGTGGGACCCCTTTCATTCATCTATGCTTTTTTCAAGCCCAGCGATTTGTTTTATGATTATCATTTTATATTCGTGCTCTGTTATGTTGCTTATATCTGTTTTCATCAATTCTTGAGCTGTCACTACTTCCTGTAGATTCTTTTGAGGAGAATTCTTCCTTTTCGTCATCTTGGCTAGGTGTGTTTTGGATTGTTTCTTGGAGTTGCCCTGGAAAGGGAAACAGACTGACAGACAAACAGACACCTGAAATACTCAAACGTACCAACAAATGGTACAGACAAGCGGTTCACAACAGAAAAAAGAATAACAAATGACACTCTGAGGACAATGTCCTGAAGTACCTGCTACACGGTAAAGACAGGGTGCTGGTGGCAGAGTGTCTACAGAGAGAATAATGACAGTTGTGGGGGAAAGAAGGAAATGGTCTTTGCCCAGGTAGAGTGACTAAAGAGCTTAATCCAGACTGAAAGAAATCAGAATAAGGACGGTTGCAAGGAAAAAGGAATGAAGACAGAAATTGCTCGAATGAGATTATGTGGCCTGGTTATTCCAGGGAGAGAAATAGGGAAGTACAGAAGGAGATGTAGAACATGCCTTTAGAGAGTGGGTTAAGATTCTGTTTAAGTCTGCCAGGCCCCTGGATAGTCAGCTCAGGAGTGGGGATCAGTAAGAAGAATAACGGGGAGCATCTATTTTAAAAAGAAATGACCTGGAGTTACTCCAGGCAGCCGTCTGAACTTGGCCTCTGTAGCTCCCGCTGAGAGGTGTCACTCCTGTGCAGATGGGCGTGGTTTAGTGTTGGCGGGTAGTCTCCACTGAGGCACGGATTGCTCTGGGAGTGACTTCCTGGGGCTGGTGCTTGTGGGCCAGTAAGACAGCAGTGGCGTCCCTTCAGTCATTTGTTCCCATTCCCAGGGCTTCCACTCGACCCCTTGTTTCTGTCCTCACTCCGCTATCGGCGCCAGTGCAGCGCGGTCCACTGGTCGGTGGGCGCCTGCCTGCCTGCCAACCCCTGATCCTGCTGCAAATGTGTCAGGGTTAGAGGTGCTCCGCAGGCGACTTGGGGTCCCGCCGGCAGCCGGTCACGCTGAGGTCTCCCAGCGCGGTGACTGGTGCGCACTCCCTGCTCGGGTGACAGTGGTGGCGGTGGTCCCACGGTTGTTCGCTCCCCACGGGGCTGGTGGCGGTGGCTGAGCCTAGCGCGCATTCCCTGCTCAGGCCGGCAGCAGTGGTGGCGGTCCCGCGGTGGGTCGCTCCCCACGCTGCTGGCGGTGAGCGACTCTGGGCCGGGTGGGCTGAGTGTGCCTCCATCCACAGTACCCGAACAAGGAGAGTTCTGCTGAGTTCTGCTGTTAGACACAGAGCTTCTCCTCCTAAGCCCTGTCTTTACGGGCTGGATGGTGGTGGTCTCCCCCTCTCTGACCCTCTCCTTAGGATGTTGGGCACTTTCCCCGCTGTCCCCAGCTCACCCTCCCCTCAGCTCAGTTTCCCGAGTTCGTTTTGTCCGTTCACCATTAGACTCAGGGTCCTAGGGCGTTGTCTATGTTCCTTCCTTTCCTTGTAGGCTGCTACACCTTTTCTGCCAGGTTCTTGGAGTTGAGAATCTCTCTGTTTCAATCCCTCCCAATTCAAAAAACAAGGGAAACTTTGGGCCTCCCTACTCCTCCGCCATCTTGGCCTGCCTCCCTGATTTAATATTATTAAAGTGGCAATATGCTATGCATTAATATACAGACCCAATGCAATCCTTTTCATAGTTCCAATTCTGTTATTTGTAGAAATGGACAAACTGACCCTCAATAAAACACAGAACTGCAAGTTACTTTGAATAGAAAAACAGAAAAATAAAGAAGGATAGTAAAGCAACTTGAATCAAAAGAATCACCTTACCTGATTTTAGAAATTTCTACATAGTTACAGTAATCTATACAGGGTTTTATTGACAGAAAAATGGACACATACATAGATCAATGGAATTGAAATGAAAATCCAGAAATATACCTCTGGTGAACTGATTTTCATCAAAGGTGTCAAGACCATTCAATGGGGTAAAGAATAGTGTTTTCATAATTTATTGGAACAACTAGATATTCACATGTAAATGATGGTTGTATTTATCCCTAAAATCATATAAAATTAACTCAAAATGTATCAAAGCTGAAATATAACAGCTAATCTCATTAATGTTTTATAACATAGCTGTCAATCTTTGTGCATTTATTTTTTTAATATTTTAATGTTTAATTATATCATGCATTTATATATAGCAACGCATTCTTAAAAATGATTTCAAAAGTATGGACAATAATATGAAGAAGACAGACTGGACTTTATCAAATTTTAAAGTTTGTACCTCAAAAGATGCTACTGAGGAAGTACAAAGACAATCCACAAAATAGGAGAAACTATTTACAAATATATATCTGATAACTGTCCAGTGCACAAAAAATATAAAGAATTCTTACAACCAAAAACCTAAAAGACAACGTAATTAAAAAATAAAGAACTTGAATAGACATTTTTCCAAAGAAAATTTAAAACATAGTCAAGAAACCTGTGAAAATATGCTGAACATCATTACTCATTAGGGAAATGAAAATTTAAAAAATGAAATGAGGTATCACTTTACATGTACTAGGATGGCTATGATAAAAGCAATTACAAATGCTGATGAGGATTGAAAAAATTTGAACCCTCATTTATTGGTGGTAGGGAGATAAAATTGTGCAGCAGCTGTGGAAAAAGGATTGGCAGATATTCAATAAATTATATAGAATTACCAAATGACTCAGCAAATTCACTAATAGGTATTGTTATTGACTGAATTGTGTCAAGGCTGATGCTGAAAGGATTATGGTTTCTCCCTTTTCTTCCATCCTATATTTCTCAAATTCATTTAAATTATTTAACAAACATGTTTGAGAATGTAAGTATACTTCTTTATATCTCTTTAATTGTGACCGTCTGTATCTTGGCCTCTTCTGCCTGATTTCTCAAGGCTATTTTGATTTTTTATTAATTTAAGTTAGCTACAACTATGGCTTTGAAAATTGAGTAAGTCATCAATATTAACATGAAGAGGGAAAAGATAAGTGGATCTCAAAACAATTTTGTACATGTAATTTATTTGTGCCCAGAATAAAAGAAGGACTTACAAAATTAAAATAGAAGTTTGTTATTCAGTAATAATTTACAATGGAAATAGTTAGACACAGTCAAAACTGACATGTTAACAAAAACGTTCTTTTTTTTTTCTTCAGAGAGGGAGAGAGAGACAGAGAGAGAGAGCAGGTGAGGGGCAGAGAGAGAAGGAAAGAGAAAAAGAATCTTAAGCAGATTCCATGCTGAGTGTGGAGCCACACACAATTCTCGATCTCTATCTCTGAAGAAATAAACTTAAAAACAAAAATGTCTTATTTATATCCTCGATCATATTTATAATGATTACTTTAAAGATTTGTACGCTAATTAAAAGATGAAAACAATCTCAATGTTGGACATATTTTTCCTCCTTGGAAAATAGATTTCATTTTCCTGCTTGCTTACTATTTTTGGATTTTATACTAGATATCATTGCTAATATGTTGTAGATACTCTGAATTCTGCTATCTTCCTTTGAAAAAATATTTTTACATTAGCGTTATTTCCAAATTATAACTTAAAGTTCTGGATTTTGTTTTATGCTTTATTAGGGTAGGTTAGGTTTAAAGAGAAAACTTTAAATTGTTTCACAAGCTCTTTCAACTCAGTGTAAATCAGAATTGAACCTGCTCTCTTGTCAAAGCCTGACTGTAGGCTGTGTTCAGTAATAAAATTTACCCTTGGGTATGATATTCTTATTTATATCATTATCTACATATTATTTATAAGGTATGCCATTCTTGAGTTTTAGCTGGATACACCGAGTATTGTAGATACAAATGATATCTGTTTTGGCTGTAATTTCATCATCACTCAGAAGTTTTAAGGCTCTAGTTTCTTTAGATGTATATTATACTGTCCTGGAAATTTTTGCTGTTTTGTGAGTCAATTTTGTGTAGTGTGTTACTCAGTCATGTTGGATACCCTGTGTTCAATAAATGTAAAGGTCAAAATAACAGACTTCAGCTTTATGTCACAATGGAATAATACAATCAACTAAAGACGGAATTAATAGACTCCTCTACTCACCCTTTGATCAAATTCTTTACTAATATTTAATGTAGGGGCGCCTGGGTGGCTCAGTCGTTTGGGTAGCTGACTTCAGCTCAGGTCATGATCTCACAGTCTGTGGGTTCGAGCCCCACGTCCGGCTCTGTGCTGACAGCTCAGAGTCTGGAGCCTGCTTCGGATGTCTCCCTCTCTCTCTGCTCCTCCCCCTCTCATGCTCTGTCTCAGTCTCTCAAAAATAAACTTCAAAAAAAATTTAAATAAAAAATAACATTTAATGTAGTTTGACACCATCAGCATTGGCAATAAAGATCTTAGTTGAAAAGCACTCCTTATTTAATCTGGAGTATATAGCAAATTCAAAAATTTGTAATTTTAAATAGAAACCATTATGCTGGTACAGATTGCATGCAATATTATATTAATATACTGCATATGTATTGATATTTATATTAATATATTCCATAATAATATTATATTTTCGGTTTGAAGCAAATAACTTATCTTGATCTCTATGAAAGTGTGTAGTAATAATAGACCTAAGCTTAAACCATGTAAAGGTCAAATTAAGACACATCTTTTATCTTAAAAAATAATAATAACATTGTTATTCATGGAAGTTTTAACTGAAGTTATGAAAAATGTAATTAGGAAGATATATCTATTGTTAAATTATCAATCGTTTGTGAGATGCTTATACCCTGATATAATACCATAAAACTCAATAAGTAATTTCTTACTCAATAATACCATAAAAATCACTATCTACACTAATTGCATGAAAAGTGTTAATTATAAATTTAAAAACTTTAACCTTAAATTCAAATAACCATTAATTTGAATTACAGTTATGTTAATTATAACACAAAGGAGAAATGCATCTCCAAGGCTGATACTCATCATTATCTCAAGACAAACAAACAAACAAAACCCCACAACAGAGAAAAAAAAAACATGAATGAAAAAAACAGGGTACTTAGAAATGAAGATTAAAAAGAGAGTGCTGGAGTGATTTATTGATCAATATGTGGGATACATAAATCTCACACTGCCTTTGCTTTCTGAAATTCAATACGCCAATAATAAATAATTCATATGTGAGTCTTTAATGAGTATAAAATTGATAGCCTGAGATGAAAAAAGTGAAAATATTTCCTTTGATATACAGATAAAATTGTTGAATAAAGCAGGTCATGTCACACAAGATGGAACCAATAAAAACGGATTTAGATTATTAAAATAAAAAATTTTAAAGAAAAGTCTTAAAACATTTATACAACTGCAGTAGAGTTTTGATATAGATTCTGTATAATCTATTAGTAATTGAAGAAAGAGACATACTGGTTTCAGGTGTCTTTCCTATTTAAGAGCTCATTAAACTTCAAGGACTCCAATAATCACCTTGAGAAAACAACACTCTGACAACTAAATTCATGTGGTACTGAATCGGATCTATGAAGAGAAATAGGATATTGGTGAAAAAAATCTGATAAAATCCAAATGGAATCAAGAGTTTTATTAATAGTACTTTATCATTGCTGGTTTCCTAATTTTGTTCAAATGCATGAAGGCAATGTAAAATGTTAAGAAAAGAGGAAGGAAGGTGAGAGATTTACAGAAATTCTCCGTATAATCTTTGCGATATTTCTGTAAATCTAAAATTATTCCAAAATCCTCACAATTAACAAAGGCCCTGAAAAATTGTCATTTTCCTGCGAAAGATTTATAATATTTTTTCTTTTGTGATTATTGCTAGGAACCACTTGAGCTGAAATAAGAGGTGGTAGGGTTAAGATGTTGTTACCCATTTTTAGTCAGCTAGTTAGTGGAATTGGATAGGTCCATCCCCTAAACTATCAACTGCCAACTAAATCTAAGATATACTAATAGGCAGATAAAGCAGGTATTTAGACTGTGATGTTTTCATCCCTGGACATCTTGATAATTGTCATTTTGCTTAGTGTCTCTATCTAAATAATATTCTATTGGATTTATTTCTTACATTTTTCTTTTCCACATAATAACTTATTTTCATTAAAATATGTAAAAGTTTATAACAATATCTGTCACATAATTGTCATTAAATACATATTAGTTTTATAGTTTTCTACTTATAAGCATGACATTAAATATCCTTGAAGCAAAAATATATATTATATATCAGATTTCTAAAGGCAAATGGTATCTAAGTTGTTAGTTCTCAGTAATGAATTTATCTGGAATTATCTAGCAAAATGACAGTGCTGTATGACTTTATGGCACATTTTTTGCCTCCAATAATATATATATAATATGTATTTGCTTATTTTAAGAGTATTATTCCAAATACATTTTTCATATATTGAATGTCTTCCCTATTTCTTTTTCAGTTATTATAAAAGATAATAAAATGTTTTATCTTGTTAAAAAATAATCCATATTTGAACCTGGATCCAAAGGGATAAACTCTTTTTAGTTATTGTTTTTATGAAACCAATTATTTGTATTATACTTGGCTTTCAAGAATATAGTAAGAAGTTCTGTTTTATGAATGTGCATGAAAAGTAACAAAATTTTCAGCTATCAGACTGCATTTAGAATATAAAATAATAAGCTAAAATATAAATAATTACTATTCTATGCCTTTCTTTGTTTATAACAGTTTTCAAAGCTTTGAGGAAGCTTCGATTTGAGAAAATCACCTAACTTTCTGGTTGGTCCTTTATTTCCTTCTTTGGAAATTTGAGAGATTTGTAATTTAAGATGCCTGTACTTATATTGTGACATAAAATTTTATTTATTCAGCATTATATTAGGGTTAAAAAAGGAAGAAAGTGGGAAAGAGAAAATATGCAATTTTATTTTTAATTTAATTAAACAGTAAGATGATCAAAATTAATTATAAATATTTCCATACTCATTTAAAATGTTACTAATTCTTTAGTATAATAGATTATCTATATTATTTCAAAATCCTCCTTTTTATCAATTCAGTTTGAAGAAGGGAAGCAAAACATGTTTATGGACATGCCTTAAATGCTCTATTAAGATGGTATTCTAAATTTATGATGTCCTACATTATGAAAAAGATGATTGTCAGGTCTTGAAACAGGCTATATATAGTTCATATATCTATTCATCATACCATATATAAAACATTTTATAAATATATTTTCTAATTTATTCTTTCAGCAGATATATAATAAGATTTCATTATATGCCAAGACTGTCTAGGGCATATCAATTGATATTTGAAATTTATACATTTAAAACAACTTTCAGGAGTAAGTATATAAGGTATTATCATCTTCATAGAAAATGTTCAGGATAATATTCAGAAAAGAATAAGCTGTATGCAAAGTCATGCATGTGGTAAATTGTATAAATGGAAATTAAGCCTATGTTCTGTGTCCAAATGCTGATTTCTGTATTAACCTTACTGCCACCAAATGTTATTTCATACACTGGAACATTATTGAGAATATATGCCATCCAAAATAACACAATAATATAGTTATAATAAGAACTATGTTGATTAGGTGACAGAAAACCAGTTCAAAATGCCTTTAAAAAAGAAGTAAATTGGAGGGAGGGGACAACATGGTGGAGGAGTAGGGGGAACCCAGTGCTCTTCCATGTCTTTCAAACTAAGAAGAACTGAAACTGAGGGACTCTCAATCCCAGAGAACTGCAGAAAGAGGAGTTGGAGGCTATGGGGAAGAGAATGCGAAATCCAGAAACTCCTGGGGGACAGAAGAGACCTAGGAAATAAATCAATATAAACTTAGCCAAAATGAAGAACTCCCCTCAAAAGTATGTACAGGAAATAGTTACAGTGCAAGAACTGATGAAAGCAGACATATGCAGCTTAACGGAACAAGAATGTAGAATGATAAACATAAAAATACTCGCTGGGCTTGAAAAAAGCATAGAAGAAAGCAGGGGGGCCCTCGAGGCAAAGATCAAGGTCCTAAAAAATGGTCAGGAGGGATTAAAAACTGCTTTAAATGAGATGCAAACCAAATTGGAGGCAGCTACAGTGCGGATTGAAGAGGCAGAAAAGAGAAGAGTGAATTAGAAGATAAAATTATGGAAAAAGACGAAGCAGAGAAAAAGAGAGAGAAACTGATTCAGGAGCAGGAAAGGAGAATTTGAGAGCTGAGCGAGGCAATCAAACAGAGTAATATCTGTATTACAGGAATTCTAGAGGTAAAAGAGAGAGAGAGAACGGAGTCGAAAGGGTACTTGAACAAATCATTGCTGAGAACTTCCCCAACAAGAAGAAGGAAATGGGCATGTAAATCCAAGAGGCACAGAGAACTCCCCTCAGATGTAACCCTAAAAGACCCTCAGCACGACACATCATAGTGAAGCTGGGAAAATACAAAGACAAAGAGAGAATTCTGAAAGCATCTAGGGATAAATGGGCCTTGACATATAAAGGCAGACACATTAGGGTAGTTGCAAACTTATCTACAGAAACTTGGCAAGCCAGAAAGGAATGGCAGAAAATCTTCAATGTGATGAACAGGAAGGATATGCAGCCAAGAATCCTTTACCCGGCCAGCCTGTCAGTCAAAATGGAAAGAGAGATAAAAGTCTTCCCAACCAAATAAAACCTGAAGGAATACATCACAAATAAACTAGTCTTACAAGAGATCCTGGGGGGGGGGGGGGCACTCTATGAAGGAAAGGTCACAAGGAACACAGAGTAACGGAGTCATCCTTACAAGCGTGAAATCTACAGATAACACAGTGACTCTAAACCCATATTTTTCAATATTAACGCTGAATATAAAGGGACTCTATGCTCCAATTAAAATACACAGGGTAACATAATGGATTAAAACACAAGACCCATCTATCTGCTCTCTTCAAGAGACCCATTTTAGACCTGAGGACACCTTCAGATTGAAAGCGAGAGGATGGAGAACTATCTACCATGCTACCGGAAGTCAGAGAAAGCTGGAGTAGCCACACTTACGTCAGACAAACTAGACTTTAAATTAAAAGATGTAATAAGAGATGAAGAAGGGCATTATATACTAATCACAAGGACTATCCAGCAGGAAGAGCTAACAATTATAACTATCTACGTACCGAATTCTAGGGCACCCAAATTTGTAAAGCAACTAATTACAAACATAAGCAATCTTATCGATAAAAATGTGCTAATTGCAGGGGACCTTAATACCCCACTCACAGCACTGGATAGATCCACTAAACAGAGAATCACCATAGAAACAATGGCCCTGAATGACACATTGGAACAGATGGACCTGACTGAAATCTTTAGGGCCCTTCATCCAGAAGCAAAGAATTTACATTCTTCTCAAACACACACAGTACATTCTCCAAGATAGACCATATTTTGGGGCACAAGGAAGCACTGAATAAATACAAAAAAATTGAGATCATACCGTGCACATTTTCAGAAGACAGTGCTTTGAAACTTGAAATCAACTAATGAATGGATAAAGAAGAAGTGATATATATATACAATGGAATACTATGCAGCAATGAGGAAGAATAAAATCTGGCCATGTGTAGCAACATAGATGGAACTGGAGGGTTTTATGCTAAGTGAAATAAGTCAGGCAGCGGAAGACAGATACCATATGTTTCCACACATAGGTGGATTTTGAGAGACTTAGCAGAAAACCATGGGGGAGGGGAAGAAGGGAAAGAAAAAAAGACACAGAGAGAGAGGGAGACAAAACATAAGAGATTCTTGAAGACTAAGAACAAACTGAGGGGTGAGAGGTGTGTGAAAGGTTGGAGAGTGGGTGACGGGCACAGAGGAGGGCACTTGTTGGGATGAGCACTGGGTGTTGTATGGAAAACAATTTAACAATAAGTTATTAAAAAAAATGAATGCACTGTGAAAAAAATAAATTAATTATCTCATGCAAATGAAGAGCCCACCATCTGTGTGGCTTGAGGTATAACTGTATCCACGTTTTTTTTTTCTTTTTTTTTAAGTTTATTTATTTCTTTATTGAGAGAGAGAGAGAAAGAGAGAGAACAAGCAGGGGAGAGGCATGGAAGGAAGGGGACAGAGGATCTGAAGCAGGCCCTGGGCTGACAGCAAATAGCTTAATGCAAGGCTCGAACCCAGGAGTCAATGAGATCATGACCTGAGGTGAAGTCATACACTTAACCAACTGAGTTACCCAGGCACCCCCTTTTTATTCTTTATTAATATCATTAAAGGTGTCTTTTTTTCAGTATCTATGAGCTCTCTTTCCCTTTGTGTTAGCACACATTTCAGGCTGGGTTTTCCCACATGGAGGCAAATAAGACTACTCCAGCCAGATTTGGGGGAATTTCTGTGGCTTAATTTGTGTAATGAGAATACTCCTGGTTGCAGAGGATGGGATTATTTATGTGTGAATTTTATGGAGGATTTGGCACCCAAAATATGTTTAAAAGATTAAAATAACATGTTACCTACATACACAGACATACATATATAAAACACAAAATCCGCCTAGAGAAACCTTCCCAGGAAAATCTAGTCAGATTATATATGCCTTATTCACGTATTTATTACATTTATATTGTATTATAATATACTTTATGCATGCTTCTTTTATAGCACCATGAACTTTTTAAAATCATGGAACACTTTTTATTGGTTTATGCTACTATTTCTATATTGCCTGACATGATACGAATTCTTAGTAGGAGGTTCTGAAGTAAATAATAGAAAGTCATAATATTGTTTGCAAAGAAACATATCTTGAGATGAAGAAATTGTGTAAAATATGTTAAAAAATAAATTATTTTTAACCATGAGACTCTCAAATACTGAGAACGAACTGAGAGTGGATGGGGAGTGGGGGAAAGGGGTGATGGGCATTGAGAAGGGCACTTGTTGGGATGAGCACTGGGTGTTGTATGGAAACCAATTTGATAATAAATTATATTAAAAAGTAAAGTGGTTGTTAGAAGTATACTTTTTCTAAGATAAACAGGAAAGCATTTCTATAAATTCTTTAATAATCAAATTCTAAGAATCATTATTTAAAAATACTTTTTAAGCATCTATTGTATTTCAAGCAGTATGGAAGACAGTGATTAAAAAGGAGGGGGGCTAGAGATAGACAAAACATGTATAATTTTATTTGAGACATTTAACATAATAGAAGTATGTGCCAATATTAATGGACTATTTATGCTATTGTACATATATTACAGGTATCTGGGAATGTAATACAGCCTGAGAAGAAGAAACAATTATGATTTTTTAAAGCATCCTTATGATGCTTCATAGAGAAGGTCAGGAAGAGGTTCCGAAAGGGCATTTCACACAAAAGTAATGACTTTATAAAGATTTAAACTCATGAAGGAGCAAAGCTTATTTAGGGAATAACAGAAGTTGATTATTATTTAACTGTGAGGCATCATGAAGCAAGGAATAAAATAAGGGATGAAGACACAGTAAGTGGCTAAATCACAAAAAGCCTTCTACAGTCTATACAAGAACTGTGAATTTTATCTTGAAAATTTAAGAGAGTCAGAATAATCGTAAGCAAAGGAATGATGTAGGTGGTCATATCTGTTAAGCAAACCAATCTGGAGACAAGATGTAGAATAGAATTCACTTAAATAATTAAGTGAATTAAGCTAATTGTAATTCTGGTAAAAAGATATAAAAGCATTTCAGAATAAAGAGACAGAGTCTAAGTCAAAAGATTTTTAGGAAACAAGCAATTAGATTTAGTGAAAACTTCTAAGAAAAGAGGTAAAGGATTATGAATTGTGAAAAGTCTAAGATTAAGAAATAAAATATAATTTTTTATTTTATTTTGAAATAATTATAGTTTGAATGTTATATATTTTGGTGAAGTGACTATTATATTGTTAAGTAATCCTCCCTTTGTTGTCTTTGACAATTTTCTTTACTCTGTCATCTATTTAATGTGATATTAATATAACCATTCCTGATTTAATTTGATTAAAATTTGCATGGTATACTTTTTCCATCCACTTAGTTATTTAAATCTCTTGAGGTTTTATTGACCTATAATATTTTATTATTTTCAGGTGTACAACAGAGTGATTTTTTTTATACATTGTGAAATGGTCACCTCATTAAGTCTAATTACTATTGACGTTTGTATTTTTTAATACCCTTTATTCATTTCAGAACCCCAAGAACCTACCCTTCACTCAACTACCAATCTGTCTCCTGTATCTATGAGTCTGTGTTTTGTTCTGATTCGTTTTTTGGATTCCATATATAAATGAAATCATGTGGTATGTGCATTTCTGTCTGTCTTATTTTGCTTAGCATAATCTCCCAAAGATCAATCTATGTAGTCACAAATGACAAGATCATTTTTTTAAATGGCTGAGTAGAATTCCATTGTATATACATTTGATCCTTGAGCAAAGTGGGGGATAGGTGTGCCAACAACCTCCATAGAGATTAAAATCTACATAAAATTTTTGACTCCCCCAAAATTTAACTACTAAAAGTCTACCGTTGACCAGAAATCTTACTGATAACATAGTCAATTAACTAATATATATATAGTTATATATAAATTATATATATAGTTATATATGTTAGGAAAAAAGAAAGTGCTGAGAAACTCATAAGGAAGAGAAAGTATATTTATAGTATTGTATTTATTTTAAAAAATCCATGTATAGGTGGACTTGCACAGTTCAATCCTATGTTATCGAGGATCAACTATATATACACTAAATCTTCATTCATTCACTGATGGACACTTAGATTCTCTTGGTATGTTGACTATTGTAAATAATGTCCCAATAAAAATAGGAGTGCAGATATCTTTTCTATTATTGTTTTAATTTTATTTGTATAAATATCCAGTAGTAGAATTGTTGTATCATATGCTGACTTTATTTTTAATTTTTTGAAGGACCTCCATACTGTTTTCCATAGTGGCTGCAACAATTTACATTCACCAACAATGTATGATGGTTCCCTTTTCTCCACATCCTCACCGACACTTCTTGTCTTTTCGGTAACATTCATACTGACAGGTATAAGGTGATATTTCTTCGTGGTTTTGATTTGCATTTCCGTGATGATTAGTGATATTCAACATTTTTTTCATGTGAATATATGGCATCTGTATGTCTTCTTTGGAAAAAAATATATCTATTCAGATCCTCTGCCCTTTTGTTAATTGGATTGCATTTTTTGTTGTCGTGATTGAGTTCTAAGAGTTCTTTCTATATTCTGGATATTAGCTTCTTATCAGATCTATTATTTGCAAACATCTTCTCCCATTCAGGAGTCTTACTGTTTTGCTGGTTGTTTCCTTTGATGATCGGAAGATTTTAGTTTGATGTAGTCTTTTTTTTCCCTTTTGCTTTTGCTTTATTTTTCATTGCTTTTGTAGTTAGGTCCAAGAAAACATAAATAAGACCAATGTGAAGAAGATTATTGCTCATGTTTTCTTTTAGGAGTTTTATGCCTTTGGGTGTTATATCAAACCTTTAATGCATTTTGTGTTAATTCTTATATATGGTGTAAAAAGTTGGTCCAGTTTCATTCTTTTGCATGTAGCTATCCAGTTCCCCAAGCACCATTTATTGAAGAGACTATTCTTTCCCTGATGTATATTCTTGCATCTTTTGTAATAAATCAATTGACTGTCTATGAAATATTTATTTCTGAGTTCTCTGGCTTTTTCATTCACCTATATGTCTGTTTTCATGCCAGTGCAGTAATATTTTGATTACTATAACTCTGTAGTGTAGTTTTAAATCAAGAAGTGTAACGCCTCTGGCTTTGTTCTTTCTCAAGATCGCTTTGTCTATTTGGGGTCTATTGTGGTTCCATAGAAACTTTAGAATTTTCTGTTCTAGTTCTGTGAAAAATGCCTTTGAAATTTTAACAGAAATTACATTAAATATGTAGATTGCTTTGGGTAGCATGAATATTTTAACAATATTAATTTTTCCAATTTATTACCCTGGGGTATCTTTCCATTTATTTGTGTCGTTTTCACTCTCTTTCATCAGTGTCTTATAGTTTTCAGTGTGTATTTTTTTTTTACCTTATTGGTTAAGAATACTCTTAGGTATCCTTTTTTATGTGATTGCACATGAAATTTTTAAATTTATCTTTCTAATAGTTTACTAAGAGAACAGAATATCTCTAATCATCAAGGAAATGCAAGTGTAATAGTTTACTAATAGTGTACAGAATGAAACATATTTTTGAATATCAATTTTGTATCCTGAAACTTTACTGAATCCGTTTATAGTCTAGTGCTTTTTTGGTGGTGTTGTTAAGGTTTTCTATATGTACTATCATGTCATATGCAAATAGTGAAATTTTACTACTTACTTTTCAATTTGGGTAACTTTTAACTCTTTTTATTGCCTAAGTACTGTAGTTGGTCTTCCAATCCTATGTTGAATGAAATGGGGATAGTGGAAATGTTTATCTTGTTTCTCACCTTAGATAAAAAGATTTCAGCTTTTCATCATTAAGTATGATACTAGTTGTTGGTTTGTCATGTATGACTTTTATTATGTTGAGGTATGTTACCTCTATACCTACCTTGCAGAGAGTTTTTTCATAAATGGATGATGAAATTTGTCAAATGCTTTCCGCATCTATTGAGATGATCATATGATTTTAATCGTTCATTTTGTTCATGTGACTTATCATGTTCATTGACTCTCCAATGTTGAACCATCCTTGCATCCCTGGTGTAAAACCCAATTGATCATGGTAGAATGATCCTTTTAACGTATTATCGAATTTGGTTTGCTAATATTTTGTTGATGCTTTTGTGCATCTGTGTTCATCAGGATATTAGCCTGTATTATTATTATTATTATTATTATTATTATTATTATTATTGTAGTGTCCTTTTTTGATTTTGGTGTCAGGGTAATGCTTGGCTCATAAAATTATTTTTGAAGTTTTCTTCCCTCTTTAGTTTTTAGGAAAAGTTTGATAATAATAGGTATTAAATGTTCCTTAAATATTTAGTGGAATTCACCAGTGAAGCTGTCTGGTCCTGGATTTTTTTTTTTACTATTATTACAGGTAGAATCTTTTGACTAGTAATTAGCCTACTTAGATTTTCCATTACTTTATGATTCAATCTTGGAAGGTTGTATATTTACAGTAATTTTTTTTCATATCCTCAAGACTTTCTAATATTCTGGCATAACATTGTTCATAGCAGTCTCATGATTCTTTGTATTTCTGTGGTATCAGTTATATCTTCTCTTTCATTCTTATTTTATTTGAACTCTCTTTTGTTCCTGGAAAGTCCAACTAAAGATTTGATCATTTTGTTTACCTTTAAAAAGAAACATGTATTAATTTCATTGATATTTTATGACATTTTTAGTCTCTATTTCATCTATTTCTGTTCGGATCTTTATTATTTTCTTCCTTCAATTACCTTGGGCTCTGTTTATACTCTCTACTTGTTCCCTTTAGATTAAAAGCTAATTTCTATTTGAAATTTCTTTTGTTTCTTCAGGTAGGTCTGTATTGGTATGAGCTTTGCTCTTATAATTACTTTAGGTACATCCTGCAGATTTTGGTGTGTCATATGTTTGTTTTGATTGATATTAGGTACTTATTTTTATTAGGTATTTTATTAGGTATTTTATTTTTATTTCTCCTGTGATAAAGGAGTGGGTCAGTAAAATGCTGTTTAATCATCATGCATTTGTATTTTTTCCACTTTTACTTTTGTAACTGATTTTTTATTTCATACCGTTGTAGTCAGAAATAATGCTTGATATTTCAATCATCTTGATTGATTCAAACGTGTTCTGTGAACCAACATATGATCTCTCCTGGAGAATATTCCATATGCACTTGAAAAAAATTGTATTCTGCTGCTGTTTTAAGTTAATTTTTAAAATTTTAATTCCAGTATAGTTAATATAAAGTGTTATATTAGTGTCAGGTTAAAATAGAGTGATTCAACAATTCTACACATTGTTCAGTGCTCATCATGATAAGTACCCCTTAATGCCCATGATCTATTTAACCCATCCTCCCCCACCTCCCTTCAGATAACCATCAGTTTGTTCTCTATGATTAAAAGTGTGTATATGTTTTCTGTTTTTTCCAAGTTTTTATTTAAATTCCAGGTAGTTAACATAAAGTGTAATATTAGTTTCAGGTATAGTGAAACATTTTAGTGATTCTTCAGTTATATACAACACTCAGTGCTCATCAAAACAAATGCCTTCCTTAATACCCATCTATTTAACCCATCATCCTGCCCACCTCCCCTCTGGTAACCATTAGTTTGTTCTCTAGAGTTAAGAGTCTGTCTCTTGGTCTGCCTCCCTTTTCCTCCTCTCTATTCATTTGTTTTATTTCTTAAATTCCTCATATGGATGAAATCATATGGTATTTGTCTTTCTCTAACGGACTTATTTCATTTAGCATAATACTCTCTAGCCCCATCGACACCATTGCAAATGAAAAGATTTCATTACGTTTTATGGCTGAATGATATTCCATTGTATACATATATACATACCACATCTTCAGTCATCAGGCAATGGACATTTGGAATATTTCCATAATTTGGTTATTGTGAAAATGCTGCACATTTGCACATATTGTGAAAATGCACATTGGGGTGCATGTATCCCTTCAAATCAGTATTTTTGTATCGTTTGGGTAAATACCTAATAGTGCAATTGGTGGATTATAGGGTAGTACTTCTTTAAACTTCTTTAGAGACTTCCATACTGTTTTCCAGAGTGACTTCACCAGTTTACATTCCTACCTACAGTGTAAAAAGTATCCCCTTTCTCCACATCATCCCCAATACGTGTTTATTCTTGTGTTGTTAGTTTTAGCCATTCTGACAGGCATGAAGTGATATGTCACTGTCGTTTTGATTTGTATTTCTCTGATAATTGGTGATGTAGAGCATCTTTTCAAGTATATCTTGGCTATCTCTATATCTTGTTTTGAAATGTATTCATGTCTTCCCATTTTTAACTGATTTGTTTTATGGGGGTGTCTAATTTTATAAGTTCTTTATATTTTGGATAAAAACTCATTATTGCATATGTCATTGCAAATATCTTCTCCCATTCCATAGGGGGTTTTGTTTTGTTGATTGTTTCTTTCACTATGCAGAAAGTTTTTATTTTGATGAAGTCTCAATTGATTGTTTTGGCTTTTGTTTCCCTTTCCTCCGGTGACAGATCTAGGAAGAAGTTTCTACACCTTGATGTCAAAGAGATTACTGTCTGTGATTTCACTAAAGATTTTAATGGTTTCCTGCCTCACATTAAGGTCTTAAATCCATTTCGAATTTATTTTTGTGTGTAGTGTAATAAAGTGGTCCAGTTTAATTATTTTGCATGATGCTGTCCAGTTTTCCCAAAACAATTTGTTGAAGAGACTATCTTTTATCCATTGGATATTCTATCCTGCTTTGACAAAGACTAGTTGAACATATAGTGGTGGGTTAATTTCTGAGTTTTCAAATCTGTCCATTGATCTACGTGTCTGTTTTTGTACCATTGTCATGCTCTTTTGATCACTATAGCTTTGTAATATAACTTGAAGTCTGGAATTTGTGATGCCCCTAGCTTGCCTTCTCTTTTTCAAGATTGCTTTGGTTATTAGGGGTCTTCTGTGGTTCTATACAAATTTTAGGATTGTTAGATCTAGCTCTGTAAAAAATGTTGGTATTTTGATAAGGATTGCATTAAATAGGTAGATTTCTTTGAGTAATATAGATCCTTAATAATATTTGTTCTTTCGATCTGTGATCATGGAATTTTTTTTTCCATTTCTTTGTGTCATCATCAATTCCATCAATGTTTTATAGTTTTAGGAGTATAGACATTTTACCTCCTTGGTTAGGTTTATTCATAGGTGTCTCATGGTTTTTGCTGCAATTGTAAATGGGATTGATTCCTCAAATTCCCTTTATGCTGCCTTATTAGTGGTTTATAAAAAAATGCAACAGATTTCTGTATGTTGATTTTGTACCTTGCAATTTTACTGAATTCGAGTATGAGTTCTAGCAATTTTTTGGTGAGTATTTTGAGTTTTCTACAGAGAGTATCATGCCATCTGCAAATAGTGGAAGTTTGATGTTTTCCTTGCCAATTTGGATGATTTTTTTTTTTTTTTTTTTACTTTTTGTTGTCTGATTGTTGTGGGTAGAACTTCCAGTACTATGTTGAATAAAAGTGGTGACAGTGGTGGAGTGCTCTCAGGTTTTCACCATTAACTATGATGTTACCTGTGGATTTTTGTATATGGTCTTTATTAAGTTGAGGTATGTTCCCTCTAAACCCACTTTGTTGACGGTGGTTTTTTTTTTTTTTTTATCACGAATGGATGTTGTACATTGTTAAACGCTTTTTCTGCATTTGTTGAAGTGAACATAGTTTTTTTTAATCATTTCCTTATGAATGTGATGTATCATGAATTTCAAATATTGAACTACTCTTGCTTCCCAAGAATAAACTCTATTTGTTCATGTTAAATGATTTTTAATGTATTGTTGAATTCATTTTTCTAATACTTTCGAGGATTTTTGCATCAATGTTCATCAGATATATTGGCCTTTTTTTGTAGTGCCTTTGTCTGGTTTTGGTATCAGGGTAGCACGTGAAATGAATTTGGAAGCTTTCTTTCCCATTCTTCCTTTCAAAGTAGTTTAATAACTATTAATTCTAACTATTATTTAGTGGCCGTGGAGTTGATCTACAAAGTCATCTGATTTTAGATGTTTGTTTGCTGAGAGTTTTTTGTTTGTTTGTTTGTTTGTTTTCACTGATTCAATTTTACTGCTGGTAATCTGCCTGTTGAAATTGTCTTTTATTTACTGGTTCAATTTTGGTTTATATGTTTCTAGGAATTTATACATTTCTAGGTTGTCCAATTTGTTGGGAAATAATTTGTCATAATATTCTCTTGTAATTGTTTTACTTGTTATTTCACTTCTTTCATTTCTGACTTTGTCCTCTCTCTCATTTTTTTAGGTTTATTTATTTCTGAGGGAGACAGAGACAGAGACGGAGACAGAACACGAGCAGGGGAGGGGCAGTGAGAGAGAAGGTGACCCAGAATCCGAAGCAGGCTCCAGGCTCTGAGCTATCAGCGCAGAGCCTGATGCAGGGCTCAAAGTCAAGAGCCAGAAGATCATGACACGAGCTGAAGTTCAACACTTAACTGACTGAGCCACCCAGCCCCCCTGCTGTGTTTCTCTTTTGATGAGTCTTAACATTGATTAATTTTCTTTCTATTTTCAAATAACCAAATCCTGGTTTCATTGATATTCTATTGAATATTTAGTTTCTATTTTGTTTATTTCTGCTTTAATCTTTATTATTTCCTTCTTTTTGCTGTTTTGGGGTTCTGTTTCTTGTTCTTTTTATAGATCTTGAGGTGTAATGTTAGTTGTTTATTTGAAAATTTTCTTGCTTCTTGAGTTGGATTTGTATTGTTATAATCTTTACTCTTAGTGCGCTTTTTTTTGTACCCTAAGATTTTGATGATTGCATTTTCATTTTCATTTGTTTCCACGTAATGTTTTTAAATTTCTTCTTTGATTTCTGATTGTACCCATTCATTGTTTAGTAGAATCTTATTTAGCTTGTATATATATTTGCATTTTCCAGATTTTTTCTTGTGGTTGATTTCTACTTTCATATTTTTGTGGTAAACAATGTTGCATGGTATGACTTTGATCATTTTAAATTTGTTGATACATGTTTTATGTTTTATATGATCTATTCTGGAGAATGTTTCATGTACACTTGAAAAGAATGCATATTCTGCTGCTTTAAGATGGAATGTCTTGAATATATCTGTGAAATTCAGCCAATCAAAAGTCATTCAAAGGCATTGTATCCTTGTAGATTTTGTTTGGATGATCCGTTCAATGTTGTAAGTGGGATGTCAAAATTCCTTACTGTCATTGTACTACTATTACTTCCTTTAATTTTGTTACTAACTACTTTAAGTGTTATTTGGACGCTCACATATTTGGTCTATAAATATTTACATTTGTTTATCTTCTTGTTGGATTGTCCCCTAAATGATTATACACTGTCCTTTGTCTCTTGTTACAATTTGTTTGTTTTAGTCTATTTGTTCCAATACAAGTATTGCTACCCCAGCTTTCTTTTAATAGCCCTTTACAGGGTAAGTTTTTCTGCATCCTTTCACTTTAACCATGTGTTTTTAAGTCTGAAGTGAGTCTTTTTAGGCAACATACAAATGGGACTTTTTTTTCTAATCCATTCTGTCACTGTGTGTCTTTTTTTTTTTTTTAATTTATTTTATTTTTGAGAGATACAGAGACAGAGAGTGAGCAAAGGAAGGACAGAGAGAGCAGGAGACACAGAATCCGAAGCAGGCTCCAGGCTCCGAGCCGTCAGCACAGAGCCCGACGCGGGGCTCGAACTCACAGACCGTGAGATCATGAGCCGAGCTGAAGTCAGCGTTCAACCGACTGAGCCACCCAGGCGCCCCCACTGTGCGTCTTTTAATTGTAGCATGTAGTCCACTACATTACTGGTACTTTGTGACATGTATGCATTTATTGTCATTTTCTTACTTGTTTTGTGGCTGTTTTGTAGTTTTCTGTGTTCTTTTTTTTTCTTGCTCTCTTCCATTATGATTAGATGGCTCTCTTTAGTGATATATTTGGATATACTTGGATTCCTTTCCTTTTTTTTTTTTTTTTGATTTATATTCTGTGTTTTTGTTTAAATCTGTGGTTACTATTTGTTTTTTATGTAACATCTTCTGTATATAGCAGTCTATTAAGTTGATGGTCATTTAAGTTTGATCCCATTCTCTCCTCCTCCTCTCTTCCCCACATGTTAGGCATATGGTGTCATGATTTACATCCTTTTATTTTATGGATCCTTTTACTGATGTTTTTTACTATATTTGTGATTCCTATTTTCCTTAATCTTGCTTATGGTCTTTCCTTGCCACTCATTTTAACATTTCTTGTAGGGCTAGTTTGGTGGTCATGAATTCCTTTAACTTTTTTTTAAAATCTAGGATTCTTTTCTTTTCTATTCTGAATGTTAGCTTTGCTTGATGAAATATTATTGACTGCATACTTTACTCTTTCAACACTTTGAATATGTCACGTCACTCCCTGCCTGCCTGTAAAGTTTCATCTGAAAAATCAGCTGATAGCCTTATGGGGTTTTCCTTGTATTTAACTGCTTTCTTTTATTTTGCTGATTTTAAAATTCTCTTTTGATTACTCTTTTTTTGCCATGTTAATTACTATGTGTCTTTGTGTGGACCTCCTTGGGTTGACTTTTTTGGGAGGAATCTCTGTGTCTCGTGGAGCTTTGTTGGTGTTTCCATTCACAGATACAGGTGTTTTCAGCTAATTTTTGTATATAAATTTTATGACCTCTCTTCTTTCTCTTCTCCTTCAGGGATCCCTATAATGTGAACATCAATAATCTTCATATTGTTGCTGAGTTCCTTAAGTCTATCATCATGTTCCATATTTTTATCTCTTAGGTGCTCAGTTTTATTATTTTCTGTTTGTTCCATGTCACTAATTCATTCCTCTGCTTCCTTTAGCTTGTTGTTTATTACACTTGTTGTATTTTCAATTCAATTTATTTTGTTCTCCATGTCTGGTGGTTCTTTTAATCTTTCTGTTAAAATTTGGCCCCTCTCATTTTCAAAGCTAATGTTATGGGGATTTGTCTTCCCCATGTGAGCTCCCTAGTGTGAAGTCTGTTGTTCTTTCCTCTCTTTGCCTGCAACATCCCTCCTTCCAGGGAATAGTCCCGCATTAGCCCCTTCTCTACATTTAGTTGTGGAGTTTATTCTGCCAGTTTTGGGTCACTTTCTGGGTTCCTTATATGAGTGTTATCTAATTGCATCAATGGGATGAGGTAAGCCCAGGGTCCTCCTACTCCATCATCTTCTCTGGAAGTCTCCTCTCTTTTATGCTGTTTTTTTTTTAACTTTTTAATATTTATTTATTTTTGAAGGAGAGAGAGACAGAGCATGAGCGGGGGAAGAGCAGAGAGAGAGGAAGACACAGAATCCAAAGCAGGCTCCAGGCTCTGAGCTGTCAGCACAGAGCCCGACGTGGGGCTTGAACTCACAAACTGTGAGATCATGACCTAAGCCAAAGTGGGATGCTTAACGGACTGAGCCACCCAGGCATCTCTGCTTTTTAATGAAATATTCTATGTATATCTATTAAGTCAATCTCTGCCTATATGTCATATAAGACCCAGGTATCCTTATTGATTTTTTATCTGGATTATCTACCAATTGGTGTGATTAGGGTGTTAAAATCAAGGACTATTATTGTATTTCTGCCAATTTATCTGTTTAGGTCTATTAATATTCAGTGTATATGTCTTCTATGTTGGGTGGATATATATTTATAAATGTTATACCTTCCTGCTGGATTTACAATTTTATCATTATGCAGTGCCCCTTTTTGTCTTTATGACATTCTTTGTTTTAAAGTTTGTTTTATTGGATTTGAGTATAGCTACACCAGCTTTGAAAAACTTTTCCTGTGTGTGCAAAGTATTTTGTGAACCCTTCACTTTCAATGTGTGTGAATTATTTCTCCTGAAGTATCTCATAGACAAACAATATAGAGCTATGTCTCACATTTTTATCCATTCCCCCACTGTATATTTTTACATTGGAATTTTTAAACTATTTTAATTTAGATCAACTATTGATAGGTATATATTTATTACCATTTTGCTAATTGTTTTCTGGCTTTCTTTGTAGTTCCCCTATGTGTGATTCTTCTTTTCTTTCTCTCTTCTGATTTGATGATTTTCTTTAGTGTTATGCTTATTTTATTTTGTGTATTTAAAATAAGTTTTTGGTTTTGGATTACTTTAAGGTTTACACATCTCCTCTTGTGTATATAATAGTCTTTTAAGGTGATAGTAACTTAAACTTGCATAAATTCCAAAACTCTACCTTTTTACTCCCCCCACAAATGTTACTTTTATGTCACTTTTCACATCTTTTTAATTTCATGTATCCCTTAGTAAATTATTGTAGATTTTGTTATTTTTACTACATTTGTCTTTTAGCTTTCTCAGCAGCTTTATAAATGATTAAACTACCTTTACTATACATTTACCTTTTCCGGTGAGATTTTTATTTTTGTATGTTTTGCTTTTGCTTTTGTTTTTAATTTGTGCTATTTCTTTACAGTTGAAGAATTTCCTTTAATATTTACTGTAAGCATGGTTTAGTAGTGATAAACTCCTTTAGGTTTTGCTTGTCTGGATAAGACTATTTTCACTTCAAATGTGAAGTATTTCTTGCTGGATAGGATATTCTTATTTGACAGGTATATTTTTAGCACTTTGAATATATCATTTCACTCCCTTAGCTTACAAAGTTTCTGCTGAGAAATCTGCTTATGGCTTTATGGAGGTTTCCTTGTACATCGCAATTTGTTTTAATTTTTCTGCTTTCAAGATTTTCTCTTTGTTTTTAACTTTTGACATTTTAATTAAAGTGTGTCTTTTTTCACTCTCTCTGGTTTCATTTTATTTCGTTTGCTCTGGACATCCTGGGCCTGGATATCTGTTTTCTTTCCTAGTTTTCCATTAAGTTATCTTCGCTTTAATTTTTTTCCCCTGTTGCTGCTGTGGTGGATGAGATCTATTGCTTTGTATTTTTGCTTGTCTGTCTATACTTCTACTTCATTCAGTATGGTGTTGAACCATTCCAGTGTATTTTTAGTTTAGTTATTGTGTTCTTTGACTCTTTACTTTTGTTTGATACTTTCTTGCTTTCTATCTATGTGTTGAAGTTCTGACTGTTCATCCATTTTACTCTTATTTTCAGTAAGCATCTTTATAAACATTATTTTAAATTATTTATCATGTTGATTACTTATGTCCATATTATTTATATATATATTTTTGAAGTTTGTTGCTTCTTTTATTTGGAAAATATTTCTCTATTTCCTCATTTTGCTTGATTTTCTGTGTTTGTTTCTATGTATCATGTGAAAGAGCTACCTGCCTCTGTCTTGAATGACATGTGCTACTACATTTAATTCAACCTTGCCCTAGCTTTTGGTCATCTCTCAAATCTTTGTGATTGTCTATACCACCTCACTTATACTTGGTATGTTCTTGTTATTGAACATTTACCAAGGCCTGTCAGTGGTCAAGACAAGGAATTCTATTTAGCACCTAGTTTCAGGCTAATTAAAAATCAGCCCCCTGGGGCGCCTTGGGTGGCTCAGTCAGTTAAGCATCTGACTTCCACTCAGGTTATGATTTTGTGGTTTGTGAATTTGTGCCCCATGTTGGGCTCTGTGCTGACAGCTCAGAGCCTGGAGCCTCCTTCGGATCCTGTGTCTCCCTCTCTCTGCCTCTCCCATGCTCATGTTCTGTCTCTTTCTGTCTCTCAATAATAAGTAAAAATGTTAAAAAAAAATAGCCCCCTGAGCAGCCGCTTTTAGAGTATTCAAATATATACAGGTCTATGGGGCTGCAATTATTATGCTTGTTGGCCTTCAGACCAGACCTGGAGTTGTCTCCTGGGTGATAGTTACAATTTTTTGGGCTCTAGACAAGTGAATAAGTTTCTTTTTAAGACGTCTCATCAACCTGTAGTAGATCAAGGGGATGGGCAATGTAAGTGGATGTCTCCCTACTTACATTCCCTAGAAGCACTTTTTTGGCCTCTAGTTTCATGGAAAATCTGAAATCTTTCCCATAGGCTGAAGCTCCAGACTAATTAAATAAGCCTTTTTCACAGGAAGACTGTGGTTATGTTTCAATCTGCTTTTTGTACAGTGCCCTGATTTGATTGCCAGCCAGAAACTGTCTTTCTAATTGCTACAGTCCTAATACCAGCTTCCCTGGCAACCAAGGGCAAGCAATCAAGGGATATCCTCTCTTTGGATTGTGCATGCCTGTTGGCTTTAGCAAGGCAGCTGGAGTGCATTGGGGGTGGAGCATCCTCACTGGTTTCATAAAGTTAGTGGGAAATTTCTTAACTGTATTTGTTCATTGGCTCCATCAAGGAGGCAGGATAGTGCCTTGTCTGTGTGTGTGTGTAATGGCTCTAGAGTGGTAGGTGTGAGAGAATGCCACAACCACTTACTCTTGCCAGCCCGAGCTACGTTGTAGGGTAGTGTTAAAACTATTCACACTCATGGAACTTAGTCAAGGAGCAGGAGTACTCCATTACCATTTGTGCTCACCTTCCACAGCCAGGAAACAGGAAAATACCACAAACACTCTTATTCACGGACCTCAACAAGTAATACAAATATTCAGGTCTCATCCATCGCAGCAATGTCGCAGGAGGGTGCTGCATTTGAGCTCACCCACGTGCACTAGGAGAGTATGTGGAGAGTGCAACAATGGCATCCACCAGCACATCTGTCTCTGTGGAGCATTTCAATTAACCCCATTAAGGCTAATGTCCCTCTGTTAGCAAAAGAATTTCCTCATATATAAACTAGTCATGTTTCAAAGTGCTGCTTTTCCACTGCATCTCAGGGTGAGTGAGATGGCATGCAAGCACTCCAGTTGGGGAATCTGTTTCCCCTAGCCCCTTTGGACCCATTGGTTTTCCAAGCCAGTTGTTCTGGAGGTTTGTCTTTATGGTGCAGATCCCAAGAGCTGAGGTGCCTGATATGGGGTACCAATCCCTAGCTTCTTTGGGAGAATCATCTGTGTGGCTAAAAGCTTTACTAGTGTGTGCCACCATACTGGAGATGAGTGTGTGTGTGTGTGTGTGTGTGTGTGTGTTTCTGTGTGTGTGTGTCTATGTGCATTGCTCTGTCTCTCCTACATGTCTCCTTGTAATGCTTTTATCTTTTGTTGTGGAGAGTACCTCATGTAGGTTTCATATCTTTTTAGAGGGAAATGATCCATATGTAGCTTTAGATTTTGTGTGTCCATGGGAGCAGATGAGTTCAGGATCTTCCTACGGGTCCCACATTGAATGACTCCCTCCATTCACTTTCAACTTACCTATATCCTCAAATTTGAAGTGAGTTTCTTGCAGATGCTCTCTAGTTGGATTATCTTTTAAATCTACTGTGCTAATCTCCATATTTTAATTGGTATTTTTACCATTCACATTTAATATAATTATAGATGTGTTAGAGATTAAGCATTCCATGTTATTATTGGTTTATTTGATTTTCCTCTGGCTCTCATTTCTTTCCTTTTATATTCTTGCCTTTGTGCAAGTAACTCGAACATTATTTAGAATTTCACCTTGATTTTTATTCTTAACAACTATATTGAGATATAATTACCATTTCATAAATTTGAATTATTCATACTGTACTATTGAATGGTTTTAATATATTCATGGAATTATGAAATATTATAGTCAATTTTTGAAGACTTTTATTACCCCTAAAGGAAACCCAGCACATTTTAGCAGTCATTCCACATATCTCCCATCCTTCTGTCTGGGGAACCTCTAATCTACTTTGTCTCATAGAATTGCCTTGTCTTGATTATTCATATTAATGGAATTAGGTTATGCACAATCTTTTGTGATTGCATTATGTTTTCTTTACTTAGTAACTTTAGTTAGTGTAATGTGCTGAAAATTATCTATACTGCAACATTTATCAAGATTTTATTCCTTTGTATTGCTGGATAATATTCCAAAGTATGAAAGTACCACATCTGTTTATCTACTGATCAGTTTATAGTCATTTATTTTCCTTATATTTCTTGGCTATTATGAATAAAAATGTTATCAACATTTGTTTACATAAAGATATATGTATATATATATGTAAATATCTACATTCATTTATCTTGTATGTATACCAGGGTGTGCAATTACTGGGAAATACAGTAGGCCAATATTTCACAGTTTGAAAAACTGCAAAACTGTTTCAAAATCGGTTGTACGATTTTATCATTCCAACCTTCAGTAACATATCAGTATTCCCGTTTTTTCATATCCTCCTCATCTCTTGATATGGATTTTTTAGATTACTATTACAGCCATCTTAGTGTATGTGAGGTAGTATTGCATTGCATTTTTTAAAAGTTTTTTTTTAATTTATTTTGAGCGACATAGAGCATGAACAAGGAGGATCAAAGTGGAGAAAAAGAATCCCAAGCAGGTTCCACACTCAGTTCAGAGTCCAATATGGGGCTTCATCTCACCACTGTCTGTCAGATCATGACTTGAGTCAATATCAAGAGTCAGAAACTTAACCAACTGAGCTACCCAGGTGCATTTTTAAACTATTTTTGTACAACTTTGTTTACATGGATACATACCATTAAATGTACTCGTTTAAAATATGCAATTTAGTTGTGCCAGCTCTACGAAGAGGCTTCTTAGGCTAGGCACTTTATTCTGACAGAATCCTTTTTGCCTGTGTCCTATGGCTACTTGGTTTCTTTGGAAAGAGAGGAGTATATGTATCTTGAGTACAAAAAGGAATTTTTGGCTGAACCAGCTATTGCAGCAAGAGTCCCCCTTGAAGGTGCTGCTTGGCTGCATCTCCTGTAGAGAAGGAGTGTTTCAGACTACTGGGAAAAAAAGAGACATTCCAGGCTGTGTTGTTTGTTGTGGCAAGACTCCTATTGCTGCTTTTGCCTCTCTTCTCTGGTGTATCTGGGCAAGAGAGGGGGTTCTTGGACCCACAGAGATAAAGACTTCCTCTATCAGTCCCCTGGTCTTCCCAGTATCTTCAGTGTGTGGGGAGGTATCTTGAGCAGTGCAGGGAAAGAGCACTTTCTCTGGCTACATATTTTTGGCCAATCTATCCCCTGTGCAGCATAAGACTCATCTAATGTTTGCAGGGCTACCATTCTGTCAGGGGGAGGAGTGACTCAACTTGGACTGCCTTTTATTAATTAGGTTGAGAACCAGGATGTTCTAGGTTAAGACCACTTTCAAATGTTAGGTGAGGGAGATGCAACATGCGATGCTTCTGTGTTATGTTTTCATTCCTGAGGTCACAGTTTGCCTCCTTCACACCATCTGTCAGAATTCTCCCTTGGTTGAATTTTGTATTATTTTGGGAGAAATTTGCATTTGGCAGCAAAGAGCATGGAGAAATAATCATCTATATCTGTATAATGTTGACTTGACTAGAAGTTATCAAACAAATTTTTAAAGTTCTGTTAATTTAAAAATAAAAATAATAAGGCAGAAAGTAAAATGGTTGTCAGGGGCTGAGGAGAGGAAAAAATGAGAGCTATTACATAATGGGTACTAGTTTAATTTTGGGAAGGTGAATAAAATTGCAAAGATGGATAATGAAGATGGTTGCACAGTAATGTGACTATACTCAATGCCACTATATTCTACACTTAAAAATGGTTAAAATGGTAAGGTCTATGTTGTGTGTATTTTACTTCAATAAATTTACAATAATATTTATATTAACATAAGATGCCCACCTCCCCTCCAGTAACCATCAGTTTGTTCTTTATAGTTAAGAGTCTGTTTCTTGGTTTGCCTCTCCTTCCCTCCCCACTTCGTTCATTTGCTTTGTTACTTAAATTTCACACATAAGTGAAATTATATGGCATTTTTATTTTTCTGGCTGACTTGTTTCACTTAGCACTATAGGCTTCAGCTCCATCCATGTCATTGCAAATGGCAAGACTCCATTCTTACAGTGATGAGCACTGGGTGTTGTATGTAAGTAATGAATCACTAAATTCTACATCTGAAATTAATATTGAACTAGATGTTAACTGTCTGGAATTTAAATACAAACATGGGGGAAAATACCAAGACAATATCTAAAACCAGGTCCTGGTTTATAGGTAGCAGACGGCATAAAGCTGGATTCCTTATTTACTGTGGAATTTTCAGCTGCTAGATAGAGTTGTCAACACCTTCCAAACATCATTTTCTTAAAGGAAGCAAATGGACCCTTATCTACTCTGTTTTAGAAACATTTCCGGGGCACCCGAGTGGCTCAGTCAGTTAAATGTCCAACTTCGTCTTAGGTCATGATTTCACGGTTTGTGAGTTCGAGCCCCATATCGGGTTCTGTGCTGACAGCTCAGAGCCTGGAGCCTGAGCTGATTCTGTGTCTCCCTCTCTCTCCCCCTCCCACTTTTGCACTATGTCTCTCTTTCAAAAGTAAATAAGCATTAAAAAATAAAAATAAAACATTTCCTATATTCAGGTAAGGAAACAATTAAATCATTATACTTTGGTGAACTATAAATAGTTTGCATTAGCCAGGAAGATACCATTCAGGATCTTCCTTAATTATAAATTAGAGAAGCCTATTGCAACAAGAAATGATTATTCTTTGGTAATATTTCATTTTATAATAAATTTATAGAAGCAAAGGGGTCTTATCTTGCTCTGTGTGATATAGATACTAAATATTAAATTAACCTAGATCTAAGAGATATTGATATGAAATGCATTATTACATAAATTATGTAACAAATTGATATATTTATCAGATTTTAATATTAAAATATTTAGTAAAAGTTTATAAATCAAAATAAAATCTCTTAGTGTAGAATTTTGTATGGACACCTAATTTAAGTTAGTTACGTGTCTTTTAGTGATCACTGGCTATATTGTCAGTGGACCTCACATCTCTTCAGCATGCTGTTTATTTGGATACTGCAAATAAATGCTAGTAAAATAATTTGCCTCAAGAAAAGTACAGTGTTGCTCAGCAAAGCTTCAGACCAAAAAAAAGTAATTTTAAGTTGATACTATGGATAAGGAAGAAGACAAATGTATCACTACTGTGGTTGAAATACCCTACTAATGCTGGTGGGTTTTTAAAATTAATTTTAGATGGGAGGAGTTAAAATGATGCAGAAGTAGGGGGGCCTTGGGCTTTCCTTGTCCCTTAAACACAGCTGTATTGAGGTCAGATCATCAGGAACACCTAGGAAATCAATTTGTGGCCTGGCAGAAGGATCTCCACAGTGGGAGGGAGAGAGTGTGGCAGATGTGAAGGTTCATGGGAGTGAATTAGGGGAGAGAAAAACTATGGTGCCACAGAGGGAAAGGAACAGTTTCCATGGAGAGAAAACAGGAAAAGAGATGAGTTGAGAGAGTGCAGCATCCGGTTTGCACAAAAGGAAAACTTCTGGACCATGTACTGGGGAGTGAGAGGTAGTGAGTGTCACAAGTTATTGTTTTTTGTTTTTGCTTTTGTTTTTTTTCCAAATAGCTTTTGGAGCTCAAACTCTGAGGTTTTGCAGGTGTGCAGATTTCTCTGGAGCAAAGCTGTGGCACATGCCTCTGGGGAGGAGGAGGCTGGCCTCGATGTGCATAGCATGGTGTAAAGATCTCCTTGGCACACAGGGAAAGACCATTCCCCTTCTTGGAGCATTTTTGAAAGAGGGTATTTTGCCTCTAAAAGGTCAAAAGGCCCTGTAGGTGCCAGTAAAAGGCTGTTCACTGGCAGAGGACATGCACACCTAGAAGGCATAGAACCTTTTTACTGCTTTTAGCGGTGCTACATCATAGATTCTATGCACTGTACAGGCGTGGGATAGTCTTTTTGGGACAAAGGACATCACTGTGATGATGTGAGTGATCACATGAGTGTGAAGAGTCTTTACTCCAGAGGAAAGGAGTGGATCTTCTCAGTACCAGGTCTTTTAAGGCGTTGAGTTTTGAATTCCAGCTGCACACCAAAGAAAAAACTCAGGAGTGCTGTGATGCAGGACAAGCTGATGGCCCTCACTATTCTGTGGGGCCCTCACTATTCTGTGAGAGCTGCCTAAACGGCAGGGGGTTGAAATCCCCTGTCTGGGCACAAGAGATTGGGGTGGTGCCATTTTCCCTAACACCAAGAAAGTAAGACTTCAGAAAGCAGCACAGCAGCACCCAGTAGAGGCAGGGCACGCTTACACCAAACTTGGTCCCCCTGTGCCCAGAAATTGCTTATTTACTGTGGGAAGACTGACTCTGAGGCATCTCAGTGGGCCTCTTCTCCAGAAGATCAGCACAGGATGCTGTGCTGAAAATCAAGTGCTTCAAAATGGCACTGGCGGTCCCAGGTAAAATAGTAGGCTCACATTTTTTTTTTTTCATTTTTTTGGTCTTTCTTCTTTTTTTTTTTTTTCCTTTTGGAAACAAGCTCATAGGTTATTGTTGTTGTTATTGTTGCTGTTTTTCTTTCGTTTCTCTCTCTCTCTCTCTTTTTGTTTTTTCTGTCAGGCATTTTTTTTTTTTCCTTTTTGATTTTGTTCTCCCCCCTCCCCCCATTTGGAATCAAACATATTTTTTTTTCATTTGGTATTTTTTTGGTCCTCCTCTTTTTCTCATTTTTTGGGTATCAGGCAACCCCCTCATTTTATCCAGGTTTATTTTAACAAACAAATCAAAGCACACTTAGTTAAAGTTCTAAACACTCCCCACTACAAGCAAGGAGTAGCTCTGCACAAGACAGATGGGTAGAAAAGAGCAACAGAAGAGCACAACCAGCATACACCAGAAATACTTCCTGAAGTACCAGGCCCTGGACAGTGTACGACCCCCTTTTTATACAGTATTAATCTCAGGTGCAGGAAACATAACAAGCTTTTAAAACACACAAAAGACATAAACTTAGCCAAAATGAAAAGACAGCAGAAATCTCCCCTAAAGAAAGATCAAAAGAAATCACAGCCAGAGACTCCCTCAAAACAGATATAAGCAATATACAAAACAAGCATTTAGAATAACAACAATGAGAAAAGACTACTATCTGTCTTTGAAAAAAACAAAGAAGATACAAGAAAAACTCTTGCTGCAAAGATCAAAAATTTAAAAACTAGTCAAGCTAAAAAAAATGCTATAACTGAGATGCATAGCCAACTGGTAGAGTTGCAATGAGGACTGAAGAATCAGAGGAGAGAATATGTGATATAGAGGATAAAGTTATGGAGAAAAAATGAAGCTGAAAAGAACAGGGAAAGGAAACTATTAGATCATGAGGGGAGACTTAGAGAACTTAGTGATTCCATAAAATAAAACAGTATCTGTATCATAGGAATCCCAGAATAAGAAGAGTGGGAAAAAGGGATAGAAGGTTTATTTGAATACAGTATAGCTGAGAACTTCCCTAATTTGGGGAGAGAAACAGGCATACAAGTCCAAGAGACAGTGAGAACTCCCCTCAAAAATCAACAAAAACAGGCAACACCATGGCATATCATAGTGAAACTTGCAAAGTAGAAAGATAAAGAGAGTATTCTGAAAGCAGCTAGGTACAGGAGGTCCTGAACTTACATGGGTAGGCACATAATGTTAGCAGGATACTTGTCCGCTGAAATTTCACAAGCCAGAAGGGAGTGGCAAAAAATATTCAATGTGCTGAATAGGAAAACTATGTATCCAAGAATCCTTTATCCAACAAGGCTCTCCTTCAAAACTGAAGGAGAGATAATTTTTTAAAAAATTAAATACAATAGACCATGTTGCTGAAGGTAAGGTAAACAAAGGCAAATATGAATACTGGGACTTCATCAAGATAAAAAACTTCTAAACATTGAAGGAAATAGTCAACAAAATTAAAAGGCAACCTACAGAATAGGAAAAGATATTTGCAAATGACATATCTGATAAAGGGTTATTATCCAAAATATACAAAGAACTTGTCAAACTCAGCACACGAGAACAAAGAAAAAACAGATAAGTAATGGGCCGAACACAAGAAAAGATACTTTCCAAAGAAGATGTCCATGTGGCTAACAGATACATGAAAAGATGTTCAGCATCAAATACCACTCATCATCAGGGAAATAGAAATCAAAGCCACAATGAGGTGTCATCTCATGCCTGTCATAATGGTTAAAATTAACAATACACAAAAAAACAACAACAGATGTTTGCAAAGATGTGGATAAAGGAAAACCCTCTTGCACTGCTGGTGCAAATGTGAACTGATGGATCTACCCTGGAGAACAGTATGGAGGTTCTTCAAAAAACTAAAAATAGAACTACTCTATAATCCAGCTACTGCATTACAATTATTTACCCAAAAGATACAAAAATATAGATTTGAAGGGGTACACGCACCCCAATGTTTATAGTAGCATTATCGACAATAGCCAAACTATGGAGAGAGCCCAAATGTCCGTCCAGTAATGAGTAGATAAAAATATGTGGTATATATATTTCCATCAGGAAAATGAATCTTGCTATTTGAAATGATGTGGATCGAGCTAGAATGTATTATATTATGCTAAACTAAATATGTCAGTCAGAGAAAGACAAATATCATATGATTTCACTTATATGTGGAATTTAAGAAAGAAAACAGATGAGCATATGGGAATGGGAATAAGAGAACAAAGGGAAACAAATCAATGATAGAACAAACTGAGAATTCATGGAGAAAGGTGGGTGGGAGATGGGCTTGACGGGTGATGGGTATTAAGGAGAGAACTTGCGATGAGCACTGGGTGTTATATGTAAGTGATCAATCATTGAATTCTACTCCTGAAACCAATACTGCCCTGTTTATTAACTAAAATTATAAATAGAGCAAATTACTGTTATTTATTTAATTGTTATAATAATCCCATGAAGTAGGACAGTTTTACTCCTAGCAAAACTTCTTCATCAGTCACCCTAAAATATTTTCAAAAGGGGCCTCTAAGGATGCCTGTGGGGCTCGGTCAGTTGGGTGTCTGAGTTTGTCTCATGGTTCATGGGTTTGAGCCCCGCATCAGGGTCTGTGCTGACAGCTCAGAGCCTGGAGCCTGCTTCAGATTCTATGTCTCCCTCTCTCTCTGCCTCCCCCCTGCTTAGGCTCTCTCTCTCTCTCTCTCTCTCTCTCTCTCTCTCTCTCTCTCTCTCTCTCAACAATATAAAAATTGTTTAAAAATGTTAAAAATTAAAAAAAATGTTTAAATAAAAAATAAAAGAGGTGCCTGGGTGTCTAGGAAGCTTAAATGTTAAATGTCTAGCTCTTGATTTCAACCCAGGTCATGATCTCAAGGTTTATGGGATCAAGCCCTGTGTCAGACTCTGTGCTGACAACATGGAGCCTGCTTGGGATTCTCTCTCTCCCTCTCTCTGCCCCTCTCCCACTTTTCTCCCTCTCTCTCTCTCTCTCTCTCTCTCTCTCTCTCTCAACAAATAAATAAACTTTAAACTATTTTTGAAACTGGGCACTTGAGTGGCTCAGGCGGTTAAGTGTCTGACTTCAGCTCAGGTCATGATCTCACAGTTCTTGGGTTCAAGCCCCGCGTTGGACTCTGTGCTGACAGCTCAAAGCCTGGAGCCTGCTTCTGATTCTGTGTCTTCCTCGTTCTCTGCCCCTCCCCGACTTGAACTTTCTCTCTCTCCTCCCCTCTCAGAAGTGAACATTAAAAAATAATTCATTAAACTATTTTCAAAACAATGTAGTCATTTTGAGACTTGATCTAAATTTATAAGAAATTAGCCAGAATATTTAATTCATCAAAAGAGTATTTGATAAAATTTACACAGACTGGTATTATATGGCAGCTGAGAGAATTTATAGTAAATGTACAGAAGCACCACTATTCATAAGATATTTGAAGACCACTTTCTATGATCTTCATACAAAACGATGGAATATTTTCAGTGATAATTAAAGTTTAGATTACTGAATCCAGTGCTTTACAAAATTGCATCATATGATACTTACAAACTTCTTTTGATGTTTTCATTATGAACAAAAAGTAAAAAGTCTAATTACCATAATAGGAACACTTGTTTTTCCTGCTTTTGTTTAAATGGCTAAAATAATTGATGGTAAAAGGATATGATTACAAATGAAATGCATCTCTTTTCAACAAATATTGTGGATATACATATAATATTGCCGAAGAATCATACGTAAAATTACCTTAAAAATCACATTGTTTATTTACACATTTTATAAAAGTAAATATATTTCTAATGTGTTCCAAATATACTGGATTTAAAAAAAATAAAGTACACAAAAATAATGCATACAAAACTACTTTTACTGAACCATTCAAAAGTGTATTTGAGAAGGTATATTCTCAATTATTTCTTTAGTAAAAATATTGTTTGGGGTCCCTGGGTGGATCAGTTGGTTGAATATCTGACTCTTGGTTTTGACTCAGGTCATAATCTTACAATTCGTGAGATCGAGCCCTTGAGTCAGCCTGGGCTCTGAGCTGACAGCAGGGAACCTGCTTGAGATTCTCTCTCTCCTTATCTCCCTATCCCTCACTTGTTCTCTCTCTCTCTCTCTCTCTCTCTCTCTCTCTCTCAAGATAAATAAACAAAAATGCCACAATGTTTGATGGGAAGAACTCTTACATAGAAAAATCGAATGATTCCAGGCTAATTTTACAGAGGTAGCAACATACATATAATGATTAAAAAATTGAAACCGAAATTCTTCAAAGTGCTACAGGGTATCATCGATATTGTTAATTTCCTGAAACAGACCTTTAAAATATAATATACTTATCCAGCACTTTATTGTGAGTTGGGGTATTAGCATAAAAATGTACAGTACGTGAGTTTGCTCTTTATCTTATGGCAAGGAATTAAAGAAGCGTGTAAAATGAATAGATGAACTATGGATTTTTTCTTTCCCAAAAGACAAGTGCTCAAAATTCACTAAGTTTTTCTGTGATGACAAATAGCTGGTTAACTGTACCAAATTTTATGAGAAAAATAAATGCACAATATACTTTTTAACATAACATTTTCAATTTTATTTTGTTCACACAATTTATTTACAGTGTTAAAATTATTGAGACTTAAAAACAGCTTTGTTTAATGTGGGTTATACCTATTAGAATTTATTGTTTAAGAAATTAAAACTAAGCCACTTCAGGTGAACAGGAGCCAGACTCTGGGTGAGCCTGGCTTCTCTCTCCCCACTGTCTCTCTCTGTGCCCCTCACTCACTTGGGCCTTCTCTCTCTAAAGAAAATACATTAAAACTAATTTAATAATTTCATAAAATAATAATAATTTTATAAAAAGTAAGAATTTAAGGAAATATTGACATGTTCATTCAGGTAAAATACCAAAAATAACCATTGCATGTTAATATACATAACATTAAAAAAAGAAAACTATTGAGAAAAGTGGTAGTTTTCACATTTTATAAATTTCCTTAAAGTTTAGCCTGATAAAATGCAGTTGAAGTCTCATATTTGTTTCTGCATTCAATCTGCTGTGATATATTGTTTTGGATGAATTATATAAAAAATCTGACATACTAAGATATGCAGTTGAAAAGGGGAAGATATTTAATATTTCCAGGTAATTTTGGATATTCTTTGAAAAATACAAAAATCTGTGAGTGGTAGTTTCCTAAATATTAGTTGCAGTGTGGGTCTGAAAGCATATCAGTGAACTTTTCATACTCTGTTACATTAAAATCTGTTTGTCATTTTACACTTTGAATGCGCCTTTTTTTACCCAGGCAAGATTTCTTAATGCCAGGAATTATCTGATTGAAAAATATTGGTGAGTGAGTTCTTCAAAATTTCCATTTATTGAAATATTATAGTATATGTAAATACATAAATGTATATATATATATGCAAAAAATGTCGATATGTATTGAGAACATAAGTTCACAGGGATAAATATAAATTTGAATTTCATCAAGAGATGTGTACTCCATGGTTAAAATTTAAATAAAATTTAATGATTTTCACTACTTCACCAAGAACATTCTTAAATGAAACTGACATTTTCCTGGATTCATAGCAGGGAAGAATAAAAGGCATCCTTAACCAGTTTGTCATTACAGTCTTAAGTTATGCTACAGCATCACTAGGGGGTTTTGCACATGTTAAATTAAAAACACAATGTATTATAATTAAACATAACATGTATTGTTATGAAGAAACTTATGACATTAGTTATCTCCTGAAAGTTATTCAGAGTACTCCACATGTTGGTTCCAAATTTTAAGAATATTTAAATTAATATGCAAGTCACATTCTAATAATGAGTAAAGATGCAACTGACTTTGGAAAGAAACACATGTAGCAGAGGTCATTCTGAAAAAAATGTATGGATATACACACATTATATTTTTAGTTGTTTTCTAAAAATGGCATTATATAGTTTTATTACAAAAGTGGAAAGTATTTTAAATTATACAAATATGTTAATAGTTTAAGTGGATTCGAAGAATCTAAAAAATAAACAAACAAAAACAAAATAAAAAACAGACTGATAAATACAGAGGATTGCCAGAGGGTAGAGAGTGGAGGATAGGTGAAATAGGTAAAGGAGATTAAGAGGTAAAACCTTCTTGTTATAAAAAGTACATTATAGGAAATATGCTCAAAACTAATGTAATACCTTTGTATGGTGATAGACGGTAACTACACTTAGTGTGGTGAGCATTTTGTAATAAATATAATGGTCAAATCACTATGTTCCACAGCTGAAATTAGTACAAAATATCAACTATATTTTAACTAAAAAACACCTGATTATTAAATACACAAAAATAAAAACACCGTTGGATTATTAAGAAAGACTGAATTAAGATAAAACAAAAATAAAATCTTATTTTCAATATTTGGTAGACGATTTGGAAAAATAAAAATCATGATGAAATAAGCATAACCAATAAGTAAATTTTCCCTTTGGATCAATGTGATTATATTAATGTGGATTTTTGTACTTCATACATGACAGCAATTATTATTTATAAAATAATGCAAAAATGTGTATTTCCCTATTAGATAACATTTTCGTAAAATTTTGAGCCATTATTAAATAATACAAAATAAACATGATTTTATACTTTATTTTAGTCTTTAATTTTCTTTTTTCTGTGCTTTGCAACATGCATAAGTTAAGGAATACATGTTCATAATAATAAATCTGTATAATGCACATATACATATTAGAAATATATACTGAAAAATTTTCACTTATAAGTAGAAATTTGATCTTTTTCTCTTTTTTTCTTAATTTTAATTCCCATGTTAGCATACAGCATTACGTTAGTTTCAGGTGTACAATATAGTGACTCAACAATTCCATACATCGCCCAGTGCTCATCGCCACAAGTGCAATCCTAAATCCTGTCACCAATTTACCTATCCCCCACCACTTCTCTTCTGATAACTATCTGTTCTCTATAGTTGAATTCGTTTCTTAAGTTTGTCTCTATCTCTCTATATTTTTCCTTTACTCGTTTTTCTTTCTTAAATTTCACATATGAGTGAAATCATATGGTAATTGTACTTCTCTGACTGACTTATTTTGCTTACCATTATACTCTCTATCTCTATCCACGTTGTTGCAAATGGCAAGATTGCATTCTTTCTTTAATGGCTGAATTATACTTTATTATCTATACACCACACCTTCTTTATCTATTCATCTATGGTTGGATACTTGGGGTGCTTTCATATATTGGCCATTGTAAATAATGCTGCTTTAAGGGTAAGGGTACATCTATCCCTTTGAATTAGCTGTCTTTTATTCTTTGGGTAAATACTTGGTAGAACAATATCCTGGATCATAAAGTAGTTCTTTTTTTAGGAGTTCTTGGATGGTTCAGTCGGTTGAGCATCCAACTACTAATTTTGGCTCAGGTCATGATCTCAGGGTTGTCAGATTGAGCTCTGCATCAGGCTTTCCACTGAGCATGGACCCTGCTTCAGATTCTCTCTCTTCCTCTCCCTCTGCACTCCTCTTTCAAATTAAAAAAAAAAGGTACTTCTATTTTTAACTTTTTGAGAAAATATCATACAGTTTTCCAAAGTGGCTGCACCAGTATTCATTCCCACCATCAGTGCACGAAGGTTCCTTTTTTTTTTTTTTTTTTTTTTTTTTTTTTTTGCACATCCTCACCAATACCTGTTGTTTTTGTGTTGTTGATTTTAGACATTCTAACAGGTGTGAGGTGATACTGCATTGAATTTTGATTTGCAATTCTCTGTAGGTAAATTATGATGAGCATCTTTTCACGTGTCTGTTGGCCATCTGTATGTCTTCTTTGAAGAAACATTTGTTCATTTCTTCTGCCCATTTTTCAATTGGATTGTTTGATTATTGAGTGTTGAGTTTTATAAGTTCTTTATATATTTTGGATAACAACCTTTTATTATATATGTCATTTGCAAATATCCTCTACTATTCCATAAGTTACCTTTTAGTTTTGTTGATAGTTTCCTCATCATACAGAAGATTGTATTTTGACCTAGTCCCAATAGTTTATTTTTCTGTTTATTTCCCTTGCCTCAGGAAACATATCTAGAAAAATGTTGTTGCAGTTTATGTCAGATAAATTATAGCCTATACCATCTTCTAGTCTTTTTTATGGTTTGGGGACTCATATCTAGATCTTTAATCTATAGTGAGTTTATTTTTGTGTATGGTGAAAGAGAGTGACCCAGTTTCATTTTTTGCATGTTGTTGTCCCATTTTCCCAACATCATTAGTTGAAGATACTGTCATTTTCCCTTGATATTGATATTCTTTCCTGCTTGGTTGAAGATTAATTTACGATATAATCGTGAATTTATTACTGGGTTTTATATTCTGTTCCATTGATCTATATTTCTATTTTGGAGCTAGTTACATACCCCTTTGATTAGTACAGGTTGGAATATAACTCGAAGTCCAGAATTGTGCCGGCTCCAGCTTTACTTTTCTTTTTCAAAATTGCTTTATCTTTTCGAGGTCTTTTGTGGTTCCATACAAATTTTAGGATTGTTTCTTGTAGTTCTGTGGAAAACGTTGTTTGTATTTTGATAAAGATTGCATTAAATGTGTAGATAACTGTGGGAAGTATAGACACTTAAGCAATATTTGTTCTTCCAACACCTGAGCATGGAAAATATTTTCATTTCTTGGTGTCATCTTTAATTTTTTTCATCAGTGTTTTTTTCTAGTTTTCACAGTACAAGTTTTTCACCTCTTTAGTTAGGTTTATTACCTAACTTAGTATACTTAGTATGCTTAGTATACTCTCTAACTCCATCCATGCCATTTCAACTGGGAAGATTTCATTATATTTATGGCTGAGCAATATTCATTGTTTATATGTACCACCTCTTATTTATCCATTCATTAGTCAATGGACGCTTAGGCTATTTCCATAATTTGGCTATTGTAGATAATGTCGCTATAAATATTAGGGTGCATGTATCCCTTTGAGTTTATATCTTTGTATTCTTTGGGTAAATACCTAGTAGTGCAATTGCTGGATCACAGGGTAATTCTACTTTTAAATTTTTGAGGATCCTCCATACTGTTTTCCAGAGTGGCTGCACCAGTTTACATTCCCATCAACGGTATAAGGGGGTTCTCCTTTCTCCACATCCTTGTCAGCACCTGCTGTTTCTCGTGTTGATTGTAGCCATCCTGATGGGTGTGAAGTGATAGCTCATTGTAGTTGTTTTTCTTATGTTTATTTATTTATGTTTGAAGGAAAGAGAGAGAGGGAGAGAGAGTGAGAGAGGGAGAGAGAGAGAGAGAGCGAGCGAGCAGGGGAGGGGCAGAGAGAGAGAGAGGGAGAGAGAGAATCCCAATGTGGGGGTCAAACCTGTGAAGCCACAAGATCATGACCTGAGCTAAAACCAAGAATCAGATGTTTACCTGACTGAGCCACCCAGGTGCCCCTATCTCATTACAATTTTGATTTGTATTATCCTGATGATGAGTGATATTGACAATCTTTTCATATGTCTGTTGGCCAGTTTTATGCTTTCTTTAGAAAAATGTCTATTCATGTCTTCTGAATATTTTAAATTTGATTATTCGATTTTTGGGTGTTGAGTTTTATAAGTTCTTAATATATTTTGGATACTAATCCTGTATCAGATATACCATTTTCAAATGTCTTCTCTCATTCTGTATGTTGCATTTTAGTTCTGTTGATTGTTTCTTTTGCTGTGCAAAATCTTTTTATTTCGATGTAGTCCCAATAGTTTATTTTTGCTTTTGTTTCCTTTGCCTCAGGAAACATATCTAGTAAGAAGTTGCTATGGTCGTTATCAAAGAAGTTACTTCCTATGTTCTCTAAGATTTTAACAGTTTCATGTCTCACATTTAGGTATTACACAAATGAGAAAGAGAGGCAATGGAAGAAACAGACTCTAACTATAGAGAACAAATGCATGGTTACTAGGTGGGTGGGGGATGCAGCAATGCTGGGGATTAAGGAGTGCACTTGTGATGAGCACAGGGTGTTGTATGGAATTGTCGAAGGCTAAATGGTACACCTGAAACTAGTAAATGCTAATCAATTTAAATTTAAATAAAACACTAAAAAACATATTTATAGCTTTAAAATAATGTCTGATAACTACTGGTATTTGTCTATTTACAATAGTTTTGTCTCTAAATTTAGAATCAGTTTTCCAGGTATCTTTATTTTTTATTTTTTAGGGCACACATATTTATTTGTACCCTATGAATAACACTGGAAAGCAATGATGTTAATATGGTGGATGCTTGATGTAACTCAACTGTGTACTTATAAATGTTTACAATGGAAAATTACATTTTATGTGGGCCTCTCAACCAAAAAATATATATATACATATATAATTGAACTGTTACCAAAATTAAATATATATATTATATATATTTGTTAATATATGTTAAATATATATACCAAAATTATATATATGACATATATGTATATATACATCTACATATACATACACATACATACATACTTATATTTGAAGTATCCATGAGAAACTGACAAAAAATAGTTGCCTGTCTGGGAAGAGACAGGGTGCATGGAGTCAGTTATTTTGGTTTTCTATCATTTTGATTTTTCAAACCTGTGACTGTATTACCTATTCAAAAATTAAATTACTCGCTTGGATTATTTTATTTTTTATTTTCATTTTCTTTTTCTGATTACAAATACATGCCTTCAACTCTTTGACTCTTCCTCTCAATGTGATCAAACTCATAGTTTGGTAGTCTCTTTTTTTCTTGGAGTCCATTCTCTTGCTGTCATATGGTTGGCTAGCCGATAGTTCTGGTGCACTGCTGTACCTTGGAGCATCCCTTTGTCAACAGTCTGGGAATGAATGCCCTTCCACTCTATCCTGTGTTAGAGCCACTTCCTGGATCCCATTCTCATTCTTCTTCATTTTCTTCTCATTTTGTGAAGCACATCTCCAAGAGCTTGCTCTAAAAATATCAGTTTCCATTTCTTAAGTGTTCTTCTACTTCCCGCATTATTTCTATATTCTTGTGATTTCCTTTTTGCCATTTGTGTGCTTTGATTTCTGCCTTTTTTCTCATTAAACTCATCCTCAGTTGCCTGCTGGTCCTTCGCTTCCATTCACATTTCGGCAATGAGGCATAAAGACTGTCGGGTAACTCTGTGTAGGAGCTGGGTTTCTGGTCATACCCAGAACACTGGCTCTTGGCAGCAAAGATCTATGTCAATGTTGTTCACAGATATAATCCACGAATCTAGAATATAGTAGATACATGGGGAAGGGATCAAGGGTGTGCTGGCTACTGAGATTTCTTTCACTTCTGTGCGTGACCTTCTTTTCTACATTTTGGCTTCTCCAAGTTTTTTGCACTGATCACATATTCCTCACTCAGAACTTTTCCATCCTGGGAAGTCTGAAGCTGGGCAGCCAGGAAGGAGGGATTTCCTACCTCACTCCTGTTAAAAAGCACAGGGTAGATGATATAGCCTGGCCGGATCCAAGGACCCAGGAGTAGGGTCCTACAGGAGCAGTCAAGAGTCCTTGGCCTCATGCAAGATAAAAATAAAATATGAGCCAAGAGGAAGTCAGAGCAGAGTTTCATTAAAGACATGCAGAGTGTACAGACATGAACAGTCTCTAGGAGATTCAAAAAGGAAAGGGGCTTATGTCTCCTCAGTTTCCCAATTATCTTTAAAATCTTGGATGGGATTTTGATTTTAAAGGCATCTATTCTATGTATAAATTGGGGGCAATTTCTTCTTTTATTATGCTGTCTTACCTATCCATGAACGTGGCATAATTATATTTTACAGTGTGCACACTATTTAAAAAAGATATTATGCATATTAGTTTTGTACTTTTTAGATTAATGTAAACCTTATTATGGTTTCCTTTAGTATTGTATTGATATTTTATAGCTTATTTTACCTTTTGTTACTGGTTTATAATATTTAATTTTGTTTGTAGTGTTTCCAACAAACTGGTAAATAATCTGACTTTTACTATGATATGGGGATACAGATTCTTTGTATTTTATAGCTATTTAAAGAGAATTACATTTTTGTTTCTTCGTTGATAATATTGCCCGCCCCCACCCCCCACCACACACACACAGAACCACTGTTCTTTTCTGGCTGTTCTTGAAAATACAACATTGAAGTAATGTTGAACAGGCTTGTCTTATTACTTCCTTTGTTTTTTTTTTTTTTTACCTTTTTTTTTTTGAAAAAGAAAGAGAGCATCTGTGTGAGAGGGAGAGGGCGAGTGAGAGAGAGAGAGACCCTTAAGCAGGCTCCATGCCCATGACAGACCTCCATCTCACGATTGTGAGATTATTACGTGAGCCAAAATCAAAAGTAGGAGGCTTAACTGACTCAACTATTCAGAACCACTCTTATTAGTTATTTTAAAATGGATGATTTCATCCCAATTCATAACATCATTTAACTGTAGGGTTTGTTGTTTGTTTGTTTGTTTATAAATAAGGTATGGAATTGAGTTCCTTACATATTTTGGATCTTAAGCCCATATTAGATGTATGACTTTCAAATATTCTTTACATTGTTTCTTCACTCTGTTGATTGTTTCTTTTACTATGCAGAAGTTTTTATTTTATTTTATTTTTTATTGAGTTAATTAGCATACAGCATTATATTAGCTTTAAGTACACAATACTATTCAACAATTCTATACATTACTTAGTGCTCATTATGATTAATGCACTCTGAATACTCTTTATCTATTTCATTCATACCCTCTACCAAACTCCCCTCTGATAAGTCCTAGTTTCTCCTCTGTATTTAAGAGTCTGTGTTGTACTCACTTCAGCAGCCCATATACTAACATTGGAATGATACAAAGGAGATTACCATGGCATCTGCACAAGGATGACATAAGAATTCATTAAGCATTCCATAATTTTTTAATTTTTAATTTTAATTTTTTAAACTTTTATTTATTTGTGAGAGACAGAGAGAGACAGAGTGTCTCTCAGGGGAGGGGAAGAGAGAGAGGGAGATGTGGAATGTGAAGCAGTCTCCAGGCTCTGAGCTGTCAGCACAGAACCTGACTCTGACTTGAGGCTCTAAGCCTTAAACTATGAGATCATGACCTGAGCCGAAGTCGGATGCTTAACTAACCGGGCCACACAGGTGCCCCTTAAATTTTTATTTTTAGAGAGAGAGAGCATGTGAGCTAGGGAGATAGGCAGAGGGAGATAGAGAATCTTAAGCAGGCTCCACACTCAGTGCACAGCCCAATATGGGATCATGATCTGAGCTGAAATTAAGCGTTGCACACTGACCGAGCTATCCAGGTTCCCCTGAATGGTCCCATATTTTATTTTTATTTCTTTTAAATTTTTAATGTTTATTTATTCTTGAGAGAGAGAGAGATCATGAGCCAGGGAAGGGGAGAGAGAGAGGGAGACACAGAATCCAAAGCAGTCTCCAGGTTCTGAGCTTTCAGTACAGAGCCTGACATTAGACTCGAACTCACAAACTGCAAGATCATAACCTGAGCCAAAGTCGGAGGCTTAACTGAATGAGCTGCACAGGAACCCTCCTCCCACATTTTTATTTTAATAAGAACTTGCTAAGAAAAAAAAATGAGTCTTTTTTTTAAATGTGTTTGTCTCTGTTTTTCTTTGTTCATTAGTTTTATTTCTTAAATTCCACACATGTGTGAAATCATATGGTATGATAAGTCTTTCTTTGACTTATTTCACTTAGCATGATACCCTCTAGGTCCATTTACGTTGTCGCAAATAGTAAGATCTCATTCATTTTTACTGATGAGTAATATCCCATTGTATACATATACCACATCTTCTTTATCCATTCATTTATTGATGGACACTTGGGTTGCTTCTTATGTTGTCTTTGTAAATAACACTATGATAAACATATAGGTGCATATATCTTTTCTAATTAGTATTTTTATTTTCTTTACGTAAATATCCAATAGCTGAATTACCGGATCATATACAAATTTAGATGTAATTTTTTCAGTAACCTCCACAGTTTTACCCACAGTGGCTTCACCAACTTGGATTTCCACCCACAGTGCAGGAAGATTTCTTTTTCTCCACATCCTTGCTAAATCTTGCTATTTCTTATCTTTTTAATTGTAAACATTCTGACAAGTATAAGGTGATATCTCACTGATTTGCATTTGCATGATGACGAGTGATGTTGAGCATCTTTTAATGTGTCTGTTGACCATCTGTGTATCTCTTTTGGAAAGATGACTATTCCAGTCCCCTGTCCACTTTTTTATTGAATTGTTTGTTTTTTCTTTTTTCTTTTTTTTTTTTGCTGTTAAGCTGTATAAGTTCATATATAAAATATAATAAAATAAAATAATATCAATTGTAATTAATAAGTATTACTACTATTATATTAATAATACATTGTCTTTATAAATAAATTCTATAAACAACATGGTGAATATAAATATTAAAAATAAAATAATTTATTAGCTTATTAATATAGGAATAATATTTTATTTAAATAACATATATATTAGACATTAACTTCTCATTGAATACATCATTTGTAGATATCTTCTTCCATTTAGTAGGGTCCTTTCCGTTTTGCTGATGGTTTCCTTCACCGTGCAAAAGATTTTTGTTTTGATATTGTCCAAATAGTTTATTTTTGCCCTTGTCTTCTTTGCCTAAGAAGACATATCTAGAAAAAGGTTTCTATGACTTATATCAAAGAAATTACTATGTTTTCCTCTGGGGTTTTTAATGGATTCAGGTCTCACATTTAGGTCTTTAAATCTTTTTTGAGTTTATTTTTGTGAATAGTGTGAGAAAGTGATCCGGTTTCATTCTTTTGCATGTAGCTATGCAATGCTCCCAGCACCATTCATTGAAGAAATTGTCTTTTGCCCATTGTATAGTTTGCCTCCTTTTCAGAGATTAACTCGCCATAAAAGCATACACTTCTTTCTGGACTCTTCATTTTTTCCATCGATCTATGTGTCTATTTTACTGCTAGTACCATGCTTTTTTGATTACAAAAGCTTACTAGTATACCATGAAATACGAGATTGTGATACAACCAACTTTATTCTTTTTCAGGATATTTTGGATATTCAGGGTCTTTTGAGGTTCCATAAAAATTTTGGTATTATTTATTTTGGTTCTGTGAAAACTTCCGTTGGTATTTTGATAAAAATTACATTAAATCTGTAGATTGTTGGGTAGTATTGACACTTTAACAATATTCATTCTTTTATTCTATGAGCATGGAATATCTTTCCATTTGTTTGTGTCAAATTCAATTGCTTGCATCAATGTTTCATACTTTTTTTGAGAATAATAATTTACTTCCTTAAGTCTATTTCTAGGTATTTTTTTATGTTTTGGGTGCAATTATAAATGGGATTGTTGTTATTTCTGCTACTTCATTATTAGTGTATACATTCTGTGACTTTATGTATTATTTCTAGTAGTTTTAATGGAGTCTTTAAAGTATTTTTGTTTTTGTTTTTGTTTTTTAATATGTAGTATCACGTCATCTGCAAATGCTGAAATATTCATTTCTTTACCAATTTGGATTTATTTTATTTATTTTTCTTCTCTCTCTCTCTCTCTCTCTCTCTCTCTCTCTCTTTTTTTTTCCCCTGTGACTATGGCTAGGACTTCCAGAACTATGTTGACTGAAAGTGGACATCCTTACCTTGTTCCTGATCTTAGAGAGTAAGCTTTCAGTTTTTCACCATTGAGAGTTTTTATCGTGAATGGATGTTGCACTTTGTCAAATGCTCCTTCTGCTTCTATTAAGATTATTATATGGCTCTTATCCTTTTTCTTGTTAATGTGATGTATTGCTTTGATTTAGCAAATACTTAACCACACTTGTATGCTTGGAATAAATCCCACCTGAGTGATTTTCTTAATACATTGGTGAATTAAGTTTCCTGGTATTTTGTTGAGAAATTTCGTATCTATGTTCATCAAAGATATTTGCTCCTAGTTATCTTTTTTATTTTTTTTTGTAGTATCTTTGTCTGATTTTGGTATCAGGGTAATACAACCCTCATAGAATAAATTTGGAAGATTTCCTTTCTCTTCTATTTTTTTTGGAAGATTTAAAAAGAATGGATATTATCTCTTCTTTAAATGTTCTGTTCGAATCACCTTTGAATCCATCTGGCCATGGACTTTTCATTCTTTGGCACCTTGATTATTGACTCAAATCTCTTGCCAGTAATTGGTGTTTTTAAATTTTCTCTTTCTTTCCGACTCATTTAGAAAGTTATATGTTAAAGAGTACCTGGGTGGCTCAGTCAATTGAGTGTCTGATTTCAGCTCAGGTCATAATCTCATGGTCTGTGAGTTCCAGACCCATGTCAGGCTCTGGTGTGACAGCTCAGAGCCTGGAGCCTGCTTCGGATTCTACATCTCCCTCTCTTTCTTCCCCTCCCCTGCTCTCTCTCTCTCTCTCTCTCTCTCTCTGTCAGTCTCTCAAAAATAAATAATTTTTTTTTATTATTTAGAAAGATTATGTTTCTGGGAATTTATCCATTTCTTCTATGTAATCCAATTTGCTCACCCATAATTCTTTATATATCCTCTTATAATTCTTTATATTTACGTGTCAGTTTTTATTTACTGTAAGTTTTAATGATGCTGGGCTCTAACTTACAAACCGTGAGATCATGACCTGAGCTGAAGTCGGACACTTACCTGACTAAACAACCTAGACGCTCCTGACATTTACATGATTTTTAATGTTGATTCATGCCTGAAGTAGTTGGAATAACCCATCTTGATCACAGCTTATTATATTTTTAAGCATTCCTGTTTTGTTTAATTATATTTTTTTGGTAATGTTTATTTTTGAGAGAGGCAGGTAAATCACAAGCGGGGGAGGGTCAGAGAGAGAAGGAGACGCAGAATATGAAATAAGCTCCATGCTCTGAGCTGTCAGCACAGAGCCCGACAATGGCCTCAAGCCCACAAACTGTGTGATCATGACCTGAGCTGAAGTCGGACACCCAACCTACTGAGCCACCCAGGCACTCTTAGGGATTCCTGTTTTTTAATGAGTTTTGCATATGATCTTGGGCGAGATTTGCCTAATACTGGCCAATTTAATTTTGCCTTTGGTTTTGTTAACAGTATTGTACTAGCTTCCCTGGATGAATTTTAAGATATTTCTCTTTTCAATTATTTGAAAGAATTTGTATAATATTTGTTTGACCGGCTTCTTAAAAATTTGGTAGAACTTGCTTTTAGACTATATAGGTTTGGCGGTTTCTTTGTGAAATTTTTATCATGCGATTTCATCTTATTTTCCGAATTTATCATCTCGGTCTTGGTGTTATTTCAATGTGCTTTCTTTTTCTAATTAAGTTTCCTTTTATTTCAAATGTAGTTACCGTATAGTGTTATATTAGTTTCAGTTGTAAAATAAAGTAATTAAACAATTCTATACATCATTATTCAGTGCTCATCATGATAAATGTATTCTTAATCTCCTTCATTTATTTCAACCATTCCGCCACCCACCTCTCTTAGATATGCTTTATTTTAAATGAGTACTCTCAAATAAAGTCTGTTTTTCAACAAGAACATATTTTGCTTGAAGCATAATTCAGAATACATACTTCTAAAAGATTTTATATGTATATCACATCCAAGAATTATAGAATCTACATTTTCTACAAGAATACGGAAGAATCGTCTTGTTAAATCACATATAAATAAACCTAACAAATATTAAAAATTTAAGATGACTGAAATCATACCACATATGTTTCCCAAACACAACGGTACAAAACTAAAGATCAACAGTAAAGCAATGCTTGAAATCTACAATGTAAATATTAAATATTTAGTATATAAATATTAAAGAACACCAAATGTGTCCTAAAATAAAATAAGAAGGAAACACAATATTCCAAGAATTATGGGATTCAGTTAGAGCAGATGTTAGAGTGAATCATAATACTTTCTTCTAATTGTTTGTATTTCTGTGGTGTTGGTTATTTTTCCTCTTTTCTTTGTGACTTTACTTATTTGAGTCCTTTCTATTTTTCTTGTTAAATCTGATTAGAGGTTACTGATCTTTTCAAAGAAACAACTCCTAGTTTCATTGATCTGTTCTATTTTTGTTTGTTTGTTTTGTTTTGTTTTAGTTTCTATATCATTTATTTCTGCTCTAATCATTATTCTCTTCCTTCTGCAGGTTTTAGGATTTGTTTGTTGCTCTTTTTCTAGCTCCTTTAGGTTTAAGGTTAGTTTGCTTATTTGGGATTTCTCTTGTTTCTTAATGTAGGCCTGTATTATTATAAACTTCCCTCTTAGAACTGTTTTTGCTAACTCCCAAATATTTTGAATCACTGTGTTTTCATTTTAATTTGTTTCAATGTACTTTTCATATCATTTTTTTATTCCCCAGTTGAGCCATTCATTGTTAATACCATGTCCTATAACCTCCATGTATTTGTATCATAAAGGATGCATGTTATGATCTTGATCTTTTTTAATTTGTTGAAACTTGTTTTGTGGCCTAATATATGTGATCTATTCAGGAGAATGTTTCGTGTGTACTTGAAAAGACTGAGTATTCTACTGTTTTAGGATGCAATGTTCTGAATACATCGTTAAGTCCCAGTATGTCACTCAAAAACATTGTTTCCTTATTGATTTTCTGCTTAGATGATTTTTCTATTGATGCAAATGGGGTTTAAAGTACCTTACTATTATTGTATTATTACCAGTGAATTCTTTTATGTTTATTTTTAACTGTTTTATGTATCTGGGTGGTCTCATGTTGGATACATTTCTTCTTTTGGAACCAATGTTGTAGCTGGACAAGCCCTGCAGTTCTTATTATGATTGCAAGGCACACCTCACATCAGCCATCAGAGAACTTAAAAACAAAACAAAACAAAACAAAAACACAAAAAACAGAGTTTACTAGTCACATGTTCTGGAAGGTACATAGTTCACCTGGGGCCACACAGTGAGATCACAGGTAGAAGGAGAGAGAGAGAGAGACAGAGAGAGAGAGAACAGGGGCCTCGGGGTTCTAACTATTTGGGTCTAGGGTGTGGTGCCTAAGGTTTTACTGGTTCACTCTTTATTGGTGAATTTAAAGCATGATAGCAGGAATTAAAGCACAATAAGGGAAAAGCAAGCAATCAGTCAAACAGTCATTTATCTAGGTCACTGAGATCTTTCTAAAGAGGGGAACTTCATGAGTGAGGTGGTCTGGCTCTGCATCTAGTTGTATACTGGCAATGTGTTTATTCAAGATGGATATTTTTCATAGATAATATATAGTTTATAACATTATCATGGCCTTTTAATTTTCATTCCAGTGACATACAGTGTGACTGTATGTTAATTTTAATTCATATAAAATGCAGTGTTATATTAGTTTAAGGTGTACAATATAGTGATTCAACAATTCCATACACCACCCAGTGCTCATCACAGCAAGTGCACTACTTAATCTCCATCATTTATTTCACCCAATCCCCCACTCACCTCCCCTCTGGTAACCATTAGTTTGTTCTCCATGGTTAGGTCCGTTTCTTAGTTTCTCTTTCTCTCTCTCTCTCTCTATCTTTTCTAGTTTGTTTTGTTTTTTAAATTCCACATATGAGGGAAATCATATGGTATTTGTCTTTCTCTGACTGAATCATTTCACTTGGTATTATATTCTCCAGGTCCATCCATGTCATTGCAAATGGCGAGATTGCATTCCTGTTTATGGCTGAATAAAATTCCAATGCATAGAGATAGAGATAGATAGAGACAGAGAGAGAGAGAGAGAGAGAGAGATGACAGAGACAGAGATATATGTGTATATATATCATCTCTTTTTATCCATTCACCTATAATAATACATGCCCATAATTTGGCTATTGTAAATAATGCTCCTGTAAACATAGGGGTGCATGTATCCCTTTGAATTAGTGTTTTTATATGGTAAACATATTATTCCTAGTTTACCATTTAATTGAAGCTATAGGAATTCAAAGTTGCTAGCTATATGCAAGATTCAGTTTTAACTTCACCCATTATTTTCAGGTGTAACTTATCATCTCATTGCTTCTGCATCCATTAAAACACAAGGCTATTAGTTACTCAGATCCACACATGTCATTAAGAAAAATGAAGCTGTCTCATTGCCCTGGTTCAATGATCCTCTTTATTTTTAGACCATAGGATTTTTTATTTATTTTCTTAAAAATATAGCTATATATTTAATTATGTTTGATTTAATTTATCTAAAATTCGTAGTGTTAGGAAATTTTTGTTCTAGTTTTCCATTCTACTATAAGGTACAATACAGGAGTCTCAACCATTGTTGGGTAATCATTGTTACTTAGACTATATATGTTTTTGCTAGGATATTATGTTGCATTTATTAAAGAAAAATATAGGCAACTGGAGAGATGAAATTTCTTCGAAAATAACATATTATAAAAATGATTTTGTGAAACTCACTTTTGTGACAATACAAGATAGAGTTACCATTTTGAAACTTCAAATGTTGGAGATTGTATATTTGTTTCCCAGCCAGCATTTCTTTTTCTTTTTTCTTTTTTAATTTAAATTTTAGTTACTTAACATACACTCATTAGTGGTTTCAGGAGTAGAATTCAGTGATTCATGACTTACATACAAAATACAGTGCTCATCACAAGTATCCTCCTTAGTACCCATCACCCATCTAGCCCATCACTCACCCACCTCTCTCCATAAAACCACAGATTATTCTCTATCACAAAGAGTCTCTTGTGATTCGCTTCCATCTTTTCTCTTTTTTTCCCCCACCTTTTACAATGTTCATCTGTTCATTACCCATCGCCCATCTAGCCCATCTCCCACCCACCTCCTTCTGTCAGCCCACAATGTGTCCTTTATCATTAAGGTTCTCTTGTGGTTTGATTCCTCCTCATCTCTTCCCCCCTTCCCATATGTTCATCTGTTTTGTTTCTTAAATTCCACATATGAGTGAAATCATATGGTATTTGTCTTTCTTTGATTGACTTATTTTACTTAGTATAATACATTCTAACTCATCCACACACATACACACACACCATATATATATACCATATCTTCTTTATCTATTGATCAGTAGATGGACATTTTGATTCACTCCATAGTTTAGCTATTGTTAATAATGCAGTTATAAACATTAAGGTGCATAGACACCTTTGACACTGTATTCTGTATCCTTTGAGTAAATATCTAATATTACACTTGCTGGATCATAGGGTAGTTCTATTTTTTAGTTTATTGAAGAACCTCCATACTGTTCCCCAGAGTTCCTGCACGACTATGCATTCCCACGAGCAGTGCAAGAGGGTTCCCCTATCTGCACAACCTTGCCAACATATGTTGTTTCCTGTGTTGTTCGTTTTAGCAATTCTGACAGGTGTGAAGTGGTATGTCATCATGGTTTTGATTTGTAATTCCTTGATGATGAGTGACGTTCAGAATCTTTTCATGTGTCTGTTAACCATCTGGATATTTTCTTTGGAAAAATATATATTCATATCTTCTTCCCATACCGTAACTGTTATTTGTTTTTTGGGGTGTTGAGTTTGATAAGCTCTTTATACATTTTGAATACTAACCACTTATCGGATGTGTGTTTTTATTTTCATTTGTTTCCATGTATTTTTTATTTCTTTATTTTCCTGGTTAACCCACTCATTCTATAGTAGGGTGCTCTTTAACCTCCAACTATCTGAGGCTTTCCAAATTTTCATCTCGTGGTTGACTTCAAGTTACATAGTGTTGTGTTCTGAAAAAATGCATGGTATTATTACAATCTTTTTGTACCTGTGACCCAGCCTGTGATCCATTCTGGAGAATGTTCCATGTCCACTCAGAAAGAATGTGTATTCTGATGCTTTAGGATGAAAGTTCCGAATATTTCCGTTAATTCCGTACCAAAACCATTGTTTCCTTGTTGATTTTCTGCTTAGGTGATCAATCTATTGCTGTAAGTGGGGTGTTAAAGTTCTCTATGATTATTGTATTCTTATCAATGAGTTTCTCTACATTGGTTATTAATTGATTTATACATTTGCATGCTTTCATGTTAGGAGCATAAATATTGTCAATTGTTATATCTTCTTTTTCGATACACGCTTATTATATAATGCCCTCCTTCAACTTTTGTTATAGCATGGGTTTTTATTTTTATTTTTTTTTAATTTTATAATAGTTTATTTTCAAATTGGTTTACATACAACACCCAGTGTTCATCCCAACATGTGCCCTTTTTATAGCATGGATTTTTAAATCTAGTTTGTCTGGAGGCACCTGGGCGGCTCAGTTGGTCAAGAGTCCAACTTCAGCTCAAGTAATGACCTCAGAGTTCATGAGTTGGAACCGCGTGTTGGGCTTTGTGCTGACAGCTCACAGCCTGGAGCCTGCTTCGAATTCTGTCTCCCTTTCTGTGCCCCTCCCCCCCTCTTGCTCTCTCTCAAAAATAAATAAACATTAAAAAAAATTAAAGGGGTGCCTTGGAGGCTCAGTCTGTTAAGCATTTGATTTTGGTTCAGGTCATGAACTCTAGGTTTGTGAGTTAAAGTCCCACATTGAGCTCTGTGCTGACAGCATGGAGCCTGCTTGGATCCTCCATCTCCCTTCTGTCTCTCTGCCCCTCTTCCACTGTCCCTCTCAAAAATAAATAAACATTAAAATCTATTTTTTTCTGATATAAGTATGGCTACTCTGGCTTTCTTTTGATGTCCATTAGCATGATGGATGGTTCTCTATTCCCTCACTTTCAATATGCAGGTGTCTGTACATCTAAAAGGAGTCTCTCACAGGCAGTATATATATGTGCTTCTCTCTCTCTCTCTCTCTTTTTTTTAGTCCATTCTGATACCCTATGTCTTTTGATTCAAGCATTTAGTCCATTTACATTCAGAGTGACTATTGAAAGATATGAATTTAGTGCCATTGTGTTAACTGTAGTGTAAGTGTTTCTGGTGATGCTTTCTTGTCCTTTCTAGTCTTTGTTGCTTTAGGTCTTTTTTTTTTTTTCTTTTCCACAGAGTTCCCCTTAAAATTTATTTCAGGACTCATGACCACTACATAAACCCTGAAAGAAATTTTCATGGTAATTTTTGTTTGGGAAGCTCTTTATTTAGCCTTTTATTTTGAATGACAGCCTTACTAGATAGAGTATCTTGGATGCACATTTTTTTTCCATTCAGTACATTGAATATATATTGCCACTCTTTTCTGGCCTGCCAAGATTCTGTGGACAAATCTGCTGTGAATCTGATCGATCTTCTCTTGTGGGTTAAAGCCTTTTATCCCTTGCTGCTTTCAGGATTCTTTCCTTGTCTGTGTATTTTGTGAATTTGTCTATGCCATGGTTTTGCAACGGCAGCTTTTGTTCAATTTAATGGGAGTTCTCTGTGATTTCTGGATTTTGATGTCTGTGTACTTCCCTAATTTAGCTATAATTCAGCTATAATTTGCTCACATAAACCTTCTGCTCCTTTTCCTCTCTCTTCATCTTCTGGTACTCCTATGATATGAGTATTATTACACTTTAATAAATCACTGGGTTCCCTATGTCTGTCTTCATAATCACTGATGGTTTTTTCCCTCTTCTTTTCAGCTTCGTTATTTTCCATAATTTTATCTACTATATTGCTAATTTGCTCCTCTGCTTCATTCATCATTTTTATGGAAACCATTTGGGTTCACATCTGGGTTATAGCATTTTTAATTTCTGTCTGACTATATTTTGGCTCTTTTATCTTTGCAAGAAGAGATTCTCTGGTGTCTAATATGATTTTTCAAGCCCAGTTAGTGACCTTATAGTGGCTGTTTTAAATTATTGTTCAGACATCTTACTTATATCTCCATTGATTTAAAACTGGCTGTTATTTCTTCCTGTACTTTCTTTTGAGGTGAATTCTTATGTCATGTCATTTTGGAGAACAAAACGACAGCAACAACAACAACAATAATAATAGAATGAAATAAAATTTAAAAATTGAAAAGAATCAAAGGAAGCTAGATCCTAGGTGTATTTGGTCATCTTGTTAGTAGTAACTTGATAGAAAAAAAAGAGAAAATAGAAGAGAAAAAATGAAAATTAGAAAATAAAAGTAATAACAAATAAAATAAAAGTATAATCAAGAAAATATTTTTTTCTTTCTGTGTCTAAGAAACAGAAAAGAAAAACAACAATGACAACAACAAAACAGAAGGAACAACAACAATAACTGAGCAAACACATGAACAAAGAAAAACTCATATGAAGGTAGATCCAGTTTCTCCAAGGGCTGAAACTTTGCTTCAGTCTCTGGTTAGTATCGTCAGCTCTTGGAAAGGATATATGCTAGTCTTCTCGGGGAGGAGCCTGCTGCTCTGATTCTAGGCCTTATTGCCCTAGTCGGAAATGCGTGGAGAGCACAGTGGTGCATTATTTGGTGTAGGTCTTATTCCTGACCCTAGGATAAAAGCTGTCTTTCTCCATTGAATATCATGTTTGCTGTGGGTTTTTCATATAAGGCCTTTATTATATTGAAGTGTGATCCTCTTTCTTTTTAAGTTTTTTTTTTTTCAGAGAAAGAGAGAGAGAGAGAGAGAGAGAGAGAGAGAGAGAGAGAGAGCAGGGGAGGGGCAGAGAGAGATGGAGAAAGAGAATCCCAAGGAGTCTTCATTGTCATCACAGAGGCTTGATAGCACGAACCATGAAATCATAACCTGAACCAAAATCAAGACAGAGCCACCCAGGCATCCTGATATATGATCATTCTGATACTACTTTGTTGAGAGTTTTACCATAAATTGAAGTTACACTTTTTTTCAAATGCTTTTCCTGCATTTATTGAAATGATCATGTAGTTTTTATCCTTTCTCTTATATTTTAAAACTTTTTTAATGTTTTGTTTTATTTTATTTTTTGAGAGATAGAGAGAGACAGACTACAAGCAGGAAAGGGTCAGTGATAGAAGGAGACACATAATCCAAATCAGGCTCAAGGATCTGAGCTATTACCACTGAGTCATATGTGGGGCTTGAACCCACAGATGTGAGATCATGACCTTAGCCAAAGTCAGACACTCAACTGACTAAGACACCCTGGTGCTCATTATCCTTTATTTTACTGATATGATGTATCATGTAGATTGACTTGCAAATATTGAGTCAGATTTGCGTCCTGGGAGTAAATACACTTGAGTGAATTATTTTTTAATGTGTTTTTGGGTGCGGTTTGTTAGTATTTTTGAGAATTTTTGTGCCATTATTTTAATAAGATATTGGGCTGTAGTTCTCTTTTTTAGTGGTGTCTTTATCTTGTTTGGGTATCAGGGTAGTGCTGGCCTCATAGAATGCATTTGGAATTTTTCTTTCCTTTTCTATTTTTTGGAGTAGTTTGAGAAGAATAATTAGGAACTCTTCTTTAAATGTTTGGTAGAATTCTCCTGTGAAGCTGTCTGATATTGGACCTTCATTTTTGGGGAATTTTTTTGATTACTGATTTAATTTCATTGCTGGTACTTGGTCTATTCAAATTTTCTGTTTCTTACTGTTTCAGGTTTCGTAGATTATATGTTTCTAGGAAATTATTCATTTCTTCTAGGTTGTCTAATTTGTTAACATATAGTGTTTTATAATATTCCTTTACAATTGTTTGTATTTCTGTATCATTGGTTGCTATTTCTCCTCTCTCATTTGTAACTGTTTGAGTCATTTTTCTTTTTTTTTTCTTTATTTTCATAAGTCCGATTAGAGGTTTATCAATTTTGTTGATCTTTTCAAAGAACTAGCTCCTGGTTTTCTTGATCCGTTTCATTGTTCTTTTTTTGTTTGTTTGTTTCTATATTGTTTATTTCATTTCTGCTCTAATCTTTATTTCTTCCTCCTTCTGTTGTTTTTGGATTGTATTGGTTCTTTTTCTAGCTCTTTTAGTTGTAAAATTAGGTTTTTTATTTCATCTTTTTAATGTCTCCTGATGTAAGCCTGTATTGGTATAAACTTCCCTCTTAACACCACTTTCATTGCATCCAAAATATTGGACTATTGTGTTTTCTTTTTCATTTCTTTACATCTATTTTTTTTCCTTCTTTGATTTATTGTTTGTCCCACTCGTTGTTTACTAGTATGTTATTTAACCTCAATGTGTTGTATCCAGTTATGTGTGTTTGATTTCTTGTTTTTTAATGCTATGGTCAGAAAAATGCTTGGTATAATTTTAGTCTTCTTGAATTTCTTGAAACTTGTTTTGTGGCTTAATATATGATCTATTCTGAGTGATGTCCCATGTGCATTTGAGTTGAATGTGTATTCTGTCACTTGAGGATGAAAGGTTCTGAATATATCTGTTATGTCCATTTGGTCTAGTGTGTCATTCAAAGTCATTGTTTCCTTGTTGATTTTCTGCCTAGCTAATTTATCCATTGCTGTATTAAAATTCCCTGCTATAATTGTATTCCTATCAATGAGTTTCTTTAAGTTCATTACTAACCAATTTATATATTTGGGTTTTCCAAGTTGGGGCCATAAATATCGACAATTTTTACATCTTCTTTTTCGATAGGCTCTTAATTATGATATAATGCCTTTCTTTAACTCTTGTTATAGTCTTTGTTCCTGGAGGAGTTCCCCAATGATTTCTGTCCCTCTGGGACAGGCCCTAAGATGAGGAAATAATTCTCCCTCCTGTATGCCCCAGGCACTTTTCAAACTGCTGCTTATATGTTGTATCTCCGAGGACTGTTTGTTGTTCTCTCTTTCTTTAAAGGCAGAGACTCAGTTTCCTCTCACCCTCCAGTCTCTCCCTGAGATGAGCCCAATGATTTTTTTTTTTTAATTCCAGGTTTTAAGTCTCACTGATTGTAAGAACTTGTGAAATTCAGCCCCTCAGGATTTCAAAGCCAAATATTATGATTAATTGCCTTCCCCTTGTGAGTGTCCTGTTTTGGGGTTCTGCTTCTCTCCTCTTTCAATGCCTGTAGTGTCTCTCACACCTGTAGACAGTCTTTCAAGTTCATTTAGCCCCTAACTGTGTCTCTGCCTTCCCTGCCCTTTTTGATGTGACCTTTGCTACATTTAGGAATGGAGTTTATTCTGCCAGTCTTCAGGCCATTTTCTAAGTTATTTACACTTCTGTGAGTGCTCCTTAGTTGTATCCATGAGATGAGAAGAGCCTAGGGTACTCTTATTCTGCCATTTTCCCCAGAAGTCAATTTACATGTTTTATATTGGATATCTGCTAACAAATAATTATAGTTATTTTATTTTTGATATTCATGTCTTTTAAGTTTTATGCTTAAGATTGATTTATCCTACATCATTAGTTTCATAATATTCTAAATTTCACTATTTTCATTTTATTATGATCCTTTCATTTCAAGTTGAACTCTTTTTAGAATTTCTTGTGAGGTAGGTTTGGGGATGATAAATTCCTCAGCTTTTGTTTGTACAGGAAAGTCTTTATCTCTCTTTCATTTCTGAGGGACAACTTGCTGTATAGACTAAGGTTGGTTGGAATTATTTTTCTTTCAGTCTTTGTAATATATCATCTTACTCTTTCCTGGGATGCAAATTTTCTTCTGAGAAATACACTAATAGATTTATGAATGGTCCCCTTTCATGTGATGGGTCACTTCTCTTGCTGCTTTCAAAATTCTCTGTCTTCTACTTTTGATAATTTGTTTATAATGTGCTTCCCTGTAATATTTGGGTTGAAACTGTCTGAGGACTTTTGGGTTTCATGAAGTTGGATGTCTATAAACCTTCTAAGATTTGGTACGTTATCTGCCATTAATTTTAAAATAAATATTCTGTCCCTTTCTCTCTCTCCTCTCTTCCTGAAACTGCCACATTGTGTATTCATTTGATGGCATTCCATAAATTCTGTAAACTTCATTTATTCATTTTTATTCTTTTTTTCCCTTTTCTTGCTCTCTTCTGCCTGGGTAATTTCTAATGACCTTTCTTTGTGTTCACAGATTTTTTTCTCTAAGTCTCTTGAAATTCTCTATTTTATTTTTCATTTTAGTCGTTTTATTCTTCAGCTCCAGAATTTCTGTTTGGTTGTTGTTTGTGATTTCTATATCTTTGCTAGACATGTAATTGCCATCTATTGTTTCCCTAACTTTGTCGAGCTGTCTCTCAGAGCTCCTAGAGCTTCTTTAAAATAATTATTTTGAGTTATTAGTAAGTCAGTTTGTAAATATCTATTCCTTTGATATCAGTTACGGGAAAATTATTTTCTTATTATCAATATGTCATGTTTCCTTGATGTCTCATCTGTTTTGAAGTCTTTTTTTGCTGTCTTTGCATTTGAAGAAACAATCACCTCCTCTGATCGTTATGACTGTCTTTAGCCTAGTTGAAGATTCCGGGCATCTCTCATGCCTTTTCAATAGGTGTACACACTCCATTCCCCTTTTTCCCTACTTGGGGTTGTTTTAGCATTGTATGCCTTCTCTTGATCTCGCAAAGCCAGGCCAAATGCTGAAAGTCTCTCTTTTAGTTTTCATAAAATGATACTATGATATATTCAATGCTTTATATCTTTTCCCAATCCAGCAGAGCTGGTCTAGCTGTTTGTGTGTGCTTGCGCATGATCTACAAAAGTTTGCATACACTTCTGTGGAGGCATGTGTAAGGCTCTGGCTACAAGTATGAGACACGTGCAGAGTGCTGGGAGCTTGCGTGGGCTAGTTAGGGTGGTCATCAGGTTATGTGTCCTAAAACGGTTTTGTCAGGCCTCTGGATAGAGTCAATGAGGTGCTTCAGTAGAATTCATATCTCTTGGTTATGTTATGTATCCATGTTGATTGAGCTCCTACCAGCTTTCCTGTCTCCTGTCTGCCTCCAGATTATTCAACTGTGCCATTCTCTAGATTTCTGGGTTTTATGGGAAAGAAATGGGCCTCTTAAGTAGCTGGGGAAGCTGGTCACTCACTACATTTTCTCTTTATCCCATGTAGAAATTATAAGGCAAGTGAGTGACTCTTAGCAATGAGCCACTGTGCCACCATGAGAAAGAGGTGACATAGGTAAAGAGAAAATGTTTTTTTTACCTTCTTCAATTTATCTAAATTTGGTTTTCTCCAAAGAGTGTGAGGATATCTCTGTTGGCTTCCCAGGTTCCCATATTTTTATATCTAGGTGAAATTAGTGTTTCTGTGTGGGTTAACGGTTAAAAATTCTTACTCCATCATCTTGCTTATGTTGCTCTCCCCCATTCCACTTATTACTAGAAATGAAACACTAGCCTTTTGATGTTGTATTGCAGGACAATAGTTTTGATCTCACTTACTCGTACTCTTCATTTATCTACATAGAATTTCTTTTCAATGACTATGATCAGTCCTAGGTGATCTATAACCATGTGTTACAGACTGAATTTGTCTCCCCCAAAATTCACATGTTGAAGTTCTAACTACTAATTATTTGTATATGGAGATAATACCCTGACGTGGGTAATTACGATTAAATGAGTCAAAATATAGAGCTCTAAGCCAATATGACTGATGTAATTATAATAACATAATTAGCCTATAACGGAGTGATTCAATATTTTCTTCATGTGCAGACTAAAAGTAGAATAAATCATTAAAAAAATCTGTAATTCAGAATTAAAGCCCAAAGCAATGGTTTTCATTACAAAAGATTTAAACTTCCATTTGAACTTTTAAGTGATATACATGACACAGATGATAAAAACATTTTACAGCACCCTTTTTTTATTTATTCTTTATTTATTTTTTATTTATTTTTTATTTATTTATTCATTTTTTATTTGTTCTTATTTATTTAATTTTTAATTTAAATTCCAGTAATACAATGTAATATGAGTTTCAGGTGTTAAGTATAGTGAGTGATTCAACACTTACATACAACACGTGGTGCTGATCACAACAAGTGCACTCCTTAATCCCCATCACCTATTTAATCCATCCCCCCACTACCTCTCCTCTGGTAATTGTCAGTTTTACAACACCTTTTCAGGGTGTATAGTAGTTCTTTGGATATATTATTAAGGCACCTTACAGAGTAATGTCTTTGTGTTGATAATACTGTGTTTGCCATCGTGAGGTGACACAATTTAGAATTTGACATAACAATAGACAATATATGCAAAGTGTGTTAGATAAAATTGATTATTTTAATCCTCTAGACATAAAGATTATTCAATGACTCATATTAAACTCCACCTTCAGAAAACGGTTGCACTGTAACACCTACTTTTAAATGCATAAAAAAGAGGAGACTGTATTCAACTGTTAGATCACTTAGGTTCTTCATTTCTATCTTTAGATTAATGAAGGCTTATGTTATTTTTTAAAGTTATATAATTAGAAATAATTGTTACAGTGAGCATTAATACTGTCAAGGTTATAAAAATCACCACCGGGGCACCTGGATGGCTTAGTTGGTTAGGCGTCTGACTTCGGCTCTGTGATGGGCTCTGTGCTGACAGCTCAGAGCCTGGAGCCTGCTTCAGATTCTGTGTCTCCCTCTCTCTCTGCCCCTTCTCCACTTACACTCTGCCTCTCTCTGTCTCTCAAAAATGTATAAATGTTAAAAAATTAAAAAAAAGAAAAAGAAAAGTCACCACCAACATAAGTACACCAAGTTTATGGTTCTTATTTAAAGGTCTATGTTTACTTATTATAAAGAAATAAAGTAATTTTAAAATAAGAAAAATGCTATTAATATCCTATTATTTAATTTGCTTTTTGTTTTACTGTTATGTATTTATGTTTTATTTTTAATATCAGTTCCTTTTTTATTCAAGTAAAATTAATATAGAGTGCCATACTCGTATTAGGTGTATAATATAGTTATTCAATAATTATATACATTTATCAGTGCTCTTCAGGGTAAGCATACTCTCAATCCCCTTTATTTATTTCACTCATCCCACAAACCACCTCCCCTCTGGTAGCCACCAGTTTCTTCCCTGTATTTAAGAGACTGGTTTTGTTTGTCTCTTTCCTTCCTTCTTACCTTCCTCCTTCCCTCTCTTCCTCCCTCCCTCCCTCCCTCCTTTCTTTCTTTCTTTCTTTTTCTTTCTTTTCTTTCTTTCTCTCTCTCTCTCTCTCTTTCTCTCTCTTCTTTCTTTCTTTCTTTCTTCCTTCTTCCTTCCTTCCTTCCTACTTGTTTTGTTTCTTAAATTCCATATTAGAGTTAATTCATACGTTATCTGTCTTTATCTGATTTATTTTACTTACTGACTTCCCTCAAACAGTGCAATAGGGTTTATTTTTCTCCACATCCTTGTCAACAGTTGTTTCTTATGTTTTTGATTTTAGCCATCCCGAGAGATGTGAGATAATATCACATTATAGTTTTGATTTCTGTTTACCTGATAATGAGTAATGTTGAGCATCTTTTCATGTTATCTATTGCTGATTTGGATGCCCTTTTTGGAAAAATGTGTATTCAGATCCTCTGACCCTTCTTTAATAGAACATTTGTTTACTGTTTCAGTGTTGAATTATGTGTTTTTTATATATTTTGGACATTAACTCTTTATGGGATATATCATTTGCAAATATCATCTCCTATTCAGTAGGTTGCCTTTTTGTTTTGTCGATGGTTTCTTTCAATGTACAAAAGATTTTTTTTTTTATTTTTGCTTTTGCTTTCATTGCCTTAAGAGACATACCTATAAAAATGCTGTCATGGCCAATGTCAAATAAATTCCAGCCTGTCTTCTGTTCTAAGATTTTTATAGTTTCAGGTCTCACATTTTGGTCCTTAATCCATTTGTAGATTATTTTGTGTATGGTTTTAGAAAGTGGTACAGTTTCATTCTTTTTCATATAGCTATCCACTTCTCCTAGCATAATTTATTGAAAATATTATGTTTTTACCATTGCATATTTTTATCTCCTTTGTCATAGATTAATTAACCATGTAAATGGGATTTATTTCTAAACCGCTTCTTCTGTACCATTTGTCTGTTTATGTCTCAGTACATACTGATTTGATTACTACTGCTTTGTAGTATACCTTGAAATGTGACATTTTAATACTTACAGCTTTTGTTTTCAATATTTTTGGGTATTTGAATTGGTTGAGGTTCCACATGAATTTTATTATCACTTGTTCTAGTTCTGTGAAAAATGTTGATATTTTGATAGGAATTGTATTAAACTTGTAGATTGCATTGAGTAAAACAAATTTTAACAACATTTGTTCTTCCAATCCAAATGTTTCCATTTGCTTGTGTTACCTTTCATGAATGTTTTATAGTTTTCACAGTACAGGTATTTCAAATACTTGGTTAAGTTTATATCTGGTATTTTATTCTCCTTGGTGCAGATGTAAATAGGATTGTACACTTAGTTTCTTTTTCTGCTACTTCTTTACTAGTGTATAGAAATGCCACATATTTCTGCATATTAATTTAACATCTTGTGACTTTACTGAATTCATGTATTAGTTTTAACAGATTTTTGGTGGAGTCTTTATTATGTCATTGCAAGTAGTGAAATGTTTACTTCTCCCTTATCAATTTGTATGCTTTTTTTTCCTTTTACTTATCTGATTGCTGTGGCTAGCACTTTCAGTACTATGTTGAATAAAGTGGTGAGAGTGAACATCCTTGTCTTGCTCCTGATCCTGCAGGGAAAGCTTGAATATAGTGTTCCTGCTATTTTTCATACATGGCCTTTATTATGTTGAGGCATGTGCCCCCTAAACCTACTATTTTGTCCACTTTTATCGTGAATAAATATTGTACTTTGTCAAATGTGGTTTTTTTTAATCTATTGAGATGATTATATGATTTTTATCTTTTTGTTCATTTGTTTGTGTGATGTATCGCGTTGACAGATTTGTGAGTACTGACCCATCCTTGCATCCCTCCAGGGATCACACTTGGGTGTGGTGAATAATTTTTAATGTATTGTTGAATATGCTTTGATAATATTTTGTTGATTTTTTTGTATATATTTCATTGGAGATATTTGCCCGTAGTTTCCGTTTTTTGTAGTGTCTTAGTCTGGTTTTGGTATCAGGGTAATGCTGGCTTCATAAAATTGATTTGGAAGTCTTCTTTTGTTTTCTGTTTTTTTGCAATAGTTTGAGAAGAATAATTATTAACTCTTCTTTAAATGTTTGTTAATATTTACCTGTGATGCCATTTGGCCTGGACTTTCGTGAGCTGGCAGTTTTTTGGATTACTGATTCATTTTTATTGCTATGAATTGAACTGTTCAAATTTTCTATTTCTTCCTGGAAGAGTTGTGTCTTCCTAAGATTTTCTCCATTTCTTCTACGTTGTTCAATTTTTTGGCACATAATGTCTCATAAGAGTCTTTTATTTTATTTTTTTAAGTTTATTTATTTTGACAGAGAGAGTGTGTGCACAAGTGGGGAAGGGAAGAGACAGTGGAAGAGAGAGAGAATCCCAACCAGGCTCCACACTGTCAGTAGAGAGCCCTATGTGAGGCTCAAACTCACAAACCGCGAGATCATGACCCGAGCTGCAATCAAGAGTCCGATGCTTAACTGACTGAGCCACCCAGGTGCCCCACCATATATTCTTTTATAATTCTTTGTATATCAATCACATCATTTGTTATAATTCTTTATTTTCTGATTTTGTTTATTTGAGTTTTCTCTCTCTCTCTCTCTCTCTCTCTCTCTCTCTCTCTCTCTGAGTCTGGGTCTAATATTTATGAATTTTGTTGATCTTTTCAAAGAACCAGCTTCTTGTTTTGTCAATATGTTCTATTGCTTTTTTTTTTCTCTATTTCATTTGTTTGTATTCTAATCTCTATTATTTCCTTTCTACTATTGTTTTGGGGCTTTTTTTTTCTTTTTCTAGTTCTCTTAGATATAAATTAGGTTGTTTACTAGATTTTTCTTGCTTCTTGAAATAGGCCTATAAATCTATAATCTACACTTTTAGAACTACTTTTGCAGCATCATTTTTATTTGTCTCCATGTATATTTCGCCTTTATTTCTTGGTTGACACATTCATCGTTTAGTAGCATACTATTTAGCCTCTGTGTGTTCTTTTTTATTATCTGATTTCCTTGTGATTGATTTTTAGGTTTATAATGCTGTGGTTGTTAAAAATGTATGATACGATTTCAATTTTCTTGAATTTATTGAGACTTAGTGGCTTAATATGTATTCTATTCTTTTTTTTAAAGTTTATTTATTTGAAAGAGAGAGAGTGCATGAGTGGGAGAGGGGTAGAGAGAGAAGGAGAGAGAATCCCAAGCAGGCTCCATGCTGTTAGCATGGAGACTGATGTGGGGCTCAATCCAAGAACCATGAGTTCATGACCAGAGCTGAAATCAACAGTCAGATGCTTAAGCAGCTGAAACACACAGGCATCCCTGTATGCTATCTATTCTAAAGAAAGTTGCATGTACACTTGAAAAGAATATGTATTTCAATGTTTTCAGATGGAATGCTCTGAGTATAACTTTAGGTCTGTCTGTTCCAATATATCATTCAAAACCACTGTTTTGCTGTTGATTTTTTTGTTTAGATTATCTATTCATTCATGTAATTGGGTGTTAAAATCTCCTACTAATACTGTATTACTTTTCCATTTCTTCTTTTGTATCTGTTAATAGCTGTTTTCTGTATTTAGATGTTCCATGTTGGGTGCATAAGTATCTTCTTGTTGGATTGTTTCCTTTATCATTATTATTAATATTGTGTTTATTTGTCTCTTGTTACAATCTTTGTTTTAAAGTCTATTTTGTCCAATATAAATATTGCTACTTCAGCTTATTGATAAATATTTTCCATCCTTTCACTTTCAGTCTGTATGTGTGTTTAAGTTTGACATGAGTTTTCTGTAGACAGTATATTGAAGGGTTCTATTTTTTATCTATTCAGTCACCTTATATCGTTGGCTTGGAACACTCAGTCTATTTGTACTCAAAGTAATTATCAGTAAAGATATACTTATTGCCATTTTGTTACTTATTATTTTTGTAATTCTTCCGTTTCTATCTTCTGCTATTCTTCTTTGTGGTTTGGTAGCTTGTGTTAGTGATATGTTTGGTTTCCTTTCATTATTTTTTTGTGTGTATGCATTATAATTTGTTTTGATTTGTGAATACCATTAATTTCATGTAGAGCATTTTATTCTTCTAGCAGTCTATATGAGGTTGATGATCCCTTAAATTTGATCCCATTCTAAAAGCACATTATTTGTTTTCTCCCATGTTTTCTGTATATGATGTCATATTTAATTTTTTAAATATGTATTTTTCTTGACCTATTTTTATAGATATATTCGATTTTACTGTTTTTTTGTGATTTAACCTTCATACTGGTTTATAAGTAAATAATCCACTCCTTTTATGATATTTGTATTCTGTGAATCTATTCTTTTCCTTTCTTACTTTTATTACTCCTGATTATGGCCTTTCTTTCCATTCAAAGAACTCCTTCCTGCACATATAACAAACTTCCTTTCCTTCAATAAAAGCCTCCTATGCCTCAATATAAAGAAAATGGTCCAAAGGACTATAAAAGTTAGTATGGGAGCTCTATTTCATATACTGGGTACCTCCCTGGTAAGGATATAACGAATATTTTTGCCCTTATTCCTTCTAAAACCCCTTAAATCTCTATATGTACGTCAGAAATTTCAACTTACTTTGGTCTTTCAAGAATAGCAGTTTGGGAATATGGGCCTGTTTTATTGTAAAATGCAAAATTATAATATCCAGAGTAATAAAAAGTGGTTATTGTTTAGAAGATGTTTAAAGAAAATAAAGTATCTTGTATCAGAAATTTCCAGTAATTGACAATATAAAAAAATCAGGCCAAGAATTAGAACATGATCTCTTTCACATCAGGGCATGAGCAGTAACTGAAGCTAAAATCCAAATTCTAGCCTCGTGTGTGATGAAGTTTTAGGGTGATGGTGGGGTGGTCCAGAGCTGATTACCAAGAAAGAATGCTTGAAGATATCTTTGGTGCAAAAGGGAGATTTTATTAAAGCACAGGAGGAGGAGCTGTGGGCAGGAAGAACTGCATGGTGTCATAACAGGTAAAATATTATATACCCTCGTGTTGGAAAGGTGTCAGGGAAAGAGTAAGTCTCTAAAGAATTTTGGAAGCAAGGTTTTCAAAATATGAGGGGTTAGCTGTTGCTAAGAAAATGCTGTTTATTACATTTTAATAAAACTTCAGCTAATTCCGTTGGATCTAGCCATCTGATACCAGGTCATCTGATCAAATCAGTAGCAAAACAGTTGGTAGCCTGAAGTACAACTGTTTGCAATATGTTTCTAATGATGACCACGCTAGATATTGGTGCGATTTGCCCAAGTATCATTGTATGATATCTTCGTTCACAGAATAAAACCACCTTTTGACTGAGCTGTCCAATGGTAGGTGTGGGCCATAAAAATGTATCCCAGATTTGATATATGCCATCTTCAGTATAGTGATAAGTAGGATTTTGTTACTTAGGCACTCGATGGGGATTAATTTGTGGGTTTGCAAAGTCAGTTAATATTTTAATAGTTTGAGAGTATGAAAAAACCTGCCTATGTCCTGGCAAATTCCACATTTTATTAGTAATGGGCCAGGAAAAATCATTTTGATTAATAATCGATTTATCTTGAGACATAGTGTCTTCGTATATTATCTCTGAAATGTAAGCATATAGGGAGTGCCAGTAAGTAAGGGGAAACCCACCAGGGTAACTCGGATGTGCTCGACACGGGCAAAATTCCACATATCAAGCAAGTTGTCTGATTTTGTAGTTCTGCATAGTGCTGTGCCCATTGTAGAAAGGAATTGTCAGCTAAGATAAGTGTATAGAGAATAAAGGGAAAATATACAACCTTCATTGTTGTTTGAAGAGGACTTTGAGTTCTCCTACAGGATCACAGGAGTAAGAAGGCGCATTTGTTTGTTCGTCGGCTTTCTGCGAAGGAGGTACAGGTTTTATTCTGGATACGTGAGTCCATGAAGAATGCTCCTTTAATTTTACTAAAATTGGAGTACATTACATGACCTGATATTGACCTTTCTGTTTTGGAGTTAAGTCTCTGCTGTATTTGACTTCCAATCCTTTAGATAAACCATGTCTCCAGGACTTACACAGGGTGAGTTTTCAGTTACACTTAAATCAGGTTTTGGGGGCATGTGATCACATACTCATTAAGTAACTTATGAATCAGACCATCCTCAAGTGAATGATTCAAGAATGTATTAAAATCTTCATCTACTAACAAGTAAGAAATGGTTTTCCATATAACAACTCAAAAGGGCTGAGTCCCAGAGGATGCTTTGAAGCAGTTCTTGCTCTGAGAAGTCCTATTGGTAAAAGAGCAACCCAGTTTTCCTTGGTCTCTACACTAAGTTTAGCAAGGTGTCATTTTAAAATAGGATTAACTTTTTACACCTTTCCAGAGGATTGTGGATGGCAAGCTGAATGTAGAAAATATTTGATTTTTAAAGCCTGTGCTACTTGTTGGGTTATTTGTGTAGTGAAAGAAAGACCATTTTTTTTTCACTTTGCAGGGATGGTGGAAGACCAAAGCTGGGAATACTTTCCAGTAGCAAAAGTTTGGTTACTTCTTTGGGTTTTTCAGTTTTGCACAGAAAGCCCTCCATGCACCTGGTGAAAGTATCAACAAACACTAATAGTAATCCATAGCCTTTGCAAGGAGGCATCTGTGTGAAATCAAGCTGCCAGTCCTCTCCTGGATATGATCCATGCCTTTGGACTGGTTTTAAAAGTTGGGGGATGTGGCGCTTGGGTGGCTCAGTCGGTTAAGTGTCTGACTTTGGCTCAGGTCATTCAATTCAGTTCATGATTCCGCGGTTCCTGAGCTCAAGCCCCGCCTCACGCTCTGTGCTGACAGCTCAGAGCTGGAGCCCGCTTCAGATTCTTTGTCTCCCTCCCCTTTTCACACTCTGTCTCTCTCTCTGTCTCAAAAGTAAACATTACAAAAAATTCAAAAGGGGGGCGCAGACCGCACCCTCTGGATTTACCTACAGGATTGGCAGACCTGTTTTATCATAGCTGTGAAATTCTTTCCATCAAATGCATTGCTGATTAAACAGCTTGGAGCATCTTTGCCCAAATGGGTAGCTTGGTGTAAACCCTGCATTACTTCCCATTTATTATTTTTGGGTATAATGATTTTTCCCTCATTATCGACAAACCAGTCCTGTGTATTTTTAGTGTAGCCTCGTTCCGGGCTATGTACATCTCTTGGTCTGAATAGACAGGAGTTATGGACTCCATTGGGGTTAAGACTGGTTATTAGACTTAGTATTTATTTATTTTGCGCTGCCAATTTGGCTGCATGGTCTGCTAAATTGTTTCCTTTAGATTCTATGGTCATAGCCTTTTGATGCCCTTTGAGGTGAATCACGGCTACTTCCTTAGGCATGTGCCTCCAGAAGAGCAAGAATTTCAGGCCCATCTTTTATTGGGGAGTTATGGCTTCATAACAGTTCACTTTCCTTCCAAATTGCTTCATGGGAATGTAGCACCAGAAAGGCAAATTTGGAGTCAGAATAAATATTAATTTTTATACCCTTTTCCAATTGAAGAGCACAAGGAAGGCTTCTGAGCAGAAGGATTGGTTGGAAGTGCTTTTGTCTCAATGGTCTTAATTAAACTAACTATAGCGTATGCAACTTTTCTTTCTCTATCCACGAAGTAGCTACCGTCGGTAAACCAATTGTCATCCACATTTTCAAGAGAGGAGTCCTTTAAATCTGGCCTGCTAGAATAAACAAGATGAAAAATTCCTGAATAATCATGTTTTGTCCTAGAAGTATGAAAGTCAGGTCCAGGCATAAGTGTAGCTGGGTTTAGAGTCTGTCACGTTTTAAGTATTATTTCAGGCATATCTAAAAGCATAGCCTGGTATTTAGTTAGTCAGCCTCCCGTCATCCATTGGTGACCCTTGGTTTCTAAGACACTCTGAACTGATGTGGAGTCATCACTGCCAGAGTCTGTCCCATGGTAAGTTTTGAGGCCTCTTCTACCAGGAGGGCTGTTGCAGCCACTACTCGAAGACATGCCACCCACCCTTGGGCTACATTACCAAGTGACTTCAAAAAGTAGCCCTCGGGTCTTATTTCATTTCCTAATTTCTGAGTAAGAATCCCCAAGGTTTGTCCGTTTCTCTGATACATATAAAGTAAAAGGTTTTTCTAAATTTGGTAAAGTCGAAATGGGGCTGATGAAAGTCTAGCCTTTAATATTTGAAAAGCTGTTTGCTGAGCTTTAGTCCAGGGTAAAGTTTTCTCATCAGGGCCCTTAACTGAGTTATAAAATGGTTTGGCTAAGAGCCCAAATCCAGGAATCCACAGATGGCAAAAACCTGCCATACCTAGGAAAGTACAGTGGTTATTTTTGTTTTGTTTTGTTTTGCTTTGTGTTTTTTGTTCTTTTGTTTGTTTTCCTTAGTTGGGGGTCCAAGATCCATTATAGCCTTTTTCCCATCAATAGACAGGGTATGGTGACCTGGTGTTATCTCATACCCTCATATCCCAAATATTGTACCTTTTGTTTAGATTTTTGGGGTTTTTTTGTTTGTTATTGTTTGTTTTTTTTGTTTGTTTTTTGTTTGTTTGTTTGTTCGTTTTTGTAGGGACACCACACCCTCTCTCTACCAGGAAATTAAGTAAAATTATAGAAATGTTGTCAGACATTTCTTTTGTGGGACTACAGATCCAGCCGCCTCATCAGAATGCTCCCTATGTAGAACACTCCAGAACAGTCCTGCCTGTGCCAGCCACAGCTTCAGTTATCCGGCCAAGGCACCCACTATATTGAACACTTTGTGACACTCTGGTTTGCACCCACTTCAGCTTCAACTGTCTTACAAGGACACCTTTGCACAGAGAGCCCAGAGACTACACTGTCCTATGCCCACTTTAGATTTAGCTGTCCCGCCAGGGTGCCCCTTGCACAGAGTTCCAAAAGACCCCCCGGTCTGTACCCTACTTTGGCTCCAGCCACCCCTTTAGGGTACCTTCTGTGTGGAGAGTCTTGGAGCACCCCAGTTTATACCCACTTCATCTCCACCTATCCCACTGAGGTGCCCTCTGTGTTAGAGCCCCGGGACACTTCAGCTTGCTCCTAGTTCAGCTTCAGTTTTCCAGGTAGGGCATTCTCTGCTTAGAGAGCCCAGGGACCTCCTGGCCTACATATCACCTCAGTTCTAATCACCTCACTAAGGCTCCCCCTGCGTGGGGTGCCTTGGGACACCATGGCTTGTACCCACCTCAGCTTCAGCTATCCTATCAGGGTACCCTCCGCATATAGAATCTGAGGAGACCCCAGCCTGCATCCACTTCAGCATCAGCTGTACTGACAAGGTGTTCACTTAGTGAAAAGCCGCAGGATCCCCCAGCTTGCATCCACTTTAAATTCACATGTCCTGCCAAGATGCCCTCTGTGTGGAGAGACCCAGAACCTCCCAATCTGCACACCACCTTAGCTCCAGCCGCTCTGCTAAGGCATCCCCATCAGGAAGCACCCCAAGATCCCCCAGTTTGCATTCAGTTCAACTTAAGCTATTCTAGGGGATTGTCTTCAGAATGAAGAACCATAGGACCTTTTAGCCTGCACCTACTTTAATTTCAACTGTCCTGCCAAGGTGCCTTCTCGATAGAAAACACAGAGACTTCCCATTCTGCTCCCTGCCTTAGCTCCAGCATCCCTGCCAGGGCACCTTCTCCAATTACGGCCTCGGGATAACCCAGTTTACACCTATACCACCTTTCACTATCCTGTCAGGCCATCTGGTATGTGTAGATCTGAGGGACCAGATCAACGTATGATCACTTAAGTTTTAGCTCTCCTTCCAAGGTGCCCACTGTCTGGAAAGCCCCAGGACACCCATCTTGTGACACCCACAACTCTAACCAGCCAATCAAAGTCACCAAGCACACAGAGTCTGCACAGCCGATGACCATACACAAAACCATTTATTCAAGTTTAGGAGAAGTAGCTGTCCCACCTAATCCATAGAAACAAACACAGAAAAATCAAGCAAAGTGGGGAGACAAAGGAATATGCTCCAAAAAAGGACAAGATCTCAAAAATAAATAAATACATAAATAAATGAAACAGAGATAAGCTATATGCCTGATAAATAATTTAAAGTAATGATTGTAATCCTGTTCACCAGGCTGGAGAAAAGACATGAATTCAGTGAGGTATTGAATTAAGAGATAGGGAATATATTGGTGGTGTTCCTATACACTAACAATAAAGTAACAGAAAATGAAATTAAGAAAGAATTTTATTTTCTTTTTTTTTAACGTTTATTTACTTTTGAGACATAGAGACAGAGAGTGAGCAGGAGAAGGGCAGAGAGAGAGAGAGAGAGACAGAATCCGAAGCAGGTTCCAGGCTCTGAGCTGTCAGCACAGAGCCCGACGCGGGGCTCGAACTCACAGACCACAATAGATCATGACCTGAGCCGAACGAAGTCGGCCGCTTAACCGACTGAGCCACCCAGGCGCCCCAAGGATTCTATGTTCAAGTGCACCAAAAAGAATAAAATACTTTATCGAGTATTTGGAATAAACTTTATTCCAGGAATAAATTTATCAAAAAGGTCAAAGACCTGTATTCTGAAAAGTATAAAATATTAATGAAAGGAACAGAAGACAACATAAACAAATGCAAAAATATTCAAGGCTTATCTATTAGAAGAATATTGTTAAAATGCCCATACTACTCAAAGCCATTTACAGATTCAACATAATCCCTACCAAATACTAATAACAGTTTTCACAGAACCAGCACAATACTAAAATTTGTATGGGAACACAAAAAACCTTAAATCACCAAAGCTATCTTGGGAAAGAAGAACAAAGCTGGAAGTACCACAATTCTGTGTTTCAAGATACACCATGAAGCTGTAGTTACCAAAACAGTATGGGACTTGCACAAAATAGACACAGAGATCATTAGAACAGAATAGAGGGTCCAGAAAAAAACCCACGCATATATGGTTAATTAATCTATGACAAAAGACAGAAGACCATACAATACAGAAAAGATAGTCTCTTCAGTAAATAGTGCTGATGAAACCAGAGTGCTACATGCAAAATAATGAAACGGGACCACTTTGTAATACCATACACAAAAATAATCTCCAAATGGATTAAAGATCTAAGTGTGAGACCTCAAACCACAAAAATCCTAGAAAAAAAGACAGGTAGTGATTTATTTTGCATTGGCCATAGCAACATTTTTTTTTTAGATGTGTCTCCTAAGACAAAGGGAAACAAAAAGAAAAATAAAGTCTAGGGACTATATCAAAATAAAAATCATTTGTACAGTGAAGGAAACCATCAACAAAATAAAAAGACAACCTACTGAATGAGAGAAGATATTTATTAACGATATATCCAATAAGGAGTTAATATCCAAACTACATAAAGGACATACAGAACTCATCACCAAAAAACAAGCAACCTAATTTAAAAATGTACAGATGACCTGGATAGACATTTTTTCCCGAAGAAGACATATATATGGATAACAGGCACATGGAAAGATGCTCAACATCTCTATCATGGAAATGCAAATGAAAACCACAAGGAGACATCACGTTACACTTCTCAGAATAACAACAACAACAACAACAAAAACAACAACAAAGAAAGAGAGAAAAGAAAAAGACCAAGTGTTCATGAGGTCATGGAGAAAAAAGGTATCCTCATACACTGTTGGTATGAATGTAAATGGGTGCAACCATTCTGAAAAACAGTATGGAGGTTCCTTGAAAAATTACAAAGAGAAATACTATATGATTCAGTAATTTCACTACTGAGTATATACCCAACAAACATGAAAACTCTCTATCAAAAATATATATGCTCCCCTATCCTTAGTTCAGCATTATTTACATTAGCCAAGATATGGTAGCCACCTAAGTGTCCTTCAATAGACAAATGGATAGCATAGAAGAAAAGTGATCTTTTCATTTGCAACATTGATGGACAAAGAGGGTATTATGTTAAGTAAATTAAGACTGAGAAAGATAAGCACCACATGACTTCACTCATATGTGGACTCTAAAAAACAAAATAAACAAACAAAAGGTAGAATCGGGCCTATAAATACAGAAAACTGATGGTTACTAGAGGAAAGGGGGAATGGGATAACGGGGTGAAGGAGACTGGGAGTACAGACTTCCAGTTATGAAACAATTCATGGAATAAAAGGCACAACATAGGAAATGTAATCAATGATATTGTAATAGTGTTGTATGGCGACAGATGGTAACTTACTCTTGTGGTGAACACAGCATATAGAGAAGTTGAAGCACTATATTTTACACATGAAACTGATGTAACATTCTGTCGACTATACTCAAATTTAAAAAGATGCTTAAACTATAAATTCATATTTTATTCTGAGGACAATAAGCAGCAATTGAAATGTTAAGTAAATATGTATATATTTAATATTTAACACCTTTCTATGTTACATATTTTATATATAATTTAATGTGTATATGTATGTATACATATATATGTATATAACTACTATTCTCTGTATGTTTGTGTCCCCCCAAATTCATATGTTGAAATTCATGTGTTGAAATCATCCCAAAGATGATAGAATTAGAGATTAGGCTTTACGAGGTTCTTAGGTCATGAGAGTGGAGCCCTCATGAATGGGGTGACTGCCTTTATAAAATATGCTTCAGTGACCTCTAACCTCTTTCATCCTATAAGGACACAAGGTGCTGTCTATGAACCAAGAGTGAGCCCTTGTAAGAATGTGCCCAAATTGGAACCTTGATGTTGGACTTCCAGCCTCCAGAACTGTGAAAAATAAATTTGTTCTAACCCTTCAAAAAACAAAACAAAATTAAAAAGTATCCTCTAAAAGCAACTATACCGTAACTCACAACTGAAAACTGCCATGTAGAATTTTTATCTTTGCTGCATACTTTTCACTGGTATACCAAAAGTGAGTGCACCTTTATCTGTAACATGTTTATGAATTCACCGTATTTTGACTCTTATGTTTACCCCCTGCAGAAATTAGCCACTTGTTAAGATTGTCAATAAAGTATACAAAGGAAAAGACAAAGTTGAGATTTTCACAAAAACTCCACACTAAAGTGACACCAGTGCTGTTATAGTCATCTTTTATAGAGCCTTTCTTTTACATTATTCATGCTAACCAATAAGGAAAGTTAGAGAGAGGGAGAAAGATTGGAGGGGGGTATCTGCAACAACACTGGGCCCAAAAAGTCTGATTAGAAAAGCCGAAGCAAGGTTTCTGAAGATGTCTCAGTACTGTGTCTAGTCTCAGGTATTGTCTGATTGTCTGAAGACTTTAAACCTAGGAGATAGTAGAAGTAAAGAAGGTATCTTTACTTTACTGTTAATCATGATGACAAGTCCATGTGGAAACACTGAAATATTTAGCAGAATTGAGTCCCAATAGCTAGTGATGGTTCTCATGAAACAACTAGAAAGAAGAATGTCTCTATAAAAGATAAAACTGTGGATTAGTTGGAAGAGCATACATGGATCTACGGCTGTAGACAAGGGACTAACTACTTGAGAATTTTAGGGACATTGGATATCACGGGCTGGACTCTTGCTTCTTCTGTAGCTCCAGTTCTTCAGCCTTTTGCACAGCTGCATCAACCAGCAGCTGGAAGCTGCTGAAGTCATTGTACTCCTCTGTTAACACGGGTTTGGGAGATGGCATAAGCACAGGCTCACTAGTAGAAATCCTGACCTTTTTTTTTGGCTGGGCCTTTGGGGTGAGCTTCTGGCCTGTAGACAACTCTGGATCCAGCAGCTTCTCCTCTGACTGGTGGCCCATTAGAGGGAGGCTCAGGGACAGGCACTGCATCTTGCCTGGATCTCTGGGCCCTGACCTGGCCTGTGTAGATGAATCTGGTCTCTGCTTATGGGTCACAGCAGCAGCCTTGCCTTTTTGGTGGTACATGGTGACCTGATTGGGGTTGATTCCATCCTGTCGAAGTATTTCTGGAAGAACACGTCTGCGGGCATTGATAAACCAGTTAGAGACTTGCAGGAAAGACAAATTGGCCTTCTCAGACAGCATTCGCTTCTCTGCCTCTGAAGGGTAGGCCTTAAACCGGTGTTCATACAGCCAGTCACGGAGAATCTTCACTGACTCAGTTGGCAAGTACCCTTTCCACTTCCTCTTGCCCTCTGGTGAGGCAAGATCTTTATCTGCACCAGGGTCACTACTCAGTGTGACTGACGTGCCTTGAGCCAGACTTTGGTTCTCTGCTGGGCTTTCTTCAGGGGCTTCCATGTTCATGAGTCCTGTCTTCACTCTTTTGGGAATCAGGAATGGCTGAGTTAGGACTAATGTGGGTCTGGGAGAACCAGTGAAGAAGGCATGGACAGGTCTCTAAGAGGAAGTCTCACCTTTCACTTCCCAAGCAGATAAACAGTGCTAATAACTGCTTTGAGCCAGTGGGCTTTGTGATGTCACATCCTCTCTGTCCTGTGTGCTGCCCCTCCCCCCCACTTCCTGGTGCCCCCTTTCCTTGCTTTTTTTTCCCATAGATTCAAATTCTCTTGTTTTTACCTCATCAATTTAAAGCTCTCCAGACTTTTATTTTTCTGCTGCTATCACCAGTTTCTGCTAACTAACGAATTCTAATTCTCTTGGATACATCTGGCTTATTCATAGGTTCCTCATTTTCTTCCTTTTTGACTTCACTCTGATATTGTTCTTCGTTTTCTTCCTTATAATTGCATTATTGGCTCAACTGCATATATCAGAAACAACCTCTCTACTGAATATTAACCTCGATAAAAGGAGAGTGTAAGTAGTGTGCCTTGACTCCTCCCTTCCATATTTAAAGCTAATTTAAGAGTAATTTTTAAACGAGACAGTTACTTTTGAAACTCTTTCTCTTCGTTTTTTTCTTTATATGCGTGGAAGGTTTAGCTTTGACATGACTTCACTATGTCACCAGGATCTTTATCTCTGCACTTTGAGCTTTGACATCCAGTTGTGATAATTCTCGTTGACGCTTCAGTCAGAATTCAATACTAAACAAACAAGACAAAAAACAAAGACTATAAAGGACCAGGGAAAATCATCAGAATCACAAACCCTATAGGTAACAAAGTGGCATTAAGTATATGTTTCAATAGTCATTCTAAATGTAAATGAGTTAATGCTGAAATAAAAACACATGGCCTATCAAAATGGATAAAAAGAAGTAAGAACCATTTGTATGCTGTCTATAAGAGACTCATTTTAGACCAAAAGACATCTAGAGATTGAAAGTAAGTGGATGGAGAACCATCTATCATGCAAACGGAGGTCAAAAGAAAGCCTGATAGCTGTACTTATAGCAGACGAACTAGATTTTAATAAAGACTGTAATTAGAGATAAGGAAAATATTATATCAAAATTAAGGTTCTAACCACTAAGAAGATCTAACAATTGTAAATGTATTTTTTTGATTTAATGTTTATATCTATTAGAGAGTGAGAGAGAGTATAGGAGTGGAGAAGGGGCAGAAGAGAGATGGGACACAATCGGAAGCACGCTCCAGTCTCTGAACTGTCAGCAGTGTCTGATGAAGGGCTCGAACTTACGAGCTGTGAAATCATGACCTGAGCTGAAGTCGGCCACTTAACTGACTGAGACACTCAGACGCTTCAACAAGTGTAAATATTTATGACCCCAACATGGAATACCTAAATACATAAATCAATTAAACATGAAAACAAAGAAACTCATTGATAATAATACCATAATAGTAGACTTTAACACTCTACTTACAGCAATGGACAGATCATCTATGGAGGAAATCAATAAGGAAACAATGCCTTTGAATGATGCAATGAACAGGATAGATTTAACAGATATATTCACAACATTTCTTCATAAAGCAGTGGAATACATATTCTTTTTGAGTTCACATGGAACATTCTCTGGAGAGATCACATACTGAGACACAATTCAGCCCTCAACAAGTACAAAAAGATGAAGATCATACCATGCATATTTTCAGACCACAATTCTATGAAACTTGAAGTCAGCCACAAATTTACAAATATTTGGAAAGACCACGAATACTTGGAGATTATGACATCCATTATGAATCGGTTAACGGAAAATTAAAGAGTAAATTAAAAATGACATGGAAGCCAATGAAAGTAAATCACAACAGTCCAAAATCTCTAGAATACATCAAAGGCTTGCTATATACAAGAGGAAAGTATATAGCATTCCAGGCCTTCCTAAAGAAGGAAGAAAGGTCTCAGATATACAACCTAACCTTACATCTAAAAAGAGCTGGACACTTTCGACAATAGCCAAATCATGGAAAGAGACTAAGTGTCCATTAACTGATGAATGGATAAAGAAGAAGTGGTATATATATATACAATAGAATACTATGCAGCAATGAGAACGAATGAAATCTGGCCATGTGTGGCAACATGGATGGAACTGGAGGGTATTATACTGAGTGAAATAATTCAGGCAGAGAAAGACAGATATCATATGTTTCCACACATCGGTGGGCTTTGTGAGACGTAACAGAAAACCAGGGGGGAGGGAAAGAAGGCAAGGAAAAAAAAAAAGAGCCACAGAGAGGGAGGAAAACATAACATAAGAGACTCTCAAAGACTAAGAACAAACTGAGTGGAGAGGGGGGTGTCGGAGGGGGGAGAGTGGGTGATGGGCACAGAGGGGGGCACTTGTTGGGATGAGCACTGGGTGTTGTATGGAAACCAATTTGACAATAACCTATTTTAAAAAAATTAAAAAAAGAACCCACTTGTTAAAACCTGACAGCATGTGATAATAAAAAGTGTTTAGGTTTGGAATCAAAAATAAGTAAATAAAAATAAAAAAATAAAAATAGCTGGAAAGATAACAGCAAATAAAGCCCAAAACCAGTAGAAGAAGGGAGATAATAATGATTAGAGCAGAAATCAATGATATCAAAATAAAATAAAAACCAGTAGAACAGATAAATGAAACCAGGAGCCGGTTCTTTGAAAGAATTCACAAAATTGGTAAATCCTTAGCCTGATTTATTGAAAAGAAAAAGGAAAGAACCGCCATAAATAAAATAACAAGTGAAGGGGGGGGAGATCACAACCGATATCACAGAAATACAAACAATAATAGGAAAATATTATGAGCAATTATATGCCAACAAATTGGGCAATTTTGAAGAAATGGAAACATTCCTAAAAATATATAAAACTACAAAAACTGAAATAGGAAGAAATAGAAAAGTTGAACTGACTATAACAACTAAATAAATTGAATCAGTAATCAAAAATCCCAAAAACAGGGTTAAGGGCCTGATGTTTTCTGGGGGAATTCTACCAAACATTTAAAGAAGAGTTAATGCCTATTATTCTGAAGCTGTTCAAAGATATAGAAATGGAAGGAAAACTTCCAAACTCATTCTCTAAGGCCAGCATTACCTTCATTCCAAAACCAAAAACTCCACTAAACAGAACAATAAACCAATTTCCTTGATAAACGTGGATGCAAAAATTCTCAACAAGATACTAGCCAACCAAATCCAACAATACTTTAAAATAATTTTTAAAGCATCTTATATCTTTTTTTAATGTTTATTTATTATTGAGAGACAGAGAGACAGAGCATGAGAAGTGGGAGGTGCAGAGAAAGAGGGAGACACAGAATTCGAATGAGGCTCCAGGCTCTGACCTGTCAGCACAGAGCCCGACGTGGGACTCAAACTCACAAACCGTGAGATCATGACCTGAACTGAAGTTGGACGCTTAACTGATTGAGCCACCCAGGCGCCCCTAAAATAATTTTTCAACATGATTAAGTGGGATTTATTCCTGTGCTCTAGGCTGGTTAAATATCTGCAAATCAATCAATGTGTGTGATACATTACATTAATAAAAGAAAGCATAAGAACCACATGATCCTGTCAATAGATGCAGAAAAACCTTTTGACAAAAATATCATCCTTTCTTGATCAAAACTCTTAAGAATGAAAGGATATATGAAACATACCTCAAAATCTTAAAGGCCATATATGAAAGACCCACTGCTAATATTATTCTTAATGTTGAAAAACCAAGAGATTTTTGCCCTAGTGTTAGGAACACGACAGGCATGCCCAGTCTCAACATTGTTGTTCAACATAACACTAGAAATCCTAGCCTCAGCAATCAGACAATAAGAACAACAACAAAAGTAAAATGCATCTGAATTGGCAAGGAAGTAGTGAATGTTTCACTCTTCGCAGAGGACATGATCCACTGCACGGAAAAGACAAAAGACTTCACCAAAAAACTGTTAGAGCTGGAACATGAATTCAGCAAAGTCACAGGATATAAAATAAATGTTTAGAAATATGTTGCATTTCTATATACTAAAACTGAAGCAATACAAAAAGAAATCAAGGAATCGATTCCATTTATAGTTACACCAAGAAACATAAAATAGCTAAGAATAAACCTAACCAAGAAGGCAAAAGAGCTGTATGCTGAAAACTATAGAAATCTTATGGAAGATATTGAAGAAGACACAGACAATGGAAAAACATCCCATGCTCATGGACTGGAAGAATAAATATTATTAAAAGTCTATAGTACCCAAAGCAATCTACACATTCAATGCAGTCCTTATCAAATAACATCAGCATTCTTCACAAAGCTAGAAAAAAGTATTCAAAAATTTTTATGGAACTAGAAAAGACCCCAAATAGTCAAACACAGAAATGGACCCGCAATTGTAGAGCCAACTCATCTTTGATAAAGCAGAAAATAATATCCAATGGAAAAAAATCTCTTCAGCAAATGGTGTTGGGAAATCTGGACACTGACATGTAGTGAAGAATGAACACGTACCATTTTCTTTCACCATCCACAAAAATAAACTCAAAATGGATGAAAGACCTAATGTAAGGCATGAAGCCATCAAAATCTTACTGGAGAAAATAGGAAACGAAATCTTTGACTTTGGCCACAGTTACTTCTTACTGAAAGTGTCTCCAGAGGCCAGGGAAACATCACCAGAGACAAGCAAAACAAAACAAAACAAAAGCAAAAATGAAATATTGGGACCTCATGAAGATAAAAAGCTTCTTCACAGCGAAGGAAACAATCAAAAACACTAAAAGTCAGTTGGCAGAATGGGAGAAGATATTTGCAAATGACATATTGACTAATGGGTTAGTATCCAAAATCTATAAGAACTTATCAGACTCAACGCTCCCCAAAAAAGAATCCAATGAAGAAATGGGCAAAAGACAATAACAAATACTTTTTGAAAGAAGACATCCAGATGGCTCACAGACATGAAAACATGCTCAACATCACTCATCATCAGAGAAATGTAAATCAAAACTACAACAAAATATCCCCTCACACCTGTATGAATGGCTAAAACTACCAAATCAGGAAACAACACATGTTGTTGAGGATGCAGAGAAAGGGAAACAGTTATGCACAAAATTTTTTTTAACATTTATTTATTTTGGAGAGAGGGAGAGATAGAAGGTGGGAGAGGGACAGAGAAAGGGAGACAGAGGATCCAAAGCAGGCTCCATGCTGTGATCACAGAGCCCAATGCATGGCTTGAACTCATGAACGATGAGATCGTGACCTGAGCCGAAAATCAAGAGTCAGCCTCTTAACCAACTGAGCCACCCAAGTGTCCTCACCTTTGCACTTCTGGTAGGAATGCAAGCTGGTGTACTACTCTGGAAAGCAGTATGGAGGTTCCTCAAAAAAAAATTAAAAATAGAGTTACCCTATGATCCAGCAAATGCACTACTAGGTATTTATCCAAAGGATACAAAAATGCTGATTCGAAGGGGCAAGTGCACCTCAATGTTTATAGCAGCACTATCAGCAATAGCCAAATTATGGAAAGAGCCTGAATATCCATTGACTGACGAATGGGTAAAAAATGTGTGTATACACCAGAATATTTCTCAGTGATTGAAAATATAGAAAATATACATTGAAATATGACCAATGGGACTGTTGATTAACATTTTAACTTTAATAATAGTATATACATATATATATCATTAATTTGTATTATTTTATATTATTTATACATAATTGATATATATTAATATATGTATATAAATTAATATTACTACATATAGCTAGTGGTTATAATATTGGGAAGTGTGACAATTGGTTTTAGGAAAATAAATCTATGGTGGATTCTTGGCTTATCTCTTAAAGGCTGTTATTTTCTAGAAATTTATTCCTTCTAATTCTCATTGCTTCCAAAATTCTCTTGTGCATTAAAATATTGTTTTTGTTATATTTATGGCTTTTGTATTTGTTTTCAAAGAAATTACACTACGTATTATAATATCTTCAACAGAAGCCATTTTGTAAGACTATTTTTAATATATATAGGCAGAAATTTATATATACATTTATCATACTTATTGTGATAATTTTTATTCTATTTAGGATCAATCGTTCCCATTTCAGAGGCAAAACTTTCCAGATTGCTGAATCTATTTTTCTGTCAATGTCATTTGCATAATTTTCCTCTGTGGTTGATAGGAATTCATTTCTGTATGAACATAAGACGCAACTTCAGCCAATAGTTCCTTCCTTGGCATTGGTTATTTGCCTCACATATTACTACTTTTATGAAATATTTGAAGCGAGACCATATATAGATATCCAGAATTCTGTGTGTAGTTTTTTCCTCTCTGCTACCCTGTTTCACAAATTCTAGCTCTCCTAGTCTCCCTAGTATCTTTACTTCCTCTCCTCTACTCACTGAGTCCACAAGGATTCTCACTAATTTCCCATTTCCAAACCACAGCCTAGAAATTTCTTAAGGTAGGAATCTTAGAGTTCTTAGAGAGTTCACCTAATTTGTTTCTGAACTCTCTGGAATCACTGTCTCTTAATACTTAAAGTACAGTATCTTGAAAACTATCTTCAATATATCGTATCTGGGTATTTGACTGCTTCAAGAGACAAAGTATATCTTATTCCTTTTGTTCCATGCTAATCAAAAGTGGAAGTCTCTGATATGACTACTGCAAGGTAATTAAACACTATAATGCAATGCATACACTTTTGTTCACATTCTTTTTGTATGGTTTTGCTATGTAAACTGAAACAACAGTAACAACAACAATAAAATAAATAAAATAAACGAACAAAACAAGCAAGCAATATGTAAAACAAATTCAAAAAGGAAAATGGACTCAATTTAATATGGAAGCACTCCATACCTTGAAAGGGTATGTGAATACAGTTCTACACAGAAAGACAAATATAAAATATTTTAACTCCACAAGAAACAAGAATAAGAGTCATAGGCAAGTAGGTAATATTTTAATAAACCAAACTAAAGTTTTTATTCCAAAAATACCAAACCTGAAATATTGTTCCTCATTGTTAGGTTAGTGATGTGCTACAGCACAGTGTATATTCTATAACTTTTGGAAAGAACTCTATATAACTGTATATACTCACATGGATAAAATGGAATCAGAGACTGCATTATCTTCAAATGTTTACAAAAACAGTTTGAAAATTGTGCATAATAACTTAAAAGAAATTAAAACCCAAGGTCATTTTAGTGCTCGGTCAACAAATATACTGTAATTTGGATTGTAGTGATGTGAGTATAAAAATTAACTACTAAGTGGTAATCTCTAAAAAGTCCTTTATATCATCACTGATGGCCCTATTGATAGCAAATATGATATAAATTAATCTATAAAATAATGTAATTTTATAAAGGCACCTCGTATTTTTTCAAATCATTAATTAGTTTCCAGAGTTCTAAAAATGTTGATTTTTACATATATTTCCAGGGCATTGATTGATTTGTGGAGGAGCTGATTTTCAAATTTCTTACTCCACTGTTTCTGAAGTCTCACATCTTATTTGTTTTTATTTGAATAACACACGTTTATTGTAGTTAAAAGCATGCAATTCCATTCTTAAAACTTGTGCTATGGGACAGATATTCTCATACAAAAATCTATTCCCACTCTTCTTTCTCTTCCCCAACCTTAACATGCAAATTTAATATGATAGTACTCATGGTTTAGTGTTCAAGATCACGATTTTGTGGAATACATTTGTCACTCTTACGGTTCCTTTAAAATGTTAGAAAAGGCACGAGCTTAGTAAATTATAATTAATTGAGTTTGTATTTACCTGCAAAACTACTTGAAGCATTACTTTAATAAATTTGAGTTTATCAATATTTCATGATTAGATTTATTAATGTTTTCCTTTAGTGGCCCAAATGCAAAACAATATCTATCTATCTATCTATCTATCTATCTATCTATCTATCTACAGATAGATAGATAGATATAGATATATATAGTCATGTTCCACAAGTTTTTAATATATTAGAAATGAATCTTTGTATACGAATGTACAGAATTTCTGTTAAATTTTGTTCCATATGAATAAGCAATTGTTCTATAATAAATGAAAGAATAATGCAACCTTTGCCAGTAGTAAGTCTTTTCTTCTTTTTTCATTTATTGTGTCTTATACATGTGTGATTGTTTCTTGAACTTTAATTCTGTTTCATTAGGCTATTCGTCTATACTTGCACTACTACCACATTGTTCTAAAATATAGCTTTAACTTTGGCACAGTGAACAAAATAACCAACAAAACTAAAAGACAACCTACATAGTGGGAGAAGATATTTAAAAACGACATATTTGATAGAAGTTAGTATCTAAAATGTATGAAGAGCTTATAAAACTCAACACCAACAACAATTAAAAGAGGGGAAGAAGACATGAACAGACATTTTTCCAAAGAAGTCATATAGAAAGCTAACAGACACATGAAAAGATTCCCAACATCACTCATTATCAGGGAAATACAAATCAAATGCGCAATGAGATATTACCTCACACCTTTCAGAATGGCTAAAATTAATAACACAGGAAACAACAAATGCTGGCGAGGATACAGATAAAGGGGAACTGCCGGGGTCCTTGTTCCGGCGAATCTAGGGGTCCACGAAGGACAGACGGTCAGGCGAAATGAAATGAGAGAGCCACGAGAGAGATGGAGTCTGATGACCAAGCAGGCAGCCCCTGTTAATTCTGGCATCTCTGCCCTGCTGGTCTCAGTGTCTTTATTTTTAAAGGTAGCCAGTGACATTACATCAGTGACAAGGCATTCTTAACAACGTACATTGTTGCCTCAAGACCTATGTTAGTCATCTATAGGTAGATTAGGAGTCATTCTATCCATAATCGTAAGGGCTCATGTCTGTTCTTTTATGATAGTTTCTGTAAGAGTATTTTGTTATTGCCTTTTTATTATAAGGGAGTGTGGGGACGAGAATTACAAAAGGATTTGTGAAATGTTAACCTCAGGGAGGTGCTCAATATTTGCTGCTGATCAATGAAGATATGTGTTGTACCATATCTATAAACAGTACTTCTAACTTTTGGGCTTGGCTAACCTCCGGGGAAGGTCCTAAGTCTCTTTACAGTCTCTCCCATCAGTCTGTTAATCAAATACTGAGAGAAGCTTTACAGAGATGTGCCTTGAGGTTTTATGGTGGGCCTGAGGGGATGATTAACACAATGCGATACCTGCAGGGAAAATCTAGTTTGGTTCAAGGAGTCTTGGGGCCTAATGACTACCAATTTCTAGCCAACTCATAACTGCTATTCTGTATGATCAATTTGTGTAACCTATCCCCAAGAGGCAAATTTGAGATTACTTCTGGCCAGGTTACTCTCAATCAGATTTTATCCATCAAGACATTGCACTCCAGGTCCCCTTTTCCATATGCCATAAAACCAAAGAGCATTATATCCCTTGGGCCAACAAGAGCAGTTCAAGAAATCCAGGCCTGAAAGATTATTTAGAATGAGGTAAGATTAGGTGCCAGTTTGGCTGGCGGGAGCTTTGCTTCAACCTTTTCCACACAGGGAGGGGTCTCAACCTGCGAGCCCAAAACGGCTCCCAACAGGGAACCATCTTAGCCTGTTGGTGGGAATGAAAACTGGTGCAGCCACTCTGAAAAACAGTACAGAGGCTCCTCAAAAAGTTAAAAATAGAACAACCCTTTGATTCAGCAGTGAAACTACTAGATATTTACCCAAAGAATACAAAAATATTAATCCAAAGGATACATGCACCCTGATGTTTGTAGCAGCATTATTTACAATAGCCAAATTATGGAAACAGCCCAAGTGTCCATCGACTGATGATGGATAAAGAAAAGGTGGTTGTGTGTGTGTGTGTGTGTGTGTGTGTGCGTGTGTGTGTGTGTGTGTAGTGGAATACTACTAAGCCATAAAAATAATTAAATATTGTCATTTGTAATGACATGGATGGAGCTAGAGAGTATTATGCCAAGCAAAATAAGTCAGTCAGAGAAAAAGAAATACCATATAATTTTACTTATATGTGGAGTTTAAGATACCAGCAAAGAAAAAAAAAAGAGTGAAAGAGAGAGAGAGGCAAACCAAGTAATGCTAGAGAACAAACAGAGTGGAAGTGGGTGGGAAGAATGTTTAAACAGGTGTTGGGATTAATGAGTGCACTTGTTGTGATGAGCCCGAAGTGTTGTATGAAATTGTTGAATCACTATATTGTACACCTGAAACTGAAAACTATATGTCAACTAACTGGAATTAAATAAAAACTTAAAATAAAAAATAAAATATAGCTATAAGATTGATGAGAAGTAAAGACAGCAAGACATACATGTGGAAAATAAAAGCACAATAAGTCATAGAAAGGTGCAAATAACATCATTAGCACACTGACAATAAAAGACTAAAGAATAAACTAAGAAGTCACTCAAATAACCTGAAATCCAAAAAGAGACAAGGTTCTCTGACAATGGGAACATATATTGTCTTCTTTATGTTATGGGAGTTAAAGCACTGGCTACCATAAAAGCAAGTAAGAATAAATTGGCAAAATTATTTAATGAGCTGTTGAGTTTCATGTGTGGACTAACAGGATACATTAGAATGGCTAAATATCTCAGACATAAGGGAGTGATAATTCACTCTTGCAAGCTCTTTCTTATCAAAATTCCATAAGTTTTCATTAGAAACAGTCCACATTTTACAGGTGTACGGTGACTGTGCAAGAATCAACACGAAACATCAAGCCTGAACAAGATTCTACTTCCGTATGAAGCAAAATCCTTACAATGCGTTTGGGGGATAGGAGTTTGAAAAGGACAACAGAGACAACTATCATACTCAAGGCAAAGAAGTAGAAACATTATCATTAGGGTAAAAGTAGAAGTTAGACTTTCTTACCTCGGGTGTAGAAGAGAGCAAGCAGGGGAGGGGCAGAGAAAGGGGACAGAGGATCCAAAACGGGCTCTGTGCTGACAATGCTGCGATGTGGGGCTTAAACTCGCAAACCATGAGATCATGACTTGAACCTAAGTCAAATGCTCAAACGACTAAGCCACCCAGGCATCCCTACTCAACTGATTTTTGTAAAAAAGCAAAACAAAACAAAAAACAACACAAAACAACAAAAAAAAGGCATATAAAAAAGTTTTATGAACAAATTTTGCTAAAAGTATTTGGCATCCATAAATGAAAGAAAGAAAGAAAGAAAGAAGAAAGAAAGAAAGAAAGAAAGAAAGAAAGAAAGAAAGAAAGAAAGAAAGAAGGAAGGAAGGAAGGAAGGAAGGAAGGAAGGAAGGAAGGAAGGAAGGAAGGAAGGAAGAAGGAAGGAAGGAAGGAAGGAAGGAAGGAAGGAAGGAAGAAGGAAGGAAGGAAGGAAGAAAGGAAGAAAAGAACAAAGACAGAGATCTCACATCTTCAAAAAAAAAAAAAAGGCAAAATGGATGATAGGCCTAAATGCTCAATGCAAAATTATACAGTTTCTAGATAAAAAAATAGAATAAAGTTGTATGATTTGGATAGGGATAAAATTTTATATATAAGACCAAATGTGCAATGAAAGAAAAATTTTACAAGTTGGAATTTATTAAAATTAAAACCTCTGTTCTTTGAAAATCACTATTAGAAAAATGAAAAGATACACCACAAATTGGAAAAACTATTTGCAAATTATGTTTCTGATAAAGGACTTATAGGTAGAATATGCAAAGGATACTTTAAACTTATGAAAACAAATTTTTAAAAATGGGCTAAAGATCTGCACAAACGGACCTCCAATATATGCAGATGGCAAACAAGCATATGAAATGTAATTCAACATTACTGTTGATTGCCTTGACATGGACAAAGAAGGACTTTCATTCGCTATTGGAGAGAATGCAAAATGGTACAGTTACTTTGGAAAACAGCTTGTCAGTTTCTTATAAACCTAAATAGTCTTAGACTATGTCCAGCAGTCACACATCTAGATATTTATCCAACTTATGTCCAAATGTATGAGCACTCCAAAACTGCACACGAAATTTATAAGCGCTTTTTTTCAAAATTATCAACAATTAAAATCAAGATGTCCTTCAATATGCATGCATATAAACAAAATAATTAATCTATACAATGGGATACTATTTAGAAATAAAAAGAGATGAGGGACACCTGGGTGGCTCAGTCAGTGGAGCATCCAATTCCTTATTTTGGCTTAGGTCAGGAACTCCTGGTTCATGGGATCGAGCCCCTCACCAGGCTCTGTGTTGACAGTGTAGAACCTGCTTGGGCTTCTCTCTCCCTCTCCCTCTGTCCCTTCCCCTCTCTCTTGCTCTCATTCTCTCTCAAAATAAATAAATAAACTTAAAAAAAGAAATAAAAAGAGATGAACTATCAATTTATGTAACAACATGGATGACTCTTAAATGCAAATTGCGAGGTGAAAGAAATCTCTTTGAAAAGATTATACACTGTATAACTACATTTATATGTTATTCTGAAAATGTAAAAATACAGAGAATAAAAACAGATCAGTGGTTCTCCAGGTTTGGGAGAGGGAGAGGGTTAAAAAGTAGAAGCATAGGGGGGATTTTTTAGGGTAGTGAGGCTATTCTGTATGATACTGTAGCAGATATGTGGCACAATGAATGTGGTAAAACTTATAGTATGTTACAGCATAAACAATAAGTCTTAATGTATACAAAAAAGAAAAAAAAAAACAACCCTCAGGAGATTCTGTTACCATAGCATGGAATGCAGACTGTGACCAAAGAATATAACTGTATTAAAAATGCTTTCAATAAATTCACTGAGGGAGTGAGGTAAAATGGTAGTGAACTGACCTAAGTAACTTTGGAAATAAATGGAAACTAGAAAACTAAATACAAAAGAAACTGTACATGAGCACTGTAGTCTAGATGGTAAAGTTTTTTTCATGACAGGATGAGTTAACAAGTTGTATACACTGTCCATGTATACTTAGAATCATCAAATAAGTAAACAGATAATGGATGTTGGGAGTCTCGATTCATGCTGTTGGAAGAGGGGATTGCAAGCAAGCAGGCAGAGAGATCAGTATAATCCACGGAGTACTGGATTAGAGTTAGAGACATTGACATAATGTCACAATTAGCTTAAATACTGTTTAGATATAAAACTATTTAATGATGTGTGTATATGCATGAATTAGTATACACATATATATTTTCTAGCTCTATCCATTCATAGGCCCTAGAAACAACAGCTCCCCCCCCAGTAAAAATGAGTACATCCAGCACCTATATATTGGTTTCTAATACCATTCTCCGATTAAAGGAACTAGAGCTCCTTTGAGTAATTGCGGATGCTCAGAATTGATCGACACATACATGGTATGGCTCTGGAGCATCTTGTACTTCCAGAAAGTAAAGAAGTGCTGAAAAAAATCCTCAAATGTCTATGATATGTCAAAGGTACACAGGAGCCACTTGAAAGAGCTCCCAATTGCTAAAGCTGTAAGATATTTAACTTTAAGCAATAAAATTAAATAACTTTGGCTTATTATCCAAATTATACAATAGATAACCATGAATCCTTACTGATATGAATACATATTTTAATAAATAGATGGAAGAGAATAGAAAAAATTCACATAAAGAATTTAAAATAATTTAGGTACATTACTCATCCTTCACTCAGATGTAATCAGCCCTCCACCCTACCAGCCCGCCAATTAACTGCACATGGTAACTTTCTTCTAAGGATTGCAGTACAGATAGGACAAGTTATTTATAAGCCTTATCTTAGCCAAGTGATCAGGTTGACATTATCAGTGACTATTCTCATTAGTAACATTTATCCATGCATGCTATGTGACAACAGTAGCATTTTGCCTATGCAGGATTCCTCCAAAAATTCATAAATACTGTCTCAACCATGAGGAAAATGTCAAACTAAAATTCAAAGTCATTCTACACAAATTGTGTCCAGTATTTCTCAAAACTGTCAAGGTCATCGAAAACATAAAAGTCTGAGAATTACAATTTAGAGAAGCCTGAGGAGTTTTGACTAAACATAACTGGAATCCTTATGGATTACTGAAAAGTACAAAGGACATTAGGCAAAAACTGTATGAATAACATACAGAATAATTCATAACTGTATGAATAATCGCTTATAATAATGCATTAATATCAGTTCATTAATCTTCACCAACGTACTATGTTTTTTTTTTTATGTTTATATATTTGAGAGAGAGAGAGAGAGCATGAGCAGGGGTGGGGTAGAGAGAGAGGGAGACACAGAATCCAAAGCAGGCTCCAGGCTCTGAGCTGTCAGCACAGAGCCCGACGCGGGGGTTGAGCTCTCAAACTGTGAGATCATGACCTGAGCCGAAGTCGAGCGCGTAACCAACTGAGCCACCCAGGTGCCCCCAAATGCACTATGTTAATGTAAGATACCAGTAACAGGGGATAATAAAGGTGACATATACAGAAAATCTCTGTACCATTTTCCCTATAATTCTATAAATTTAAAACTGTTGTGAAATTGAATATTTATTAAATATTATTAAGTCTGGAAATATTTCCTGAAAAGAATGAGGAGCAAATGATTTTATCATACATTGCTACTATGGATACAAAATGGTATAGTTACTTTGGAAAACACTTTGTCAGTTTCTTATAAAGTTAGCTACACTTCCCATATTAGCGAGAATTCCACTCATCAGTATTTATTCAAGAAAAATGAAAACATATTTCCATACAAACATTTGTATATAAATGTTTATAGTAGCATTATTTATATCAGCAAAACCCTGGAAACAATCCCAATGTTAATCAACAGATGAATGGATAACCAAATTTTTGTCGATCCATAAAACCCTACTGGAAAACGTGCAAGCAACATCATGGATGATGTCTTAAACACTATGCTAAGTGAAAAGAGGCAGAAACAAAATATACATAAATCATGATTTCATTTAACATATTCTGTAAAAAGTAAGAGTATAAGGGCTGAAGACAGATCACCGTTTGCAAGGGACTTGGATTGGGTGGAGACTTAATAAACTAGAGCATTAAGGAATCTTTTAGGGGGATTGTAATTTTTTATATCTTATTTTTGATGGTGGTGACATGACTATATATGTTTTTCAAAATTCAGAGATCCATACAGCTAAATATGGTAAATATCTCTTTATGTTAATTTAACTCAATATATCATAATTAAAAGGTAGACTATTTTAAAATATCTATAGCTCCTTTATTTTGTTTTGTAAATTCCATATATGAGTGAAATCACATGATATTGGTCTTTTTATGACTTATTTTGCTTAGTATACTCTCTAACTCCATCCATGCCATTTCAACTGGGAAGATTTCATTATATTTATGGCTGAGCAATATTCATTGTTTATATATACCACCTCTTATTTATCCATTCATTAGTCAATGGACGCTTGGGCTATTCCCATAATTTGGCTATTGTAGATAATGTCGCTATAAATATTAGGGTGCATGTATCCCTTTGAGTTTATATCTTTGTATTCTTTGGGTAAATACCTAGTAGTGCAATTGCTGGATCACAGGGTAATTCTACTTTTAAATTTTTGAGGATCCTCCATACTGTTTTCCAGAGTGGCTGCACCAATTTACATTCCCACCAACGGTATAAGGGGGTTCTCCTTTCTCCACATCCTTGTCAGCACCTGCTGTTTCTTGTGTTGATTGTAGCCATCCTGATGGGTGTGAAGTGATAGCTCATTGTAGTTGTTTTTCTTATGTTTATTTATTTATGTTTGAAGGAAAGAGAGAGAGGGAGAGAGGGAGAGAGAGAGCAGGGGAGGGACAGAGAGAGAGAGAGGGAGAGAGAGAATCCCAATGTGGGGGTCAAACCCGTGAAGCCACAAGATCATGACCTGAGCTAAAACCAAGAATCAGATGTTTACCTGACTGAGCCACCCAGGTGCCCCTATCTCATTACAATTTTGATTTGTATTATCCTGATGATGAGTGATATTGACAATCTTTTCATATGTCTGTCTGTTGGCCAGTTTTATGCTTTCTTTAGAAAAATGTGTATTCATGTCTTCTGCCGATTTTAAATTTGATTATTCAATTTTTGGGTGTTGAGTTTTATAAGTTCTTAATATATTTTGGATACTGATCCTGTATCAGATATGTCATTTGCAAATGTCTTCTCTCATTCTGTAGGCTGCATTTTAGTTCTGTTGATTGTTTCCTTTGCTGTGCAAAATCTTTTTATTTCTATGTAGTCCCAATAGTTTATTTTTGCTTTTGTTTCCTTTGCCTCAGGAGACATATCTAGTAAGAAGTTGCTATGGTCGATATCAAAGAAGTTACTTCCCATGTTCTCTAAGATTTTAACAGTTTCATGTCTCACATTTAGGTATTACACAAATGAGAAAGAGAGGCAATGGAAGAAACAGACTCTAACTATAGAGAACAAATGCATGGTTACTAGAGGGGTGGAGGATGCAGCAATGCTGGGGATTAAGGAGTGCACTTGTGATGAGCACAGGGTGTTGTATGGAATTGTCGAAGGCTAAAGGGTACACCTGAAACTAGTAAATGCTAATCAATTTAAATTTAAATAAAACACTAAAAAACATATTTATAGCTTTAAAATAATGTCTGATAACTACTGGTATTTGTCTATTTACAATAGTTTTGTCTCTAAATTTAGAATCAGTTTTCCAGGGATCTTTATTTTTTATTTTTTAGGGTACACATATTTGTTTGTACCCTACGAATAACACTGGAGAGCAATGATGTTAATATGGTGGATGCTTGATGTAACTCAACTGTGTACTTATAAATGTTTACAATGTAAAATTACATTTAATGTGGGCTTTTCAACCAAAAAAAAATACATACATATGTATATATATATATATAATTGAATTGTTACCAAAATTAAATATATATATGTTACATATATTGTTAATATATATTAAATATTTATACCACAATTATACATATACATATACATATATATATACATATGTACATACATACATATATACATATACATACACATACATACTTATAATACTTATAATACATACTTATAATATATGTACATACATACATATACACATACATATACATCTATATACATATGTGCATACATATATATACATATATATACATACATACATACATACATACTTATATTTGAAGTATCCATGAGAAACTGACAAAAAATAGTTGCCTGTCCGGGAAGAGACAGGGTGCATGGAGTCAGTTATTTTGGTTTTCTACCATTTTGATTTTTCAAACATGTGAATGTATTACCTACTCAAAAAGTAAATTACTTGCTTGGATTATTTTTTTTTTCATTTTCTTTTTCTGATTACAAATACATGCCTTAAACTCTTTGACCCTTCCTCTCAATGTGATCAAACTCATAGCGGTAGTCTCTTTTTTTCTTGGAGTCCTTTCTCATGCTGTCATATGGTTGGCTAACCAATAGTTCTGGTGCACTGCTGTACCTTGGAGCATCCCTTCGTCAACGGTCTGGGAATGAATGCGCTTCCACTCTTTCCTGTGTTAGAGCCACTTCCTGGATCCCATTCTCATTCTTTTTCATTTTCTTCTCATTTTGTGAAGCACATCAAAAGACATAGGGTAACAGAATGGATAAGAAACCAAGATCCATCTATATGCAGTTTACAAGAGACCCATTTTAGACCTAAAGACACCTTCAGAATGAAAGTAAGGGGATGGATATCCATCTATCATGCTAATGATTGCCAAAAGAAAGCCAGAGTAGCCATATTTATATCAGACCATCTAGATTTTAAAATAAAGACTGTAATAAGAGATGAAGAAGGGCATTATATCATAATTAAAGGGTTCTATCCACCAAGAAGATCTAGCAATTGTAGACATTTAAGCTCCAAAGGTTGGAGCATCCAAATATATAAATCAATTAAGCACAAACATAAAGAAACTCTTTGATAATAATACTATTGTATTAGATAATTCAACAACCCACTTACAGCAATGCACAGGTCATCTAAACAGAAAATCAACCAGGAAACAATGGCTTTGAGTGACACACTGGACCAGATAGACTTAACAGATATATTCAGAACATTTCATCCTAAAGCAGTGGAATACATATTCTTCGCCAGTTCACATGGAACATTCTCCAGAATAGATCACATACTTGGAAACAAATCAGCCTTCAACAAGTACAAAAAGATTAAGATTATACCTTGCATATTTTCAGACCACAACACTATGAAACTTGAAATCAACCACAAGAAAAAAATTGGAAAGATAAAAAATACTTGGAGACTAAAGAACATCTCAGAAAAGAATGATTGGGCTAACCAAGAAGTTAAAGAGGAAATGAAAAAGTACACGGAAGCCAATGAAAATGATAACGCCACAGCCCCAAATCCCTGGGATGCAGCAAAGGCAGTCATAAGAGAAAAGATACAGCAATCCAGGCCTTCCTGAAGAAAGAATAAAGGTCTCAGATATACAACCTAACCTTCCACCTTAAAAGGCTGGAAAAAGAACAGGAAATAAAACCCCAAACCAGCAGAATACAGGAGATAATAAAGATTAGAGCAGAAATCAAGGCAATTCAAACCGAAAGAACAGTAGAACAGATCAATGAAACCAGAAGCTGGATCTTTGAAGGAATTAACAAAATTTATAAACCTCTAGCCAGTTTGATCAGAAAGAAAAAGTAAAAGATCCAAAGAAATAAAATCAAGAAGGAAAGAGGATGGATAACAAACAACACAGCAGAAATACAAACAATAATAAGGAAATATTATGAGGAATTGCATGCCAACAAATTGTGCAATCTGTAGGAAATAGACAAATTCCCAGAAACATATGAACTACCAATACCAAAACAATAAGAAACAGAAAATTTGAACAGACCCATAAACAGTAATAAAATTGAATTAATAATAAAAAATGTACCAACAAACAAGAGTCCAGGGCTGGATGGCTTTCCGGGGGAATTCTATCAAACATTTAAAAAGAGTTAACACCTATTCTTCAGAAGCTGTTCGAAAAAATAGAAATGGAAGGAAAACTTCCTAACTCATTCTATGAAGCCAGCATTACCATGATTCCAAAACCAGACAAAGTCCCCACTAAAAAGGAGAACTACAAACCAATTTCCCTGATGAACATGCATGCGAAAATCCTCAACAAGATACTAGCCAACTGGATCCAACAATACAATAAAAGAATTTTTCACCACGAGCAATTGGGATTTATACATGTGATGCATGGCTGGTTCCATATCCACAAAACAATCAATGTGATACATCACATCAATAAAAGAAAGGACAAGCATCAAATGCTGCTCTTAATATATGCAGAAAATGCATTTGACAAAATACAGCATCCTTTCTTGAAAAAAACCTTAAGAAAGTAGGAATAGGAAGATCATACCTCAAGATCATGAAAGCCATATTTGAAAGACCCACTGCTAACATAATCCTACATGAGGAAAACAGAGATTTCCCCCTAAGGTCAGGAACACGAGAAAGATAGCCACTCTTCCCACTGTTTTTCAACATAGTTTTTGGAAGTCTTATCCTCAGCAATCAGACAGCACAAAGTAATAAAGGTAAATTGACCAGGAGGAAGTCAAACTTTCACTGTTACAAATGATATGACACTCCATAGGGAAAACCAAAAATGTTCCTCCAAAAACCTGCTAGAACTGATCCATGAATTCAGCAAAGCCACAGGATGTAAAATCAATGCATAGAAATCAGTTGTATTCCTATACACCAATAATGAAGCAACAGAAAGAGAAATCAAGGAATCAATTCCTTTTATAATTGCACCCAAAACCATAAAATACCTAGGAATGAACCTAACCATAGAGGTGAAAAATCAGTACGCTGAAAACTAGAGACTTAAGAAACAAATTGAAGAAGACACACACAAAAAGGAAAAATATTCCATGCTCATGGATTGGAAGAAAAAACATCGTTAAAATGTCAATACTACCCAAAGTAATCTACATATTCAATGTAATTCCTATCAAAATAACAGCAGCATTCTTCACAGAGCTATAACAAACAATTCTGAAATTTTTATGGAACCAGAAAAGACCAGAGCAATCTTGAAAAAGAAAATCGAACCTAGAGGCATCACAATCCTGGACTTCAAGATGTATCGCAAAGCTATTATCATCAAAACAGACATGTAGATTATTGAACCAGAATAGAAAACTCAGAAATGGATCCACGAACGTATGGCCAACTAATCTTCGACAAATCAGGAAAGAATATACAGTGAAATAAACACAGTCTCTTTAGCAACTGGTGCTGCGAAAACTGGATAGCGACATGCAGAAAAATGAACCTGAACCACTTTTTTGCACCATACACAAAAATTAACTCAAAATTGAGGAAAGAGCTAAATGTAAGACAGGAAGCCATAAAAATTCTAGAGAATAAAGAAGGTAAAAATCTCTTGAACCATAGCCACAGCAACTTCTTATTCAAAACGTCTCCAGAGCAAGTGACACAAAAGGAAAAAGGAACTACTGGGAACTCATAAAGTAAAGCAAAAATGAACTATTAGGACCTCATCAAAATAAAGAGCGTCTGCACAGAGAAGGAAACGATCAGCAAAACTAAAAGGCAAACGATGGAATGGGAGAAGATGTCTGCAAGTGACATAAGAGATAAAGGGTTTGTATCCATTATCAATAAAGAATTGATCAAATTCAACACCCCAAAAATAGTCTAGTGAAGAAATGGGCAAAGGCATGAATAGATACTTTGTCAGAGAAGACAACCAGATGGCTAACAGACACATGAACAAAGCTCAACATCGCTCATCATCAAGGAAATACAAATTAAAACTACAATGAGATACCACCTCACACCTGCAGAATGGCTAACATTAACAACTCAGGCAGCAACATCTGTTGGCGAGGGAGTGTGTAGAAAAAGATCTCTTTTGCTGGTGGGAATGCAAATTGGTGCAGACACTCTGGAAAACAGTATGGAGGTTCCTCAAAAAATTGAAAGTAGTACTACCCTACGATCCAGCAATTGCACTTAGATATTTACCCAAGGGATACAGGTGTGCTGTTTCAAAAGGGCACATGCTCTCAAATGTTTATAGCAGCACTATCGACAATAGCCAAAGTATGGAAAGAGCCCTAATTCCCATTGACACATGAATGGAAAAAGAAGATGTGGTACATATGTATACAATGGAATATTACTCAGCAATGAAAAATAATGAAATCTTGCCATTTACAACAACATAGATGGAACTAGAGGGTAATTATACTAAGTGAAATTAGTCAAAGACAAATTTCATATGACTTCACTCATATGAAGAATTTAAGATACAAAAGAGATGAACATAAGGGAAGCGAAGCAAAATTAATATAAAAACAGGGATGGGAACAAAACATAAGAGATTCTTAAATATAAGGAACAAACTGAGGTTTCCTGGAGGAGTTATGGGAGAGAGATGTGATAAATGGGTAAGGGGAATTAAGTAAATATTTGTAAAACCATTGTTGCACTATATGTTAACTAATTTGAGTGTGAATTAGAAAAAATAAATAATCTAAAAATACAAAAATACTAAAATAATATAAGATAAAATAAAGTGAGAGGATGGAGAAACATGTACACAAATGGATAACAAATGAAAGTTGGAGTAGCAATATTTATATCAAAACAAACTAAAAGTTTTCTGTTCTTTTACTACTTTTATCTGCTTTGGAATTAGGGTAGTGTTGCCTTCTTGGAAAGATTTTAACTGTTTTCCCACTATTCCATTATTTGTAGGATTTTTATAGAGATTGTCACTATTCATTATTATTTTAGCAGTCAACATTGAGCTTTATTTTATTTTTTAACATAATTTAGGTCAAATTGGTTTCCATACAACACCCAGTGCTCATCCCAAGAAGTCCCCTCCTCTGCCCATCACCCACTTCCCCCTCTCCCCCACCCCCTGTCAACCCTCAGTTTGTTCTCAGTATTTAAGAATTTCTTATGGTTTGCCTTCCTCTCTCTCTGTAACTTTTTTTTGCCCCTTTCCCTCCCCCATGGTCTTCTGTTAAGTTTCTCAAGATCCACATATCAGTGAGAACATATGTTACCTGTCTTTCACTGACTGACTTATTTCACTTAGCATAATACCCTCCAGTTCCATCCACGTTGCTGCACATGGCCAGATTTCATACTTTCTCTTCCGAAGTAGTATTCCATTGTATATATAAACCACATCTTCTTTATCCATTCATCAGTTGATGGACACTTAGTCTTTTTCCATGATTTGGCTATTGTTGAAAGCACTGCTATAAACATTGGGGTACATGTCCCGCTATGCATGAGCACTCCTGTATTCCTTGGGTAAATTCCTAGCAGTGCTATTGCTGGGTCATAGGGTAGCTCTATTTTTAATTTTTTGAGTAACCTCCACACTGTTTTCCAGAGCGGCTGCACCAGTCTGCATTCCCACCAACAGTGTAAGAGGGCTCCCGTTTCTCCACATCCTCGCCAGCATCTATAGTCCCCTGATTTGTTCTTTTAGCCACTCTGACTGGTGTGAGGTGGTATCTCAGTGTGGTTTTGATGTGTATTTCCCGGATGATGAGTGATGTTGAGCATCGTTTCATGTGTCTGTTGGCCATCTGAATGTCTTCTTTGGAGAAGTGTCTATTAATGTTTTCTGCCCATTTCTTCATTGGATTATTTGTTTTCTGAGTGTGGAGTTTGGTGAGTTCCTTATGGATTTTGGATACTAGCCCTTTATCTGATATGTCATTTGCAACTATCTTTCCCCAATCCGTCTGTTGACTATTAGTTTGTTGATTGTCTCCTTTGCAGTGCAGAAGCTTTTTATCTTAATGAGGTCCCAACAGTTCATTTTCGCTTTTGATTCCCTTGCCTCTGGAGATGTGTCGAGTAAGATATTGCTGCGGCTGAGGTCAAAGAGGGTGTTTCCGACTTTCTCCTCTAGGGTTTTGATGATTTCCTGTCTCACATTCAGGTCCTTCATTCATTTTGAGTTTATTTTGTGTATGGTGTAAGAAAGTGGTCGAGTTTCATTCTTCTGCATGTTGCTGTCCAGTTCTCCCAGCACCATTTGTTAAAGAAAGAGACTGTCTTTTTTCTATCGGATACTCTTTCCTGCTTTGTCAAAAATTGTTGGTCATACATTTGTGGGTCCAATTTGGGGCTTTCTATTCTATTTCATTGGTCTATGTGTCTGTTTTTGTGCCAATACCATACTGTCTTGATGACTACAGCTGTGTAGTAGAGGCTAAAGTCTGGGATTGTGATGCCTCCCGTTTTGGTTTTCTTCTTCAGTATTACTTTGGCTATTCGGGTTCTTTTGTGGTTCCATATGAGTTTTAGGATTGTTTGTTCTAACTTTGAGAAGAATGCTGGTGCAGTTCTGATTGGGATTACATTGAATGTGAACATTGCTTTGGGTAGTGTTGACATTTTAACGACATTTATTCTTCCAATCCATGAGCATGGAATGTTTTTCCATTTCTTTGTGTCTTCTTCAATTTCCTTCATAAGTTTTCTATAGTTTTCAGCATACACCTCTTTTACATCTATAGTTTATGCCTCGGTATTTTATGGTTCTTGGTGCCATTGTGAATGGAATCAGTTTACCGATTTCTCTTTCTGTTGCTTCATTATTGGTGTATAAAAATGCAACCGGTTTCTATACATTGCGTTTGTACCCTGCGACTTTGCTGAATTCACGTATCAGTTCTAGCAGACGTTTGGTGGAGTCTGTCGGGTGTTCCATGTAGAGTATCATGTCGTCTGTGAAAAGTGAAAGTTTGACTTCATCTTTGCCAATTCTGATGCCTTTTATTTCGTTTTGTTGTCTGATTGTTGATGCTAGCACCTCCAACACTGTGTTAAACAACAGTGGTGAGAGTGGACATCCCTGTCGTGTTCCTGATCTCAGTGGGGAAAGCTCTCAGTTTTCCCCCATTGAGGATGATATTAACTGTGGGCTTTTCATAAGTGGCTTTTATGATGCCTAATATGTTCCTTCTATCCCGACTTTCTTGAGGGTTTTTATTAAGAAAGACGCTGTATTTTGCCAAATTCTTTTTCTGCATTTATTGACAGGATCATATGGTTCTTTTCTTTTGTTAATCTGATGTATCATGTTGGTTGATTTGCGAATATTGAACCAGCCCTGCAACTCAGGAATGAATCCCACTTGGTCATGGTGAATTATTCTTTTTTATATGCTGCTGAATTCGATTTGTTAGCGTCGTGTTGAGAATTTGTGCATCCATAGTCATCAGGGATATTGTTCTGTAGGTCTCTTTTTTTGCTGGATCTCTGCCTGGTTTGGGAATCAAAGTGATGCTGGCTTCATATGATGAGTCTCTATTTTTTGGAACAGCTTGACAAGGAGAGGAATTAACTCTGTTTTACATGTCTGGTAGAATTCCTCAGGGAAGCCATCTGGTCCAGGACTCTTATTTGTTGGGAGATTTTTGGTAACTGATTCCATTTCTTCACTAGTTATGGGTCTGTTCAAATTTTCTATTTCTTCCTGTTTGAGTTTTGGTAGGGTGTGGGGATTTAGGGATTTGTCCATTTCTTCCAGGTTGTCCAGTTTGTTGGCATATAAGTTTTCATAGTATTCCCTGATAATTTCTTGTATTTCTGAGGGGTTGGTTGTAATAAATCCATTTTCATTCATGATTTTATCTATTTGGGTCCTCTCTCTTTTCTTTTTGAGAAGCCTGGCTAGAGGTTTATCAATTTTGTTTACTTTTTCTAAAAGAAAAAAAAAAAAAACTCTTAGTTTCACTGATCTGTTCTACTGTTTTTTTTAGATTCTATATTGTTTATTTCTGCCCTGATATTTATTATTACTCTCCTTCTGCTGGGATTGGGGTGTCTTTGTTGTTCTGCTTCTAGTTCCTTTAGGTGTGCTGTTAGATTTTGTATTTGGGATTTTTCTTGTTTCTTGAGATAGGCCTGGACTGCAATGTGTTTTCCTCTTAGGACTGCCTATGCTGCATCCCAAAGGGTTTGGGTTGTTATATTTCCATTTTCATTTCTTTCTGTATAATTTTTAATTTCTTCTCTAGTTGCCTTGTTGGCCGATTTGTTATTTGGTAGGATGTTCTTTAACTTCCATGCTTTCGGAGTTTTTTCCAGACCTTTTCCTATGGTTGATTCCAAGTTTCATAGCATTGTGATCTGAAAGTGTGCACGGTATGATCTCAATTCTTTTATACTTATTGAGGGCTGCTTTGTGACCCAGTATGTGATCTTTGTTGGAGAATGCACCATGTGCACTCAAGAATAAGGTGTATTCCACTGCTTTGGGATGTAGAGTTCTAAATATATGTGTCAAGTCCATCTGGTCCAATGTGTCATTCAGAGCCATTGTTTCTTTAGTGATTCTCTGTCTAGTTGATCTATCTATTGCTGTAAGTGGAGTATTAAAGTCCCCTGCAATTACCACACTCTTATCAATAAGGTTGTTTCTGTCTGTGATTAATTGTTTTACATATATGAGTGCTCCCGAATTCAGTGCATACACATTAATCGTTGGCTCTTCCTGATGGATAGACCCTGTAATTATTATGTAATGCCCTTCTTCATCTCTTGTTACAGTCCTTACTTTAAAGTCTAGTTTGTCTGATGTAAGTATGGCTACTCCAGCTTTCTTTTGACTTCCATTAGCATGATAGATAGTTCTCCATCCCCTCACTTTCAATCTGAAGGTGTCCTCAGGTCTAAAATGAGTCTCTTGTAGACAGCATAAGATGGGTCTTTTTTTTAATACATTCTGATACCCTATGTCTTTTGATTGGAACATTTAGTCCATTTACATTCTGTGTTAATATTGAAAAATATGGGTTTAGAATCATTGTGTTATCTAGTGATGTCTCTAGTACTTTGTGTTCCTTGCAACATTTCCCTCATAGACTCCCCCTTAGCATCTCTTGTAGGGCTGGTTTAGTGGTGAAGAATGCCTTCAGTTTTTGTTTGTTTTGGGAAAACCTTTATCTCTCCTTCCATTCTGAATGACAGAGTGGCCAGATAAAGGATTCTTGGCTGCATTTTTTTCCTGTTCATCACATTGAAGTTTTCCTGCCATTCCTTTCTGACCTGCCAAGTTTCTGTAGATAGGTCTGCTACTGCCCTTACATGTCTACCCTTTTATGTTAAGGCCCATTTATCCCTAGCTGCTTTCAGAAGGGATAAAGAATTCTCTCTTTATCCTTGTATTTTGCCAGTTTCACTATGATATATCGTGCGGAAGATCAATTCAAGTTACGTCTGAAGGGAGTTCTCTGTGCTTCTTGGATTTCAATGTCTGTTTCCTTCCCTAGGTAGGGGAAGTTCTCAGCTATGATTTGTTCAAGTACCCCTTCCGCTCCTTTCTCTTCTTCTTCTTCTGGAATTCCTGTGATATGGCTATTGTTCCATTTGATTGCATCACTTAGTTCTCTAATTCTCCTTTTGTGTCCCTGGATCAATTTATCTCTCTTTTCCTCGGCTTCCTCTCTTTCCATAATTTTATCTTCTAACTCACCTATTCTCCCCTCTGACTTTTCAATCCGTGCTGTGTTGCCTCCATTTTATTTTGCACCTCAATTATAGCATTTTTTCATCCATCGTATTTTTAAGATCCTTGATCTCTGCAGCAATGGAGTCTCTGCTGTCTTCTATGCTTTTTTCAATCCAAGGGATTAATTTTGTGGCTATTATTCTAAATTCTTGTTATGTTGCTTATATCTGTTTTGACCAGTTCTTTAGTTGTCAGTTCTTCCTGGTATTTCTTTTGGGGAGAATTCTTCCGTTTCATCATCTTGGCTAGTTTCCTGTCCCTTGTAAGTTTTAAAAGCTTGTTATGAGCTCTGCACCTGTGAGTACTGCTGTAGTAAAGGGGGGCCATACACTGTCGAGGGCCTGGCTGTTCAGGAGGTGTTTTTTGGAGAGTGTTACTTGCTCTCTGTTGTTGTGACTTTGGTTCTTTTATTTCCCTACTCATAGTGATGGTTTGGATCCTCTACCAGGTGTGCTTTGATTTCTTCCTTGAAGTAGCCCTGGAAAGGAAATCAAGCAGACAAACAAACAGGAAACAAAAACACACAAACACATAAACAAATAAAACAAACAAGCAAGCAAGCAAACAAAAGCAAAAACAAAAAAGAAACAAAAAAAAACCCCTAAAAGTAAAAAAACCAGAAACACCAGCTACAAGGAAACAACAGGGTGGAAGCGGTGCTGATGGAAGAGCATATACAAAGAGAGAAATGACAGGGGCAGGGAGAAAGAGAAAATGTACATTGACCAGGCAGAGAGACTAAAAGGCTTAATCCAGAGAGAGAGAAAGGAGAGTGAGGAAGGACGAGAGGAAAAAGAAACAAAGATAAAGTTACCCAGAGAAACTATATGGCCTGATTATTCCAGAGAGAGAGAAAGGAAAGGAAAGAAGGAGATGTAGAACATGCATCAAGAGAATGGATTAAATATATCTGTTTAAGCAAACCAACAACTAGAGTAACCAGCCTAGAGGAGGAAAGAGATAATAAGGAGAAAAGGGAGATATATATATATATATATCTAAATAACACAAAGTGACCTAGAATTAACCCAGGCAATGCCACAGTGCTGATTTGGAGGAGAGGCCCATCTGGTTCTACAGCGTCCATCCAGCTCCTGTAGAGAAGCAGCTCCCCAGCGCGGGGGGTGGGGGGTTGGGGCATGGTTTGGTGTAGGTGGGTCCTGCCTCCACTATGGGCCCTGTAGACTCATCCCTGAGGCCCCACCTTGGTGGTCATGGGGAGAAAAATGGCGACCACTTGTCCCTTCTTCAAGGACCAAGTGTCCCGAATCGCTTCTTTGGATCCATCCTCACTGTGCTCCAAGTGCAGATGTGGTGGTTTGTCTTGCTCTGCAGTCTCTTGTGTCCCTTGCTTAGCTGGGATTTAAACTCAGGCTCAGTGGGCGTGGTCCCCTGGCTGTGCCGCAGCACTTCAGGTGATGGGACCAGTTTCTCCTGCTACAGACTGTGACCCTGACTTACCACCAAACCCAGTCCTTGCTCCCTTCTTCCTCAGGTGTGCAAGTAGGGCAGCTGGCCTCAGTCCAAAGAAAGCACTGCAGTTAGTGACGGGATCTTTCTTCCCAGTCTGAGGTTTTTCTCTTGTCCAGATACTATCCTATACTTTCCCGGCCTCTCTTTCTCTCCCCAGAAGGAGATCCCTCCCCTCTGGGCCTAGTTGGCCCATTTTATCTTCCACTGTGCACAATCACCCACCTATGGAGCTGTCCAGTTTTCCCATTTTCTCCTTGGTAGACTCAATTTCTTTTCCTCCCAGACTTTTGGGTTTCAAAGTCCTTTGGCTTCAGCCCTTCTTTATTTTAGAGATGTGGGAACTACTGATCCCCCTCCTTCTCTGCCAATTTGGCCCCTCCTCCTGAAAAGAATTGGTTTAAACTTCAAAAACCACCAACTTAATATAGACTGCAGTATACAGGGGATGTCCTCAAAAAATCCAATGGTAGCAAAAAAACAATAAATACACAAAGAATAAAGAGAAAGAAATCCAAATAGATCACTAAAAATCATCAAACCATGAAACACAGGAAGACAAGAAAGGATCTGAAGAAATCTTCAGAAACAATCACAAAGCAGGTGTAAAATGACCAAAAAAAATACAAATCTATCAATAATTACTTTGAATAAAATGGAGTAAGTGCTTCTATCAAAAGACACAGGGTAACAGAGTGGATAAAATAAATGAAGACATCTACTTTCTGCTTACAAGAGATTCAATTTAAACTGAAACATGGAGATGGAAAATGAGGGGATGGATATTTATCATGCAAGTGGATGTCAAAAGAAAGCTGGAGTAGCAAAGGACACTAGATAATAATAAAGGTAGAAATCTAACAAGAAGATGTAACAATTGTAAATATTTATGTATCCAACATGAGACCACCCAAATACATAAAACAGTTAAAAATAAACATAAAAGAATTCACTGGTAATAATACAATAATAGTAAGGTACTTTAAACCCCATTTACATCAATAGAAAAATCATCTAAGCAGAAAACCAATAAGGAAACAATGTTTTTGAGTGACATACTGGGACTTAACAGATGTATTCAGAACATTGCATCCTAAAACAGTAGAATACTCAGTCTTTTCAAGTACACACGAAACATTCTCCTGAATAGATCACATATATTAGGCCACAAAACAAGTTTCAACAAATTAAAAAAGATCAAGATCATAACATGCATCCTTTATGATACAAATACATGGAGGTTATAGGACATGGTATTAACAATGAATGGCTCAACTGGGGAATAAAAAAATGATATGAAAAGTACATTGAAACAAATTAAAATGAAAACACAGTGATTCAAAATATTTGGGAGTTAGCAAAAACAGTTCTAAGAGGGAAGTTTATAATAATACAGGCCTACATTAAGAAACAAGAGAAATCCCAAATAAGCAAACTAACCTTAAACCTAAAGGAGCAAGAAAAAGAGCAACAAACAAATCCTAAAACCTGCAGAAGGAAGAGAATAATGATTAGAGCAGAAATAAATGATATAGAAACTAAAACAAAACAAAACAAACAAACAAAAATAGAACAGATCAATGAAACTAGGAGTTGTTTCTTTGAAAAAATCAGTAACCTCTAATCAGATTTAACAATAAAAATAGAAAGGAATCAAATAAGTAAAGTCACAAAGAAAAGAGGAAAAATAACCAACACCACAGAAATACAAACAATTAGAAGAAAATATTATGATTCACTCTAACACCTGCTCTAACTGAATCCCATAATTCTTGGAATATTGTGTTTCCTTCTTATTTTATTTTAGGACACATTTGGTGTTCTTTAATATTTACATACTAAATATTTAATATTTACATTGTAGATTTCAAGCATTGCTTTACTGTTGATCTTTAGTTTTGTACCATTGTGTTTGGGAAACATATGTGGCATATAACAATTAAATAAATAATAGTAATTTGCTCTTTTTATAATTTTAGTTAATAAATAGGGCAGTATTGGTTTCAGGAGTAGAAATCAATGATTGATCACTTACATATAACACCCAGTGCTCATCACAAGTTCCCTCCTTAATACCCATCATCCGTCTAGCCCATCTCCCACCCACCTTTCTCCATAAATTCTCAGTTTGTTCTATCATTGATTTGTTTCCCTTTGTTCTCTTATTCCCATTCCCATATGTTCATCTGTTTTCTTTCTTAAATTCCACATATAAGTGAAATCATATGATATTTGTCTTTCTCCGACTGACATATTTAGTTTAGCATAATACATTCTAGCTCAATCCACATCATTTCAAATAGCAAGATTCATTTTCCTGATGGAAATATATATATATATATATACACCACATCTTTTTATCTATTCATTAGTGGACAGACATTTGGGCTCTCTCCATAGTTTGGCTATTGTCGATAATGCTACTATAAACATTGGGGTGCGTGTACCCCTTCAAATCTTTATTTTTGTATCCTTTGGGTAAATAATTATAATCCAGTAGCTGGATTATAGAGTAGTTCTATTTTTAGTTTTTTGAAGAACCTCCATACTGTTCTCCAGGGTAGATCCATCAGTTCACATTTGCACCAGCAGTGCAAGAGGGTTTTCCTTTATCCACATCTTTGCAAACATCTGTTGTTGTTTTTTTGTGTATTGTTAATTTTAACCATTATAACAGGCATGAGATGACACCTCATTGTGACTTTGATTTCTATTTCCCTGATGATGAGTGGTATTTGATGCTGAACATCTTTTCATGTATCTGTTAGCCACATGGACATCTTCTTTGGAAAGTATCTTTTCTTGTGTTCGGCCCATTACTTATCTGTTTTTTCTTTGTTCTCGTGTGCTGAGTTTGACAAGTTCTTTGTATATTTTGGATAATAACCCTTTATCAGATATGTCATTTGCAAATATCTTTTCCTATTCTGTAGGTTGCCTTTTAATTTTGTTGACTATTTCCTTCAATGTTTAGAAGTTTTTTATCTTGATGAAGTCCCAGTATTCATATTTGCCTTTGTTTACCTTACCTTCAGCAACATGGTCTATTGTATTTAATTTTTTAAAAAATTATCTCTCCTTCAGTTTTGAAGGAGAGCCTTGTTGGATAAAGGATTCTTGGATACATAGTTTTCCTATTCAGCACATTGAATATTTTTTGCCACCCCCTTCTGGCTTGTGAAATTTCAGCGGACAAGTATCCTGCTAACATTATGTGCCTACCCATGTAAGTTCAGGACCTCCTGTACCTAGCTGCTTTCAGAATTCTCTCTTTATCTTTCTACTTTGCAAGTTTCACTATGATATGCCATAGTGTTGCCTGTTTTTGTTGATTTTTGAGGGGAGTTCTCACTGTCTCTTGGACTTGTATGCCTGTTTCTCTCCCCAGATTAGGGAAGTTCTCAGCTATATTTTATTCAAATAAACCTTCTGCCCCTTTTTCCCACTCTTCTTATTCTGGGATTCCTATGATACAGATACTGTTTTATTTTATGGAATCACTAAGTTCTCTAAGTCTCCCCTCATGATCTAATAGTTTCCTTTCCCTGTTCTTTTCAGCTTCATTTTTTCTCCATAACTTTATCTTCTATATCACATATTCTCTCCTCTGATTCTTCAGTCATCATTGCAACTCTACCAGTTGGCTATGCATCTCAGTTATAGCATTTTTTTTTTAGCTTGACTAGTTTTTAAATTTTTGATCTTTGCAGCAAGAGTTTTTCTTGTATCTTCTTTGTTTGTTTGTTTTTTTTCAAAGACAGATAGTAGTTTTTTCTCATTGTTGTTATTCTAAATGCTTGTTTTCTATATTGTTTATATCTGTTTTGAGGGAGTCTCTGGCTGTGATTTCTTTTGACCTTTCTTTAGGGGAGATTTCTGCTGTCTTGTCATTTTGGCTAAGTTTATGTCTTTTGTGTGTTTTAAAAGCTTGTTATGTTTCCTGCACCTGAGATTAATACTGTATAAAAAGGGGGTCGTACACTGTCCAGGGCCTGGTACTTCAGGAAGTATTTCTGGTATATGCTGGTTGTGCTCTTCTGTTGCTCTTTTCTACCCATCTGTCTTGTGCAGAGCTACTCCTTGCTTGTAGTGGGGAGTGTTTAGAACTTTAACTAAGTGTGCTTTGATTCGTTTGTTAAAATAAACCTGGATAAAATGAGGGGGTTGCCTGATACCCAAAAAATGAGAAAATGAAAAGGAACAAAAGTATACCAAACAAAAAAAAATATGTTTGATTCCAAATGGGGGGAGGGGGGAGAGCAAAATCAAAAAGGAAAAAAAAAAAAAAAAAAGCCTGACAGAAAAAACAAAAAGAAAGAGAGAGAGAGAGAGAAACGAAAGAAAAACAGCAACAATAACAACAACAATAACCTATGAGCTTGTTTCCAAAAGGAAAAAAAAAAGAGGAAAGACCAAAAAAAAAAGAAAAAAAAAATGTTAGCCTACTCCTATTTTACCTGGGACCGCCAGTGCCATTTTGAAGCACTTGATTTTCAGCACAGCATCCTGTGCTGATCTTCTGGAGAAGAGGCCCACTGAGATGCCTCAGAGTCAATCTTCCCACAGTAACTAAGCAATTTCTGGGCACAGGGGGACCAAGTTTGGTGTAAGCGTGCACTGCCTCTACTGGGTGTTGCTGTGCTGCTTTCTGAAGTCCTACTTTCTTGGTGTTAGGGAAAATGGCACCACCCCAATCTCTTTTGCCCAGACAGGGGATTTCAACCCCCTGCCGTTTAGGCAGCTCTCACAGAATAGTGAGGGCCCCATAGAATAGTGAGGGCCATCAGCTTGTCCTGCATCACAGCACTCCTGAGTTTTTTCTTTGGTGTGCAGCTGGAATTCAAAACTCAACGCCTTAAAAGACCTGGTACTGAGAAGATCCACTCCTTTCCTCTGGAGTAAAGACTCTTCACACTCATGTGATCACTTACATCATCACAGTGATGTCCTTTGTCCCAAAAAGACTATCCCACGACTGTACAGTGCATAGAATCTATGATGTAGCACCGCTAAAAGCAGTAAAAAGGTTCTATGCCTTCTAGGTGTGCATGTCCTCTGCCAGTGAACAGCCTTTTACTGGCACCTACAGGGCCTTTTGACCTTTTAGAGGCAATATACCCTCTTTCAAAAATGCTCAAAGAAGGGGAATGTTCTTTCCCAGTGTGCCAAGGAGATCCTTACACTATGCTATGTACATCGAGGCCAGCCTCCTCCTCCCCAGAGGCATGTGCCACAGCTTTGCTCCAGAGAAATCCGCACACCTGCAAAACCTCAGAGTTTGAGCTCCAAAAGCTCTTTGGAAAAAAACAAAAGCAAAAACAAAAAACAATAACTTGTGACACTCACTACCTCTCACTCCCCAGTACATGGTCCAGAAGTTTTCCTTTTGTGCAAACCGGATGCTGCACTCTCTCAACTCATCTCTTTTCCTGTTTTCTCTCCATGTTCCTTTCCCTCTGTGGCACCATAGTTTTTCTCTCCCCTAATTCACTCCCATGAACCTTCACATCTGCCACACTCTCTCCCTCCCACTGTGGAGATCCTTCTGCCAGGCCACAAATTGATTTCCTAGGTGTTCCTGATGATCTGACCTCAATACAGCTGTGTTTAAGGGACAAGGAAAGCCCAAGGTCCCCCTACTTCTGCATCATCTTAACTCCTCCCATCTAAAATTAATTTTAAAAACCCACCAGCTTTAGTAGGGTATTTCAACCACAGTACTGATACATTTGTCTTCTTCCTTATCCATAGTATCAACTTAAAATTACTTTTTTTTTGGTCTGAAGCTTTGCTGAGAAACACTGTACTTTTCTTGAGGCAAATTATTTTACTAGCATTTATTTGCAGTATCCAAATAAACAGCATGCTGAAGAGATGTGAGGCCCACTGACAATATAGCCAGTGATCACTAAAAGACACGTAAGTAACTTAAATTAGGTGTCCATACAAAATTCTACACTAAGAGATTTTATTTTGATTTATAAACTTTTACTAAATATTTTAATATTAAAATCTGATAAATATATCAATTTGTTACATAATTTATGTAATAATGCATTTCATATCAATATCTCTTAGATCTAGGTTAATTTAATATTTAGTATCTATATCACACAGAGCAAGATAAGACCCCTTTGCTTCTATAAATTTATTATAAAATGAAATACTACCAAAGAATAATCATTTCTTGTTGCAATAGGCTTCTCTAATTTATAATTAAGGAAGATCCTGAATGGTATCTTCCTGGCTAATGCAAACTATTTATAGTTCACCAAAGTATAATGATTTAATTGTTTCCTTGCCTGAATATAGGAAATGTTTTATTTTTATTTTTTAATGCTTATTTACTTTTGAAAGGGAGACAGAGTGCAAAAGTGGGAGGGGGAGAGAGAGGGAGACACAGAATCAGCTCAGGCTCCAGGCTCTGAGCTGTCAGCACAGAACCCGATATGGAGCTCAAACTCACAAACCGTGAAATCATGACCTGAGCCGAAGTTGGACATTTAACTGACTGAGCCACTCGGGTGCCCCGGAAATGTTTCTAAAACAGAGTGGATAAGGGTTCATTTGCTTCCTTTAGGAAAATGATGTTTGGAAGGTGTTGACAACTCTATCTAGCAGCTGAAAATTCCATTCCACAGTAAATAAGCAATCCAGCTTTATGCCGTCTACTACCTATAAACCAGGACCTGGTTTTAAATATTGTCTTGGTATTTTTCCCCATGTTTGTATTTAAATTCCAGACAGTTAACATATAGTTCAGTATTAGTTTCAGATGTAGAATTTAGTGATTCATTACTTACATACAACACCCAGTGCTCATCACTGTAAGAATGGAGTCTTGCCATTTGCAATGACATGGATGGAGCTGAAGACTATAGTACTAAGTGAAACAAGTCAGCCGAAAAATAAAAATGCCCTATAATTTCACTTGTGTGTGAAATTTAAGTAACAAAGCAAATGAACGAAGTGGGGAGGGAAGGAGAGGCAAACCAAGAAACAGACTCTTAACTATAAAGAACAAACTGATGGTTACTGGAGGGGAGGTGGGCATCTTATGTTAATATAAATATTATTGTAAATTTATTGAAGTAAAATACACACAACATAGACCTTACCATTTTAACCATTTTTAAGTGTAGAATATAGTGGCATTGAGTATAGTCACATTACTGTGCAACCATCTTCATTATCCATCTTTGCAATTTTTTTCACCTTCCCAAAATTAAACTCAGTACCCATTATGTAATAGCTCCCATTTTTTCCTCTCCTCAGCCACTGACAACCATTTTACTTTCTGCCTTATTATTTTTATTTTTAAATTAACAGAACTTTAAAAATTTGTTTGATAACTTCTAGTCAAGTCAACATTATACAGATATAGATGATTATTTCTTCATGCTCTTTGCTGCCAAATGTAAATTTCTCCCAAAATAATACAAAATTCAACCAAGGGAGAATTCTGACAGATGGTGTGAAGGAGGCAAACTGTGACCTCAGGAATGAAAACATAACACAGAAGCAGCGCATGTTGCATCTCCCTCACCTAACATTTGAAAGTGGTCTTAACCTAGAACATCCTGGTTCTCAACCTAATTAATAAAAGGCAGCCCAAGTTGAGTCACTCCTCCCCCTGACAGAATGGTAGCCCTGCAAACATTAGATGAGTCTTATGCTGCACAGGGGATAGATTGGCCAAAAATATGTAGCCAGAGAAAGTGCTCTTTCCCTGCACTGCTCAAGATACCTCCCCACACACTGAAGATACTGGGAAGACCAGGGGACTGATAGAGGAAGTCTTTATCTCTGTGGGTCCAAGAACCCCCTCTCTTGCCCAGATACACCAGAGAAGAGAGGCAAAAGCAGCAATAGGAGTCTTGCCACAACAAACAACACAGCCTGGGATGTCTCTTTTTTTCCCAGTAGTCTGAAACACTCCTTCTCTACAGGAGATGCAGCCAAGCAGCACCTTCAAGGGGGACTCTTGCTGCAATAGCTGGTTCAGCCAAAAATTCCTTTTTGTACTCAAGATACATATACTCCTCTCTTTCCAAAGAAACCAAGTAGCCATAGGACACAGGCAAAAAGGATTCTGTCAGAATAAAGTGCCTAGCCTAAGAAGCCTCTTCGTAGAGCTGGCACAACTAAATTGCATATTTTAAACGAGTACATTTAATGGTATGTATCCATGTAAACAAAGTTGTACAAAAATAGTTTAAAAATGCACCTGGGTAGCTCAGTTGGTTAAGTTTCTGACTTTTGATATTGACTCAAGTTATGATCTGACAGACAGTGGTGAGATGAAGCCCCATATTGGACTCTGAACTGAGTGTGGAACCTGCTTGGGATTCTTTTTCTCCACTTTGATCCTCCTTGTTCATGCTCTATGTCGCTCAAAATAAATTAAAAAAAAACTTTTAAAAAATGCAATGCAATACTACCTCACATACACTAAGATGGCTGTAATAATAATCTAAATAATCCATATCAAGAGATGAGGAGGATATGAAAAAACGGGAATACTGATATGTTACTGAAGGTTGGAAAATGATAAAATCGTACAACCGATTTTGAAACAGTTTTGCAGTTTTTCAAACTGTGAAATATTGGCCTACTGTATTTCCCAGTAATTGCACACCCTGGTATATATACAAGATAAATGAATGTAGATATTTACATATATATATACATATATCTTTATGTAAACAAATGTTGATAACATTTTTATTCATAATAGCCAAGAAATATAAGGAAAATAAATGACTATAAACTGATCAGTGGATAAACAGATGTGGTACTTTCATACTTTGGAATATTATCCAGCAATACAAAGGAATAAAATCTTGATAAATGTTGCAGTATAGATAATTTTCAGCACATTACACTAACTAAAGTTACTAAGTAAAAAAAACATAATGCAATCACAAAAGATTGTGCATAACCTAATTCCATTAATATGAATAATCAAGACAAGGCAATTCTATGAGACAAAGTAGATTAGAGGTTCCCCAGACAGAAGGATGGGAGATATGTGGAATGACTGCTAAAATGTGCTGGGTTTCCTTTAGGGGTAATAAAAGTCTTCAAAAATTGACTATAATATTTCATAATTCCATGAATATATTAAAACCATTCAATAGTACAGTATGAATAATTCAAATTTATGAAATGGTAATTATATCTCAATATAGTTGTTAAGAATAAAAATCAAGGTGAAATTCTAAATAATGTTCGAGTTACTTGCACAAAGGCAAGAATATAAAAGGAAAGAAATGAGAGCCAGAGGAAAATCAAATAAACCAATAATAACATGGAATGCTTAATCTCTAACACATCTATAATTATATTAAATGTGAATGGTAAAAATACCAATTAAAATATGGAGATTAGCACAGTAGATTTAAAAGATAATCCAACTAGAGAGCATCTGCAAGAAACTCACTTCAAATTTGAGGATATAGGTAAGTTGAAAGTGAATAGAGGGAGTCATTCAATGTGGGACCCGTAGGAAGATCCTGAACTCATCTGCTCCCATGGACACACAAAATCTAAAGCTACATATGGATCATTTCCCTCTAAAAAGATATGAAACCTACATGAGGTACTCTCCACAACAAAAGATAAAAGCATTACAAGGAGACATGTAGGAGAGACAGAGCAATGCACACAGACACACACACACACAAACACACACACACACAGACACACACACACACACACACACACACACACACACACACACATCTCCAGTATGGTGGCACACACTAGTAAAGCTTTTAGCCACACAGATGCTTCTCCCAAAGAAGCTAGGGATTGGTACCCCATATCAGGCACCTCAGCTCTTGGGATCTGCACCATAAAGACAAACCTCCAGAACAACTGGTTTGGAAAACCAATGGATCCAAAGGGGCTAGGGGAAACAGATTCCCCAACTGGAGTGCTTGCATGCCATCTCACTCACCCTGAGATGCAGTGGAAAAGCAGCACTTTGAAACATGACTAGTTTATATATGAGGAAATTCTTTTGCTAACAGAGGGACATTAGCCTTAGTGGGGTTAATTGAAATGCTCCACAGAGACAGATGTGCTGGTGGATGCCATTGTCGCACTCTCCACGTACTCTCCTAGTGCACGTGGGTGAGCTCAAATGCAGCACCCTCCTGCGACATTGCTGCGATGGATGAGACCTGAATATTTGTATTACTTGTTGAGGTCCGTGAATATGAGTGTTTGTGGTATTTTCCTGTTTCCTGGCTGTGGAAGGTGAGCACAAATGGTAATGGAGTACTCCTCCTCCTTGACTAAGTTCCATGAGTGTGAATAGTTTTAACACTACCCTACAACGTAGCTCGGGCTGGCAAGAGTAAGTGGTTGTGGCATTCTCTCACACCTACCACTCTAGAGCCATTACACACACACACAGACAAGGCACTATCCTGCCTCCTTGATGGAGCCAATGAACAAATACAGTTAAGAAATTTCCCACTAACTTTATGAAACCAGTGAGGATGCTCCACCCCCAATGCACTCCAGCTGCCTTGCTAAAGCCAACAGGCATGCACAATCCAAAGAGAGGATATCCCTTGATTGCTTGCCCTTGGTTGCCAGGGAAGCTGGTATTACACAGCTCCAAAGGACTGTAGCAATTAGAAAGACAGTTTCTGGCTGGCAATCAAATCAGGGCACTGTACAAAAAGCAGATTGAAACATAACCGCAGTCTTCCTGTGAAAAAGGTCTATTTAATTAGTCTGGAGCTTCAGCCTATGGGAAAGATTTCAGATTTTCCATGAAACTAGAGGCCAAAAAAGTGCTTCTAGGGAATGTAAGTAGGGAGACATCCACTTACATTGCCCATCCCCTTGATCTACTACAGGTTGATGAGACGTCTTAAAAAGAAACTTATTCACTTGTCTAGAGCCCAAAAAATTGTAACTATCACCCAGGGGACAACTCCAGGTCTGGTCTGAAGGCCAACAAGCATAATAATTGCAGCCCCATAGACCTGTATATATTTGAATACTCTAAAAGCGGCTGCTCAGGGGGATATTTTTTTTTTAACATTTTTACTTATTATTGAGAGACAGAAAGAGACAGAACATGAGCATGGGAGAGGCAGAGAGAGGGAGACACAGGATCCGAAGGAGGCTCCAGGCTCTGAGCTGTCAGCACAGAGCCCAACATGGGGCACAAATTCACAAACCACAAAATCATAACCTGAGTGGAAGTCAGATGCTTAACTGACTGAGCCACCCAAGGCGCCCCAGGGGGCTGATTTTTAATTAGCCTGAAACTAGGTGCTAAATAGAATTCCTTGTCTTGACCACTGACAGGCCTTGGTAAATGTTCAATAACAAGAACATACCAAGTATAAGTGAGGTGGTATAGACAATCACAAGATTTGAGAGATGACCAAAAGCTAGGGCAAGGTTGAATTAAATGTAGTAGCACATGTACAAGCCACTCATTCAAGACAGAGGCAGGTAGCTCTTTCACATGATACATAGAAACAAACACAGAAAATCAAGCAAAATGAGGAAATAGAGAAATATTTTCCAAATAAAAGAAGCAACAAACTTCAAAAATATATATATAAATAATATGGACATAAGTAATCAACATGATAAATAATTTAAAATAATGTTTATAAAGATGCTTACTGAAAATAAGAGTAAAATGGATTAACAGTCAGAACTTCAACACATAGATAGAAAGCAAGAAAGTATCAAACAAAAGTAAAGAGCCAAAGAACACAATAACTAAACTAAAAATACACTGGAATGGTTCAACACCATACTGAATGAAGTAGAAGTATAGACAGACAAGCAAAAATACAAAGCAATAGATCTCATCCACCACAGCAGCAACAGGGGAAAAAAATTAAAGCGAAGATAACTTAATGGAAAACTAGGAAAGAAAACAGATATCCAGGCCCAGGATGTCCAGAGCAATCGAAATAAAATGAAACCAGAGAGAGTGAAAAAAGACACACTTTAATTAAAATGTCAAAAGTTAAAAACAAAGAGAAAATCTTGAAAGCAGAAAAATTAAAACAAATTGCGATGTACAAGGAAACCTCCATAAAGCCATAAGCAGATTTCTCAGCAGAAACTTTGTAAGCTAAGGGAGTGAAATGATATATTCAAAGTGCTAAAAATATACCTGTCAAATAAGAATATCCTATCCAGCAAGAAATACTTCACATTTGAAGTGAAAATAGTCTTATCCAGACAAGCAAAACCTAAAGGAGTTTATCACTACTAAACCATGCTTACAGTAAATATTAAAGGAAATTCTTCAACTGTAAAGAAATAGCACAAATTAAAAACAAAAGCAAAAGCAAAACATACAAAAATAAAAATCTCACCGGAAAAGGCAAATGTATAGTAAAGGTAGTTTAATCATTTATAAAGCTGCTGAGAAAGTTAAAAGACAAATGTAGTAAAAATAACAAAATCTACAATAATTTACTAAGGGATACATGAAATTAAAAAGATGTGAAAAGTGACATAAAAGTAACATTTGTGGGGGGAGTAAAAAGGTAGAGTTTTGGAATTTATGCAAGTTTAAGTTACTATCACCTTAAAAGACTATTATATACACAAGAGGAGATGTGTAAACCTTAAAGTAATCCAAAACCAAAAACTTATTTTAAATACACAAAATAAAATAAGCATAACACTAAAGAAAATCATCAAATCAGAAGAGAGAAAGAAAAGAAGAATCACACATAGGTGAACTACAAAGAAAGCCAGAAAACAATTAGCAAAATGGTAATAAATATATACCTATCAATAGTTGATCTAAATTAAAATAGTTTAAAAATTCCAATGTAAAAATATACAGTGGAGGAATGGGTAAAAATGTGAGACATAGCTCTATATTGTTTGTCTATGAGATACTTCAGGAGAAATAATTCACACACATTGAAAGTGAAGGGTTCACAAAATACATTGCACACACAGGAAAAGTTTTTCAAAGCTGGTGTAGCTATACTCAAATCCAATAAAACAAACTTTAAAACAAAGAATGTCATAAAGACAAAAAGGGGCACTGCATAATGATAAAATTGTAAATCCAGCAGGAAGGTATAACATTTATAAATATATATCCACCCAACATAGAAGACATATACACTGAATATTAATAGAACTAAACAGATAAATTGGCAGAAATACAATAATAGTCCTTGATTTTAACACCCTAATCACACCAATTGGTAGATAATCCAGATAAAAAATCAATAAGGATACCTGGGTCTTATATGACATATAGGCAGAGATTGACTTAATAGATATACATAGAATATTTCATTAAAAAGCAGAGATGCCTGGGTGGCTCAGTCCGTTAAGCATCCCACTTTGGCTCAGGTCATGATCTCACAGTTTGTGAGTTCAAGCCCCACGTCGGGCTCTGTGCTGACAGCTCAGAGCCTGGAGCCTGCTTTGGATTCTGTGTCTTCCTCTCTCTCTGCTCTTCCCCCGCTCATGCTCTGTCTCTCTCTCCTTCAAAAATAAATAAATATTAAAAAGTTAAAAAAAAAAAAAAACAGCATAAAAGAGAGGAGACTTCCAGAGAAGATGATGGAGTAGGAGGACCCTGGGCTTACCTCATCCAATGGATGCAATTAGATAACACTCACATAAAGAACCCAGAAAGTGACCCAAAACTGGCAGAATAAACTCCACAACTAAATGTAGAGAAGGGGCTAATGCGGGACTATTCCCTGGAAGGAGGGATGTTGCAGGCAAAGAGAGGAAAGAAAAACAGACTTCACACTAGGGAGCTCACATGGGGAAGACAAATCCCCATAACATTTAGCTTTGAAAATGAGAGGGGCCAAATTTTAACAGAAAGATTAAAAGAACCACCAGACATGGAGAACAAAATAAATTGAATTGAAAATACAACAAGTGTAATAAACAACAAGCTAAAGGAAGCAGAGGAATGAATTAGTGACATGGAACAAACAGAAAATAATAAAACTGAGCACCTAAGAGATAAAAATATGGAACATGATGATAGACTTAAGGAACTCAGCAACAATATGAAGATTATTGATGTTCACATTATAGGGATCCCTGAAGGAGAAGAGAAAGAAGAGAGGTCATAAAATTTATATACAAAAATTAGCTGAAAACACCTGTATCTGTGAATGGAAACACCAACAAAGCTCCAGGAGACACAGAGATTCCTCCCAAAAAAGTCAACCCAAGGAGGTCCACACAAAGACACATAGTAATTAACATGGCAAAAAAAGAGTAATCAAAAGAGAATTTTAAAATCAGCAAAATAAAAGAAAGCAGTTAAATACAAGGAAAACCCCATAAGGCTATCAGCTGATTTTTCAGACGAAACTTTACAGGCAGGCAGGGAGTGACGTGACATATTCAAAGTGTTGAAAGAGTAAAGTATGCAGTCAATAATATTTCATCAAGCAAAGCTAACATTCAGAATAGAAAAGAAAAGAATCCTAGATTTTAAAAAAAAGTTAAAGGAATTCATGACCACCAAACTAGCCCTACAAGAAATGTTAAAATGAGTGGCAAGGAAAGACCATAAGCAAGATTAAGGAAAATAGGAATCACAAATATAGTAAAAAACATCAGTAAAAGGATCCATAAAATAAAAGGATGTAAATCATGACACCATATGCCTAACATGTGGGGAAGAGAGGAGGAGGAGAGAATGGGATCAAACTTAAATGACCATCAACTTAATAGACTGCTATATACAGAAGATGTTACATAAAAAACAAATAGTAACCACAGATTTAAACAAAAACACAGAATATAAATCAAAAAAAAAAAAAAAAGGAAAGGAATCCAAGTATATCCAAATATATCACTAAAGAGAGCCATCTAATCATAATGGAAGAGAGCAAGAAAAAAAAAGAACACAGAAAACTACAAAACAGCCACAAAACAAGTAAGAAAATGACAATAAATGCATACATGTCACAAAGTACCAGTAATGTAGTGGACTACATGCTACAATTAAAAGACACACAGTGGGGGCGCCTGGGTGGCTCAGTCGGTTGAACGCTGACTTCAGCTCGGCTCATGATCTCACGGTCTGTGAGTTCGAGCCCTGCGTCGGGCTCTGTGCTGACGGCTCGGAGCCTGGAGCCTGCTTCGGATTCTGTGTCTCCTGCTCTCTCTGTCCTTCCTTTGCTCACTCTCTGTCTCTGTATCTCTCAAAAATAAAATAAATTAAAAAAAAAAAAAAGACACACAGTGACAGAATGGATTAGAAAAAAAAGTCCCATTTGTATGTTGCCTAAAAAGACTCACTTCAGACTTAAAAACACATGGTTAAAGTGAAAGGATGCAGAAAAACTTACCCTGTAAAGGGCTATTAAAAGAAAGCTGGGGTAGCAATACTTGTATTGGAACAAATAGACTAAAACAAACAAATTGTAACAAGAGACAAAGGACAGTGTATAATCATTTAGGGGACAATCCAACAAGAAGATAAACAAATGTAAATATTTATAGACCAAATATGTGAGCGTCCAAATAACACTTAAAGTAGTTAGTAACAAAATTAAAGGAAGTAATAGTAGTACAATGACAGTAAGGAATTTTGACATCCCACTTACAACATTGAACGGATCATCCAAACAAAATCTACAAGGATACAATGCCTTTGAATGACTTTTGATTGGCTGAATTTCACAGATATATTCAAGACATTCCATCTTAAAGCAGCAGAATATGCATTCTTTTCAAGTGTACATGAAACATTCTCCAGAATAGATCATATAAAACATAAAACATGTATCAACAAATTTAAAATGATCAAAGTCATACCATGCAACATTGTTTACCACAAAAATATGAAAGTAGAAATCAACCACAAGAAAAAATCTGGAAAATGCAAATATATATACAAGCTAAATAAGATTCTACTAAACAATGAATGGGTACAATCAGAAATCAAAGAAGAAATTTAAAAACATTACGTGGAAACAAATGAAAATGAAAATGCAATCATCAAAATCTTAGGGTACAAAAAAAAGCGCACTAAGAGTAAAGATTATAACAATACAAATCCAACTCAAGAAGCAAGAAAATTTTCAAATAAACAACTAACATTACACCTCAAGATCTATAAAAAGAACAAGAAACAGAACCCCAAAACAGCAAAAAGAAGGAAATAATAAAGATTAAAGCAGAAATAAACAAAATAGAAACTAAATATTCAATAGAATATCAATGAAACCAGGATTTGGTTATTTGAAAATAGAAAGAAAATTAATCAATGTTAAGACTCATCAAAAGAGAAACACAGCAGGGGGGCTGGGTGGCTCAGTCAGTTAAGTGTTGAACTTCAGCTCGTGTCATGATCTTCTGGCTCTTGACTTTGAGCCCTGCATCAGGCTCTGCGCTGATAGCTCAGAGCCTGGAGCCTGCTTCGGATTCTGGGTCACCTTCTCTCTCACTGCCCCTCCCCTGCTCGTGTTCTGTCTCCGTCTCTGTCTCTGTCTCCCTCAGAAATAAATAAACCTAAAAAAATGAGAGAGAGGACAAAGTCAGAAATGAAAGAAGTGAAATAACAAGTAAAACAATTACAAGAGAATATTATGACAAATTATTTCCCAACAAATTGGACAACCTAGAAATGTATAAATTCCTAGAAACATATAAACCAAAATTGAACCAGTAAATAAAAGACAATTTCAACAGGCAGATTACCAGCAGTAAAATTGAATCAGTGAAAACAAACAAACAAACAAACAAAAAACTCTCAGCAAACAAACATCTAAAATCAGATGACTTTGTAGATCAACTCCACGGCCACTAAATAATAGTTAGAATTAATAGTTATTAAACTACTTTGAAAGGAAGAATGGGAAAGAAAGCTTCCAAATTCATTTCACGTGCTACCCTGATACCAAAACCAGACAAAGGCACTACAAAAAAAGGCCAATATATCTGATGAACATTGATGCAAAAATCCTCGAAAGTATTAGAAAAATGAATTCAACAATACATTAAAAATCATTTAACATGAACAAATAGAGTTTATTCTTGGGAAGCAAGAGTAGTTCAATATTTGAAATTCATGATACATCACATTCATAAGGAAATGATTAAAAAAAACTATGTTCACTTCAACAAATGCAGAAAAAGCGTTTAACAATGTACAACATCCATTCGTGATAAAAAAAAAAAAAAAACCACCGTCAACAAAGTGGGTTTAGAGGGAACATACCTCAACTTAATAAAGACCATATACAAAAATCCACAGGTAACATCATAGTTAATGGTGAAAACCTGAGAGCACTCCACCACTGTCACCACTTTTATTCAACATAGTACTGGAAGTTCTACCCACAACAATCAGACAACAAAAAGTAAAAAAAAAAAAAAAAAATCATCCAAATTGGCAAGGAAAACATCAAACTTCCACTATTTGCAGATGGCATGATACTCTCTGTAGAAAACTCAAAATACTCACCAAAAAATTGCTAGAACTCATACTCGAATTCAGTAAAATTGCAAGGTACAAAATCAACATACAGAAATCTGTTGCATTTTTTTATAAACCACTAATAAGGCAGCATAAAGGGAATTTGAGGAATCAATCCCATTTACAATTGCAGCAAAAACCATGAGACACCTATGAATAAACCTAACCAAGGAGGTAAAATGTCTATACTCCTAAAACTATAAAACATTGATGGAATTGATGATGACACAAAGAAATGGAAAAAAAAATTCCATGATCACAGATCGAAAGAACAAATATTATTAAGGATCTATATTACTCAAAGAAATCTACCTATTTAATGCAATCCTTATCAAAATACCAACATTTTTTACAGAGCTAGATCTAACAATCCTAAAATTTGTATAGAACCACAGAAGACCCCTAATAACCAAAGCAATCTTGAAAAAGAGAAGGCAAGCTAGGGGCATCACAAATTCCAGACTTCAAGTTATATTACAAAGCTATAGTGATCAAAAGAGCATGACAATGGTACAAAAACAGACACGTAGATCAATGGACAGATTTGAAAACTCAGAAATTAACCCACCACTATATGTTCAACTAGTCTTTGTCAAAGCAGGATAGAATATCCAATGGATAAAAGATAGTCTCTTCAACAAATTGTTTTGGGAAAACTGGACAGCATCATGCAAAATAATTAAACTGGACCACTTTATTACACTACACACAAAAATAAATTCGAAATGGATTTAAGACCTTAATGTGAGGCAGGAAACCATTAAAATCTTTAGTGAAATCACAGACAGTAATCTCTTTGACATCAAGGTGTAGAAACTTCTTCCTAGATCTGTCACCGGAGGAAAGGGAAACAAAAGCCAAAACAATCAATTGAGACTTCATCAAAATAAAAACTTTCTGCATAGTGAAAGAAACAATCAACAAAACAAAACCCCCTATGGAATGGGAGAAGATATTTGCAATGACATATGCAATAATGAGTTTTTATCCAAAATATAAAGAACTTATAAAATTAGACACCCCCATAAAACAAATCAGTTAAAAATGGGAAGACATGAATACATTTCAAAACAAGATATAGAGATAGCCAAGATATACTTGAAAAGATGCTCTACATCACCAATTATCAGAGAAATACAAATCAAAACGACAGTGACATATCACTTCATGCCTGTCAGAATGGCTAAAACTAACAACACAAGAATAAACACGTATTGGGGATGATGTGGAGAAAGGGGATACTTTTTACACTGTAGGTAGGAATGTAAACTGGTGAAGTCACTCTGGAAAACAGTATGGAAGTCTCTAAAGAAGTTTAAAGAAGTACTACCCTATAATCCACCAATTGCACTATTAGGTATTTACCCAAACGATACAAAAATACTGATTTGAAGGGATACATGCACCCCAATGTGCATTTTCACAATATGTGCAAATGTGCAGCATTTTCACAATAACCAAATTATGGAAATATTCCAAATGTCCATTGCCTGATGACTGAAGATGTGGTATGTATATATGTATACAATGGAATATCATTCAGCCATAAAACGTAATGAAATCTTTTCATTTGCAATGGTGTCGATGGGGCTAGAGAGTATTATGCTAAATGAAATAAGTCCGTTAGAGAAAGACAAATACCATATGATTTCATCCATATGAGGAATTTAAGAAATAAAACAAATGAATAGAGAGGAGGAAAAGGGAGGCAGACCAAGAGACAGACTCTTAACTCTAGAGAACAAACTAATGGTTACCAGAGGGGAGGTGGGCAGGATGATGGGTTAAATAGATGGGTATTAAGGAAGGCATTTGTTTTGATGAGCACTGAGTGTTGTATATAACTGAAGAATCACTAAAATGTTTCACTATACCTGAAACTAATATTACACTTTATGTTAACTACCTGGAATTTAAATAAAAACTTGGAAAAAACAGAAAACATATACACACTTTTAATCATAGAGAACAAACTGATGGTTATCTGAAGGGAGGTGGGGGAGGATGGGTTAAATAGATCATGGGCATTAAGGGGTACTTATCATGATGAGCACTGAACAATGTGTAGAATTGTTGAATCACTCTATTTTAACCTGACACTAATATAACACTTTATATTAACTATACTGGAATTAAAATTTTAAAAATTAACTTAAAACAGCAGCAGAATACAATTTTTTTCAAGTGCATATGGAATATTCTCCAGGAGAGATCATATGTTGGTTCACAGAACACGTTTGAATCAATCAAGATGATTGAAATATCAAGCATTATTTCTGACTACAACGGTATGAAATAAAAAATCAGTTACAAAAGTAAAAGTGGAAAAAATACAAATGCATGATGATTAAACAGCATTTTACTGACCCACTCCTTTATCACAGGAGAAATAAAAATAAAATACCTAATAAAATACCTAATAAAAATAAGTACCTAATATCAATCAAAACAAACATATGACACACCAAAATCTGCAGGATGTACCTAAAGTAATTATAAGAGCAAAGCTCATACCAATACAGACCTACCTGAAGAAACAAAAGAAATTTCAAATAGAAATTAGCTTTTAATCTAAAGGGAACAAGTAGAGAGTATAAACAGAGCCCAAGGTAATTGAAGGAAGAAAATAATAAAGATCCGAACAGAAATAGATGAAATAGAGACTAAAAATGTCATAAAATATCAATGAAATTAATACATGTTTCTTTTTAAAGGTAAACAAAATGATCAAATCTTTAGTTGGACTTTCCAGGAACAAAAGAGAGTTCAAATAAAATAAGAATGAAAGAGAAGATATAACTGATACCACAGAAATACAAAGAATCATGAGACTGCTATGAACAATGTTATGCCAGAATATTAGAAAGTCTTGAGGATATGAAAAAAAATTACTGTAAATATACAACCTTCCAAGATTGAATCATAAAGTAATGGAAAATCTAAGTAGGCTAATTACTAGTCAAAAGATTCTACCTGTAATAATAGTAAAAAAAAAAATCCAGGACCAGACAGCTTCACTGGTGAATTCCACTAAATATTTAAGGAACATTTAATACCTATTATTATCAAACTTTTCCTAAAAACTAAAGAGGGAAGAAAACTTCAAAAATAATTTTATGAGCCAAGCATTACCCTGACACCAAAATCAAAAAAGGACACTACAATAATAATAATAATAATAATAATAATAATAATACAGGCTAATATCCTGATGAACACAGATGCACAAAAGCATCAACAAAATATTAGCAAACCAAATTCGATAATACGTTAAAAGGATCATTCTACCATGATCAATTGGGTTTTACACCAGGGATGCAAGGATGGTTCAACACTGGAGAGTCAATGAACATGATAAGTCACATGAACAAAATGAACGATTAAAATCATATGATCATCTCAATAGATGCGGAAAGCATTTGACAAATTTCATCATCCATTTATGAAAAAACTCTCTGCAAGGTAGGTATAGAGGTAACATACCTCAACATAATAAAAGTCATACATGACAAACCAACAACTAGTATCATACTTAATGATGAAAAGCTGAAATCTTTTTATCTAAGGTGAGAAACAAGATAAACATTTCCACTATCCCCATTTCATTCAACATAGGATTGGAAGACCAACTACAGTACTTAGGCAATAAAAAGAGTTAAAAGTTACCCAAATTGAAAAGTAAGTAGTAAAATTTCACTATTTGCATATGACATGATAGTACATATAGAAAACCTTAACAACACCACCAAAAAAGCACTAGACTATAAACGGATTCAGTAAAGTTTCAGGATACAAAATTGATATTCAAAAATATGTTTCATTCTGTACACTATTAGTAAACTATTACACTTGCATTTCCTTGATGATTAGAGATATTCTGTTCTCTTAGTAAACTATTAGAAAGATAAATTTAAAAATTTCATGTGCAATCACATAAAAAAAGATACCTAAGAGTATTCTTAACCAATAAGGTAAAAAAAAAACACACACTGAAAACTATAAGACACTGATGAAAGAGAGTGAAAACGACACAAATAAATGGAAAGATACCCCAGGGTAATAAATTGGAAAAATTAATATTGTTAAAATATTCATGCTACCCAAAGCAATCTACATATTTAATGTAATTTCTGTTAAAATTTCAAAGGCATTTTTCACAGAACTAGAACAGAAAATTCTAAAGTTTCTATGGAACCACAATAGACCCCAAATAGACAAAGCGATCTTGAGAAAGAACAAAGCCAGAGGCGTTACACTTCTTGATTTAAAACTACACTACAGAGTTATAGTAATCAAAATATTACTGCACTGGCATGAAAACAGACATATAGGTGAATGAAAAAGCCAGAGAACTCAGAAATAAATATTTCATAGACAGTCAATTGATTTATTACAAAAGATGCAAGAATATACATCAGGGAAAGAATAGTCTCTTCAATAAATGGTGCTTGGGGAACTGGATAGCTACATGCAAAAGAATGAAACTGGACCAACTTTTTACACCATATATAAGAATTAACACAAAATGCATTAAAGGTTTGATATAACACCCAAAGGCATAAAACTCCTAAAAGAAAACATGAGCAATAATCTTCTTCACATTGGTCTTATTTATGTTTTCTTGGACCTAACTACAAAAGCAATGAAAAATAAAGCAAAAGCAAAAGGGAAAAAAAAGACTACATCAAACTAAAATCTTCCGATCATCAAAGGAAACAACCAGCAAAACAGTAAGACTCCTGAATGGGAGAAGATGTTTGCAAATAATAGATCTGATAAGAAGCTAATATCCAGAATATAGAAAGAACTCTTAGAACTCAATCACGACAACAAAAAATGCAATCCAATTAACAAAAGGGCAGAGGATCTGAATAGATATATTTTTTTCCAAAGAAGACATACAGATGCCATATATTCACATGAAAAAAATGTTGAATATCACTAATCATCATGGAAATGCAAATCAAAACCACGAAGAAATATCACCTTATACCTGTCAGTATGAATGTTACCGAAAAGACAAGAAGTGTCGGTGAGGATGTGGAGAAAAGGGAACCATCATACATTGTTGGTGAATGTAAATTGTTGCAGCCACTATGGAAAACAGTATGGAGGTCCTTCAAAAAATTAAAAATAAAGTCAGCATATGATACAACAATTCTACTACTGGATATTTATACAAATAAAATTAAAACAATAATAGAAAAGATATCTGCACTCCTATTTTTATTGGGACATTATTTACAATAGTCAACATACCAAGAGAATCTAAGTGTCCATTAGTGAATGAATGAAGATTTAGTGTATATATAGTTGATCCTCGATAACATAGGATTGAATTGTGCAAGTCCACCTATACATGGATTTTTTAAAATAAATACAATACTATAAATATACTTTCTCTTCCTTATGAGTTTCTCAGCACTTTCTTTTTTCCTAACATATATAACTATATATATAATTTATATATAACTATATATATATTAGTTAATTGACTATGTTATCAGTAAGATTTCTGGTCAACGGTAGACTTTTAGTAGTTAAATTTTGGGGGAGTCAAAAATTTTATGTAGATTTTAATCTCTATGGAGGTTGTTGGCACACCTATCCCCCACTTTGCTCAAGGATCAAATGTATATACAATGGAATTCTACTCAGCCATTTAAAAAAATGATCTTGTCATTTGTGACTACATAGATTGATCTTTGGGAGATTATGCTAAGCAAAATAAGACAGACAGAAATGCACATACCACATGATTTCATTTATATATGGAATCCAAAAAACGAATCAGAACAAAACACAGACTCATAGATACAGGAGACAGATTGGTAGTTGAGTGAAGGGTAGGTTTTTGGGGTTCTGAAATGAATAAAGGGTATTAAAAAATACAAACGTCAATAGTAATTAGACTTAATGAGGTGACCATTTCACAATGTATAAAAAAAATCACTCTGTTGTACACCTGAAAATAATAAAATATTATAGGTCAATAAAACCTCAAGAAATTTAAATAACTAAGTGGATGGAAAAAGTATACCATGCAAATTTTAATCAAATTAAATCAGGAATGGTTATATTAATATCACATTAAATAGATGACAGAGTAAAGAAAATTGTCAAAGACAACAAAGGGAGGATTAGTTAACAATATAATAGTCACTTCACCAAAATATATAACATTCAAACTATAATTATTTCAAAATAAAATAAAAAATTATATTTTATTTCTTAATCTTAGACTTTTCACAATTCATAATCCTTTACCTCTTTTCTTAGAAGTTTTCACTAAATCTAATTGCTTGTTTCCTAAAAATCTTTTGACTTAGACTCTGTCTCTTTATTCTGAAATGCTTTTATATCTTTTTACCAGAATTACAATTAGCTTAATTCACTTAATTATTTAAGTGAATTCTATTCTACATCTTGTCTCCAGATTGGTTTGCTTAACAGATATGACCACCTACATCATTCCTTTGCTTACGATTATTCTGACTCTCTTAAATTTTCAAGATAAAATTCACAGTTCTTGTATAGACTGTAGAAGACTTTTTGTGATTTAGCCACTTACTATGTCTTCATCCCTTATTTTATTCCTTGCTTCATGATGCCTCACAGTTAAATAATAATCAACTTCTGTTATTCCCTAAATAAGCTTTGCTCCTTCATGAGTTTAAATCTTTATAAAGTCATTACTTTTGTGTGAAATGCCCTTTCGGAACCTCTTCCTGACCTTCTCTATGAAGCATCATAAGGATGCTTTAAAAAATCATAATTGTTTCTTCTTCTCAGGCTGTATTACATTCCCAGATACCTGTAATATATGTCCAATAGCATAAATAGTCCATTAATATTGGCACATACTTCTATTATGTTAAATGTCTCAAATAAAATTATACATGTTTTGTCTATCTCTAGCCCCCCTCCTTTTTAATCACTGTCTTCCATACTGTTTGAAATACAATAGATGCTTAAAAAGTATTTTTAAATAATGATTCTTAGAATTTGATTATTAAAGAATTTATAGAAATGCTTTCCTGTTTATCTTAGAAAAAGTATACTTCTAACAACCACTTTACTTTTTAATATAATTTATTATCAACTTGGTTTCCATACAACACCCAGTGCTCATCCCAACAAGTGCCCTTCTCAATGCCCATCACCCCTTTCCCCCACTCCCCATCCACTCTCAGTTCGTTCTCAGTATTTGAGAGTCTCATGGTTAAAAATAATTTATTTTTTAACATATTTTACACAATTTCTTCATCTCAAGATATGTTTCTTTGCAAACAATATTATGACTTTCTATTATTTACTTCAGAACCTCCTACTAAGAATTCGTATCATGTCAGGCAATATAGAAATAGTAGCATAAACCAATAAAAAGTGTTCCATGATTTTAAAAAGTTCATGGTGCTATAAAAGAAGCATGCATAAAGTATATTATAATACAATATAAATGTAATAAATACGTGAATAAGGCATATATAATCTGACTAGATTTTCCTGGGAAGGTTTCTCTAGGCGGATTTTGTGTTTTATATATGTATGTCTGTGTATGTAGGTAACATGTTATTTTAATCTTTTAAACATATTTTGGGTGCCAAATCCTCCATAAAATTCACACATAAATAATCCCATCCTCTGCAACCAGGAGTATTCTCATTACACAAATTAAGCCACAGAAATTCCCCCAAATCTGGCTGGAGTAGTCTTATTTGCCTCCATGTGGGAAAACCCAGCCTGAAATGTGTGCTAACACAAAGGGAAAGAGAGCTCATAGATACTGAAAAAAAGACACCTTTAATGATATTAATAAAGAATAAAAAGGGGGTGCCTGGGTGACTCAGTTGGTTAAGTGTATGACTTCACCTCAGGTCATGATCTCATTGACTCCTGGGTTCGAGCCTTGCATTAAGCTATTTGCTGTCAGCCCAGGGCCTGCTTCAGATCCTCTGTCCCCTTCCTTCCATGCCTCTCCCCTGCTTGTTCTCTCTCTTTCTCTCTCTCTCTCAATAAAGAAATAAATAAACTTAAAAAAAAAGAAAAAAAAACGTGGATACAGTTATACCTCAAGCCACACAGATGGTGGGCTCTTCATTTTCATGAGATAATTAATTTATTTTTTTCACAGTGCATTCATTTTTTAATAACTTATTGTTAAATTGTTTTCCATACAACACCCAGTGCTCATCCCAACAAGTGCCCTCCTCTGTGCCCGTCACCCACTCTCCAACCTTTCACACACCTCTCACCCCTCAGTTTGTTCTTAGTCTTCAAGAATCTCTTATGTTTTGTCTCCCTCTCTCTCTGTGTCTTTTTTTCTTTCCCTTCTTCCCCTCCCCCATGGTTTTCTGCTAAGTCTCTCAAAATCCACCTATGTGTGGAAACTTATGGTATCTGTCTTCCGCTGCCTGACTTATTTCACTTAGCATAAAACCCTCCAGTTCCATCTATGTTGCTACACATGGCCAGATTTTATTCTTCCTCATTGCTGCATAGTATTCCATTGTATATATATATCACTTCTTCTTTATCCATTCATTAGTTGATTTCAAGTTTCAAAGCACTGTCTTCTGAAAATGTGCACGGTATGATCTCAATTTTTTTGTATTTATTCAGTGCTTCCTTGTGCCCCAAAATATGGTCTGTCTTGGAGAATGTACTGTGTGTGTTTGAGAAGAATGTAAATTCTTTGCTTCTGGATGAAGGGCCCTAAAGATTTCAGTCAGGCCCATCTGTTCCAATGTGTCATTCAGGGCCATTGTTTCTATGGTGATTCTCTGTTTAGTGGATCTATCCAGTGCTGTGAGTGGGGTATTAAGGTCCCCTGCAATTAGCACATTTTTATCGATAAGATTGCTTATGTTTGTAATTAGTTGCTTTACAAATTTGGGTGCCCTAGAATTCGGAACGTAGATAGTTATAATTGTTAGCTCTTCCTGCTGGATAGTCCTTGTGATTAGTATATAATGCCCTTCTTCATCTCTTATTACATCTTTTAATTTAAAGTCTAGTTTGTCTGATGTAAGTGTGGCTACTCCAGCTTTCTCTGACTTCTGGTAGCATGGTAGATAGTTCTCCATCCTCTCGCTTTCAATCTGAAGGTGTCCTCAGGTCTAAAATGGGTCTCTTGAAGACAGCAGATAGATGGGTCTTGTGTTTTAATCCATTATGTTACCCTGTGTATTTTAATTGGAGCATAGAGTCCCTTTATATTCAGCGTTAATATTGAAAAATATGGGTTTAGAGTCACTGTGTTATCTGTAGATTTCACGCTTATTAAGATGACTCCATTACTCTGTGTTCCTTGTGACCTCTCCTTCATAGAGTTCCCCCCCCCCAGGATCTCTTGTAAGACTAGTTTATTTGTGATGTATTCCTTCAGGTTTTATTTGGTTGGGAAGACTTTTACCTCTCTTTCCATTTTGAATGACAGGCTGGCCGGGTAAAGGATTCTTGGCCGCATATCCTTCCTGTTCATCACATTGAAGATTTTCTGCCATTCCTTTCTGGCTTGCCAAGTTTCTGTAGATAAGTTTGCAACTACCCTAATGTGTCTGCCTTTATATGTCAAGGCCCATTTGTCCCTAGATGCTTTCAGCATTCTCTCTTTGTCTTTGTATTTTCCCAGCTTCACTATGATGTGTCGTGTTGAGGGTCTATTCGGGTTACATCTGAGGGGAGTTCTCTGTGCCTCTTGGATTTTCATGCCCATTTCCTTCTTCTTGTTGGGGAAGTTCTCAGCAATGATTTGTTCAAGTACCCTTTCGACTCCGTTCTCTCTCTCTCTTCTACCTCTGGAATTCCTATAATACAGATATTATTCTGTTTGATTGCCTCGCTCAGCTCTCAAACTCTCCTTTCCTGCTCCTGAATCAGTTTCTCTCTCTTTTTCTCTGCTTCGTCTTTTTCCATAATTTTATCTTCTAATTCATTCTTCTCTTTTCTGCCTCTTCAATCCGCACTGTAGCTGCCTCCAATTTGGTTTGCATCTCATTTAAAGCAGTTTTTAATCCCTCCTGACCATTTTTTAGGACCTTGATCTCTGCCTCGAGGGCCCCCCTGCTTTCTTCTATGTTTTTTTCAAGCCCAGAGAGTATTTTTATGTTTATCATTCTATATTCTTGTTCCGTTAAGCTGCATATGTCTGCTTTCATCAGTTCTTGCACTGTAACTATTTCCTGTACATACTTTTGAGGGGAGTTCTTCATTTTGGCTAAGTTTATATTGGTTTATTTCCTAGGTCTCTTCTGTCCCCCAGGAGTTTCTGGATTTCGCATTCTCTTCCCCATAGCCTCCAACTCCTCTTTCTGCAGTTCTCTGGGATTGAGAGTCCCTCGGTTTCAGTTCTTAGTTTGAAAGACATGGAAGAGCACTGGGTTCCCCCTACTCCTCCACCATGTTGTCCCCTCCCTCCAATTTACTTCTTTTTTAAAGGCATTTTGAACTGGTTTTCTGTCACCTAATCAAAATAGTTCTTATTATAACTATATTATTGTGTTATTTTGGATGGCATATATTCTCAATAATGTTCCAGTGTATGAAATAACATTTGGTGGCAGTAAGGTTAATACAGAAATCAGCATTTGGACACAGAACACAGGCTTAATTTCCATTTATACAATTTACCACATGCATGACTTTGCATACAGCTTATTCTTTTCTGAATATTATCCTGAACATTTTCTATGAAGATGATAATACCTTATATACTTATTCCTGAAAGTTGTTTTAAATGTATAAATTTCAAATATCAATTGATATGCCCTAAACAGTCTTGGCATATAATGAAATTTCATTATATATCTGCTGAAAGAATAAATTAGAAAATATATTTATAAAATGTTTTGTATATGGTATGATGAATAGATATATGAACTATATATAGCCTGTTTCAAGAACTGACAATCATCTTTTTCATAATGTAGGACATCATAAATTTAGAATACCATCTTAATAGAGCATTTAAGGCATGTCCATAAACATGTTTTGCTTCCCTTCTTCAAACTGAATTGATAAAAAGGAGGATTTTGAAATAATATAGATAATCTATTATACTAAAGAATTAGTAACATTTTAAATGAGTATGGAAATATTTATAATTAATTTTGATCATCTACTGTTTAATTAAATTAAAAATAAAATTGCATATTTTCTCTTTCCCACTTTCTTCCTTTTTTAACCCTAATATAATGCTGAATAAATAAAATTTTATGTCACAATATAAGTACAGGCATCTTAAATTACAAATCTCTCAAATTTCCAAAGAAGGAAATAAAGGACCAACCAGAAAGTTGGTGATTTTCTCAAATCGAAGCTTCCTCAAAGCTATGAAAACTGTTATAAACAAAGACAGGCATAGAATAGTAGTTATTTATATTTTGGCTTATTATTTTATATTCTAAATGCAGTCTGATAGCTGAAAATTTTGTTACTTTTCATGCACATTCATAAAACAGAACTTCTTACTATATTCTTGAAAGCCATGTATAATACAAATAATTGGTTTCATAAAAACAATAACTAAAAAGAGTTTATCCCTTTGGATGCAGGTTCAAATATGGATTATTTTTAATAAGATAAAACATTTTATTATCATTTATAATAACTGAAAAAGAAATAGAGAAGATATTCAATATATGAAAAATGTATTTGGAATAATACTCTTAAAATAAGCAAATACATATTATGTATATTGTATTGGAGGCAAAAAATGTGCCATAAAGTCATACAGCACTGTCATTTTGCTAGATAATTCCCGATAAACTCTTTCATTACTGAGAACTAACAACTTAGATACCATTTGCCTTTAGAAATCTGATATAAAATATATATTTTTGCTTCAAGGATATTTAATGTCATGCTTATAAGTAGAAAACTATAAGACTAATATGTATTTAATGACAATTATGTGACAGATATTGTTATAAATTTTTACATATTTTAATGAAAATAAGTTATTATGTGGAAAAGAAAAATGTAAGAAATAAATCCAATAGAATATTATTTAGATAGAGACACTAAGCAAAATGACAATTATCAAGATGTCCAGGGATGAAAACATCACAGTCTAAATACCTGCTTTATCTGCCTATTAGTATATCTTAAATTTAGTTGGCAGTTGATAGTTTAGGGGATGGACCTATCCAATTCCACTAACTAGCTGACTAAAAATGGGTAACAACATCTTAACCCTACCACCTCTTATTTCAGCTCAAGTACAGAGTGGCTCCTAGCAATAATCACAAAAGAAAAAATATTATAAATCTTTCGCAGGAAAATGACAATTTTCCAGGGCCTTTTTTAATTGTGGGGATTTTGGAATAATTTTAGATTTACAGAAATATCGCAAAGATCATACAGAGAATTTCTGTAAATCTCTCAACCTTCTTTCCTCTTTTCTTAACATTTTACATTGCCTTCATGCATTTGAACAAAATTAGGAAACCAGCAATGATAAAGTACTATTAATAAAACTCTTGATTCCATTTGGGTTTTATCAGATTTTTTTCACCAATATCCTATTTCTCTTCATAGATCCGATTCAGTACCACATAAATTTAGTTGTCAGAGTGTTGTTTTCTCAAGGTGATTATTGGAGTCCTTGAAGTTTAATGAGCTCTTAAATAGGAAAGACACCTGAAACCAGTATGTCTCTTTCTTCAATTACTAATAGATTATACAGAATCTATATCAAAACTATACTGCAGTTGTATAAATGTTTTAAGACTTTTCTTTAAAATTTTTTATTTTAATAATCTAAATCCGTTTTTATTGGTTCTATCTTGTGTGACATGACCTGCTTTATTCAACAATTTTATCTGTATATCAAAGGAAATATTTTCACTTTTTTTCATCTCAGGCTATCAATTTTATACTCATTAAAGACTCACATATGAATTAGTTATTATTGGCGTATTGAATTTCAGAAAGCAAAGGCAGTGTGAGATTTAAGTATCCCACATATTGATCAATAAATCACTCCAGCACTCTCTTTTTAATCTTCAATTCTAAGTACCCTGTTTTTTTCATTCATGTATTTTTTTCTCTGTTATGGGGTTTTGTTTGCTTGTTTGTTTTGAGATAATGATGAGTATCAGCCTTGGAGATGCATTTCTCCTTTGTGTTATAATTAACATAAATATAATTCAAATTAATGGTTATTTGAATTTAAGGTTAAATATTTTTAAATTTATAATTAGCACTTTTCATGCAATTAGTGTAGATAGTGATTTTTATGGTATTATTGAGTAAGAAATTACTTATTGAGTTTTATGGTATTATATCAGGGTATAAGCATCTCACAAACGATTGATAATTTAACAATAGATATATCTTCCTAATCACATTTTTCATAACTTCAGTTAAAACTTTCATGAATACCTTAATGTTATTATTATTTTTTAAGACAAAAGATGTGTCTTAATTTGACCTTTACATGGTTTAAGCTTAGGTCTATTATTACTACACACTTTCATAGAGATCAAGATAAGTTATTTGCTTCAAACCAATAATATAATATTATTATGGAACATATTAATATAAATATCATTACATATGCAGTATATTAATATAATATTGCATGCTATCTGCACCAGCATAATGGTTTCTATTTAAAATTACAAATTTTTGAATTTGCTATATACTCCAGATTAAATAAGGAGTGCTTTTCAACTAAGGTCTTTATTGCCAATGCTGATGATGCCAAACTACATTAAATGTTATTTTTATTTATATTTTATTTAAATTTTTTTTGAAGTTTATTTTTGAGAGACTGAGACAGAGCATGAGAGAGGGAGGAGCAGAGAGAGAGGGAGACATCCGAAGCAAGCTCCAGACTCTGAGCTGTCAGCACGGAGCCAGACGTAGGGCACGAACCCACAGACTGTGAGATCATGACCTGAGCCGGAGTCGGCTGCCCAAACGACTGAGCCACCCAGGCGCCCCTACATTAAATATTAGTAAAGAATTTGATCAAAGGGTGAGTAGAGGAGTCTATTAATTCCGTCTTTAGTTGATTGTATTATTCCATTGTGACGTAAAGCTGAAGTCTGTTATTTTGACCTTTACATTTATTGAACACAGGGTATCCAACATGACTGAGTAACACTATACACAAAATTGACTCACAAAACAGCAAAAATTTCCAGGACAATATAATATATATCTAAAGAAACTAGAGCCTTAAAACTTCTGAGTGATGATGAAATTACAGCCAAAACAGATATCATTTGTATCTACAATACTCGGTGTATCCAGCTAAACCTCAAGAATGGCAACCTTGTAAATAATATGTAAATAATGATATAAATAAGAATATCATACCCAAGGGTAAATTTTATTACTGAACACAGCCTACAGTCAGGCTTTGACAAGAGAGCAGGTTCAATTCTGATTTACACTGAGTTGAAAGAGCTTGTGAAACAATTTAAAGTTTTCTCTTTAAACCTAACCTACCCTAATAAAGCATAAAACAAAATCCAGAACTTTAAGTGATAATTTGGAAATAACGCTAATGTAAAAATATTTTTTCAAAGGAAGATAGCAGAATTCAGAGTATCTACAACATATTAGCAATGATATCTAGTATAAAATCCAAAAATAGTAAGCAAGCAGGAAAATGAAATCTATTTTCCATAGAGGAAAAATATGTCCAACACTGACATTGTTTTCATCTTTTAATTAGCATACAAATCTTTAAAGTAATCATTATAAATATGATCAAGAGTATAAATAAGACATTCTTGTTTTTAAGTTTATTTCTTCAGAGATAGAGATCGAGAATTGTGTGTGGCTCCACACTCAGCATGGAATCTGCTTAAGATTCTTTTTCTCTTTCCTTCTCTCTCTGCCCCTCACCTGCTCTCTCTCTCTCTGTCTCTCTCTCCCTCTCTGAAGAAAAAAAAAAAAAGAACGTTTTTTGTTAACATGTCAGTTTTGACCGTGTCTAACTATTTCCATCGTAAATTATTACTGAATAACAAACTTCTATTTTAATTTTGTAAGTACCTTCTTTTATTCTGGGTACAAATAAATTACATGTACAAAATTGTTTTGAGATCCACTTATCTTTTCCCTCTTCATATTAATATTGATGACTTACTCAATTTTCAAAGCCATAGTTGTAGCTAACTTAAATTAATAAAAAATCAAAATAGCCTTGAGAAATCAGGCAGAAGAGGCCAAGATACAGACGGTCACAATTAAAGAGATATAAAGAAGTATACTTACATTCTCAAACATGTTTGTTAAATAATTTAAATGAATTTGAGAAATATAGGATGGAAGAAAAGGGAGAAACCATAATCCTTTCATCATCAGCCTTGACACAACTCAGTAAATAACAATACCTACTATGAATTTGCTGAATCATGTGGTAATTCTATATACTATATAGAATTAAATTATATAATATATATTATAATATAAATTATAAATATAGAAATAAATTAAAATTTTAAATTTCCAATGACTTTAAGGAAGTACTGCAATGGCTTAATCATGATATATAAGTATACCTTTGCTGGCTGGAGATATTAGCACATAGATGGAATATATTTTTTGTATTAGTCTTCACCGAATCAAATATCCAGGAGAATTTCATCCTCATATTATCTTCTTCAAAGAGATGGATTGCATATACTAGAGCTCATTATAAAAAAGTGTGCAAGACATCCTAGACATTATAAATAAACTAAAGGAAAATCCCTGTTATTCCAAATTATCTCAAGAAATATGAAAGAACAAAAGTCTGGAGATACCTCTTATGGCTTAATTACTTATAAATGTGCTTCTATACCAGAAGATGAAGACACATTAATGTGATATCAATTAATCAAAATACTTTTCATGTGAGATTCTTGGAGTACACATTTATGAGTCTCCTCACCATTGGAGACAGAGAAAGAAATACTGAACAGAGCAATTTTATTCAAAGCCAATTATGAACTATTCCTCGTTAGAACCAACCCTAGGGACATCTCATTTATCCTAAATCTGTCTACTATGTACTTCTCTAATTTTTATGACATAAATAGAATTCTCTTTCCCAAGAAATAGCTCAATCAAGCTGATTTTTCAATGCTACCTTCACCTTTTTGTTTCTACAAAAACATGGTGTTAAAACAGATTTCTTTATCTGTCGGATTTTACACAGCTCTTAAACTCAAGGATTTGCGGCTAAGTTTATAAAACAGTTTCTTTAAAAAATTATTTCCATTTCTTTCCACAGAACGTAGTGGATAGCTTTAATCCAAAAACATAAGAAGAAGAAGAATAGAAAAGTTGCAAGTGTGGAGTAAATAAAGCCTGAAGGAATGATAATGTCATCCTTTTTTATATAAAATAATTATTTGACAAAACTTCAAAAATAAAAATTCTTGTAGCACCTTCATGTCTTGATATAAGCTCTCTCATACTTGAGATCAAGCCCTGCATCGGGCTCTGTACTAACAGCATGGAACCTGCTTGGAATTCTCTCTCTTTTTCTCTCTCTCTGACCCTCCACCTATCTCTCTCTCTCTCTCTCTCTCTCTCTCTCTCTCTCTCTCTCTCTCTCTCTCCCATCCTCTCAAAAATTAAATAAACATTAAAAATAAAGATTTTTTCCTATATTTTTCTTAATTTGACTGATGAACTAAACTTCATGTTTGCAGCAGAACAAAAACAAGGTAGAAAACTAAGAACACTCCCCCATACTTCATTCTTGCATCATGCAATGAAAACTACACCACCACTATAGCATATGATCCACAATTACAAATTGTATTTACAAAATTACCAAAAAATATCTGCCTATGTACTGGCAAATTCCACATTTTATTAGTAATGGGCCAGGAAAAAACATTTTTATTAATAATCGATTTATCTTGAGACATAGTGTCTTCGTATATTATCTCTGAAATGTAAGCATATAGGGAGTGCCAGTAAGTAAGGGGAAACCCACCAGGGTTACTCGGATGTGCTCGACATGGGCAAAATTCCACATATCAAGCAAGCTGTCTGATTTTGTAGTTCTGCATAGTGCTGTGCCCATTGTAGAAAGGAATTGTCAGCTAAGATAAGTGTATAGAGAATAAAGGGAAAATATACAACCTTCATTGTTGTTTGAAGAGGACTTTGAGTTCTCCTACAGGATCACAGGAGTAAGAAGGCACATTTGTTTGTTCGTCGGCTTTCTGCGAAGGAGGTACAGGTTTTATTCTGGATACGTGAGTCCATGAAGAATGCTCCTTTAATTTTACTAAAGTTGGAGTACATTACATGACCTGATATTGGCCTTTCTGTTTTGGAGTTAAGTCTCTGCTGTATTTGACTTCCAATCCTTTAGATAAACCATGTCTCCAGGACTTACACAGGGTGGGCTTTCAGTTACAGTTAAATCAGGTTTTGGGGGCATGTGATCACATACTCATTAAGTAACTTATGAATCAGACCATCCTCAAGTGAATAATTCAAGAATGTATTAAAATCTTCATCTACTAACAAGTAAGAAATGGTTTTCCATATAACAACTCAAAAGGGCTGAGTCCCAGAGGATGCTTTGAAGCAGTTCTTGCTCTGAGAAGTCCTATTGGTAAAAGAGCAACCCAGTTTTCCTTGGTCTCTACACTAAGTTTCGCAAGGTGTCATTTTAAAATAGGATTAGCTTTTTACACCTTTCCAGAGGATTGTGGATGGCAAGCTGAATGTAGAAAATATTTGATTTTTAAAGCCTGTGCTACTTGTTGGGTTATTTGTGTAGTGAAAGAAAGACCATTTTTTTCACTTTGCAGGGATGGTGGAAGACCAAAGCTGGGAATACTTTCCAGTAGCAAAAGTTTGGTTACTTCTTTGGGTTTTTCAGTTTTGCACAGAAAGTCCTCCATGCACCTGGTGAAAGTATCGACAAACACTAATAGTAATCCATAGCCTTTGCAAGGAGGCATCTGTGTGAAATCAAGCTGCCAGTCCTCTTCTGGATATGATCCATGCCTTTGGACTGGTTTTAAAAGTAGGGGGATGTGGCGTTTGGGTGGCTCAGTCGGTTAAGTGTCTGACTTTGGCTCAGGTCATTCAATTCAGTTCATGATTCCGCGGTTCCTGAGCTCAAGCCCCGCCTCACGCTCTGTGCTGACAGCTCAGAGCTGGAGCCCGCTTCAGATTCTTTGTCTCCCTCCCCTTTTCACACTCTGTCTCTCTCTCTGTCTCAAAAGTAAACATTACAAAAAATTCAAAAGGGGGGCGCAGACCGCACCCTCTGGATTTACCTGTGCACAAACAATACATGATTGGCAGACCTGTTTTATCATAGCTGTGAAATTCTTTCCATCAAACGCATTGCTGATTAAACAGCTTGGAACATCTTTGCCCAAATGGGTAGCTTGGTGTAAACCCTGCATTACTTCCCATTTATTATTTTTGGGTATAATGATTTTTCCCTCATTATCGACAAACAAGTCCTGTGTATTTTTAGTGTAGCCTCGTTCCGGGCTATGTACATCTCTTGGTCTGAATAGACAGGAGTTATGGACTCCATTGGGGTTAAGACTGGTTATTAGACTTAGCATTTATTTATTTTGCGCTGCCAATTTGGCTGCATGGTCTGCTAAATTGTTTCCTTTAGATTCTATGGTGATAGCCTTTTGATGCCCTTTGAGGTGAATCACGGCTACTTCCTTAGGCATGTGCCTCCAGAAGAGCAAGAATTTCAGGCCCATCTTTTATTGGGGAGTTATGGCTTCATAACAGTTCACTTTCCTTCCAAATTGCTTCATGGGAATGTAGCACCAGAAAGGCAAATTTGGAGTCAGAATAAATATTAATTTTTATACCCTTTTCCAATTGAAGAGCACAAGGAAGGCTTCTGAGCAGAAGGATTGGTTGGAAGTGCTTTTGTCTCAATGGTCTTAATTAAACTAACTATAACTTATGCAACTTTTCTTTCTCTATCCACGAAGTAGCTACCGTCGGTAAACCAATTGTCATCCACATTTTCAAGAGGGGAGTCCTTTAAATCTGGCCTGCTAGAATAAACAAGATCAAAAATTCCTGAATAATCATGTTTTGTCCTAGAAGTATGAAAGTCAGGTCCAGGCATAAGTGTAGCTGGTTTTAGAGTCTGTCACGTTTTAAGTATTATTTCAGGCATATCTAAAAGCATAGCCTGGTATTTAGTTAGTCAGCCTCCCGTCATCCATTGGTGACCCTTGGTTTCTAAGACACTCTGAACTTGATGTGGAGTCATCACTGCCAGAGTCTGTCCCATGGTAAGTTTTGAGGCCTCTTCTACCAGGAGGGCTGTTGCAGCCACTACTCGAAGACATGCCACCCACCCTTGGGCTACATTACCAAGTGACTTCAAAAAGTAGCCCTCGGGTCTTATTTCATTTCCTAATTTCTGAGTAAGAACCCCCAAGGTTTGTCCCTGTTTCTCTGATACATATAAAGTAAAAGGTTTTTCTAAATTTGGTAAAGTCGAAATGGGGCTGATGAAAGTCTAGCCTTTAATATTTGAAAAGCTGTTTGCTGAGCTTTAGTCCAGGGTAAAGTTTTCTCATCAGGGCCCTTAACTGAGTTATAAAATGGTTTGGCTAAGAGCCCAAATCCAGGAATCCACAGATGGCAAAAACCTGCCATACCTAGGAAAGTACAGAGGTTATTTTTTTTTAACATTTTTATTTATTTTTGAGAGACATACAGACAGAGCGTGAATAGGGGAAGGGCAGAGAGAGAGGGAGACACAGAATCCGAAGCAGGCTCCAGGCTCTGATGAGCCATCAGCACAGAGCCCGATGCGGGGCTCGAACTCACAGACCATGAGATCATGACCTGAGCTGAAGTCGGCCGCTCAACCGACTGAGCCACCTAGGCGCCCCCAGAGGTTATTTTTGTTTTGTTTCGTTTTGTTTTGTGTTTTTTGTTCTTTTGTTTGTTTTCCTTAGTTGGGGGTCCAAGATCCATTATAGCCTTTTTCCCATCAATAGACAGGGTATAGTGACCTGGTGTTATCTCATACCCTCATATCCCAAAAATTGTACCTTTTGTTTAGATATTTGGGGTTTTTTTTGTTTCTTTTTGTTTTTTTTTTGTTTGTTTTTTGTTTGTTTGTTTGTTTTTGTAGAGACACCACACCCTCTCTCTACCAGGAAATTAAGTAAAATTATAGAAATGTTATCAGACATTTCTTTTGTGGGACTACAGATCCAGCCGCCTCACCAGAATGCTCCCTATGTAGAACACTCCAGAACAGTCCTGCCTGTGCCAGCCACAGCTTCAGTTACCCGGCCAAGGCACCCACTATATTGAACACTTTGTGACACTCTGGTTTGCACCCACTTCAGCTTCAACTGTCTTACAAGGACACCTTTGCACAGAGAGCCCAGAGACTACACTGTCCTATGCCCACTTTAGATTTAGCTGTCCCGCCAGGGTGCCCCTTGCACAGAGTTCCAAAAGACCCCCCGGTCTGTACCCTACTTTGGCTCCAGCCACCCCTTTAGGGTACCTTCTGTGTGGAGAGTCTTGGAGCACCCCAGTTTATATCCACTTCATCTCCACCTATCCCACTGAGGTGCCCTCTGTGTTAGAGCCCCGGGACACTTCAGCTTGCTCCTAGTTCAGCTTCAGTTTTCCAGGTAGGGCACTCTCTGCTTAGAGAGCCCAGGGACTTCCTGGCCTACATATCACCTCAGTTCTAATCACCTCACTAAGGCTCCCCCTGCATGGAGTGCCTTGGGACACCATGGCTTGTACCCACCTCAGCTTCAGGTATCCTATCAGGGTACCCTCTGCATATAGAATCTGAGGAGACCCCAGCCTGCATCCACTTCAGCATCAGCTGTACCGACAAGGTGTTCACTTAGTGAAAAGCCGCAGGATCCCCCAGCTTGCATCCACTTTAAATTCAGATGTCCTGCCAAGATGCCCTCTGTGTGGAGAGACCTAGAACCTCCCAATCTGCACACCACCTTAGCTCCAGCCGCTCTGCTAAGACATCCCCATCAGGAAGCACCCCAAGATCCCCCAGTTTGCATTCAGTTCAGCTTAAGCTATTCTAGAGGATTGTCTTCAAAATGAAGAACCATAGGACCTTTTAGCCTGCACCTACTTTAATTTCAACTGTCCTGCCAAGGTTCCTCCTCTATAGAAAACACAGAGACTTCCCATCCTGCTCCCTACCTTAGCACCAGTATCCCTGCCAGGGCACCTTCTCCAATTACAGCCGCTGGATAACCCAGCACCTTCTCCAATTACTGCCTCGAGATAACCCAGTTTACACCTATACCAGCTTTAACTATCCTGTCAGACCATCTGATATGTGTAGATCTGAGGGACCAGATCAACGTATGATCACTTAAGTTTTAGCTCTCCTTCCAAGGTGCCCACTCTCTGGAAAGCCCCAGGACACCCATCTTGTGACACCCACAACTCTAACCAGCCAATCAAAGTCACCAAGCACACAGAGTCTGCACAGCGGATGACCATACACAAAACCATTTATTCAAGTTTAGGAGAAGTAGCTGTCCCACCTAATCCATAGAAACAAACACAGAAAAATCAAGCAAAGTGGGGAGACAAAGGAATATGCTCCAAAAAAGGACAAGATCTCAAAAATAAATAAATACATAAATAAATGAAACAGAGATAAGCTATATGCCTGATAAATAATTTAAAGTAATTATTGTAATCCTGTTCACCAGGCTGGAGAAAAGACATGAATTCAGTGAGGTATTGAATAAAGAGATAGGGAATATATTGGTGGTGTTCCTATACACTAACAATAAAGTAACAGAAAATGAAATTAAGAAAGAATTCTATTTTCTTTTTTTTAACGTTTATTTACTTTTGAGACATAGAGACAGCGTGAGCAGGAGAAGGGCAGAGAGAGAGGGAGACACAGAATCTGAAGCAGGTTCCAGGCTCTGAGCTGTCACCACAGAGCCCGACGCGGGGCTCGAACTCACAGACCACACGAGATCATGACCTGAGCCGAACGAAGTCAGCCGCTTAACCGACTGAGCCACCCAGGCGCCCCAAGAATTCTATGTTCAAGTGCACCAAAAAGAATAAAATACTTTATCGAGTATTTGGAATAAACTTTATTCCAGGAATAAATTTATCAAAAAGGTGAAAGACCTGTATTCTGAAAACTATAAAATATTAATGAAAGGTACAGAAGACAACATAAACAAATGCAAAAATATTCAAGGCTTATCTATTAGAAGAATATTGTTAAAATGCCCATACTACTCAAAGCCATTTACAGATTCAACATAATCCCTATCAAATACCAATAGCAGTTTTCACAGAACCAGCACAATACTAAAATTTGTATGGGAACACAAAAAACCTTGAATCACCAAAGCTATCTTGGGAAAGAAGAACAAAGCTGGAAGTACCACAATTCTGTGTTTCAAGATACACCATGAAGCTGTAGTTACCAAAACAGTATGGGACTTGCACAAAATAGACACAGAGATCGTTAGAACAGAATAGAGGGTCCAGAAAAAAACCCACGCATATACGGTTAATTAATCTATGACAAAAGACAGAAGACCATACAATACAGAAAAGATAGTCTCTTCAGTAAATAGTGCTGATGAAACCAGAGTGCTACACGCAAAATAATGAAACTGGACCACTTTGTAATACCATACACAAAAATAATCTCCAAATGGATTAAAGATCTGAGTGTGAGACCTCAAACCACAAAAATCCTAGAAAAAAAGACAGGTAGTGATTTTATTTTGCATTGGCCATAGCAACATTTTTTTTTTAGATGTGTCTCCTAAGACAAAGGGAAACAAAAAGAAAAATAAAGTCTAGAGACTATATCAAAATAAAAATCATTTGTACAGTGAAGGAAACCATCAACAAAATAAAAAGACAACCTACTGAATGAGAGAAGATATTTATTAACGATATATCCAATAAGGAGTTAATATCCAAACTACATAAAGGACATACACAACTCATCACTAAAAAACAAACAACCTAATTTAAAAATGTACAGATGACCTGGATAGACATTTTTTTCCGAAGAAGACATATATATGGATAACAGGCACATGGAAAGATGCTCAACATCTCTATCATGGAAATGCAAATGAAAACCACAAGGAGACATCACATTACACTTCTCAGAATAACAACAATAACAACAACAAAAACAACAACAAAGAAAGAGAGAAAAGAAAAAGACCAAGTGTTCATGAGGTCATGGAGAAAAACTGTTGGTATGAATGTAAATGGGTGCAACCATTCTGAAAAACAGTATGGAGGTTCCTTGAAAAATTACAAAGAGAAATACTATATGATTCAGTAATTTCACTACTGAGTATATACCCAACAAACATGAAAACACTCTATCAAAAATATATATGCTCCCCTATCCTTAGTTAAGCATTATTTACATTAGCCAAGATATGGTAGCCACCTAAGTGTCCTTCAATAGACAAATGGATAGCATAGAAGAAAAGTGATCTTTCCATTTGCAACATTGATGGACAAAGAGGGTATTATGTTAAGTAAATTAAGACTGAGAAAGATAAGCACCACATGACTTCACTCATATGTGGACTCTAAAAAACAAAATAAACAAAAGGTAGAATCGGGCCTATAAATACAGAAAACTGATGGTTACTAGAGGAAAGGGGGAATGGGATAATGGGGTGAAGGGGACTGGGAGTACAGACTTCCAGTTATGAAACAATTCATGGAATAAAAGGCACAACATAGGAAATGTAATCAATGATATTGTAATAGTGCTGTATGGCGACAGATGGTAACTTACTCTTGTGGTGAACACAGCGTATAGAGAAGTTGAAGCACTATATTTTACACGTGAATCTAATGTAACATTCTGTCGACTATACTCAAATTTAAAAAGATGCTTAAACTATAAATTCATATTTTATTCTGAGGACAATAAGCAGCAATTGAAATGTTAAGTAAATATGTATATATTTAATATTTAACACCTTTCTATGTTACATATTTTATATTTAATTTAATGTGTATATGTATGTATACATATATATGTATATAACTACTATTCTCTGTATGTTTGTGTCCCCCCAAATTCATATGTTGAAATTCATGTGTTGAAATCATCCCAAAGATGATAGAATTAGAGATTAGGCTTTAGGAGGTGCTTAGGTCATGAGAGTGGAGCCCTCATGAATGGGGTGACTGCCTTTATAAAATATGCTTCAGCGACCTCTAACCTCTTTCATCCTATAAGGACACAAGGTGCTGTCTATGAACCAAGAGTGAGCCCTCGTAAGAATGTGCCCAAATTGGAACCTTGATGTTGGTCTTCCAGCCTCCAGAACTGTGAAAAATAAATTTGTTTTAACCCTTCGAAAAACAAAACAAAATTAAAAAGTATCCTCTAAAAGCAACTATACCGTAACTCACAACTGAAAATTGCCATGTAGAATTTTTATCTTTGCTGCATACTTTTCACTAGTATACCAAAAGTGAGTGCACCTTTATCTGTAACATGTTTATGAATTCACCGTATTTTGACTCTTATGTTTACCCCCTGCAGAAATTAGCCACTTGTTAAGATTGTCAATAAAGTATACAAAGGAAAAGACAAAGTTGAGATTTTCACAAAAACTCCACACTAAAGTGACACCAGTGCTGTTATAGTCATCTTTTATAGAGCCTTTCTTTTACATTATTCATGCTAACCAATAAGGAAAGTTAGAGAGAGGGAGAAAGATTGGAGGGGGGTATCTGCAACAACACTGGGCCCAAAAAGTCTGATTAGAAAAGCCGAAGCAAGGTTTCTGAAGATGTCTCAGTACTGTGTCTAGTCTCAGGTATTGTCTGATTGTCTGAAGACTTTAAACCTAGGAGATAGTAGAAGAAGTAAAGAAGGTATCTTTACTTTACTGTTAATCATGATGACAAGTCCATGTGGAAACACTGAAATATTTAGCAGAATTGAGTCTCAATAGCTAGTGATGGTTCTCATGAAACAACTAGAAAGAAGAATGTCTCTATAAAAGATAAAACTGTGGATTAGTTGGAGGAGCATACATGGATCTACAGCTGTAGACAAGGGACTAACTACTTGAGAATTTTAGGGACATTGGATATCACGGGCTGGACTCTTGCTTCTTCTGTAGCTCCAGTTCTTCAGCCTTTTGCACAGCTGCATCAACCAGCAGCTGGAAGCTGCTGAAGTCATTGTACTCCTCTGTTAACACGGGTTTGGGAGATGGCATAAGCACAGGCTCACTAGTAGAAATCCTGACCTTTTTTTTTGGCTGGGCCTTTGGGGTGAGCTTCTGGCCTGTAGACAACTCTGGATCCAGCAGCTTCTCCTCTGACTGGTGGCCCATTAGAGGGAGGCTCAGGGACAGGCACTGCATCTTGCCTGGATCTCTGGGCCCTGACCTGGCCTGTGTAGATGAATCTGGTCTCTGCTTATGGGTCACAGCAGCAGCCTTGCCTTTTTGGTGGTACATGGTGACCTGATTGGGGTTGATTTCACCCTGTCGAAGTATTTCTGGAAGAACACGTCTGCGGGCATTGATAAACCAGTTAGAGACTTGCAGGAAAGACAAATTGGCCTTCTCAGACAGCATTCGCTTCTCTGCCTCTGAAGGGTAGGCCTTAAACCGGTGTTCATACAGCCAGTCACGGAGAATCTTCACTGACTCAGTTGGCAAGTACCCTTTCCACTTCCTCTTGCCCTCTGGTGAGGCAAGATCTTTATCTGCACCAGTGTCACTACTCAGTGTGACTGACGTGCCTTGAGCCAGACTTTGGTTCTCTGCTGGGCTTTCTTCAGGGGCTTCCATGTTCATGAGTCCTGTCTTCACTCTTTTGGGAATCAGGAATGGCTGAGTTAGGACTAATGTGGGTCTGGGAGAACCAGTGAAGAAGGCATGGACAGGTCTCTAAGAGGAAGTCTCACCTTTCACTTCCCAAGCAGATAAACAGTGCTAATAACTGCTTTGAGCCAGTGGGCTTTGTGATGTCACATCCTCTCTGTCCTGTGTGCTGCCCCTCCCCCCCACTTCCTGGTGCCCCCTTTCCTTGCTTTTTTTCCCCATAGATTCAAATTCTCTTGTTTTTACCTCATCAATTTAAAGCTCTCCAGACTTTTATTTTTCTCCTGCTATCACCAGTTTCTGCTAACTAACGAATTCTAATTCTCTTGGATACATCTGGCCTATTCATAGGTTCCTCATTTTCTTCCTTTTTGACTTCACTCTGATATTGTTCTTCTTTTTCTTCCTTATAATTGCATTATTGGCTCAACTGCATATATCAGAAACAACCTATCTACTAAATATTAACCTCGATAAAAGGAGAGTGTAAGTAGTGTGCCTTGACTCCTCCCTTCCATATTTAAAGCTAATTTAAGAGTAATTTTTAAACGAGACAGTTACTTTTGAAACTCTTTCTCTTCGTTTTTTTCTTTATATGCTTGGAAGGTTTAACTTTGACATGACTTTACTATGTCACCAGGATCTTTATCTCTGCACTTTGAGCTTTGACATCCAGTTGTGATAATTCTCATTGACGCTTCAGTCAGAATTCAGGGGTCTTTCAAATACATGGGATAGGATTCAAGAAATAATGGTAATTACAGCTAGATTATTTCAGTCTTTTTTGCTAGTTTAAGTATATAGACATTACACTTGAAGCAGATGACAAATTGTAAATTGTACATTTTTATTTCAGATAGCTGAAAAACAGTGTTCTTTCAAGAATACTATTATCCATTTAGAAGACAATCATGGACTCTGTTTTCTTGCAGACAGCGTATGGTATTACCGATTTCTAATTTCAGTGGATTTTCAGCGGACTTTCCAGATCATACATTAATCATCATATAATATCTACAGTTTCTATTTGTCAAGCACAATATCATTTTATCCTTAAGAGTTATTATTTGGTGTCAGAATATTATCTACTGGCCCTTTGGTTGTTGGTAACCTTACCATTGAGGACTTTCATAGCTTAAAATTTGTTGTAAGGAATACCTATCGAAATACACAATCAAATCTGATGGTCATTTTAGCAAAGTTCCCAATAACCAGAAAGTGTGTGTGTTCGCTACAATTGAAGGTCTTCTTTGTGATACTCTGAGAGTGCTACCACTTCCATTAGTATTGTGGGCTCCTGGAACACAAAATATAATGTTTTCTGTTCATAATGCAAACTCACTCCCCTTAATTACTTCCCACCAATACATTCATGGCCCATGCTCACTGAAACTACTCTTGTCTATCAGCACAATTTCTAGTAACTTATCCTCCATCATTTGTTGCTTCTATATGCTCTTTGTATTGTTGAGATTTCGATCTCTGCTGAAGGATTGGCTGAATTATATATATTTAGTGGCACCTGGGTGGATCATTTTGTTAAGGGACCAACTCTTGATTTTGCCTCAGGTCTTGATTTAATGGTTCATAAATTCGAGCCCCATGATATGCTCTGTGCTGTCAATGGCTTAGGATTCTCTCTCTTCCTTTCTCTCTCTGCCCCTCCCCAACTCTCTTTCTCTCTCAAAATAAATAAATAAAAATTAAAAAAAGAATTGTACATATTTAATTCTAAATGACATAATCTAGTTTCCTGCTTTTTAATGACTCCTTTATTAATTCCCTTTGAAAAGGAATATCATGGTGGTTTAAAATTATCGTTAAGAAATTTGAAGATTTTTCCCCTTAATAACAGACATAGGGACATAGAAAAGTCTGGAAAGTAGGTGAAAAATTGGAAGAAACCCTTTAGTATTAAAAAAACAAACATGGTTTTGTCCATGATGTAACATTAGAAACACTGTATAGAACTCATATTATCTCCATTTCAATTTTTCAGAATGCAAAATATGAATTAAGAACTCCTGTGGAGCTCAAATTATCTAAATGGTTTCTATCAGATTTTTTCTTCCTTCATTGATTCTACTAACATAAAACACCATGGGATATTACTGAAAATAGTGTTATATATACTTATAAGCATTGATTTGTTTACATACGACTCTGAAAAGTGTCTTCTTGTTATTGTATAATGAATTAAAATGGTATTATGATATAATGTGCTCCTTAATTTTCAAAATATATAAAGCATGACAAGACTGAAGTCATTTATACCTTGCTGCTCACTTTTTCTACTATCTACTCATAATTGAATATAAGCTTAACTATTCTACTTTTCAAATTATGTTAGTCTATCTGCATAGTTAAAATAAAGAAGCTTATATTTTGACTTCCAAGAAATGAAGTACTGCAAAAACAATTCAAAAACAACAATACCAACAAACTAAAACTAAAACTAAACCTTTCATCAAACAAAACACAGTGACTTAAGAGAAACAAAAAAATGATGTTATGGTAATAGGACTTTGCCATGTCTGAAAATAGAAAATGTTAAGTAGATAGAGTTTATCATAATGTAAAGTATCTGGATAATTTTGGTCAGATATTTTACACTTTGAAATGAATTGAAGGAACATTCATAAAGCCATTAACAAACTACCAAAATTCAAGTTGTGGTGGCAAGTTAGGAAGAGGAAATGTAGAAAGGTCTGGTAAATTCAACTAATACTTCCTTAAAATAAGTCAGATTCATTTGGAGATAAAAATCAACAGTACCCCAATTCACACCTACTAGTAAAAAAAATGATTATTTTAATTTCATGAGCAAGGCAAAGTTGTCAACTTTTAATATTGTAGCATTGTTTAGACAATGGATCCAATGGAATTAATCAAAAAATATAAATGTATATAAGAATAGAGGGGGGTGCCTGGGTGGCTCAGTCAGTTAAGCGTCTGACTTCGGCTCAGGTCATGATCTCACAGTTCGTGAGTTCGAGTCCCGCGCCGGCTCTATGCTGACATCTCAGAGCCTGGAGCCTGCTTCGGATTCTGTGTCTCCCTCTCTCTCTGCCCCTCCCATGCTCATGCTCTGTCTCTCTCTGTCTCTCAATAATAAATGAACGTTAAAAAAGCTTTAATAAATAAATAAATAAATAAATAAATAAATAAATAAATAAAAAAGAGGGTAAAATAGTATTATTCGTTGATAGCTTGATTAGCCATTTAGGAAATATTTAAAAATCAATTGATAAACTATTAGAAATAATAAGAGTTAGGTGATTCAACTAGTACTAACAAATAAATGAAAAACTTTTACATATACCAATAATTATTATTTAGAAACTATATTGATGAAATTATCTACCTCATAATCATAACAAGAAAAGATATAAGATTCCTAGGCATAAAATTAGAAAGTATTATGCAGGGATCATACTGAAACAAATATTAAATTCTATATAAGAACATAGATGAGATGTTAATAAATGGCAAAAGCATTTGTTTTTGGATAGGAATCTCAACACTTTAATTATGTTAATTTTCTTTAGATATTTCTTTGTGTCTCTTTTCTATCAAAATCACAAGTACTGTCAACTTCCTTTAACCACTCACCTTACAATATATGTTGGAAAATAGTTCTAAAATTAATCAGGAGGGATAAATGTGTGATATACTATGATAATTTTGGATAAAAAACTAATGCAGAAACATTTTTCTTACTAGTTATTATACTGTATTTACAGTAGAAAGTAATTAAAACAGCATTATAAAGAGGTAGGCATATACGGATGAAAGAAACAAACAAAATCTGGCAAGAGTCTTAATGACTTAATGGTACTGTGTAAAGGATAGGTATGTCTTTTCATATTATTGATGAAAGATGCCTATTCATCCTGAAAATAATGAATGTTGCCAAAAATATACAACAAACTTTGGATACTTTCTGCCAGATATTTCAGTTTTAAATAAATTGAAGAAACACACAGGGAAACATGCTTAAAATCATTCTATTCGTAGAGTGTTATGGATAGAAAGTGTGGAGAATACTAGCAAATTAATTTAATATAATTTAAGTAAGAGGAGTGATCAGACCATAGAAGACAGGATAAGTTTGGACAAGTGGCTGGCCTCTGAAAAAAGGTATAGTTTTGCTTTACCATTAATTATGAAGTTTAATATTGGGGATCTCATCTATTGTACGTGCATGGGCACACATATGTATTCATGTACAATTGAACAAAAGGAATCACAAGTGTAAAGATTGTTGAATGTGATTATATAAATATTATTTAGAAACTTCTGTATGAAAAATTTCAACTTGCAGGCAAAGGAAAACTTCCATAAGCATACATTTTTTTAATTTATTTATTTATTTTGAGAGACAGAGAGAACAAGCAAGAAAGGGGCAGAAAGGGAGAGAGAGAGAGAGAGAATCCCAAGCAGGCCCTGGGCAGCCCAGAGCTTGATGTGGAGTTTGAACTCACACTGCAAGCTTATGACCTGAACTGAAATCAAGAGTTGGATACTTAACTGATTGAGCCACCCAGACACCCCAAACATACATTTTTTTAATGAAAAAAGACAAAAAATTTATATTGACAATATATATGGTAGGCAAGGTTTTAGTATACTCATCATTTGCATGTCCTCTGCAAATCAGTAAGGAGTGGGTCACCTAACAGAAAAATGAATAAAGAGCCCCACTTCCTTGCTTCTTTTTCTCTTTCTCTTTCTCTCTCTCTACCTCTCTCTCTCTCCCACAACTGGTTTGTTTTGCTGGAGCATATAATCCTGCAGTTTCTTAAGAAAGGGTGCATAAGAAGTAAATTTGTGGGGGGTTACATGGCAGAGGAGTAGGGGGACCTGGTATTCCCTGTGTCTTTCAAATCCAAAAGGACTGAAACCAAAGGACTCTCAACCCCAAGAGTCTGGGAGGAAAGCTGTTGCAATCTACAAGGAATGGAAAGCGAAACTCAAAAGCGCCCCAGGAAACGTGAGTGTAATCTGGGGCAGATAAAATGAACTGCAGGGCTATGGAGTGGAAGGGAGGGAGAGACTTCTTCGGAAAGACAAAGGGAAGACAAATCTGGGAAAATGCAGAGTGGGCTACATCCAAATGAGAGAAAAACCAGACAGAGGGAGAGACCACCATCCATTCCCTAAACGCAGGGACTTTGAAGAGAAGTTCCCTTGCTAACAGCAGAACTCTCAGCAAAACTCTTCTCATTCTGGGGCAGTCCAGTCAGCCCGCATTACCCAGAGGCGCGGAGCCACCTCAGGATCGCATCTAACCCAGGGACACAATTTACAGCAAAACTGGGTGTAGCAGGCAAAGAGTGTCAATAACGCGGATAAATGAGGGGCATGTGACCGCCCATCAAACCGCACTATGCCTATGCCCCTTGCAGAGTGAGGATGGAAACAAAGGGGCAATTTGAGACTCCGGGACTGGGAAGAAGAGACTGGGGGGATGCCATTGTTGTCTTTCAAACCCCCAAAAATTGGCTGTAGGAATCCTTCCAGGCGGCAGTGGAAGTAAGACCCGCCTACTCCAAACCACGCCCCTCCTCATAGGAGAGACAGACTTTCTGCAGGAGCAATAGACACAGAGTTCAGACTGCTGCCTGGAGTAACTCCAGGTCATTTATTCTTTTTTAAATATATGCTCCCTTTCTCCTTCATACCCATCCCCACCCCTGAGCTGGCCATCAGGGGTATTGGCTGGCTTAAACCGACTTTTAACCTACTGTCTCAACATATGTTCTACACCTTCTCCTGTACTTTCCTATCTTTCTCTCTGGAATAACCGAGCCACATAGTTCATCTGGGCAACATCTATCTTCATTTATTTTTCCTCCCATCCATACTTATTCTGATTTCTCTCTTTCTGGATTAAGCCCTTCAGTCTCTCTACCTGGTCAAAGTTCATTTTCTTCTTCCCCCTGCACCCGTCATTACTCTCTATGTATGTGCTCTGCCATCAGCACAGTGCACACCCTGTCCTTAATGTGTAGCTGGTACTTCAGGCCACATGCCCTGACATGTTATTCTTTTTTCTGTTGTGACCCGCTTGTCTGTGTAATTTGAAGGTACATTTGAGTGTTTTTGTTTTCTGCTTGTCTGTCTGTCTGTTTTCCTTTCCAGGGTGACCTCAGGAAACAATCCAAAACACTCCTAGCCAAAATGACAAAATGGAAGAATACCCCTCAAAAGAAACTACAGGAGGCAGTGACAGCACAAGAATTGATGAAAACAGATATAAGCAACATAACAGAAAATGAATATAGAATGATAAACATAAAACTAATCGCTGGGCTTGAATAAAGCATAGAAGAAGGCAGAGGGTCTCTTGATGCAGAGACAAACGACCTTAAAAATGTTCAGGAGGAATTAAAATATGTTTTAAATGAAGTTCAAAACAAACTGGAGGGGGCCACAGTGCGTATTGAAGAGACAGAAGAGAGAATAGGTGAATTATAAGATAAAATTATGGGAAAATAGGAAGCAGAGAAAAAGAGAGAGAAGCTGATTCAGGAGCAAGAAAGGAAAATTCGAGAGCTGAGCTATGCACTCAAACAGAACAATATTCATACCATAGGAATTCCAGAGAAAGAAGAGAGAGAGAAAGGAGTCGAAGGCATACTTGAACAAATCATTGCTGAGAACTTCCCCCAACAGGAGGAAGGAAACGGCATGGAAATCCAAGAGGCACAGAAAACTCCCCTCAGACATAACCTGATTAGACCTTCTGCATGATACATCATAGTGAAACTGGCAAAATATAAAGACAGGGAGAGAATTCTGAAAGTGACTAGGGAAAAACGAGCCTTAACATGCAAAGGTAGACACATAAGGGTTGTAGAGACTTATCTGCAGAAACTTGGAAAGCCAGAAAGGAATGGCAGGATATCTTCAGTGTGATGAACCGGAAGGATATGCAACCAAGAATCTTTTATCCGAACAGCCTGTCATTCAGAATGGAAGATGAGATAAAGGTTTTCCCAAACAAACAAAAACTGAAGGAATTCATCACCAACAAACCAGCATTAAAAGAGATCCTGAAGGAGACTCTATGAAGGAATGGTTGCAAAGAAAACAAACTACCAGAGACAGCCTTACAAGCATGAAACCTACAGATAACACAATGACTCTAAAACCATATATTTCGATATTATCTCTGAATGTAAATGGACTAAATGCTCCAATCAAAAGACATAGGGGAACAGAATGGACTAAAAAGCAAGACCCATCTATTTGCTGTCTTCAAGGGACTCATTTTAGACCTGAGGACACCTCCAGATTGAAAGTAAGGGGATAGAAAAATGGATACCCCACTATTCGAAGTCAGAAGAAAGCTGGAGTAGCCACACTTATATCAGACAAACTAGACTTTAAAGTAACGATGTAATAAGAGACAAAGTAGGACATTATGTAAGAATCACAGGGACTATCCAGCAGGAAGAGCTAACAGTTATAAATATCTATGTGCCGAATTTTGGGGCACTCTAATTTGTAAAACAATTAATTATAAACATAAGCAACATTATTGATAAAAATGTCCTAGTTGTAGAGGAACTTAACACTCCACTCTCAGCACTGGATAGATCCACTAAACAGAAAATCACTAAAGAAACAATGACCCTGAATGACACATTGGAACAGATGGACCTAACTGACATCTTCAGGCTCCTTCATCTAGAAGCAAGGGAATTTACATTCTTCTCAACTCCACACAGTATATATTCCCAGATAGACCACATTCTGGGGAATAAGGAAAATCTTAATAAATATAAAATAATTGAGATAATACCATGCATACTTTCAGACCACAATGCTTTGAAACTTGAAGTCAACCACAGGAAAAAGTCTGTAAAATCACCAAAAGTATGTAGGCTAAAGAACAAGCTACTAAAAAACGAAGGGGTTAACCAAGCAATCAGAGAAGAAATTTAAAAAAATACATGGACACAAATGAAAATGAAAATACAACAACCCAAACTCTTTGGGATGTACCAAAATCAGTTCTGAGTGGGAAACATTGCAATCCAGGTCCATCCCAAGAAACAAGAAAAATCACTAAAACAAATTCTAACAGCATGCCTAAAGGAACTAGAAGCAGAACAGGTAAGACACCCTAAACCCAGAAGAAAGAGAGAAATAACAAAAATCAAGGTAGAAATTAATAACATGGAAATCGAAAAAGTAGTGGAACAGATCAATGACACCAAGAGCTGCTTCTGTGAAAACATAAACAAAATAGACAAACCTCTAGGCAAATTTCTCAAAATGAAAAAAGAGAGAACCCAAATCAATGAAATCACGAACGAAAAGGGAGTGATTACAACCAATCCCTCAGAAATACAAGCAATCGTCAGAGAATACTATGAAAAATTATATGCCACCAAACTCGACAACCTGGAAGAAATGGAAAAATTCCTAAATAGCCACATGCTACCAAAACTCAAATGGGAAGAAATAGAAAATTTGTACAGACCCATAACTAGTGAAGAAATTGAATCAGTTCTCAAAAATCTCTCAACAAATAAAATCCCTGACCAGATGGCTTCCCTGAGCAATTTTACCAGACATTAAAAACAGATTTAATACCTATCCTCCTCAAGCTGTTCCGAAAAATAGAGATGAAGAAAAACTTCAGGACTCATTCTATGAAGTCAACATCAATTTGATTCCCAAACCAGGCAGAGACGCAGCAAAAAAAGAGACTTATTGAACAATATCCCTGATGAATATGGTTGCAAAAATTCTCAACAAGATACTAGCAAATTGAATTCAACAACACATAAAAATAATTATTCACCATGATCAAGTAGGATTCATCCCTGGGTTGTAGGGTTGCTACGATATTTGCAAATCAATCAATGTGATACATCACATTAACAAAAGAAAAGACAAGAACCATGTGATCCTGTCAATAGATGCAGAAAAAACATTTGACAAAATACAGCACGCCTTCCCTAAAAAACCCCCGAAAAAGTCGGGATAGAAGGAACATACTTAAACATGATAAAAGTCATATATGAAAAGCCCATAGCTAATATCATCCTCCATGGGGAAAAACTGAGGAACAGGACAGAGGTGTCAACTCTCACCACTGCTGTTTAACATGGTGTTGGAGGTCCTAGCATCAGCATTCAAAAATGAAACAAAATTAAAGGCATCAAGATTGGCAAGGAGGAAGTCAACTTTCACTTTTTGCAGATGACATGATACTTCACATGGAAAACTCGACAGAATCCACCAAAAGCCTACTAGAAGTGATCCATGAATTCAGCAAAGTTGCAGGGTACAAAATCAATGTACAGAAATTGGTGGCATTTCTATACACCAACAATGAAGCAATAGAAACAGAAATAAAGACACTAATACCTTTCACAATTCCACCGAAAACCGTAAAATACCTAGGGATAAACCTAACCAAATATTTAAAAATCTCTATACTGAAAAGTATAAAAAAAAAAACTTACAAAGGAAATTGAGGAAGACACAAGAAAATGGAAATACATCCCGTGCTCATGGATTGGAAGAATAAATATCATTAAAATGGCAGTACTACCCAAAGCAATCTACACATTCAATGCAATCCCAATCAAAATTACACCAGCATTCTTCTCAAAGCTAGAGCAAACAATCCTAAAATTTGTATGGAACCACAAAAGACCCTGAATAGCCAAAGTAATACTGAAGAAGAAAACCAAAGCGGGAGGCATCACAATCCCAGTCTTTAACCTCTACTACAAAGAGGTAGTCATCAAGACAGTTTGGCGTTAGCACAAAAACAGACACGTAGATCAATGGAATAGAATAGAAAACTCAGAAATGGACCCGCAAGTATCTGGCCAACTAATCTTTGACAAAGCAGGTCAATGTATCCAATGGAAAAAAGACAGCCTCTTTAATAAATAGTGCTGGGAGAACTGGACAGTAACATGCAGGAGAATGAAACTAGACCACTTCCTTACACCACTCACAAAAATAAACTCAAAATGGATGAAGGATCTGAATGTGAGACAGGAAACCATCAAAATTCTAGAGGAGAAGGCAGGAAAAAGCCTCTTTGACTTAAGATGCACCAAATTCCTACTCAACACATCTCCAGAGGCAAGAGAATTAAAAGCAAAAAAGAACTACTGGGACCTCAACAAGATAAAAAGCTTCTGCACGGCAAAAGAAGCAACCAACAAAACTGATAGGCAACCAATGGAATGGGAAAGGATAATTGCAAATGACATATCAAATAAAGGACTAGTATCTAAAATCTATAAAGAACTTACCAAACTCCACACCTGAAAAACAAATAATCCAGTGAAGAAATGGGCAGAAGATATGAGTAGACACTTCTCTACAGAAGACATCCAAATCGCTAACAGACACATGAAACGATGCTCAATGTCACTCATCATCAGGGAAATACAAATCAAAACCATACTGAGATACCACCTCACACCAGTCAGAGTGGATAACATGAACAAATCAGGAAACTGTAGATGCTGGCGAAGATGTGGAGAAGCAAACACCTCTCTCACTGTTGGTGGGAATGCAAACTGGTGCAGCCACTCTGGAGAACTGTGTGGAGGTTCCTCAAAAAAATGAAAATACAACTACCCTATGACCCAGCAATCGCACTGCTAGGAATCTACCCAAGAGATACAGGAGTGCTGATGCATAGGGGGCACGTGTACCCCGATGTTTATAGCAGCATTTTTTTTAATCTTTTTAATATTTATTTATTTTTGAGACAGAGAGAGACAGAGCATGAGTAGGGGAGGGGCAGAGAGAGAGGGAGACACAGAATCCTAAGCAGGCTCCAGGCTCTGAGCTGTCAGCACAGAGCCCGACACGGGGCTCGAACTCACAGACCGCAAGATCATGACCTGAGCCGAAGTCGGACGCTCAACCGACTGAGCCACCCAGACGCCCCTATAGCAACACTTTTGACAATAGCCAAATCATGGAAAGAGACTAAGTGTCCATCATCTGATGAATGGATAAAAAAGATGCGGTGTGTATGTACATAGTATGGAATACTATGCAGCAATGAGAAAGAATGAAATCTGGCCATGTGTGGCAACATGGATGGAACTGGAGGGTATTATGCTAAGTGAAATAAGTCAGGCAGAGAATGACAGATGCCATATGTTTCCCAGCATAGGTGGACTTCGTGAGAGATAACAGAAAACCAGGGGTGAGGGGAGTAAGGGAAGGAAAAAAGAAAAGACACAGAGAGGGAGGGAAACAAAATATAAGAGACTCTTAAATACTAAGAACAAACTAAGGGTTTAGGGGTGTGTGTGAGGGGGGAGCGTGGGTGACGGGCACTGAGCAGGGCATGGGTTGCGATGAGCACTGGGTGTTGTTTGTAGAATATACTGGTAAGTATTCCCTTGCTTCTATTTCCGAAACAGATTGTAGAAACTTGATATAATTTCTTTCATACATGTTTGGTAGAATTCCAAAGTGAGCTCATCTGAGCCTAGTGATTTATGTTTTTGAAGGTTATTAATTGTAGATTCAAAATTTTAATATTTATAAACTTATTCAAATTTTCTATTTCTTCTTCTATTGAGCTTTGAGAGATTTTATCTTTCATGAATTTATCTTTTTCATATATGATATCAAATTTCTGGGCATAGAGTTGTTCATAATATTTATTTTTTATCTTTTTAATGACCATGGGATCTTTAGTGATATCCTCTCTTTCATTTCTAATATTAATTATTAGTGTTTTCCCTTCTTCTCCTTCTCCTTCTTTTCCTCCTTCCCTCCTCTTCTTCTTTCCCTCCTTCTTCTTCTCCTCTCCCTTCTCCACTTCCCCACTCCTTCTCCTCCTCCTCCTCCTCCCCCCTCCTCCTCCTCCTTCCCCTCCTCCTCCTCCTCCTCTTCTTCTTCTTCTTCTCCTTCTATAACCTGCCCTTAAGTTAATCCATTAATGATCTTTATAAAGAACAAGCTTTTGATTTTATTAATTTAATCTACTGATTTGTTATCTTAATTGTTGATTTATGCTCTAAATATTATTTCTTTTTCTGCTTTATTTGAATTTAATTTTTCTCTTCTTTTTCTAATTTTGAATTTGGAGATTTGGATTATTATGTTTAGATCTCTCTCTTTTTTAAAAAAATATATATCAATGCTATAAATTTCTCTTAAACACTGTTTTTGCTGCATCCCACAAAATTTAATAAGGTGAATTTTCATTTTCATTTATTTGAAAATATTTTAACAGCTTGAAAGATTGTATTTTTAACTGAAGTATAATTATATACAGAGTTTTATTATTTTCAGGTGTACAATATAATGATCCAATAACTTTATATATTACTAAATGCTAAACAAGACAATTATACTCTTAATCCCTTTATTTCTCCCATCCCTCTACCCATCTCCACTTTGACAACCATCAGTTATTCTCTGTACTTAGAAGTCAAGTTTTTGTATATCTCTTTATTCCTTTATTTGTTTTGTTTCTTAAATTCTACATATGAGTGAAATCATATGGTATTTGTCTCTCTAAGATTGATTTATTTCACATAACATTATACCCTTTAGGTCCACCCAGGCTCTCATTCTTTTTTCATGGATAATATTGTGCTATATAGTATAATATTATACTGTTATAATATTAATATTATCAACATTGTATTATTATATCATATTTCCTTTATTCATTCATTTATGGATAAACAATTCAGTTTCTTCTATATCTTGGCCTTTCTAAATGTTGCTGCAATAAACATAGAGGTTAGAGGTGCATATATCTTTTTGACTTTGTGTTTTTCACTGTCTTTGGGTATATGCCAAATAGTGATATAACTGGATCATATGGTAATTCCATTTTTAAGCTTTTGAAGAGAATCCATACTGTTTTTCATAGTAGCTGCACGAATTTTCACTTGCACCAATAGTACCTAAAGTACCTTTTTCTCCAGGAAAGTCTCACCTTAGAAATTTTGAACAAACCAATGATCGTTAATAAAATAGATCCATAACATAAAAACTGCCAACAAGGGTACCTGGGTGGCTCAGTTGATTAGGTGTCTGACTCTTGATTTTGGTTCAGGTCATGATCTCACAGTTCATGAGTTCAAGCCTTGCACTGACAGTGCAGTGCCTGCTTGGAATTCTCTCTCTCTCTATCTCTGCCTCTCCCCCACTCATGCTCACGCTCTCGCTCTCTCTCTCAAAAATAAATAAATAAAAACTTAAAAAAAAAAACTCCCTAAAAACAGAAGTCCATGACCAGATGGACTCACAGGTGAATTCTACCTAACATTTAAAAAAGAATACTCCTTTTTCCCAAATTATACTCCCAAAAATAGAAAAAGAAGGAAAGATTCCAAATACATTCTATGAGGCCAGGATTAACCTGAAATCAAAACCAGAAAAAGACACTACAAAACAAAAAACAAACAAACAAAAATACAGGCCAATATCTCTGACCAACATAGATGCAATAAACCCTCATCAAAATATTAGCAAACAATCCAACAATACATTAAAAAATCATTCACCACGATCAAGTGGTATTTATTCCAGATATGCAAAGGTGGTTCAATATAACAAAACAACCATTATGATATATCACATGAACAAAATAAAACATAAAAATTATGAGATCATCTCAGTAGATGCAAAAAAGCATTTGACAAAATACAACATCCATTCCTAATAAAAACTCTCAACAAAATAGGGTTAGAGGAAACACACTTCAACATAATAAAGGCATATATGAGAAACCCACAGTTAATACCATGCTCAATGGTGAAAAAGTGAGAAGTTTTCTTTCCTCTAAAATCACAAACAAGACAAGGACGTCCACTCTCACCACTCTTACTCAGTATAATACCGGAAGTCTTAGCCGCTGCAATCAGACAAGAAAGCAAGAAAAGAAAAGGAAGGAACAAATAAATCAAGAAGGAAGGAAGGAAGGAAGGAAGGAAGGAAGGAAGGAAGGAAGGAAGGAAGGAAGGAAGGAAGGAAGGAAGGAAGGAGAAGGAAGGAAGGAAGGAAGGAAGGAAGGAAGGAAGGAAGGAAGGAAGGAAGGAAAGAAGGAAGGAAGGAAGGAAGAAAAGAAGGAAGGAAGGAAGGAAGGAAAGGTATCCAAACTGGTAAGGAAGAAGTAAAATTTAACTATTTTCAGATGACTTGATACTATATAGAGAAAACCCTAAAGACTCTATAAAAAAAAATAGATGAACCAGCAAACAGAATGAAACCCAAATGAAGTAATATCCAGTTTCCCCTAAAACTCAAACTATGAAGTACTCTATGGTCCGTTCAGTAAGCAGCAGTGAGACTCATGGTGGTCCTCTAGTGCACGTGCTCAGAGGGTGCAGTTGGGTGAAGCTTGGTTTAACATCTCTTTCTCCACTAGATGGCGCTGCTTAGCTTACTGGGGTGGATCAGTTTGGCACCTGTGTGCCTGTATGCACTTGCACAGGAGAGGTGAAAATGGTGTCACCCAACGTCCTTGTTTCTAGCACAGGAACTCTGCACTCTCACCAATCCACAAATAAGCATCTCTCCTTCATCTCAGGCTTCCATCCATTCCTTGCTTCTACATTGTCCCTGTCCAAGCCATAAACCTGCCAGGCGGCACCTCCCTCCTGAATTTTATCTCAGATGGGTCTGTGTTTCCAAACCTCTCACTTCTGAGAACCCTGCAACTTGGACCCACTCCGACCACCTGGGGGAGGGTCATGCTGAGCAATGGCCAGGTGCCAGTTTGCCCCAGCAAAAGTTACTGCAATCACACAGCAGCAAAGGTCCAGAGATTATGGCAAATTACAAAACACAGCTGGTGCCAGGTTTCACCGCACTCTGGCGTGTATGTTCTGATGCCAGCAAACGTGCCTGTTTTCCGGGATCCGCTGGAACTTTTGCCTGTGGGAAAGCAGTATGGCCTTTACCAAGTGTCCTCCAAGCAGGGTAACCACTTCTCTCTGTGTGGCCCATGGACCCCTTGGAACTCACTGACTGCTCCTGGAGATTTGCTCTTCCTTCCCATCAGAGCACCGCCCAGCACTGGGCTCTCAAATTTCGTACTCTGTGCTCCCCTGTTTATAGAGTCCTAATGATATTGAAGCCTTCTCATTCCTCCCCATCAAGGGTTTTGGGAAATAAATTTCTTGTTCAGTCTCTTTTGAGGGTTTCTACTTTTTCTCTTTCACTGCAGCTACTTTCGGGGAGAGCACTTTTTCCTGTACTCTCCTGATGCGCCACACTCCACCACTTTCTCTGTCCTCTTTCCACAAAAACAGCCCCCTACCCTCCACGGATTCTCTCTCTCTCCCAGTTCACTTCTCTGCACCACATACCTGCTGAGTTCTGTGGCTGAAACCATGCAGATTGTTGTGTTACTTCTCAGAGCAGTTTCCTAGCTGTGTAACATGGTTTGGTGCTGATCTAGCTGCATTTCAGGGATGAGAGAAGCTGAGAACTTCTATGATGCTCCACTATCTTGGCCCCACCCTATGTCATTCTTCTTTATCCATTCATCAGTCAGTGAACATTCGGGCTCTTTCAATAATTTTTCTATTGTTGATAGTGCTGCTATAAACATTGGGGTACATGTGTCCCTCCGAATCAGCATTTCTTGTATCCTTTGGATAAATTTCTAGTAGTGCAATTGCTGGGTCATAAAGTAGTTCTCTCTTTTTTTTAAATTTTTTGAGGAATCTCCATACACTTTTCCAGTGTGACTGCACCAGTTTGCACTCTCACCAGCAGTACAAAAAGGTTCCCCTTCTTTCTGCATCCTCGCCAACATTTGTCGATTCCTTAGCTGTTAATTATAGCCATTTTGACAGGTGTGAGGTGGTATCTCATTGTGGTTTTGATCTGTGTTTTCCTGATAGTGAGTGATTTTTGATTATCTTTCCATGTGTCTGTTTGCCATCTGGATGTCTTCTTTGGAAAAGTGTCTACTCATGTCTCCTGCCCCCAATTTCCTCACTGGATTATTTGTTTTTTGCATATTGATTTTGATAAGTTCTTTATAAATTTGGATTCTAAGCCTTTATCTAATATGTCTTTTGCAAATATCTTCTCCCATTCCATCGTTTGTCTTTTAGTTTTCTTGAGTGTTGCCTTAATTGTGCAGATTTATCTTGATGAGGTTTCAATAGTCCATTTTTGCTTTTATTTCCCTTGCCTCTTGAGATATATCTAGTAAGAAGTTGCTGCAGCCAAGTTCAAAGAGGTTTTTGCCTGCTTTCACCTATAGGATTTTGATGGTTTCCTGTCTTCCATTTAGGTATTTCATCCCTTTCGAATTTATTTATGTGTATGGTGTAAAAATGTGGTCCATATTCATTCTTTTGTCTGTTGCTGTACAGTTTTCCCAACACTATTTTCTGAAAAGACTGGTTTTTTTTTTCCATTGGATACTCTTTCCTGATTTGCCTAAGATTAGTTGGTCATACATTTGATCTCTGTGTCTATTTTTGTGCCAGTACCATTCTCTCTTGTTGATTACAGCTTTGTAATACAGTTTGAAGTCTGGTTTTGTGATGCCTCTGGCTTTAGTTTTCTTTTTCAACATTACTTTGGCTATTCAGGGTCTTTTCTGGTTCCATATAAATTTTAGAATTGTTTGTTCTAGCACTGTAAAGAATGCTGGTTTTATTTTGATAAGGATTGTGTCAAATGTGTAGATTGCTTTTTGTAGTATATGGACATTTTAATAGTATATGTTCTTCAAATCCGTGAGCATGGAGAGTTTTTCCATTTCTTTGTGTCTTATTCAATTTCTTTCATATGCTTGCTATAGTTTTTAGAGTACATATCTTTTACCTCTTTGGTTAGGTTTATTCCTATGTATCTTATGGTTTTTGGTGCAGTTGTAAATGGGATTGATTCCTTGATTTCTCTATCTGCTGCTTCATTATTGGTGTATAGAAATGCAAAATATTTCTGTACATTGCTTTTATATCTGATGACTTTGTTGAATTCATTTATCAGCTCTAGCATTTTTTTTTTTTTTTGGTGGAGTCTTTTGGGTTTTTCATGCAGAGTGTCATGTACTCTGTGAAGAATAAATGTTTGGCTTCTTCCATGCCAATTTGCATGCCTTTTATTTCTTTTCGTTGCTCAGGCTAGAACTTCCAGTACTATGTTGAACAACAGTGCTGAGAGTGGACATGTCTGTAGTGTTCTTGACCTTAGGGGAAAACCTGTCAGTTTTTCCCCATTGTGTATGATAATACACGTGGGTCTTTCATATATTACTTTTATGATCTTGAAGTATATTCCTTATATCCCTTCTTTCTTGAGCATTTTTATCAAGAAAGGATGCTGAATTTTGTCAAATGCTTTTTCTGCATATATTGAGAGGATTGTGTAGTTCTTATCCCTTCCTTTATTAATGCAATGTAACACATTGATTGATTTGCAGGTGTTGAACCACCTTGCAGCACAGGAATATATCCCACTTGATCCTGGTGAATAACTCTTTCAATATGTCGTTGTATTTGATTTGCTAGTATCTTGTTGAGAATTTTTCCATCCATGTTCATCAGGGAAATTGGTCTTGAGTTCTCCTTTTCAGTGATGTCTTTGTCTGTTTTGGAGACAAGTTAATGCTAGCCTCATAGTATGAGTTTGGAAGTTTTCCTCCAATTTATACTTTTTGGAACAGTCTCAAAAGAATAGGTATTTGGTCTTCTGTAAATGTTTGGTAGAATTCACTTGGGAAGCCATCCAGTCCTGAGCTCTTGTTCCTTGGGTGATTTTTGATTACTGATTCAATTTTTTTACTGGTTATGGGTCTGTTCAAATTTTCTATTTTCCCGATTCCACTTTTGGGAATTTATATTTTTCTAGAAATTCATCCATTCCTTCCAGTTTGTCCAATTTACTGGCATATATTATCTTATTATCGTTTGTGTTTCCACAATGTAGGTTGTGACTTCTCCTCTTTCATTTGTGATTTTATTGTATTGGGTCTTTTCCTTTTCCTTTATGATCCATCCAGCTAGAGGTTTATCAATTTTGGTAATTCATTCAAAGAACAAGCTCCTGGTTTCATCGACCTGTTCTACTGTTTGTTTTTTTTTTCCCCCAATATCATTGACTTCTGCTTTAATCTTTATTATTTTCCCTCTTCTGTGGGTTTTTGGCATTTTTGCTGTTCTTTACCCAGCTCCTTTAGTTACAAGGTTAGGATGTGTATTTGAGACATTTCTTTTTTCTTTAAGAGGGCCTGGATTGCTATATACTCCCTCATATGATCACTTTTGCTGCATCCTAGAGTTTTTGTCTGTTTTGTTTTCATTTTCATTGGCTTTCATGTACGTTTTAATTTATTTTTTTAATTTCTTGGTTAACCCATTCATTCTTTAGTAGGATGTTCTTTAATCTCCAAGTATTTGTCACAGACTGCCATCTTATCAATATACCCTGAAATAGCGCTGGGACTTAAGTGTAACTCTTCTCAGCCATGATCCAGGGCTAGTCTTTCTGACTTTGGGATTCACTTGGTGATATGGCAGGAGCTCTTCCAAGGACCTAGAAGAAGCCACACAAATCTGCACACGTTGTAATAGGTTCACTGTCTGAAGACCCAACTGTGGATATAGAAGTAACGACTTGTCCCCGTGACAACAGACTGAAAAATGTATCTTGCCAAAACCAGACAAGTCTGTACCTGCTTGAGCCCCTGCTGAGACGCATGCCAGTCACAGAACCCACAGATGTCCCAGCAATAACCTCATAACCTGACTCCAACCTAGCACATCTATGATTCCAAAAGTAATGCTGGAAACCTGAAGAAATAACAGGAGAAGGTGTTTACCTGATGAAAACAATCTGTAAAGACTGTAAGAGTTGTTTGCTCCTTCAAATGCACAGGCACCAACACAAGTCTAACCGGATCAAGAAGAATCAGGTAAACATAACACTACAAAAGGGAACTAATATAAATGTTCAGTAATCTACCACAAACAAATGGAGATTTATGAATTGCCTGACAAATAACTCAAAATAATAATCTTAAGGAAACTCAATGAAATCCAAGAGAACAGAGATAACCAACTAAAGGATCTCAGGAAACAATGCTTTAACAAAATGAGAAGTTAATAAATATAGAAGCCATAAAAAATAAACCAACCAAACATATATGGAAGATGATCCCATGCTCATGGATTGGAATAATTAACATCATTTAAAATGTTTATACTTCCCCAAATCATCTATAATTCAATGCAATTCCCATTAGATTCTTATTGGTATTTTTCACGGAAATAGAAAATACAATCTTAAAATTCCTGTATAACCACAAAAGACTCTGTATAGCCAAAGCGATCTTGAGAGAGAAGAGCAACACTATAAACATCACATTTCCTGATTCAAAAAATATTACAAGGTTATAGTAATCAAAACTGTATGGTATTAGCTTGAAAACAGACACATAGATCAATGGAATGGAATTGAGAGGCCAGAAATAAACCCATACATATAAGGTCAGTAAATATTTTATGACAAAGCCAAAAATACTTAATGGTTGAATTGACTGCTCTTAAATAAATGGTGTTGGGAACACTGGATATTCATATGCAAATAATCAAATTGGACTTCTGTCCTAATTCATCCACAAAAATTAAGTTGGAAAAAACTAACAACGGAAGTATAAAACCAGAAACAATAAAATTCTAAAAAAAAGAGGTTAAGATAATTTTTCTATGTTTTCTCCACTTTCTTTTTTTATTTTTATTTTTATTTTCTTATTTATATATATTTTTGAATAATTTATTGTGAATTTGGTTTCCATACAACACCCTGTGATAATCCCAACAAGTGCCCTCCTCCGTGCCCATCACCCATTCTCCCCCCTCCCACACACCCCTGTACCCTCAGTTTGTTCTTAGTCTTTGAGAGTCTACCATGTTATGTTTTCCTTCCTCTCTGTGGATTTTTTTCCCCTTCCTTCCCCTCTTCACCTCCCCCCTGGTTTTCAGTTACATCTCACAAAGCCCACTGATGGGTGGAAACATATGGCATCTGTCTTTCTCTGCCTGACTTATTTCACTTAGCATAATATCCTCCAGTTCCATCCATGTTGCCACACATGGCCAGATTTCATTCTTTCTCATTGCTGCATAGTATTTCATTGTATATATATACCACTTCTTCTTTATCCACTCATCAGTTGATGGACACTTAGTCTCTTTCCATGATTTAGCTATTGTCGAAAGTGCTGCTATGAACATCGGGGTACATGTACCACTATGCATCAGCACTCCGGTATCTCTTGGGTACATTCCTAACAGTGCTATTGCTGGGTCATAGGGTAAATCTATTTTCACTTTTTTGAGGAACCTCCACACAGTTCTCCAGAGTGGCTGCACCAGTTTGCATTCCCACCAACAGTGAGAGAGGTGTCTGCTTCTCCACATCCTCGCCAGCATCTACAGTTTCCTGATTTGTTCATGTTATCCACTCTGACTGGTGTGAGGTGGTATCTCAGTATGGTTTTGATTTGTATTTCCCTGATGATGAGTGACATTGAGCATCGTTTCATGTGTCTGTTAGCGATTTGGATGTCTTCTTTGGAGAAGTGTCCATTCATATCGTCCACCCATTTTTTCACTGGGTTATTCGTTTTTCGGGTGTGGAGTTTGGTAAGTTCTTTATAGATTTTAGATATTAGTCCTTTATCCGATACGTCATTTGCGATGATCTTTTCCCATTCCATTGGTTGCCTATCAGTGTTGTTGGTTGTTTCTTTTGCCGTGCAGCTTTTTATCTTGATGAGGTCCCAGTAGTTCATCTTTGTTTTTAATTCCCTTGCCTTTGGAGACATGTCGAGTAAGAAATTGGTGCGTCTTAAGTCAAAGAGGCTTTTTCCTACTTTCTCCTCTAGGATTTTGATGGTTTCCTGTTTCACATTCAGATCTTAAATCCATTTAGAGTTTATTTTTGTGAGTGGTGTAAGAAAATGGTCTAGTTTCATTCTTTTGCATGATGTTGTCCAGTTCTCCCAGCACCATTTGTTAAAGAGGCTGTCTTTTTCCCATTGGATACATTGACCTGCTTTGTCAAAGATAAGTTGGCCATATACTTGCGGGTCCATTTCTGAGTTTTCTATTCTATTCCATTGGTCTATGTGTCTGTTTTTGTGCCTATACATACAGTCTTGATGACTACTGCTTTGTAGTAAAGGTTAAAGTCTGGGATTGTGATGCCTCCCACCTTGGTTTAATTATTCAGTATTATTTTGGCTATTCGGGGTCTTTTGTGGTTCCATACCAATTTTAGGATTGTTTGCTCTAGCTTTGAGAAGAATGCTGGTGCAATTTTGATTGGGATTGCATTGAATGTGTAGATTGCTTTGGGTAGTATTGCTATTTTCACGATATTTATCTTCCAATACATGAGCATGGGATGTTTTTCAAATTCCTTGTGTCTTCCTCAATTTCCTTCATAAGTTTTTTATAGTTTTAAGTGTAGAGGTCTTTCACATCTTTGGTTAGGTTTATTCCTAAGTATTTTATGTTTTTTGGTGCAATTGTGAAAGGAATTAGCTTCTTTCATTTTCTGCTGCTTCATTGTTGGTGTATATAAATGCCACTGATTTCTGTACATTGATTTTGTACCCTGCAACTTTGCTGAAATCATGGATCAGTTCTAGTAGGCTTTTGGTGGATTCTGTCGGGTTTTCCATGTAAAGTATCATGTCATCTGCCAAAAGTGAAAGTTTGACTTCATCCTTGCCAATCTTGATGCCTTTTATTTTGTTTTGTTGTCTGATTGCTGATGCTAAGACTTCCAACACTATGTTAAATAGGAGTGGTGAGAGTGGACACCCCTCTCATGTTCCTGATCTCAGGGGGAAGGTTCTCAATTTTTCCCCATTGAGGATGATATTAGCTGTGAGATTTTCATATATGGCTTTTATGATGTTTAAGTATGTTCCTTCTATCCCGACTTTTTCGAGGGTTTTTATGAGAAAATGGTGCTGTATTTTGTCAAATGCTTTTTCTGCATCTATTGACAGGATCATATGGTTCTTATCTTTTCTTTTGTTAATGTGATTTATCACATTGACTGATTTGCGAATATCGAAACAGCCCTGCAACCAGGGATGAATCCTACTATATCATGGTGAATAATTCTTTTTACCTGCTATTGGATTCGATTTGCTAGTATCTGGTTGAGAATTTTTGCATCCATATTCTTCAAGGTTATTGGCCTGTAATTCTTTCTTTGCTGGGTCTCTATCTGGTTTGGGAATCAAAGTGATGCTGACTTCATAGAATGAGTCCGGGAGTTTTCCTTCCTTTTCAGTTTTTTGGAACAGCTTGAGGAGGATAGGAATTAATTCTGTTTGAAATGTCTGGTAAAATTCCGCAGGAAAGCCATCTGGTCCAGGGCTTTTATTTGCTGGGTGGTTTTTGATAACGGATTCTATTTCTTCACTAGGTAAGG